>JARHVA010000402.1:1842500-2515000 GCA_037957365.1 Torreya grandis | reverse complement strand
TTTCACAATAAAGCACATACCAAAGAGAGAATAACATTGGTCTCCTCAAATATTTTATAATTTAACTTAATATATTTTCTTCACTATTTTATTCAAAAAATAACATTCACTCCAAATAATGATATCAAAAACCAATCATAATGGAGGCACAACTAACTTTAAGATTTATAAAATGAAATCAACCAAGGAGTGTATTTGCTTTGCAAGGATAAATATTATTATTTCTGATGGAAGGGCCAAGAGAGAGAGAGAAAGAGGTTTTTAAACACTCAAACAAGCACTAATTATAGTTTCTTATTTTCATTATTTGATTAATTAACTATTCTTCCACCTAAGATTTGATAAAGTGATACCTACTTCATCTCCTTTATTTTATATGCATGCAATAAGCTCCAAAACTCCATGAATATATCCTCCTCCTTCCAATAAGATCTTCCCAAACACCTCCACTTCAAGCTCTTTCTCTCACCCCAAATGAATGAGCCCAACAATGACCAAGAATTTGAAATAAAAGGAAAGTTAAATTCATCTTCCCTAAACTCATTGAATTAAGGGAGTACCATCTCTTACATGGGTCCTTTCATGTCATAAAATGACCCATACTTTTCTTTCACAATTTAGAATTTCTTTCAAGTAATGTCTTACTCAACAATCAATTCACTTACATTCCCGCATGGGCTTCTTACACACAATTAAATAATCTTACCCATATTCTAAAACATTCAATCAAGTAGGTCAAACCTACCAACTAGGCTAGGAACCTAAAGGTTATATGTTTTCTATAAATCCTAGTAGATAGGGTTCATAGGCTTTCTAGGAGGCATGTGGCCCTTTAAATAAAATATTGATCAATTTTAAGAATTATATTTCATATGATAAATATATGCAAGTTCAAATTTAATTATTATTTCTTAAACTAATTACAAATATTAATCTATTAATAATCAAGGAGGGAACCACAAATTCAAATTCTTCACTATCATGACATTTTGCATTAGCAAATGTCTCAAATTAACACAAGAAAGGTAGCTTATCTTGAGTAATATTGCAATAGTTGTGGTGAATTATGGTAATACCTAGTGACCCAGATCTTCCTAGATAAGTAGCCCCTCATTAAAGACAAATGGTTCCCACTTCATGTAGTTATAATAAAATATGTGAGAAAATTAACAATCTATACTTTTGTTAAACCATTTTCTCTAGGAATGTAATTAACCTGTTTGACAATTTGGAAGAGAGGAATCTCTTGTTGGCATGTCTATTTGACTCAACATTAATGACTTGATCTAATTATATTAGAACATTGAAATTTGGATAGATATATGTCTATTTGAGAGTTTTTTCCATGTTTAAAGAGTCCAAAAAAGGTGGGAATTAATGGTGCAAGATATTTCACTAAATACTAAATACAAACCAAGGTAAGAATGAAGATTGAGCTCAAACTCATTATCCCATACATTTTTGGTGATGGTGTAAGGACCATACCCAATGTGGAAAAATCTTGTGATAAGGTCCTATAAGTTTGTTTATATACATACATTATTTTTATTAACTTTACCACTTACTAATAGTTCCTCTCTTATAGGAACCTATCAAGTTTTAATCTCTTTGAGTGCATACCTTAAAGGGTGCACTACAAAAAGGATCAGCAAACCATTGGTGTTTCATAAGATTATTTTGGATTTTTATCATTCCTACCATTTATAAAACTTCCTTAAATTATATATCCATTTGCCTCCCATGATGACTCCCTAGAATCTTAAGATCCTAAAATATGACTAAGTTTGAAATCCTAGAACCCTGAAATATGGCTAAGTCTAGAATCCTAGAATCCTAAAATATGGCTAAGTTTAAAATCTTAAAACCCTAAAATGTGGTTAAGTTTAAAATCCAATAAGATCCTCCAAAATATATAATTTGCATTATAGCTCCTTTAGGTCTAAAACCAGTCTCAAACATCTTGAAAGTATAAGTATAAAATATAACTTAAAGTATAATAAACTATATGTCCATGTCTAAATGTCAACTTATACTTTAATGTTTTTTTTATATTTATATTGTTTGGTTTTATTCCCATAATCCAAAAACCTTATTTTACCATTTATATTACTAAGTCAGCCTAGGTTGAATCTATTCTAAGAGTTTAGTAATTTACAATACATAGTCGATTGGTCTAACCCTATATTCCAATTATTAAAAGCATGTTATGGGTCTAGGTTAGCTCCGGCTAACCTAGACCAAGACCTAGGTTATTTTTATCAAATAATGATATAGATTCAATTGGGTTAACCCTATCAACTAAAATTTTAGAAGGTTTAGGGATAGATTCATCTATATATACACATCCATTTCTACTATTTAGGAAGAGAAGATAAGAGTAAGAGATATATATTTTTCATCTACTTATCAACCATTCTAATTGAGGAGAATATCTTAGAGTTTTATACTTTTTTTGGAGATACAGATAGTATCTTTTGGATAAGTATTTTGGATTCATATATAGGTTGTGTAACCTAGAGTTGACTTGTCCTTTTTATCCTTACATACCACAACAACCTCTTATGAATCACCTTGGCCAAGGGAGAGATTGAGGCTCGATGATTTCATATTCAAAGGTAAGTATTCCTAAATTTGTTCCTCCTTTATAAGAGCAGATAGATTAGCATTTGTACTTATCTCTCATGTATTAGTATTTTGTATACATTAATGTGAGTATATATCTTTTATGCATGTTTACTTTTTATGTTTATTACCCCCACTTTGTGCCATAAGCTTTGGTAAGCACTATATTATAATTTACTTTGATTTTATCATTTATACATTAATGAATATGAAAATATAGGACCTATTTAGGGTTATTGCATAGTTTTTCTTGATTGGAGTCATTGGAACCCTCCCTAGTGATATTATTATGGTAAGAGATCCCTTGGCTAGGTTTTACAGATCAATCTTGGTCATGTCCCTAAATATCTAATCTATCAACAATTGGAAATGTAAGTAGGATTTATTTTCTTCAAGATAGGATTGATTTATACATTTTTTGCATTTCCCTTTTCATACACTATCCTTATATAATTGTAGTTAGACTCAATCACCAACCTAAAATGTGTGCAATGTCTAATGTTTATCATGGTGTTGTTTATACTTAACATTAGCTTGTTGTAAAATGGTATACATTATTATTGAATGTATTAAATGTGATCAAGGAACATAATAGCTTTTTTAAATTTAATTTTTAATATGAAAGAATTTTTTATTGTTGATGGTGAGATAATATAAGTTATATCAAAGGTTGACAAAAGTTAAAAACCCAAAATACCTAAAAAAGGATGTGTGTGGTAGATCTATGCAAATATATATTTTAGTTGTGGTAAATGAAAGGTATGATTTCCATTTAAGTGCATTACATATATGAATTTTACACTTTAATAAGGTGCACTATCATCATGTTTACTACATTCATCGATCTATTAGTCTAAAAATTAAATGTGATAGACTTGTTCAAATTTATATTTAGCTTAAATCAAATAACATTCCAAAAATTTCTAAAAAAACTTGTATCTTTGTTGTAAATTATAGTTTCTTAGATTTTAAAGTGGATCTAGACATTTTAAAAGTAAAATTGAATTTTTTTTAGAGGTAAGATTAAATTCTTAAAAGGTATTAGAGTTTCCATTTTTGAGAATCTATCAACTATTATATAAACACACTCATTATCACACTTGGTAGTAGGATGGCATGAGAATAAATCCATGCAAATAGATTCCCATTGTCTCATTATAACTAGCATAGGTGTGTAAAAGCCTTATTTCTAGTTGACCAATTTATAAATTGTGCATGTGGTACATGATTTGATGTATTTTACAATGTCTTCCATGAGGTGTGGCCATAATTACTTATAACACCACAAGAGTCTTTTTCACCAAAATGTCATGTGGTCTTACTTAAATGAGCCTCCCATATTAGTTTTTATCTCTTTTCCTCTTTTATAATGTACATATCCAAGGTGATATAGGATTCCATCCTACAAGGATAAATATGGAACTAAATTATCATAAATAAATTTATAATAGATATACAAATTACATGTCATATAGATATAATTTTGACCATGTGTTTACATTATGACCACATGCATCAAGTAAAAAAGGAGATCTATAATTGGTGGTTGAATTAGATAATGTATTATTGGATTTCCACTTTCCTTCTTATGTTTGATGTTCAAATGGAACTACTAAATATAATAAGACCATTTATTATGTCACTATTTTTTTAGCTTATTTTATGTCTACAAGAAATGAAGTAGATTATTATTTATATATCATAGTCTCCTTATCAAATATATAATTATTCCAATTTTTACATGCCTAAACAATATCATAAACCTCATGATCATATGTTTGGGTAGTTTCTTACTAGTACAGTGAAAGTCACATTATGTTAAATAACTGGATGACCATATTGAGTGATGACTACTCCAAGTGCACCAAGTGCATACTTTTATGCATTAGTCTCAATCTCAAATGGTTGTTGAAGATCCAATAATGAAATTATTTAAGAATAATAGAGTTTGTATTTTAGTTCCTTGAATTTTCTCTATTTCATAGCTAACCAGATAAACTTTGATTTAGAACTACCTTTGGTAACTTGATCAAGATGCTAAGTCACATGAGAAAAACCAAGTACAAATATCTTATGTAAATTTTGTAAAAATGTTGGGAATATCTATAAGATTATTTGGTTCTATCCATTCCTAGATGAATCAAATCTTGTATGGGTCTACATGCACTTCTTATGTGTCCCCAACTTATCCTAAATATTATATCTCCCACATGGAAAATGAATATTGTTATTTATTTACATATAACTTATGCTTCCATAGAGTTTAATTACTTATTTTAAATGGTGCATATGTTCATCCCATGTTTTATTTAAGATTAATATGTCATCATGATAGTCTACACCAAATGAAGTGGATAATGACTTGAGAATGTCATTCATCAGCTATAAAAATGTAACTAGATAATTGGTTAAGCCGAAGGTCATGATAAACCACTCAAAAAACATTTTTTGGCCTTGTATATTATATTACAAATGTCTATGGGATCCATATGAAATTGATGATAACTATATACACAATATTTTTAAGCTTTATCAATTATGGATGCTTTTTATCTTGTAGGAACCCTTCAAGTCTCAATCTCTCTGAGTGCATGCCTTAAAGGGTACACTAAGAAATGGGTGGATAAACCATTGGTTCTTTTTAATATTATTGCTCCCTATACCACCACTTACAACTAACTAAATTCCTCCTATATGTTTACCTAAGATTTGACACCCCCTTACACACTCCTCTAAGAAATTCACCACCTCAAACATTCCCTACCTGAGACAAAACCTCTTTTTCACTTTTATCAAACAAATTTGCCCTGGGATGACCCTGTACTTAAAATATATTAGCACATTATTGGATTAGGTCAGCCTGGGCTAACTTGGTTTAGGACCTAACTAATTTCATTAATTAAAGATATAGGGTTAATTAGATTGACTCTATTGGCTAAAACTTCAAAAGAGTTTAGGGTTAGATTATATTATATATATGAATCATTTTCATCATTTTAGATAGATAAAGTTAATCATTCATTTGTGATTTTTTAGAATTTGCTCTTCTACCATTTTACCAGAGGAGTCATTGCTTAGGGTTTAAACTTGGAGAGAAGAACCTTTGTCTTGTAAAAGATTGAGATTCACTAGGAAGTCCTTGGATAGACTATAGTCCATTATCCATCCTTAGCTTCTTCAACAATACACAATAACCTCTTGAAAAGCACTAGTGGCCAAGGGAGAGATTGAGTCTTGATAGGTTCATCTTCAAGGTAAGTATATCTAACTCTTACTCCTCTATTTTAGTAGATAGAAGTAGCATAAATAATTATTTTAAATGTATTTATATCTCCATGAATTAGGGTTATATCTATACTAACACAATTAGAATTATTCTATGTAGGTTTACTTTTATGTTTATTACCCCCATTTTCTGCCACATACTTTGGTGAGCACTAGGTTAGCTTTTGATTTACTTTTCATCCACTTTTGAATAATAAAACATAGGACCTATCAAGGGTTATCACATGGTGCTATGTGAATAGAGGATTTGGAACCCTATTTAGTGATATTTTATTGTAAAGGACCCCTTTGTTAGATCTAGTAGATCTATATTAGTCAAGACCCCGATTGTCTAAATATACCAACAAGAGAAATAACTAGTGTGATTTATCTTCTCCAAACTAGTATTGATTTGTAAATAAGCTTCACTTTCCCTTATATACATTTTGGTGAACCTAATATGAACTAACCTTGCATGTTTTCTTTTATGCCTTAATTTATTATATATTTTTACTTCTATAATAGTGGATTGAATCTATTGATAAAGTCTAATATTTTATGTGTAGGTTTAACACAAAATTGTTGTGATCAACTCTATGTTTATCTTTGTAGGTCATCGTCAATAACAGGTAATTAGATCGATCAATTTGACTCAGTACACTTATCCATATATAGGTTTTTAGATTCTATCAACCTAGTTGACTCTATTAGTAGAATAAAAGTCATCATCTAAATAACACAATATAAAAATAGCAAATTTAGAATCTTTAAAAATTATCAAGTTCATTTTAACCTTCATATTCATTTCTATTCTTCATTTACAGTCCTATTTTTCATAGTTTTTAGTCTATAAAGTTGTAACCCTATAGTAAACTAGGTCAAATAGATAGACATGTTTATGTAGCTTGATTTCCTATTTAGAAGACTCAGTCAACCTATTCGACTATACCAAGCCCCAAGTTTTCAAATGATTTTAATTTTTAGCACCCATGTTTAGTTCTTTGAATCTATATGGAGGAAGAATAGAAAAATCCTTCAAAATTTAAAATCCAAATCATTTAAAATAAATGACAAAAGGCAATATAAAAATTAAAAAAAAGTCAACATCACACCAAAAGACGTAATTCATAACACATATCATATCTCCAATCAAAGCTCAAACTCCATAATTAGACTCATGATAGAGCCAAGGTTCATTGGGGTGTGGTAGGCTAGTAGATTGGGATAAGAGAATTCAAAAATCTATAGTGTTACCTATTTTATCACATAAGTACCTAGTTTTTGTAGTAGATCAACAGTTCTATAAGGGGTAATGAGTAAAAATGAACATGTTGTGGGAAGGTAGGTTCATTTTACTTTTCATATATATAGCCTTCATGGGATGGTATTGATACTTCATTTGATAACCCAATATTTGTGTGGTTAGGATAAGTTCTTCAGAGCCCTTAATGTCAAAAGTCCTCTTATTTGGACAAACCTAATTTTAGTGTCTTATCTTTGATAAATAGTTTATCTACCTTGATTTTTCCTTCATTTACCCCACAACCCATTTCATTCCCCCCTTGATAGAAATTTTTGATTCTAAATCTATTTCCCCACTTATATATTCCCTCTTCTCCACATCTTAACACATTTAACACTACTTTGTTTTGTTTTTATCTATACTTAGAAGAAAGTAGTATGCTTGAGTGACTATGGATCATTTTATTTACACCATTGTTTTACATTTCTATAATTTCCTTGGTTTCATTTGAAAAAAATCATTGTCATTCATTTTTTTGAACAACTACATCCATTTCTATATTTTTGTACTCCTTTTTTTAGACAACTGCATTTGTTTTTATATTTTTGTACCTTTTTCCATTATGGAGTGAGTTTGTATTATTAATTCTCACTCACTAATGTTATTTTTATTTTATGTACTTTTTTCATTAATGATAGAGTAAGGATTTACTACTCACTCATCAATGTTGTTTTACCATTTATTGCCCATATTTAATTAAGAAAGGATTGTTACTAATTTCACATTGATGTTAGACTTTCATTTTACATGTATTCTTATTTTTATCTAGTTTGTTCACCTTTATTATTTAAGGTACACTTATTTGAGGTTTTTGGTCATTTAGTAGCCTTGGATCTTTGGTTACCCAATTTGCTCTAAAATTTTGACTTGGTCATTTGGTCCTAACCTAATATTTATCACCCTAGCCTACCAAATTTCCAAGTACGTCATGCCTACACATTTAAGTTGTCTTATCTTTCATGTGTTTATTTATTTTTGTTATTTTTTTTTGTATCCTTGGGTTTGTCTAAATTAGTCTTTGTGCCCTCCATAGTTAAAACTACAAACACAATAGACAATCATTCAATAGTAAAGGTAAGTCAAGGTATATATACATTAATTTTATTTTAGTTATTTTATGATTTAAATTATTTTAATTTATTTACCTCAAGCATTATGTGTTTCTATGTTCTTTTCCAAAAGCACCATCCCATATTACACCTACATGACATGTGATAAACTTTGACTGGGGTATATATATACACATAATATTTTTAGATTTTATCAATTACCGATGTTTTTTCTCTTGAATAAACCCATTGAGTCACAATCTCTCTAAGGGCATACCTTAAAGGGTACATTGGGAAAGGGGTGGGTAGACCATTAATGATTCTCAGTTTTATTATTCCATATACCATCACTTAAAACCAATGCAAACCCCTCCTATACATTTCCTTAAGCTTTAACACCTCCCTTACACACTCCTCAAATAAATTCACTACCTCAAGCATCCCCTACCTAAGCTTAAACCTTTTTTTGACTTTTACCAAACAAAGTCAACTTGGGTTGATCCTATACTTAAAATATATAAACATATTATAGGATAGGTCAACCTTGGCCTATCTAGTCCAAGACCTAACTACTATTATTTATTAAAGATATAGGTTTGATAGGGCCAAATCTATTAGCTACAAATTCGAAAGAGTTTAGGGTTAGAACTAGCTATATATACACATCATTTTCATCATTATATAGAGACAAATTTAATCATTCATTTACTTCTCTTCCACCATTCTACTTGAGGAGTCATTGCTTAGGGTTTACACATGGAGAAAATAACCTTTATCTTATGAGAGATTTAGATTTAAAATGAGGTCCTTTGGCTATACTATAGTCCATTTTCCATCCTTAGCTTCTTCAAAAATACATAACAACCTCTTACAAAGCACCATTGGCCAAGGGAGAGATTTAATCTCAACAGGTTCATCTTCAAGGTAAGTATATCTATCTCTTAATCATTTATTTTAGTAGATAGAAGTAGCATAAGTAATGGCTTTTGAATGTATTTCTTCTCCATGCATTAGGGTTATATCTATATTAACTTAATTATGATTATTATATGCATGTTTAATTTTATGTTTATTACCCCCATTTTTTGCCACATGCTTTGGTG
The DNA here is from genome assembly GCA_037957365.1 of Torreya grandis. Classification (NCBI taxonomy): domain Eukaryota; kingdom Viridiplantae; phylum Streptophyta; class Pinopsida; order Cupressales; family Taxaceae; genus Torreya; species Torreya grandis. The sequence continues at coordinate 2,505,659 of JARHVA010000402.1, read as the reverse complement.
AGCACTAGGTTAGATTTTTATTTACTTTGTCTTTAACTTGTAAATAAGAAAACATGGGACCTACCTACGGTTATCCCATGGTGTTACTTTATTGGATATTTTGGAATCCTCTCTAGTGATATTGTTATGGTAAGGGACCCATTGGTTAGGTCTAGTGGATCTATATTGGTCATGATCATGATTGTCTAAATGTACCAACAATGGAAGGGATAGTGTGATTTATCTTCTTTAAGTTAGGATTGATTTCTAAATCAGCTTCACTTTCCCTTGTATACAATATCCATACCTGATGTCAAAATTTATGGAAATAATTTTAGACTAGGGAGTTGATCTAACAAGTCCTCAACCTTAGGAAGAGGATAAAAATTCTTCATTATGATATTGTTGAGATATATATAATCAATGCACAACCTCTATGTTTCATCCTTATTTAGTGAAAACACAATCAAGTTGCCTCAAGGTGATGTTTTTGGATTGATATGTCCTTTATCTATAATTTCATGGATTTACCATTTGAGCTTCTTATTCTATATAAATGATTTGTGATATAAAGAGGCATTAGGTATAGGTATTCCAATAATCAAATCAATAGTATACTTCACCATATAGTTTGTAGACACTTTCTTAGGGGACTGAAAGAGACTCTTGTATACTTTCATTTTGTGTTTCAAATCTAAGGTATCCATTACTATTTCTAGAGGAAGTGTGGTATGAATTGGTTTTGAAAGGATGTTATTACATATAAATATCATAATAAAATGTAGAAAAATTGTAATAGAAATTAAAAACTTCTTAATTATTTGGTGTTAATGAGTGATAGCTTAGGAACTAATTCTAGTATGTGATATCTCTTATCACAAACATATATGACAATAGTCCTAAGATTTTCCTCATAGACTACATGTTAATGGTAAGGATAGAGTTGTCCAAGTAACACATCACATACCTCTAATGGAGAGACATTGTAAAGGACTGTATCTTCGAAAGGCTTGATGTTGTAAACCAATTAACACTATTGAGTGATGTGTTTTTTAGATCCCACACTAAAACATCTAATGGATATGGTTGTGTTTGATGCATCAGTGGAAATTTTAGTCTGTGAACTACTTTAAAATAAATTAGGTTCTCCTAACTTTCATTCTTAATAATGAAGTGTATTGGTTGAGCATTGATCCACATTTGGTAATGAACTATCTTTCTTCTTCATCTATTTTTTACAAGGGTGGTAAATATCTTTATGATACCCACCATGGCACTAAGATCATATTCCATGATCTAGTTACCCTTTTTTAGAGTCATAGTTCTTGTATCTAGTGCTTCAAGTTGTGCAAGTAGAGGTTTTATAACATGACACTCCTAATTGGAATGGCTATTAGAGATATGAACTAAATATCACTTTCCTATATTGGATGACTTATTATATTCATTTAACAATTATTGTTTATTCTATGGAGGATGCATTGATCCATTTTTTATTTAGAATTATACTTATAAGGCTTCCATTGTTTCTTGGTCTAAGACTTAGAATCTTATGTGTTAGTATTGACCTTGGCCTTTTCTTCAAACTTGTAAACAAATCTAAGGACTTTTATGATTGAATATATTTTTATCAAATCCATATATGACTAGTTATGTGACTAAAATCTTGACCTATACTTTAAAATAAGGTTTTTTATGAATCTTGAACACCTAGTATATACACTAAAGTATGAAAGGTATTTGTGTACTCCTATATATATTTATCCTTGCCTTGGCATAACTAAACTAAGTCAGTCTACTAATCATCATTATTTCAAGTAGGTTAAAAAAAATCATGGTTATTTTAAACTATTACATGTGTCTACAGATGTGTCTAATTTTACTTCATCTTCACAATTTTCATGTGAAGTGCAATAGTTTTCTTACTGGTTCTTTACTGATAAAGAAAATTTAAAAAGATTGAATGCAATATATTCTCGATCAAATAATTTATTAACCACATAGTATGAATATATTAAGTTTACTTGGTTATCTAGGGCATCTACATCTATTTTTGTTTCAAAATCAGGGATGCATATATTAACTTTTACCTTGTATGGAATGTGACTACCAAATATTTAATGTGATTGAGAGGTGTTATAAATAATTTTTTTATTGAGAAGTAATGAGAAATGATCAAAAATAATTGTTCATTCACATGCATGACATTCTTCCAAATATTCCCATTGTCTTTTCAATGCATCCACTATCATCTTATATAATATTTATTAAAAAAAAATCATGAAGGATTTTTCTCCCATTTGAGGATGTAAGGGAAGGAATGATGAAGGATCAAAATTCTCACACCCTAACTTCCTATATTAAAACCTAATATTAATGGGCATATAAATAGAGACAAGGTTTATATTCATGATACCACTTGGAAATGATATGAAGTGTTTGTGCTCTAATAACATTGGTATGGGGCCTAGGAGGAGACTTGGTGGACAATCACCCTAAATGGATTAAACTAGGTTATGTGTAGAAGTGGTTTAGATATGATATATGTTAGATTTAATAAATTATTCAAATGAATAAGAGAATATAATTAAAAACCAATGTATAACTATAATATTAAAGTTATATTATGCTAAGTTATGAATAATATCTAAGATATCAGATGTATGGCATCTATATATTCCCAAACTTCATTCCTCTTTGTGCACATCATGTAACTCTCTAAAAATAATGTAAGTGTACATTAGTATATAATGGAGGGATGTGAAGCATCAATTTAATTGTTATAAGATTTGGTAGCAACACTTCATAACTAATGAGTGTGATGATGTTATCAACTACCACTAATTATAGTACTTAAATTACAAGAGTTTTACACCAAAAATAATTAAAATTTAGATCTTTTCAATGGGGCATAGGTTCTACCCTCAATGTAAAATATCTTAACATAAGTATGAAGTTGACTAAGTAATTATGATGAACTATGGTAAGACCTAGTAACCCAAATCCTCCTAGATCATAATATACATCTGATCTTCCACATTTCCTTCTTGAATGTCATTAGATAAAAAGTTTCATCCTAGACATAGTTACTAGAGCTTAGTGAAGAGGGAATAATCATCTTCAAACTTAGGGAAATAATTCATACATGCACTAAGAATTTGAGGAAGAAGGTGACTACAGATAATCTAATTAAGTGGAATAATTAGGATAGTGAATATATGACATGGGAAGATGAAGTATTCCTATAAAATCATAAACATTAATGACAACATTGGTTTTAAGTGGAGTGGCATGTTATAACCGTAACCTGTAGCATGTATTGGGATATGTATTTTCAACTTATAGCTATCATAACCTATAATTAATTCATTTAATTATTTATATAGCTTCATATTCATAGTATGTCATCTTAGGGAGTCTCCATAACTTAAATAGGGTATATATATTAGGATCATCATACTATGAATCAAATTATTATTTTAAGTTTGTTAAGGTTAGCCCCTCAAAGTAACTCATCATTTCTTCTAATTATTTTATACATTTCAATCATATTGTATTGTTTTTATTTACTCAAATAGTATATTAATTCCATTATATACTTTCCCATGCACATTGTAGATACTAAAATTTTGTATTAGATAATTATCAATGACAATTTTGACACACATTAACATGCATGAATTGATCACACAAATATAGTCCTAATCTACTATTCTCTCACACTTACATGATATCTTATGATTTGTTCATTCTATTATGTTATTACACAAATATAAGAATTCCACTATCTATTTCAAACCTACTAAATAGCCTACATATATTCTCTAGATCTCTAGTTTAATTCATGTACCCAAGTTAGTTTCATTATGTTCAATCAATATCACCTGTCAATATTGACTTGAATTGGTTGAAACTAACCATATCTTGATAATGATTAATTTTTTAAATCAAGCCCTTCCTTAGGGTCAAACCATCTACCTAACATGGCAGTGTCATGAGACATTACCCAATTTAATTAATATATAAACAAATCAATATTTCCTTCAAAAGGGACTTGGGATTTATCTAATACACATGTATACACTAGTTCACATTGATAAAATGTGACTAATTCTTCCCAAATACAAATAATTTATTACATACATAGAAAAGGAGAAATGTTACACAGTAACATTATGTGATAAAACCAAATGTGGCTTGATTTCTCTATTTAGATTATTAGATACTTATGCAATAGTCAATCATCAAATAGGGGTGACTTGGGTTAACTTAGTGCATTACACTTTCTCATTTTTTATAGGTTTATATCCCTCATAACCACACCTAAGGTTTAAGGTAGAGACTAAGTTATAGACTTATGAACATCACAAGGTTCAACATCATGCATATATATTTTACAAATATATGGGAAGGCGACATGTGTTCATCGACCAATTTTTTTGAAATGGTCACTACCAACAACTTAGATTGTTATCAATAGTCAATACTAACCTAGATCGATAGAATTGACCCTACATAGATATAATTATAGTTCTTAAATTTAATGAATCAAAATAATAATTTAATTTGATTCACACTTCCAAAATATAGTCATAGATAGACAGTCAACCAAAAAAACTAAGTGTTAATCCCTTTTTATATTTACTATATTTATCAATTACAACTTGTCAAATCAATACAATAAATTTTAGTTTTTTACATTTATATTATGCTTGAATTTCATACTTATAAATATATATTAATCTAATATTTTATATCCTATATGTTTTCAAAACAAAATTAGGGTAAACATGCACAATGTTGTCATAAAATACAAGAAGTCACCCAATACAAAACAAACATGCATAATTTTACATAAAATGTGAACCCATGTTTTTTGATAATGAAAGATTATTTGTGAACCCAAATGCTCCTTCATCAGACACCCATGGAAAATTAAATTTTCCATGATCTCCCACTCATGAACCTCTCATGATCTACTCAATCATTTTTTCATTTTTAGAAACTTTTGATGTAATCATCCAAGTTACATATTTAGCTTATTTTTTCTTCAATTTAACCAAGTACTTTATGTACTCTCCACATTTGTCTTCTTACTAACATGTGTATCCAATATTATCTCAAAATACTCTCTTTAATTTTTAGTCAATTATTACTTAAGTTTCACATTTTAAGCATCTTAATTGAATCCTTCATCACTACCTTGTTCCTCAAAGTAAGGGTACAAATATATTACGTTAAAGATACTAACAATATCCACTCTATATGGTAGCTCTATTTCATATGCATTAAATGATAATATTATTAAAAACTATACACAACCTATTATTTTTCCATTTGAGCTTGATATGCATTCCTTTAAGGAACCTATCCTTACTTAGATGCACCAAAACCATGTCACAAAATTCAAAATCCTACTCTCTTATTTTAGACTATCATGTTTTTTGTACATCATGTTATTATATTCCATCCTTATCTTAACCTATTTATGCACATCAATGCATGTTAACTACATATTCTTCTAATTGAGCACTTGTTCTTCTCATATCCATTGTAATTCTTAACTCAAAAACATGTGTAGGGATAAAATCATACACAGTTTGTAATGGACTCATGGTTTCACTTACATTCATTGAGTTTTTATATGCAAAATTAGCTTGTGTCAATGTCATATCCTAGTGTTTTGGATCGTCTTGAACCAAATATCTTAGTAAATTAATAAGAATCTGATTCACTACTTCTATTTTCCTATTTATTTGAGGATGATAAGCTAAACAAAAAGATAATATTTTTCATAACTTCCTTCATAAATTCATCCAAAATACCCCAAAAATATTGTATCTCTATCTCATACTATGTTTCTTAGTAACCCATGTATTCTCATTACTTCCATGAAAAAAAATTTGCAACATGTATGGCATCACTTTCTTTCCTACATGTTATAAGTGTGCCATATTATAAAATATATCCAAAACAACAAAAATGAAATCATTACTCATTTGGGTTCTTAGAATCTCAAGAATGAAATACATCCTTATCTCTTCCATGGCCTCTTTGGAATTGGCAAAGGCTAATACAAACCTAAATTATAACTTTTTTCTTGGTATGTTAGATAATTTTACATCTTTTAATGAAATTTTTAACATCTAAACTTATCCTTGACCAATAATAACTCTCACTCAACCACATCATTTGTTTATCCACACCAAAATGACTAGCTAGATCTCCATTATGCTTCTCAATCAGAAAATTATCCCTCGTTGATATTTGAGGTATGCATAATCATTGTGCCTTGAGCAACAAACTATCTTGAAATTAATATTACAGCCATGTATTTAAATCATTATTTATTATATTTATTCACAATATCTTTACATTTTAAAAATACAATTCCTCTTCATAGAACTCCTTCATAGAGTCAAACCCAATGGCATCAACTTTCATATCATTCACTATGAGATATCTTCTACTTAAAGCATCCAGAACCTTATTTTATTGACCACTTATGTTTTATAAAAAAATACATAAATTTTAATAAATTTAACCCCCTTATGTGATTTTAACCCAACTTACCTTAGTTTTTTGTGAATTACAATGATTGATGATACATATACAACATAAACTCCATGGGAGACAAATAATGCCTCCACTTCTTGAGAGATTTTACCATAATGTAAAATTCTTGGTTATAAACTAAATAATCATGTTTTGATTCATTAAAATTCTCACTAAAGTAATAAATGGACTTACATTATTGACTCAATATTGCCTATGTGGTTTCCCCACTAACATCACAATCAACCTAAAAATTCATATTGAAATCTATAAATGTTAAACAACAAATATTTAGTTGTTATTTTCTTAAAATATTGAAAACTCTTGTCATGCCCATTTTTTCTCTTTAAAAAAAGCATGACACAAACCTTGAATGAAAAAACCACCAAAAGACATGGGTAGAAACCCAAATCCATTCCAATCATAAAAAATATCAAGGTGAATATTGAAACTACCATAATGCATTAAATAAAAGTAAACCAATAATTTGTTTAACCCCACACTCAAAACTCCTCACAAGCTCATGTTAAAGATAACTACCCTCTGATGTTGAAATGACCATCAAATTTGATCTAGGTAATGTTGACTTTATCAAATTCCATGTGGCCACTTTGAGACAACTTAAGCTTACATTAGTAGGGAAATTGGGCATGCCACACATCATGATTATGAGACCCCTAGTCTAATTATAATTTTTCAACCTCATAGATATTAACTCTTTGAATTTTTTCCACTTGACAGTCCTCATGTCCATGGAAACAAAAAATCATTGGGATATTAACCCCAATGGCTCAATCCCTTTAGGACTCTAAGATTCCTAAATTTTAACTTTGAGGCTTCAAGTTCCATAGGTCCATAGGGAAATAGAAGCATGTAAGTATTTGGGCATTACCCCAAATGGCTTAACCCTTTGAGCCTTTGATCTCTCAAGCTCCCAAGACATTATCAAGTGGTAGTTCTTTGGGACTATTTAGTTACTTGAGGCTCTAAAGGATTAGCCTTTTGGATAACCTCTCAAACTATTAAGAAGATGCCATGTGGCATCATCTAACCAAATTTCAAAAATCCCTAAATTTATCTAAGGCAAAACCTAAAAGAAAACTCAAACCCAAAAATTTTAAGGCAAAAAGCTTAAATAAAATTAGGAAATGGCTAAGACATGATCTAAATTATAACATGAATATTTAATCAATTACACAAGTTGAAAAGTTGACCTCAAATTTGCTAAGACATAGAATCATCTGACCAAACTAAGGTTATAGTCTAGATATGATTAATACATAAGATATGAGCTTAATAAACACTCCATTTATTTTATAAAATGATCTATATTTTGGGAAGGAATATAACAAGCTACAAACTTGATTGCTAATCCAAAGGGATCCTTTTACAAGACATCCATCCCATCCAAAACAACATCAAAATATTCATGAACTATCAATATTACTATTTAATAACAAACCATAGCTCAATAATTATGTTTAACTCATTCTTGAAAAATCTTGATTTAATAAATAAACCATAATAAATTCAAAAGGAGAGACATATGCATAACCTATAAATTGTTCTCAACATAGATTTAATCAAAATAACTCACCATATTTTATTAGAAAATCCATAAGGCCAAAGAGTTTTCTTTTCGTAACAAATTCTTCTCAAGGGTATAAATACAAACAATCATAACTAGTTATGAATCATTTTACACAAAGGTTTATCACATATACAACAAAATTATTTATCCAAGATGAAAATATTTCCAATCCCTTTCTGTGTGAAAGTATTAAAAGTATACTCACTACTATGACAATATAAAATATCAAATTTCATTCATTTATTATATAAGTGATAGGATCATATCTTAGATTGGTTAAGTAAATAAGAACCAAGTAGTCTTCAATGATGTTCCTCATCCACTCCTAAGCATCTATTGGCCATTACAATTAAGGCTCACCACCAAACCTTTTTTCATCATTAAGTTTATGCTCTAGACATACTCAAGCTTGAGATTCTAAAATTTTATCATGTTTATATCACTTGGTAAATAATTTATGGGTACTAAGCAAGGGTATCTTATCACAAACTAAATAACATACACTACTTACATTCCAAATTTCCAATTTTACCTAGAGAGACTCCCATTCCCAAATACAAAATAAACAAGCATTCAAATGATCAATCAAGTGAAAAAAATCATTCAAGAATATAATACTAGCAAAAAAATTCTTATAATATAAAAAGACCAGCCAAAATATTTGAGTAACAAGAGGATGTCTCACTCTATGGATTCCTACTAATGGTCATGGGAGATTTGAACAAGCTACCACCATGACCATCATAGGAGGACTTTGATTGCTACCACTATGACATCCAGGTAAGGGTTAAATAACCTTATAACATGCCTAACATAGGAGGACTTTGACATGTTACTATCATGATAATCATCTAAGGGTCAAACAATCTTACACCATTCCTAACATATGAGGAATTTGACAAATTACCATTAGGACATATATGGGAGGATCAAAAAACCTTCCATCATGCCCACAGTAGGAGTACTTTGAGACACTACTAACATGAAGATGTTACTCATGGATGCCATAACAAAATTTCACAATCACATATATATTCACACAATAATATAATCACTTCATGAAAATAAAGAGGAACAACCTCTCTAAGGTCCTCAAAAGATAAGCACAACATGGTGGCAAATGATCGAACATGGATAAGTCAATAAAATAAGAATAATAAACCAAGTGGACTTATTCTCTTGAAGTAAAATATCAATCAAGCACATAATCATTTCATTTCAAGGAAAATAACTAAAAATAAAAGTCAATAAATAACCTATCTATTGATTCTAGAACCACCTGGGCACTGTCCTCTAGATGTCTAGGTTTAGCTTTCCTAACTCACTCTTCCTATTTCCTAATTCTTCTACTATGCTTTCTTAACTTATTTTTCAAAATCTTTAAAAGCTCCAAAATTTCCCAAAAGTATCCTAAAGACCTAAACCTAGGGATTTTTGACTACTAAAAATAGATGTTCAAGAAACATCCAACCACCAACCACATGCCAACCCATTCCTCATTAAGGGACTTTATTTTCCATGTTCAATTAAGGCACATCATAACTCTTGTAAGCTTTTATTATTGATTCATAGATTCACTTACCTATTTTCCCACTTGCTTTTATTCTAATTCAAATCAATGGAAGATTTGTCAGTCAACCACTAGACAATATAGATGTTGGATACAAGATCAAATGACTAGAAGATAACAAGTTTAACCAACCAATCTTAAAGGCTAGTTGACTCAAACATACACTAAGTTAGGAAAGGTGATGAATGGTAACTTAGGAAATTGACTACTTATCACAAGTCTAAGAAGGGTTAAGGTAAAATTATATAGTGATAAAACCATGTTTGGCATAGTCTCCTTCCTTCATTGGTCCTTTTCTTCTTCATGCACACTTGATGCACACATCAAATTCCTCTAACCTAATAGTCAAAGTTACAAAATTTATTCAAACAAGGCAATTTTAATCAATTAACCATAGCTAATCATTCATGGAATATCAACAGTCATGTAGATAATTTAATATGATTCAATACATAATTTGTTGCTACTTCACAAGCTTATAAGTAATGATTCAAACGTGATTTAAGTCAATATATCTCATATACATAATCAAATTTCATAAAGAAACATTACATAAAGAAATGTAAGCATCATTCTTTCATAAGTAAGAAATCAAGAAAGATTGATAATATGTTTTTATCATGGTTCCTAACACATGAAAAGCTTTCATAAATCCTTTCACATCTCAACTATATGTTGCTTAACTACATATTTCAATAATTAGAACATATAAGTCATAATTTTTTGGTCATCTTATCAAAGATGATCACTATGCAAAATGGGGCCTTACATCCCCCTCCCCTTATGGAGACTTCCAACTAGAAATCACTAAAAGAGGAGAGGATACTAAACCCTCAAACATGCAGCATCTTCCCAAGTTTTTGTTTATTTATTATATTTATCCCACTAGAACTTAACATGATCTAGGTCTCTACCTCAAAGAGATAGTATTATGTATTCTAAAAGCTTGATGGGATCCAAAACTAAAGGCCTTTCAGTATCAACTTGAAAGGTTGTCCTATATAAAACATGATTAATATCAGTAACATATTATAAAAAAATAGAAACATGAAAAACATCATGAACATCAACTAAGCTAGGTGGTAAGGCTAGTCGATAAGCAACTGGACCAATTATCTCTAAGATCTTGAATGGCCCTATAAATTGAGGTGCAAACTTTAAACCTTTTCCATGATAGATGGGGATCTTATTAGTTCTCACCCTTAATAAGACTTTATCACTAACATTAAAATGTCAATCAATTCATTTTTCATTAACATACTTATTTTATAGATCATTGACAGTCTCCAAGTGATGTCATATCTTAACCACTTCCCACTCCATGTCTTTTAGCATAGTAAGGCCAATCATGACTCTATCCTTAAGTCAATTCCAACTCAATGGGGTTCTATAGTATTTAAAATATAAATACTATAAATGTTCCATCCTAATTTAACTATAATAGCTATTATTATAAGTAGATTCAACAAGATACAAATAGTCTTCCCAACGAGACTGTTGGTCCATAACATATATGTATAGCATATCTTCCAATACCTGATTATCTCTCTCACTATGTCCATTATTATTAGGATGGTAGGAAGTAATAAAATTTAGATGTGTGCCCAATGCCTTTTTTAATAGGTCTAAAGGAGATAAGTATAAATTGGATCTTGATCTAAAATAATCTTATAGGGAATTATGTGCAATCTAACAACATCATCCAAGAAAATTCTTGCCATTAAAGATATAACAATCCTCTTGGATGTTGATGCTCAGCCTTAACCCTTTTAAATTAAAGACAATGAGAAATAAATTTATTAATATCATGCTTCAAACTAACCCGATGATATAATTACCTTAACTCAACATGCATCTTCTTAGCTCTAGGGTGTGCTTGGTAAGGAGCTATGTGAGACTTAGACATAATTAGTTCACACAAGACACTAGTGAAGGGAACATAAATACACCTTTTATGGTATTATAGTCCATATATCTCAAGAAAATAACCTTCAAACTTTCCTTTCAGACTTGAACCAAAATCCAACAGTTGTCTTACTTCTTTATAGAGGTGATCCTTTAGAATATGCTTCAAAATCTGACTCCATAAGTTAGTTAACAAACTCATTGCTACCAAATAATGGCATCTTATGCTCAAATCATCAATAAATATGTTTTTATTTCCTTTTATATACATAATATCAAAATCATATTGACATAATAGTTCCATCTAATGCCTTTAGTGTACATTAAAGTTACGTTGATTGAATAGATGATATAAACTTAGGTGGTCAGTCTTTAAAACAAAATGATGACCAATAAATAAGTGTCACCACCTTAAATAAGCATGAATGATAGCTACAAATTCTAAATCAAACATAGTATATCTTAACTCATAAACTTTGAGTGTCTAAGATTCATATGCTATAACTCTACCTTCTTACATGAGTACATCTCCTAATCCTTACTTTAATACATCAGTGCAAATGAGGAACTCCTTAGGAGGATTAGGTATAGTCAAAATTGGCACAATCATGAGTCACTTATTCAATAAATGAAAAGCTTCCTCATATATTATTTTCCATATAAACTTCTTCCATTTCTTCTATAGTGAGGTAGTGGGTTTCACAATACAAGATACATTCTCAACAAAGCATATAAAATAGCATGTGAAACCCATGAAAATATGCACCTCTATAACACTTGCAGGTTTTGGCCATTATATAATGGCCCAAATCTTATAGGGGTCTATAAAAATTCTTTCCCTTGAGAGGATATGCCCAATATATTGCCCCTCTAACTACGTAAAATCACACATCTCTAAGTTTTCAAACAACCAGTTTTCTCTTAAACCCTACATGATCTGGCTCAAATGATCCACATGTTCTTATGAATTTGAAAATAGATCATAATGTCATAAATAAACACCAACATTAATTGATCTAAAAATTATCAAGAAACTCCATTCATCAAACTTATGAATATTTCTAGGGCATTTGTCAACCCAAATGGTAGAACTATAAATTCATAATTCTCATATCGCATTTGAAACATAGTTTTATGAATATCAAGCTCTATGATTTGAAACTAATGGTATCCATATTTCAATTCAATCTTGGAAAACACTTTGGATCCCCATATTTGGTCAAACAATTCATCAATTATAGACAAGGTAAAATGATTTTTAACCATTACCTTATTTAATTGGTGGTAATTAAAGGGATCCATCCTTATTCTTAAAAATATGTTTGGTTTTCCCTAAAAGCACACACTAAGATGAATCAAACCTTTCTCTAGAAATTTCTCAAGATACATCTTGCGTTCACACAATTCTAGTATGGTCATCTAATATAGTGCCTTTGATATGGGCTCAAACCCTAGTACTAAACTAATCTTAAAATCAATCTCTCATAGAGGAGGCATACTAGACAATCCATCTAGAAACACATCATAAAATTCCCATAGAATAGGAAGGTCATCCATAGAATCCTTCTCTGACTCATCTAACCTATCACTCACCATGATAGAAAAAAACTAGAAAACTTTCTTTATAATATTATTAAGTTGCATAGCAGTCATCATGCAAATGGATACAAATCTCTTCACCCATAATATTACCATATGAGTCCTAAGGTCATCTTTACATTTGATAACCTTGTCATGACAATCTAACTTAGATTTATGTGTTGAAATCCAATCCATACCCAAAACTACTCCATAAGTGCTAAAGTTATAGTACAAAATTCCACTATAGTGGAAAATACACCAAGATCTAAAATGTAACTACTCACCAAGGAGATAATGGGCATATTAGCCCCTGAAGCCAACTCAAATACCCATCTCTATAACTACTTAATAACCATTAGCTCACAATAGTTCATGATATAATGGGAATAAAGGAGTCTAAATCTCCTAAATCAAACAAAACTGAAATTGAAACTCCTTCAATCATGCATGTGGTCTCAATGACCATCACCTGATTCTTAGCTTGGTGTTCATTCACTACTTCATAAATTATATGTCCTCATCCCACATCACCTACCATTTTATCTAATGTTAGAGCCTTCTACCTATTATAAATTTTGTTAAGTTGTGGAGCTAAAAGCTTCACCAGGATGTAAACAGGAGGAGTTACGGAGGTTGCAGAGGTTGCAAAGAGTTGCAGAATGAGTTGTAGGGCAATCAACATCAGTCTGATCAACTGACATCAGTCAGATAGCAGTGCAGAAGCAACCGACGTTGGTTACAAGTCGGCCGACATCAGTCAGGGAGGAGTCGACGTCGACAACCTGTGTGTGAACATGTAGTTTGCATGCGGATTTCAGAGAGTCTATTTTTGGACTGTTAGTTTGCATGTTAAAGGCTAATTATAGTCTTGAGTTGCATGTCTAATTATTGTAATTAAGATAGTCTAATTATTGTAAGCATGAGATCTATATAATAGACTCATGGGTTGTATTATAAACTAGTGCTAGAGAGTAAGAGAGCAAAATAAGCTCCTTCAGAGAAGGAGAGCAATGGTGTGTTCCTCCGAGTGCCACAGTACCAAGTGTGGATGCTGGTTTGGAAAATCAGAAGGGTTCTTTGTATATGTATGATCTTGGTCAGCAGGTGTGCAGGACCACATTTGGAGATCTGCAATGGTGAGTAAGGTCTGGTGATTTGTAGGTGATAGCAGAGAGTAGGAGATCTACTTGGAGTACGGTTGTGTACTTAGTGTACTGGCAGCATTATTTTTGACTGGTGGAGGTGAACAACAATTCTGTATTTGAGTTGTGTGTTGGGATCGAGAGAGAGAGGGAAGAAGGTCTTAAGGTGTGGCAAGCCTTTGAGGTGGAAGAAGAAGTGGCATCTTCTTTATTATATTTTCTTCTGAGTGATTATTAATACAATTGTGTATTATCTCTCATATCTTGTGTTGTTTCATATTTTTAGTTACTTATTCATTCTGGTTAAATTCCATGTTTAGTTGCTAATACAAGAGGTAATCATATATGCTCTAATTAGTGGAGCAAGATCCTAACAAGTGGTATCAGAGCAGGTTGACCAGGTTGGTACCAAATTGACAAGTGGTATTAGAGCTTTTGGTTGGGTTGACTAATAGGTGGTTTAGATCTAGTTAGTGTTTATTGATTATTGGTCACTCACAGGGGTTTCAGATTGAGTGGGAGTATAGCAATGGTAGAAGAAAGTAAGCTACGAATGGAGAAACTGAATAGCATGAATGGTCTAATTGATGGAAAGAAAGAGCAGGTAAAGGAAGATTATTGGTCGGTAGAAGATCAGCGTGTAGAAGCAGATGTTGCAGGTGATGTTGCACAGGCTGCTCTAGATGAAGTAAAATCTTGGTTTATAGATTATTTTGCCTCTTTCCATGCAGCCCAAAATAGAGCATATTTTCATGGGTATGTCTTTGGAGACTTTGGAGATATTTATTTAGGGGTTGGTGAGCCTTGTCAAATGGTTGGCAAAGGGGAAGTGAAGCTGAAATTGTAGACGGGTAACACACAGATGTTGAAGAAGGTCATGCAAGGCCTAATCTTGGAGATGAGTTTAATTTCTTTAGGAAAATTGGGTGATGGGAGATGCACTGTAACTCTCACAGTAGATGCACTTGAATTAGATGGTGGTAAGAAAGTAGGTATCCTTTATCTATCTACTTATATTATTGATTCATCTTCTATTGCAGAGATGTGGTTTTGTAGGCTTGGTCACATATGTAGGAAGGGAATGCATGTTCTTAAGTGGAAGATAGATATCTTTGATAAACTTAAGAACTGGAAAGCCTTGGTGTTCATGGAGGAGATGACAGACAGAGATCAGTTGAGGGGACTGAATTATTCTGAGTAGGGTTGTGTTGACTTAAATAGGGTTTTGATCCATGGAGAGCTCGCGGGTAAAAAGTTATCACTCACAGGTGAACACAGGTACCAGCATCGGTCAGACAATAACTGATGTCAGCAATAGGAAGATTGACGTCGGTCATACAAGAACTGATGTCGGTAAAAGGGATACCAGCATCAGCTAGGGAAATGATGTCAACAGTCAGGGTTAATGCAGGGAATTGACATCGGTCGGATGCAGACTGGGAGATGGCCGACATCGATCACTGGAATGGATGGTGGGCAGACAGCAAGCTGTCAAAAAGGTCTCAAATTCTCATATTGAGGACTAAAAGGGTAAGTGAACCTCATATTCATTGTTCACCTTCTTTATATTGCTTATTGATGGTCAAGAACTAGGAAGATGTGAAGAGGCAATGTAGGTAGAATCCAGAAACAGTGGGAGCTTGGCATGGATGAGGAGTGTGAGTCCTTGGAGAAGAACTAAATAGGGGTTTGTTGGTGGAGTTGTCAGCTGGAAGAAAGCACTGAAAGATGGATGGATTCCCAAGTTAAAGAAGAGATTGGATAGATACGTGAGATAGAAGGCCAAGGTATATGGTCTTGAGGAAGCTGCAGGATAGTGGTATAGGTTTTGACAGGTGGATGACAAAGCAGGGCTTTAGTCAATGTCAGTGTAACTATTGTGTTTGTCTTTACTAGGTGGATGATGAGTTGTGACATTATCTTGTTCTGTATGTGGATGGTATACTAGTTATAAGTTTAGAGATACAGGGTTTTGCTAAGCTAAGGGTAAGGTTAGTTCAGTGGCATGTCATGAATAATTTGGGAGTAGCAAAATTCTTTGGCATAAGAGACATGGAGATTTTGTCTCTAGTGGGAGCTGATGTGCAAAAGGTGTTGTCAGGGTTCAAGATGCAGGATGTAGAATCGGTAAGCACACCAAGGGCTAGATAGTTCAAGCTGAGCTTAGAACAGGGTTCGAAATCACATGAGGTCTAGTGTAGGCCTGAGTTTTCCCAAGCAGTGGGAGTTGTCAGAGAGTTTGGAGCCAATTCAGGGAAGGTAGATTCTCAGGTATCTAAGAGGAACCAGCAATAGGGATTCATGTTATGCAAGGTCAAGGTCTTCACTACATGGGTTTGTAGGTTTGGATGTGGTAGGTTACTTGGTTGACAGGTGTAGCATCATAGGTTGTGTGGTGGTTGGTCTTCAGGATTGAGCTTGAAGAGGGATACAAGCTAGGGAATAAATTAGATGGTGTATAAGTACAGGTATAGGTGCAGCTGTTTATCTCCAAGTGGGAGATTATTAGGTTGTGGAGCTAAAAGCTTCACTAAGATGCAAATAAGAAGAGTTACGGAGGTTTCAGAGGTTGCAAAGAGTTGCAGAATGAGTTACAGGGCAACCGACGTCAGTCTGATCAACTAACATCGGTCAGATAGCAATGCAGAAGCAACCAACATCGGTTACAAGTCGGTTGACATCAGTCAGGGAGGAGCCGATGTTGGCAACCTGTGTGTGAACATGCAGTTTGCATGCAGATACTAGAGAGTCTATTTTTGGACTATTAGTTTGCATGTTAAAGGCTAATTATAGTCTTGAGTTGCGTGTCTAATTATTGTAATTAAGATAGTCTAATTATTGTAAGCATGAGATCTATATAATAGACTCATGGGTTGTATTGTAAACTAGTGCTAGAGAATAAGAGAGCAAAATAAGCTCCTTCAGAGAGAGGAGAGCAATGGTGTGTTCCTCCTAGTGCCACAGTACCAAGTGTGGGTGCTGGTTTGGAAAATTAGAAGGGTTCTTCATATATGTATGATCTTGGTCAGCAGGTGTGCAGGACCACATTTGGAGATCTACAATGGTGAGTAAGGTCTGGTGATTTGCAGGTGACAACAGAGAGTAGGAGATCTACTTGGAGTACAATTGTGTACTTGGTGTACTGGTAGCATTCTTTCTGACTGGTGGAGGTGAACAAAAATTCTATATTTGAGTTGTGTGTTGGGATCAAGAGAGAGAGGGAAGAAGGTCTTAAGGTGTGGCAAGCCTTTGAGGTGGAAGAAGAAGTGGCATCTTCTTTATTGTATTTTCTTCTGAGTGATTATTAATACAATTGTGTATTGTCTCTCATATCCTGTGTTGTTTCATATTTCTAGTTACTTATTCATTCTGGTTAAATTATGTGTTTAGTTGCTAATACAAGAGGTAATCATATATGCTCTAACTGGTGGAGCAAGATTCTGACAAATTTATGGTTCCAAGGGACATTCAAGTGCATTTTGATTAGGAGATCCACAAGTAAATAACACACCCTTCCACTAGTATCTCCCAAAGGGGGATCTATCTAATCTTGGTTCTAAGGATGTTATTGACCCTAAATGTTTTGCCTATTCTAGTTGTTGAGTCTATATAATTCTATCCTACTATTACAAGGGTCTAGAGTTGGATTACATTTCTCTCTAACCTTATATAAGTGTAGGATGTACACCTTGTGACCTTGATTCTTGTTGAGATTTTAATTTGATTTGAAATTTATCTCAGGCATCCTAAGTCTATCCACAAGACTCCTTATCCATATAGGCATTTTCAACTAATATAGCTAGGGTTTAGGGAGCTAAAATGTGTACTATACCAACCAACTCTAAATTTAGGCCTCTAATGAACCTATTCATTTGGATTTATTCATCCTTCTAACCCTATACATATCTGATCAAATCTAGAAAACATCACTCATATTGAACCACTATACCATTGCCTTGTTAAAGATCATAAAATTCATCCAATTTATTCTACACATATCAAGGGGATAGGTAGTATGCTCTAAATTATTCTTTAAATAATTCCCAAGTGAGGGAAGTTGGTGTCAAGTAAATTTTCTATTTCTCTCCTTCCCATCACATCTTAGCTACATCCCTATGAAGATGGATGCCCAAATAGGCCTTCTCATTGGAGTCACAATCATACCAACTAAAACACACTCTCATGCTTTCCAACCATTCTTTTTTTGTTAATCCATCCTAAATACCATCAAACATAGGAGGATATAGTCTGATGAAGTCTTTTACTAAGTCTCTAGGTGCAAGCCTAGGAGGATGGTCTAAGTCTCATCTCTCTCATTTCTCACCATGGTGATGTAATTCATCTCTATCACCCTATGAATGGTGATGGGGAGGACTTATATACCTCTCTCTCTCTCTTTCAACTAATTTTTTGTCATCTTGGGAATGTTGTGGAGAGTACCTCTCCACCTCATGTTGTATTACAAGAAATCTATCCTACAAAACATCATTCATCTATTTTACGGATGAGAGGAGTTAGGGTCATATATCATTTAGTCCCAATTAATGAGGAGGATCATTTTCACCAATGGGGTCACTACCATGACATGAATTGCATCCTCCTCTCATTCTAAATACCAATAGGTAAGACATCAAAATTAATAGGAAAAACTAGAGGGCTTAAAATAATAAAAATCCTAGAGCTCTTGGTGTTATAACTTGAGTTATGATACCAAAATGGCATGCCCGTTTTTTATATTCAAAACAAGCATGATACAAAACTTTAATGAATAAAACACCAAAATACATGGGTAGAAACCTAAATCCATTTCAATCAAAAAAAATATCAAGGTGAATCTTGTAACTACCATAATGTTTTAAAAAAAATTAAAGTAATAATTCATTTGGCCCTGTACTAAAAATGCCTCATAAGCTCACACTAAAGATAACTATGTTATGACATTGAGATAGTTGTCAAATTTGATCTAGGTGATTTTTAGCACTATTAGGTTCCATGTGGCCACTTAAATACAACTTAAATCTAAACTATTGGGGAAATTGGATGCATCATGTATCATGATTATTAGACCCCTGGTCTAATGCTAATCATCCAACCTCCTAAAATTCAGTTCTATGGAATGTTTCCACTTGGTAGTCCTCAATTTCATGGAACCACAGAGGAATTGGGGTATTAACCCCAATGAATCAATCCCTCTAGGATTCTAAGCTTCCCAAATTTTGTCTTTTAGGCTTTGAGCTCCATAATCCATGGGGCAATTACAACATGTAAGTATTGGGGCATTAGCCACAGTGGTTTAACCCTTTGAGCATCTAATCTCTTGAAATCTTGGGATGTTGTCACATGGTAGTTCCTTTTAATAATTAGTTTATTAGGGATCCAAAGGATTAGAGGCTTATCCTTCCATTTAATCCCTCACATTATCGGGACGATGCCACATGGCATCATCTAGCCAACTTTCAAAAAGCCTA
This sequence comes from Torreya grandis, assembly GCA_037957365.1. Classification (NCBI taxonomy): domain Eukaryota; kingdom Viridiplantae; phylum Streptophyta; class Pinopsida; order Cupressales; family Taxaceae; genus Torreya; species Torreya grandis. Next base: position 2,485,868 of record JARHVA010000402.1, on the reverse strand, counting down.
AAATTTGGCTAAGGTAAAACTTGAAAGAAAACCCAAACCTAAAAAGCTTAAAGAAAACTTGAAAAATGGATAAGGCATGATCTAAAGTAAAACACAAAGCTTTAATAAATTACAGGGGCTAAAATTTTGACCTCAAATCTATTAAAGCATAGAAGCATCAAGTATACACATAATAATTTATTAACTTTACCACTTACTAACATTTCCTTTCTTGTAAGAACTTGTCGAGCTTCAATATCTCTGAGTGCATGCCTTAAAATGTGCACTGGGAAAGGGGTGGGTAGACCATTGGTGCTTCACAATATTGTTTTCCCCTATACCACCACTTGATATCTACATAACCTTCTCTTATGCACTTCCCTAAGCCTTGCCTCTTATCTTGCATGCACCTCCAAGCATTTCATTACCTTCATTAGCACCCACTTTAGCATAAAACCCTTTTTGATAATTAACATTACACTATCAACCTAGGCTGACCCTATATTCAAATTTTTAAAAACATGTTACGGGTCTAGGTCAACTCTGGTTGACATAGACTGAGACCTAACTTTTATTTATCAATTAATGATATAGAATCGATTAGGTTGACCCTATCAGCTAAAATTTTGGAAAGGTTTAGGGTTAGATTCAACTATATATACACATTCATTTTTCCATTTATTAAGGAAGAGAAGAATAAGAATATTATATTTCATTTCTACTTATCCACCATTCTACTTGAGGAGCATATCTTAGGTATTTAATATTTTATTTGGAGATATAGATCTTGTCTTGTGGAGAAGTTTTTTGGATCTATAGATAAAGTTGACTCATCCTTGTTAACCTTACATACCACAACAACCTCTTTCAAATCACCTTGGCCAAGGGATAGATTGAGGTTCATCAATTTCATCTTTAAAGGTAAGTATTCCTAACTTTGTCCCTCCTTTGTAAGAGTAGATAGATCAACATTTGTACTTCTCTCCCATGTATTAGGGTTTTACCTATACATAGATTAATTATGATTTTCCTATGCATGTTTAATTTCTATATTTATTACCCCCACTTTGTGACATAAGCTTTGGTGAGCATTGGATTATATTTTAATTTAATTTTCATTATACTTAGTGAATATGAAAACATAAGACCTATTTAGGGTTATTGCATAGTGTTTCTTGACTAGAGGCTTTGGAACCCTCTCTAGTGATGTTATTATGGTAAGATATCCTTTAGGTAGGTCTAAAATATCCATCTTGGTTATGACCTTGAATATTTAATGTATCCACCATTAAAAGTGTAAGTAGGATTTATCTTCTCCAAGCTAGGATTAATTAAAAGATTAGTTGTATTTCCCTTTGTATACATCTTGGTAAACATGATGTGAATCAAATCCTAGTAGGTTTTCTTTCATGCTTTCATTTTATCATTATATTATATATTTATATTTTTTTAGTACTATATTGAACATGTCAGTATAATTCTAACAATCTATCCATAAGATTGACACACAGTCACTCCAAAATGACTATTTTTTCTCTGTAGGTCTTCTCCAAATATAGGTGACTAGATCAATTAGCTTGGCATAGTCTTCTTCTTCAATTATAAATTTATATGCATAGTCAAACCAATTGAATCTATTTTCAATTCTCATTTTCAGCATATAGGCCTACAAACATATTCAATCTAGTCAACTATGTTCGCAACTTATTTTTTAGAACATAGATTTTGTAAACTTCATCAAGCTAGTTGACTCTATTAGCAAAAAATTTAAATCAGCACTTGAGTATCATAGCATAAAATTTTGAAATATAAACATCTTCAAGCCCACCAAAGTTAATTCTTACCTTCTCTATCATTTCAATTTTTCTTTCTCAGTACTATTTTTCACAAGTTTTTAGTCTATAAAACTGTAACCCTACAGCCAACTAGGTTGAGTAGCTAGACATAATTTTGTAGCCTATCTTCTATCTAGAAGACATAGTTGACATGTTTGACTATATTCTTCTAGATCTTGTTTTCATAAAATAATAAAGACCCAATTGACTTTGTTCTACATTATTTTCATATATTATTTCCTAAAAAAATTATGTACTTTTCAAAATCAAGGAATTAACATATTTCTTATAGTAATTAACTCAGTTTTCCTTTCAATTGCTTGCATGCTTAGAATAAAAAACATAGATAAACTAGGTGGATTTTAAAATTACTATATTAGTCCCACTATTTTTGTCTTTCACACACACTTCCAAATCACTTCAACACTAAAAAATCATTAAACATTTATCTTCCCAAGGTCTACCTACTTATATTTCACACTAAAGGGGAAGCTAACTTAGTTGTTTGGCCAAGTATAAATGTGTGGTTGATGGTATATATTTGTAAATCACCTGACACCCTTATCATTGTGGGATTATGAAATGAGAGGGTAGGCCCAAATACCAAGCCAATACCATCAACAATATAGATCCCTTTTAGCTTAAACTACCTAAGACTATCCTTAAATTTCTTTATAGTTCCTTCTTACAGCCAACTCCCTATCACATTAATTTCAAAATTTATAACTTAACAACATTTTAATAATGACCATTTAGATTAGAAATTACATTCAATTTTTATTATTTTCTCTTTGATCATTGTATTTTATATTACAAAACTTGTACTAGCTAGTTATTGATCATTTTTACCTCAAGCCAAAATGGTCAACCCTTCATAATCATAATATTGTGTAGGGGCCTTTTTATAATGTCACAGGGCATGATTTTAGTTCAATTGATGTCATTTCATATGTCTTTCTAGTATTGGTCATGATCCAGTTCAATCCTTGTGTCATTTGATATCTTAGGGGTCATTTTAGGGTCATATATGCAAGTGACAGGTCTTCATGGTGATCAATACAGTTAGATTATAGAATAGGTTTACTTATGCCTCAAGAAATTAATTCATTAGAGATTTCAAAGAGTTGTAAAATTTCAAGAACAAGGCTTATGAATGCAAACCATCATCAAGATGTCACATGAAAACTAGAATGGATCAACTTACTTGAGTAATTTTTAAGCATGCTAAAAAGCCTCATATGACCATCAGACCATGCATGACCAATGTTCTACATAAAAATATCATGCTCTATAAGTTTCATATCTCGATGAGTCTTCTATGTTGAGATCTAAGCCTTCTAAGTTTAATTTATCAAGTCTAAGGAACCAAGTTGTATAGGACGTCATCCAAAAACAAATGAACCGACTCATTTGTGCATTTTTTTCTCCACTCAGGAAGCCCCTAAAAGCCAAGGGATTGTAGTGTTAGGTATTTATTCATGCTAGGATCATCCTCTAAAAGTTTCAAGTTTACACAAGCTTTTTGAATCAAGTTATGGAGCTTTAGAGGGACCTATAGAGTGACACATCCATGTAAATGTCAAAATAAAGCCCAAGTAAAGCAACCCCTTTTTAACTAAAATTAGATGGTTACATGAATGTTAATGATGATCACATGAATGTAATTTGATGGGAGTGCAGATGTCAATTTTAAGCTTTCAAATTATCCATTAGATTTCAAATAGTGGGTCCTAGCAAATATAATGGTCCACATTGCATTATACATATTGATCTGATGGTATGAGATGAGTCAAAAGGTCAAGGAGATTGAGAGATTGACATGTGGCACAAGCATTAAAGCTAATAGTCTGATAGTGGATCCTAAAATTAGATACATGGCTACCACATGGCATAAGCTTGGAAAAAATTGATAAGTTAAGGGTAAGATCAATGACTTGTGATCATTCATACCAAGCAGTATCAACAGTGTGATATGGGTTAATATGTCAACAAGTTGAGTCAGATATCAATGACTAATGAAATTAAAGGTCAAGAAGCTAAAGGACTTCCTAAATATTGAACACATGGCTAAGGTAAAACCAAGGAAAGACTTATAAAGGGGATACACCACCATTTAAGCTCAAAAAAATCCAAGAAATGAAGCTATGTATTCTATAGGTCCTCATCGACATAACGACTACAGGAAAACCAATAGTCTAAGATTAGTTTTTCATTAATAGTAGACCTACAAGCATGGGGGCAAGTTTGATCATGATCAAGTTGGAACAAGATATATAATTACAAAGGATGACATAAAGGCATAAAAATAGACCCCAATGGTTACATCTCCAAGACCAATTATATGAAAAGGACCCCTTCTCTTCATTGTGCACACCATGACAAACTAGTTTGGAGCAGTTAACACCAGGACAAATTTCTAATAGATGGATCTGATTTTTATAACTACATTGATGTCAAAACTTTTCTTGAAACCACTTGAACCCATCATTGCAACCATATGGATCATGAGTGAAGGAATAATGAACTATTACAATTGCTTGAGATGACCTAGATCAATTAGGAAGTTCTAAAGAAGCATATTGGTAGAGGCAGTTGTAACTATGGTTCAAATGAGGTTGAACTCATTTGATTCCCCTTGGTACTTCTTTTTTCTCGCTTATCTCTCTAAAATGCTATAAGTAGCTACCATTTTGGCCTTTATAAAGGGACTATACCATGTATGGAAAATCCCTATTGGACTGATGTCATATTTTACCTTATAACATTAATGTAAGTCTATTTTTGAGTTTAAAATAATTGTTTATGTTTGTAAGTGATGTATGGTGATGAGAAGCGATAATTATCTATCCTTTCTTCCCTTATCCTTTCATGTTTGAGTAAGAGTTCCTAGTCTAATAAGTAATATAGAGTTTATTCTAGTGTGTAAATATTTTTCAAGTCTAAAATTGTCCTAAGAGTGTGTAATCTACCCTTTGGTTCATCTGCCTTGTGGTGTTGCTCACATCTCACCTCTATATTGAAATATTCCTCTTAGAACCCATTAAGACTTAGAGACTAGCTTGTGTGCCTTGTTTCATTATGGTATAAATATTATGGTCACATAGAAGACATTTTGGTGCATCACCTCCTTAGATTAGGTTCAATTTATGCATTCTCTAACTCTTTTCCCCATAAGTAAGTAGTATTTTAAGTTATAAGCATTACACAAAATATTCAGGGAGCTAACCCTTAAATCTAAAGGTTTAATTCTAATATAGGTACACCCACATACCTATAAATTTTTACATGTTTCCCAAATATATAAGAGGCTTTAACACCCTCTTCTAGGGTAAAAGATTTGGTGACAACAATTTTGGCATCCCTGGTGGGACACATTATCTTCAAGATAACTTGTCAAGATAAATGTTGGTCTTCACAAACACTAGCTATAAATTAGTGTGTTACTTAACATTTAGAAACTCCTTAATGGTGAATATGGTTTAATTCCATTTTTTTTGTTATAAATGTGCCCTCATAACTCATAATTCTCACTATGTCATCCTCTATTAGAACATCTAATCCTATTAACCCACCCATTTAGCCTAAAATTTCTCTTGTAATTCAATATCCATAGCCTAATCTTCCGTTTGAATAATGAGTAGAGTTTACTAGAGAGGAAGAGGTTGAAGAGGCTTAAGATCTTGAAAATAATAAACGGATAGACCTCATTCTTTCCCTACCTTCAATACTAATAATCTAATCCAAATTCACAGATATAATGTTATTCCTCCTAATTCCATGAAAGGTGTGCCCACATTCAATGGTGAGAGTCATGTCACACCTAGTGAACACATTAGAGATGTTTCTAACTTTTTCAATTTCCATAATATTTTTCAAGAGAATATTTCAATTAGATTATTTTCCATGTCCCTTAAATGGACTGCTCTTGATTGGTATAGGACTCTAGAATGTGGATGCATCACAACATGGGATGAGTTTGGAGTATTTTTGACATCTAGATTTGGAAATGAAAGTGACCATGATTCTCTCATACATTAGTTCAACATGATAAAAAGAGTGCCCAAAGAAACAATTCATGAATTTAATGAAAGGTTTCATAACACTTGGTATAGATTGCCTCCTCCCGTGAGACTACCTACTAGTTTTGTGTTCCCTACTTACTTGAAAGCCATTGGCACTAAAATTATTGTCATGCTTCAATCCATGGGAGATTCCACTCTCCCTAAACCATATGATTTTTCTATCAAAGATAAGAATAGTCTCATCTAAGATATAACTCCTAAGGTGTTTATACCTCCTTTATCTCATACTTTTGCTAGCACTCCAGAAGTCGCTCAAGTTCTTAATGATAGTACCAAAACTAAGGTTACTCCTAGGTAGGAAGAAGATGATGCTTATTGAAAAGCAAAGTTCCTAGCCTCAGAGGCTCAGACTAAGAAATCTCTATGCAACAAGGTGCCTATCAAAATCCTTACTCCTATTAATATAAATATGGAAGAGGAAGATTCCAATGGCAGCCTAATCCTAATAGGCTACTAATGCATACAATCTTAACTCTACCACTAATGTAAGGGAAATGGTACCAGTTCATAGCAATTTAGTGTAGGGAAAATATTGGCAATATAACCAACTAATGGATGTCAATGAGATTAGAGAGAAGTATCTAGTGGCTCAAGGAGTAATTACTCACATATTATCAATTGAAGATGAGGTGATGATGTAAGTTAATCAAGATTGGCCACCTCAAGGAGAGATCTTCACCAATTTCTTGGTTGAAGACAATTTTGTGCTAAATCAAGGAGCCTCTATCACATAGAATACAAGGGATAAGAAGAAGTCTCTATGAGATGGTATTATCATGCCCATATGCTCATCCAATCCTCCTTTAAGGAAATAAGACATAGTTACAAGTGCGATGGTTCCAAAAACTTCTACATCTCGACCAAGTCAAAATATGGTAAGGTCTGCTCCTATTCCTCAAGTTCAAAGTAATTATCTACCTACAAGATCCTAAGATAATGTAGGTATGGATTATTTAAATATTTTATATTCTTTCAAGAACACTAAAACATTCATTTGTCTTTGGGATGTTCTTTGTATGCTTGGTCAAAAATAACTTCTACAAAAGTAGTTATCTATTATCCCTACTAGTGTCTCACCCTCAAATAAAATTCATGGCCATGTTTCTCTTAAAAATGTTCCTATTACCATTTTTTAACCATCCACTAGGGCTAATAAACCTCCATTTTACCTCACCCTCATTATAAGTGACAAGCTAATACACAATTGTATAGTTGATAATGGAGCTTCTACTTTTGTCATGCCTAAAGTTATAGCTGACAAGCTAGGCCTAAAATAAGAGCCACATAATAAAGGGGTTCTTTAATTATATGGTACACTTTCTAATATATTAAGACTAATAAAAGGCTTGAATTTTTTCTTGCACAATTGTCCTAGTTTTCGTATCTTGCAAGACATAGTTGTGGTTGATCTCCTAGCCTACATTGTAATCTACCTGTCAAGGGAATTCATAGCCAAGATAGGTGGCTATATCTTATTTTATTGGTATTTATTGGATTTAATAACAATATATAGGGCCAAGGTGATAATTAGGACACAACCTCTTAAAAGGTTTCATATTGAACCTTACATTGAGACAAGTTCTAATTTGAATTGTGTTATTAATGAATTAAAAGATTCTATTCTAGATGATGGAACTTACTCAAAGTTTGAGCGTAATCTATTAATGAATATGGTACTAACATTTATGAGCATGATTCTTATGCTATCATAGATGAAACTGATCTAGGAGTATATTATATACATGAATAATCAGTATTGACACCTCTACTTTCTAAGGAAAAGGGTGAAGATGAGCTATGGAAGATATTTTTGATGGTTCAAGAAGTAAATTTAGTGTATGGGATAGTGTTATGTTGATATATCCATCCAAAAAATATTATTATTCTTTATACACATTTCATTTCAATTGTACTTATAATGTGGATGACTATGAAGGTTTGATTCATAGACTTCAATGGGAAAGAAGAAAAAGAATCAATAACTTGTAAGTGTATGGAGATAGTGAATTGATTGTGCATCAGGTAAGGAATGTGTTTGCTACAAGAACCCTTTTCTTAAGTCATACAGGCATATGTTATGGGATTTTATTGAAGACTTAAATGCATTCAATATATAATAAGTCCCAAGTGAGCAAAATAGTCATACTGATAGACTAGTTGCCATAGGAGCTCAAATTGATACTCCAACTATCATAAAGGAGGAGGGGAAATAGCCTCATATGAAGGTCATTATTAAACCTTTTGTACCTAATAATTAATTATCTTGGCAAGTGTTTGATAGTGACAAACACATTGCATGCTTCTTTAAAAATGAGGCTGAGTTTTCTTTAAGGAATCAAAGGAGGCTCCAAGAACAATTGGGTGATCAGATTATAAAACTAAGAACCAATAAGATACCTAAGGATTTGGTGACCTTAGAAAGTATCTTCAATTATAATGATCAAATGAATAATTAGAAAGTTAGTATGTCTACAAAAGAGGAAAATTATGAAAGGGTATTTATCTTCAAGGACAAACTCCTCAAACTAGGCAAGGTATGTTCTACATTAGATAAGCAAACATTCATTAAGATGTGTAGAGAGTTTCATTATATCTTTGATTTAGAATATAAGGACCTCAAAGGATTTTATCATAGCCTAGCACACCATACCATTTAGTTTAAACCTATATTTGAACTGGTTAGATAGAAGCAAAGACCCATCAACATCAAGGTTGAGCAACTCATGAGGTTAGAAATTACCAAACTCATTGAATATGAGATAATATTTCTCATCAAGAATTTAACATGGGTAGCTAACTTTGTGTTTATTAGGAATAATAATGGGAAGATAAGACTTTGTGTGGACTTTAGAGATCGTAATAAAGTGTCACTGAAAGATCACTATCCTCTACCCTCAATGGATTCAATTTTATAAATGGTTTCAATTTCTCAACATTTTTATCTTTTAGATAGATATTCAAGCTATAATCAAATTTTAGTAAATGAGGATGATCAGTTTAAGATAACATTCACTATTAAATGGGGGGATTTTGCTTATATAAATATGCCCTTTGGTCTATCCAATACTAGTGCCACATTAAAAAGAGAAATGGACATGGCCTTCAAAGGTTTGATCAATGAGATGATATTGGTTTATCTAGATATAACAGTATTTTCAAAGATGTTAATTAACACATGCGATGCTTGAGGCAAGTGTTCTGAAATATGTAGGTAGTATGGAATATCTCTTAATCCAAAGAAGTGCATCTTTGTTATTCATAAAGGTAAGCTCTTAGGACATATTGTTACCAAAGACAGTTTGACTATTGATCCTAAGAGAATAGAGGATATTCTAGGCTTATCATTTCCATTACATAAGAAATGTCTTGAAATTTTCTTAGGCAATATAAATTTTGTAAGAAGGTTCATACCTAGTTTTATATCTTTAGTGAAACCAATCATAGTTATGCCCAATAAAAACTAAGTCTTTTCTTGGACCAAAGAGGGTAAGAACAGTTTTGAATCCATAAAGAAAGTAATTATGGAAGACCCTACTCTTGTGAACTCTAATTTTACTAAATACTTCATGTTTTATTCATTTTCTAACCTTGATATTATCTTAGCCATGCTAATTCAAAATAATGATGAGGGTGTGGAACAACCAATTGCATTCTTTAGTCAAGGTTTAGAAGATTATGAAGTTAAGTAAACCTTTGTGGAGAAGTAGGTCCTTGTTATTTCAAGAGGACTAAAGAAGTTCAAACATATGGTTTCAAATAATAAGATTCATGTTATGGTCTCCTATCCTAGAACCAGAGAGTTTATTTTGAGCAAAGATCTTAGTAAAAAGAGAGTAGGGTGGATCACTAAGGTAATGGAATATGATGTTGATATCAAGGTGACAAAATTGGTAAGATAAATCCCTTTATGAAAATCTATCTTTATATCTTAATGATTCAAAAGAAGAGGCTCTAGTTAATCATGATTATTCCCAACTAGTTGGTTCATTGCCTCCATAAAGTTAGACATAAGATGTAATCAGATGTCTTCAAAATAGTGAGCATCCTAATAATATGATTAGATCACAAAGGATATATTTTAGATTGAAATATATCCCCTTTTGTCTTGTGGATGGTGTGATTTTTATGAGAGACATGAATGGTATGCTATTGATATGCATTGATAATGACCAGTTTAGAGTGTTGCTTAAAAATTTCCATGATGGGATAGTAGGAGGTCATTTCTCCCCAAGAACCATAGCTACCAAGATCATGAGGGTAGGGTATTAATGTCCTAGCCTCTTCAAGGATTGCCATGCTTTGGTGAGAAGGTGTAGACAATGTGGTTTCTTTATAGGAAATAAAAAGCTTACATCTCTTCTATTGAAGCCTATCTAGGTTGATCAACCTTTCATGTAATGGAGTCTTGATTTCATTGTCATGATAAATCCCCCATCAAGTGATGGTCATAAATAGATACCCACAGCAACTAACTATTTAAAAATATGAATTGAGGTAATAGCATTTAAGGAAGATAATGATAATGCTATCTTGGAGTTTTATGAGAGCATCATAACAAGGTTTGATACCCCTTCTACTATTGTTTTAGATAATGCTCTTACTATGATGGGTGATAAGATAGTTGATTGGGATAATAGTAATGGCATATAATTAAGCACTTCATCCAACTATTACCCTTAAGGTAATGGGCTAGTTAAATCTACTAAAAAGAACCTGATCAGAATCATCAAGAGAACCTTAGAGCATAACCAAAGAGCTTGGCACACCAAATTAAAGATAGCCTTATGGGCTAATAGGATAACTCCTAAGAGGTTTAGAAGGAATTCTCCTTTTGTGTTTGTCTATGGAAGGGAAGTCAGGTTGTTTATTCCCTCAAGAGATACCTACCTTAGAGTTAGCACATCAACTAGAGTTGCTTGAGAACACTCTAATAGAGGTGAGATTAATAGAATTAATAGAATTACAAGAGACTAGAGATAAATCCCATCAAGCTATGGAACATCACCAACTAATAATGAATAGGTATTTTGACAAGAATGTAACTCTAAGATCATTTCAATAAGGTGACAGTCTTGAAATGGGATGAAGATAGAGAAAAACCAGGGAGACATACCAAATTTGATACCTTATGGATCAAACCATATGTCATCATCAAGTGAAAGTAAAGTAACTATTTTTAGTTAGCAAGGATAAATGGAGAAGAACTACCTATACCTGTGAATGAGATACATTTGAAACTAGGGTATTGAGAACTGAGGGTCAGTTTTGTAAATATTAGATTAGGTGTGTGTTTCCTTTCTTATTGTGTTATGTTCTCATAAGCGATCTTGAAGAATATATGTGTTTCTACTTATGTTTTGTCCCTATTGTTTTTTTGTTTTATATTTTGTTCAAGGTAATTTATATGTCCAACCTATATACTTGTGATTCCATAGCCCAATGGACAGGATTAGGCAATTGGTCATAGCATAGCAAGCATGTCACCCTTGGGAAATCGCCAAGAATATTGACCATTTTTACCTCAAGACAAAATGAGTCAACTCTCTATAGTCATAATATTATGTAGGAGCCTTTTTATAATGTCATAGGGTATTATTTTAGTTTAATTAATGTCATTTCATATGCCATTCTAGTCTTGGTCATGATTTAGTTTAGTCATTGTGCCATTTGATATCTTAGGGGTCATTTTAGGGTCATATATTCAAGTGGCAGGTCTTCATGGTGATCAATGTAGTTAAAGCATGGAATAGGTTTACTTATGCCACAATTAATTCATTTTATCTTTCAAAGAGATACAAAACTTCAAGAATAATCATGGTGAAGCTAAACTATCATTAGGATGTCACATGGAAACTATAATGGAGTAGCTTGCTTGTGTAATTTTCAAACATTCTTAAAAAGCCTCACATGACCATTAGACCATGTGTGACCAATTTTCTACATACCAATATCATGCTCTACAAGTTTCATATTTTGATGAGTCTTATATCTTGAGATCTAAGCCTTCCAAGTTTAGTTTATCGAGTCTAAGGAGCCAGGCCATCTAGGATGTCATCTAGAAATAAATGAACCATCTCATTTGTGCATTTTTATCTCCACTTAAAAGTCACCTACAAGCTAAAGGACTATATTTATGAGTAGTTATTCATGCTAGGATCATCCTTTGAATGTTTCAAGTATGCACAAGCTTTTTAGCTTAAGTTATGGAGCCTCAAAGTTGGACCTACAGAGTGAGACATCCATGCAAATGTCAAAATAAAGCCTAAAAAAAGCAAACCCTTTTTAAATTAAATTTGATGGTTGTGTGAATGTCAATGATGGTCACATGAACATCATTCAAATTGGAGCATAGATATCAATTTTAATCTTGTGACGTAGTTGTTGGATTTTAAACAATGGGTCTCATTAGATCTAACAGTCCATATTGCATCATAAATCTTGATCCAATGATGTGAGATGAGTCAAAAGGTCAAGGAGTTTGAGAGATTGACATGTGGCATAAGTGTTGAGGTTGAAATTTTGACATTAGATCTTCAAATCAAATACATGGATGCCACATGGAATAAGCTTAGATAGAGGTTATTCGTCAAGGTCAAGATCAATAACTTGTGATCATTTGTATCGAGTAGGATCAATAGTGAAAAATGGGTCAATATGTCAACAAGTTGAGTCAAATATCGATGAACAGTGAAATTAAAATTCAAGAAGCTAGGGGACTTCATTGAGATAAAACACATGACAAAGGTTAAACCAAGGAAAACTTTCCAAAGGGGATACTCCACCATTGAAGCTTGAAAAAATGCCAAGGAATGGAGCTATGTGGTCTATAGGGCCTCATCGACATAATGACTATAAGAAAACCAATAGTCTAAGATTGGTTTTCCATCTATAGTAGACCTATGATCATGGGAGAAAGTTTGAGCATGATCCAGTTCAAATAAGAGATATCATTACAAAAGATACTATGAAGGCATACACATAGACCCCAATAGTTTCATCACCAGGACCAACTACATGAAAAGGACCCCTTCTCTCCACTATACTTGCCATGACAAACCAGTTTGGAGTAGTTAGTGCTAAGACAAATTTCTAACAGATGGATCTAATTTTTATAACTACATTGATGCTAAAACTAGGCTCAAAACCACTTTATCCAACTATTTTAACTATATGGAGCATGAGTGAAGGAATAATTAACTATTTCAACTATTTGAGATGACCCAGATCAATCAGGAATTCCAAAGAAGCATACTAGTAGAGGCAATTGTAACTATGGTTCAAATGAGGTTAAACTCATTTTATTCCCCTTGGGACTTCCCTTTCCCAGTTATCTCTCTCAAATATTATAAGTAGCTGCCATTTTGGCCTTTGTAAAGGTACCACACTATACATGGTGAAACCCTGCTAGACTGATGTCATATTTTGCCTTTAAACATTAATACAAGTCTTTTTCTGAGTTTTGAACAATTGTCTAAGTCTACAAGTGATGTATAGTGATGAGAAGTGATAATTCTCTATCATTATTTATCTTATCCATTCATGTTTCAGTAAGAGTTCTTAGTCTAATAGTTCATATAGAGTGTAGTATAGTGTGTAAAGCTCTCTCAAATGTCAAATTGTCCTTGGAGTGTGCAATCTGCCTTGTGGTTCATTTGCCTTGTGTTGTTGCTCACATCTTACCTCTATATTTAAATGCTCATGTTAGAACCCATTAAGACTTAGAGACTAGCTTGTATGCCTTGTTTTATCATGGCATAGATATGATGGTCACATGGAAGACATTTTAGTACATCACCTCCTTAGAGTAGGTTCAATTTATGCATTCTCTAACTCTTTTCCCCATAAGTAAGTAGTAGTTTAAGTGATAATCATTGCATGATATATTTAGGTAGATAGCCCTTAAATATATAGGCTCATTTCCAATATAGGTACACCCACATACCTAAAAATGTTCTCATGTTGCCCAAATCTAGAAGAGGCTTGAACACCCTCTTATAAAGTGTGAGATTTGGTGATAACACCAACATTAGTATAAGGTTTGTGATGTGTGATCAAATTAGATCAAACACATTGATCTAATTATTTGTGTGCTTAATTATATTTACTTAGCTATTATGTTTAAAAAATGATATATTCTTAAAACATAATCAACCCAATCGACTTGGTATTTTACAAGTTGCCTTCCCTCAAAGCATAATTGACTGTTTCAACTCAATCTATTACAAGTTATTATGCTTAGCTTTTCCATAAGAACTAAATCGACCTATTTGACTTAGTTACTTATAATTATCTTACTATTTTTAACTAATTAGTATTATTTCATAATGATGTCATCTTTTTAGCCTCTAATTAGTCAAGAACACTGCATAATTAAGGATTTAGATCAGAATCTCACTTATTTTATTACTTCAAATGAAATTATTCAATTTCTTCCTTCATGTCTTCCCAATCCAAAACTAATTACTGTAATGTAATATAATTGAGGTCATTCAATCTAATCCTCCTCATACTAATAATGTATGGACTCCTTCACCCAATAATCCATCCCTTAATACCAATATAGGGAATGATGTTCCTACCAACACTAACATTCCACCTCCTACCACTAACAATCAAAATCCTCTCATTGATACAACTCAAATTATTCAAAAAATGAATGTTATGCAAACAACTAACCATTCTAAAATGATGCAAATGTAATCTCAAACGTTACAAATGGCTAGTCAAGCACCTCAATTCATCATGAATCAACCAAATCAAAAAAATTTCCCTCCTCTTAGAGATTTTAATGGGAATATCATACCTTAACCAATCATGCATAACAAAATTCTTCAACATATTCAAAGTGAAACTTTATCTCTATTCATTACATCCATAGACATTGGAAACATTTTTACAACTATTACATATTATGGAACTAAATATCCCACTATCTTTGTTAAATCTTTTATTAATCTCTATAAGGAATGGGTCCAAACTAACACCTTTGCTACCACCAACCTCTTATCTAAAACCTTTGTTGGTATTGAACTTGAATGGTACAACAAAATTTCTATACATTCCATCTCATAACTAGAGGATTTAGTCAATGCTCTAGTGAAGGAATTTTAACTTGATGACCTTCATAAAAATTACCTTAGCCATTTCATCAATACCAAGCAACTTCCTAAATAATCATCTCACACTTTCATCAAACGATGGAATTCTCTAGCTCACAAAGTAGACCATAACATGAATGATGATACTCTTTTATAAATATTTTTTACTGCTCTCAAATCTCCTCTTCAATACAAAGTTAGGATCTTTTCCCCTAAAACTTTAGAAGAATCCTTAGACCAAGCAAAAAGGTGAGACTTTCTTATCACTTAAATTAACTACGAACCTTTCCAATCATTTATCATTATATTGATTCTTATAAACCTCCCCAATCTCAAAATGGAGCATCCAATTCAACTAATTTTAACCCAACCCACCCTCCATCAAGTCTTGAAACACTTAAGAATAAATTTCCACCCTCTAAATCCATGAACTTTGATTCTTCCAAACCTCCTCTAAAATGGTACAATCCTAATTTTTTTTATTGGTGTCATGCTACTACAAGTCATTTTCATGAGTCTTGTCATGATCTTCACTGATTCCTTATAGCTTCCTTGCTTGTTCCACATTTCAATCTTGATACTCTAACAAAACAATATTAACAAGACTATATTTAAGCTTATCAAATCTAATCTAAAAAATCACATCAACATCAACTACCTAATGATCAACAACAATTATTTCATACTTCCACCTCATCTAATAATTTTTTCCAAACCACAATTAATCAGTATTCATATACCAATAAGTAGATGATATCTAATGTGAACAAATTCAAACAAGTGGTTGCATTCATCTAACCTCAACCTCTTAGGTCACATGAACCAAATAAGCACCTAGTTCACATACCTACTCTAAAGTGCATCATACACGGTCCTCCTTTGCCTTATAGACCTCTTCATACTTCTCTAAAAAATCATATTTCAATTTTAACATCCTTAAAATTTAAAAAACCAACACAATTACTTATTTCCAAATGCACCTACCATCCCATGTAGATCATTCTAATGGTTCAATTTCACCTCACTCCATATCACATGTTGGGGCATATTACAATGCCCATTTACATATCACTTCAAAATTTGGGGCATATTTTGATTCCCATACCTATATCCAATTACCATTTGGGTCATCCTACAATGCCCAATCTTCTTATAAAATTCATAATAGTAAACAAATTCAACTTCAAGAAATTTTTTGAGACACATAGGCTTGTATTTCACAAGCTCATCTTTGATATAAATGTTACCATATATTTTACTTGTTATGTTTGTCTCATGTTTTTTTTTTGAATTTTATTTCAATTTATAGTTTGTGAGTTTCATTTTAATACCTTGGATAGGACCAGGTCTTCCTCACAAACACATTTTACTCAAACCATTGTTTCATTTGGGTTCTTTGGTTTTGTTAGACATTACATTTAAAAAAAAAATCCTTTTAGTTCCTAGATATCTCTTTCACTGTTGTCTTTTTTTCTATCATTATTTATCTTAGTATATTTATGATTATTTTTCCCCTTATTTAATATTCACCTTAATGGTTTTCATTTGGTGAGTTACAGTGTAATACCATGGATAGGACCAAGCTCTCCTCACAAATTACCACATTAAAACATATTTAAATTATTTTCCCCCTCTTTTGGGATGATTACTACTTTCATTGGTGCTTGTGATAGATACCTTATAGGTTATTATGGATTCTTTAGTGACATGACTATTATAGCATAATTGTATCCCTTTCATAACACAATTTTACCTCCTTGTAAACAGCTACAATCATAGTCCTCATTATATCACTTATTCCATCGATGGATCTCTAATGATCCCCATCTTTCCATTAATTCCTTTCATTTGAGTTCCACATCATTTAATTTTGAGATTTTACACTTACTTGTGGTCAAGACTAGGATTCTTTAAAAACTTTGGTCTTTAGTTCCTTTTCTCTAGTGACCAAGTGTAAGCTCTCTTGCATTTATCACCTATATCACTCATGTTTGGTTATCTAAATCTATATGAAGGAGGAGGAATAAAAAATCCATTAGAGTTAAAATCCAAATTATAAAATAAATAAAAAGCAATGATAAAAATGCAAAAATAATATTAAAAGTTACATCACACCAAAAGATGTGATCTATATTTAGCACATCTCTTATTCAAGTTGAATCTCAAATTTGATAGTTGAACTCATGATAGAGCAGAGGTCCATTCAGGTGTGATAGTTTAGTATAATGGGGTAAGAGGTATTATTATATCATATACCATCTAGTGTCACCTAATTTATCACATAATTACCCAATGTTTGTAGTAGATTGATGACTCTGTAAGGGGTCTTGAGGAATAGGGAACATGTTATGGGAAGGTAGGTATATTTTAACTTTCATGCATACAACCTTCATGAGATTATTTATGAACTTCACTTGCTATCCCAATATTTGTTTTTATTATTCAAAGTGTCCCAAGTCCTTGTTTTTTATAGTTCTTAGCCTTGCTCACTTGCCTAGTGTGTCTCATTCTTGTTAAGGATGTTCACATAACCCATGTGGTGCCTCAAATTCCTTATTTACATCATATTTCCCTAATATTCCCCTTTTTTATATTAATTTTATCTAATCACATCCTTGATGACATTTTCATTATTATGCCTCTTGGTTTATAGTTTGTGAGTTTCATTATAATAGCTTTGATAAGACCAGGTTTTCCTCAAAAATAACCTTACACCATTTGTTTACCTCACCATTTCATTGTCATACTATTCATGTCATTAGGTGGTTGTGTTTTCTTACATTTTATCTTAAAAAAGGACTAAGTTTGAGTATTCATCCTTTAGAGATTTGTATTCATCTATTTATCATGTTATTTTTTATTTTTGTGGACTTCACTTATCTTACATATGACATTTGATAATCTTACGTGTTTTTATTTATGTATGACTTGACATGCTTGTTTTACATCTTAACTTCCACTTCATTTTTATTTATTTATTCTTTCTTCATGCTTCATTTGACATGTTTGTCTTTTATCTTGAATTACATTGCATTTTTATTCATTCATATTTTTATTTATGTTTGATTTGACATGAATATCTTACATGGGATTAATTTTCACTTGCTTACATATCTTTATTAGATTTTTATTGCATTGATATTTCACTTTCCATTTATGTTTTACATGCTTCCCAATGTAATTTAGAATGTTCTACATTCCTTTTTACCATTTTTTTTACATGCTTCCCAACATGATTTAGTGTGTTCTATAATCATTTGTCCTTCATTTTTCATTATTTTATTATTTGCATGCTTTATCTTTTAGTTCTAACCTTGCCTTAATAGTCTTAATTTGCCAATTTTTTTAAGAAATTCATTTCTACTTTTACTATCCTACATATGCACACATTGATTCTATTTTTTATTTTATATCGCTAGGGTTTCTCAAATGTATGTATTTCACCCTCCAATATCAAGACTAGGATATTTGCATGCAATCATTCAACAAAAAGGTAAATTAAGATATGTATATGGTATCTACATTTACTTTCATTTCATTTCAGCATTAATTTCAATATTTCATTTTTATTTAGCTCATTTTCATGTGTTTTCATGTTCTTTCTCAAAGCATCATCCCTTTTTACATTCACATGACACATGATGAGCTTTGAGTGGGCCATATGTATACACACAATATTTTTATTAACTTGACCACTTACTAACACTTTCTTTCTTATAGTAACCCATTGAGCTTCAATCTCTTTGAGTGCATGCCTTAAAGGGTGCACCATGAAAGTGGTGGCTATACCATTGGTGATTTGTAGGATTTTTATCCCCTATACCACCACTTGTTATCTACACAACCTTTTCATATGCAATTCTATAAGCCTTACCTCCTCTCTTCCACACTCCAAGCATATCACCACCTTCATTAGCACCTACCTAATCTTAAAACCATTTTTGTTGGTTTACATTACATTTTTGGCTTGGGATAACCCTATATTTAAATTATTAAAAACATTTTAAGGGTCTAGGTCAGCTCTGGATGACCTAGATTGAGACCTAACTTATTTTTATCAATTAATGATATAGAGTCAATTGGGCTGACCCTGTCGAACAAAATTTTAAAGAGGTTTAGGGTTATATTCAGCTATATATACACATTCATTTTTTCATTTTTTAAGGAAGATAAGAATTAAAAAAATATATTTCTCATATACTTATCCACCATTCTACTTGAGGATCATAACTTAGGATTTTAATACTTTATTTGGAGATATGGATCTTATCTTGTGGAGATGTCTTTTGGATGCATAGATAAGTTATGTATCCTAGAGCTAACTTATCATTTTTATCTTTACATAACACAAAACCCTCTTAATAATCACCTTTGTCAAGGGAGAGATTGAGGCTTGATGAGTTCATCTTCAAAGGTAAGTATTCCTAATTTTGTTCCTCCTTTGTAAGAATAGATAGATATGCATTTATACTTCTCTCCCATTTATCAAGGTTTTACCTATACATATCTTAATTAGGATTTTCCTATGCATGTTTACTTTCAATGTTTATTACTCACACTTTTTTCTACAAGCTTTGGTGAGCACTATATTAGATTTTAATTTACTTATCATTATACTTAGCGAATATGAAAACGTAGGACCTATCTAGGGTTATTGCATAATGTTACTTAACTAGAGGATTTGGAACCCTCTCTAGTAATGTT
This sequence comes from Torreya grandis, assembly GCA_037957365.1. Lineage (NCBI taxonomy): Eukaryota > Viridiplantae > Streptophyta > Pinopsida > Cupressales > Taxaceae > Torreya > Torreya grandis. Next base: position 2,466,170 of record JARHVA010000402.1, on the reverse strand, counting down.
ATTATGGTAAGATATCCCTAATTTAGGTCTAGTATATCCATCTTGTTTATGACACCAAATATATAATGTATCAACAATTGGAAGTGTAAGTAGGATTTCTCTTCTTCAAGATAGGATTGATTAATAGATCAGTTGCATTTCCCTTTGTATACAAATTTGATTAAATTCAAGTTTTAACCTAGATATAATTAATATAGAATATTTGATCTTAATAAATGCTTCATCTATTTTATAAAATTATATATATGTTGGGAAGGCATATAATAGGCATCAAACTTGACTATTAAGGCCAAAAGGATCCTTTTACAAGACATCCATTTGATCCACAACATTAAAAGATTCATGAACTATCTATATTACTATTCAATAAAAAACCATGGCTCAATAAATAAACCATAAAAAATCTAAAAGGAAAGACATATGCATAGTCAAGAAACTATTCTCAGTAGAGATTTAATCAAAAGAACTCACCTTCTTTAATTATAAAAGACATAAGTCCAAAGAGCTTTCATTTCATAATGAATGCTTCTCAAGGGTCTAAATACAAACAATAATAACCATTTATGACTCATTTTACATAAAGGTTCAACACATAGACAATAAAATTATTTATCCAATATTGGAATATTTCCAAGTCTTTTATGTGTGAAACTATTACGAGCAAACTAGATACTATGACAATATAAAACATCAAATTTCATTCATTTATTACATAAGTAAGAGGTTAAGATCTTGATTTAGTTAAGTAAACAAGGACCAATAAGTCTTTAATTACATTCCTCTTCTACTCCAATGCATCTATTAGCCATAAGAAGGAAGGCTCACCACCCACACTTTTATCATCATTAAGTTATTGATTTAGACACCCTCGAGCTTGAGACTCCTAACTTAAAGCATGTTTAAATCACTTATTAAAGGCATGTATGGGTATATAATCAAGGGTATGTTATCACAAAGTAAATTCCATGCACTATATATAGTCCAAATTGTCAAATTTACCCAAAGATATTACCAATCCCAAATACAAGATAAATAAGCATTGAAATGGTCAATCAAATGAAACAAATCATTCAAGAATATAATAATAGAAGACAAGTTATTATAACATAATAAGTCCCACCTAAATATTAGAGTAATAAGAGTATGTCTCACTCTATTGTTTCTTGCCAATGGTCATATGATAATTGAACAACCTACCACCATGACTAGCATATGAGGACTTCAACTACTACCACTATGATTTCCAAGTAGGTTTAAACAACATTCCACCATGCCCAAAACAAGAGGACATTGACACATTACTATAAATACAATTAGGTAAGGATAAAAAAACTTTGTACCATTGTCAACACAAGAGGGCTTTGACATATTACCATCCAAACATTCATGAGAGGATCAAATAACCTTTCATTATGCCTAGGACAGGAGAACTTTGATACACTTCCCACATGAAGATGTTGCTCATAGACCACCATCACTCAATGTCACAATATCAAATAATAATACGCACATAATATCATAATCATTTCATCCAAATAAGGATGAAAATCCTCTCCAAGGTCCTCAAAGGACAAACACAACATGGAAACCAATGCACAACAATCAATAAGTCAATAAAACAAGAAAAATAAACTAGGTGGTATTATTCTCCTAAAGCTAAAGATAAATTAAGGCATAGAATCATTTCATTTTAAGGAAAATAATTTAAAATAATATTCACTAGATAACCCACCTATTGACTCTAGAACCACCTAGGTGATATCCTCCAGATGTCTAAGTTTAACTTTCCTAATTCATTATTCTTATTTATTTATTCTTATACTCTACTTTCTTAGCTTGTTTTCCAAAATTTCCCAAAATTTCTCCCCAAGTCTCCAAAAGTCTTCAAAAGTCTCCAAAGTCTTAAACTTAAGGAGTGTGACTACTACAAAATAAACATTTTAGAATCAACCAACCACTAACCACTTTCTAACACATACCTTATTAAGAGGTGTTATTTTCCATGTTCAATTAAGGCTCATAACATCTCTTGTAGGATTTTTTGGTTGTTTTCATAGCTTCACTTACCTCTTTTCCCATTTGATTCTAGTCTAAGGAAAATCAATGGAATATCTATCGGTCAGCCACTAGATAATATAGATGTTGGATACAAGATCAAATGGTTAGAAGATAACAAGTTTCACCAATTGAATTTAAATTCTAGCCACCTAAAATATATGCTAAGTCAAGAAAGGTGGTAAATGGTAACTCAAGTAATTGACTACTTAGCACAAGTCTAAGAAGGGTTAAGGTAAAACTATTTATTGATAAAACCATGATTTCCATGGTATCTTTCTTTCATTAGCCCTTTTTTGTTCCTACACACTTGATACACACATCAAATTCCTCTAACCTAATATCCAAAGGTATGGAATTTATTCAAACAAGATAATTTCAATCAATTGACCATAGCCAAGCATTCATGAATATCAATATCCATGTAAATAATATCATATGAATCAATACATAAGTCATTCCCAAATCATAATCTTAGATTCAATGATTCAAACATGATTTAAGTTAATATATCTCATATACATAATCAAATTTCATAAGAAACATTGAATAAATAAATGTAGCATCATTTTTTCATAAATAAGCAATTGAGCAAGATTGATAATAGATATTTCTCATGGTTCCTAACACATGAAAATCCTTTATAAATTATTTTACGCCTCATTTAGATGTGAATTAACAAGATCATTCAATAATCAAAACATATAAGTTATAATTTAATGGTCATTTCATCAAGCATGATCACTATGCAAAATAGGGCCTTTAAACTCTCCTCTACTAAAATAGTCTACTCAAAATTATTTTCATCACCTCTCATTGTTTACATAATGGATGCATATATACCATTGAAGTTTATAATTAATTTCCTATAGAAACTTATTAACTCTTGAAAATTTATAGCTTTAAGTTTATTTAAATTTAAACAAAGCCAATAACATTCAATCAACATGCATAGGCCATGAATAGATATTTTTTATAAATCTAAGAAAACTAATAGTATCTTTTCAACATGTGTAGGCATGCAAATAGGAAAACTTATAATAATAATAATATATTTAATGGAAGAAGAATCTTTAATAATATCCACTTAAAGTGGGCTACCTTATCAGGGTTAATTTTTTAGGTATGCTATAATTTTGGACTATAGAATATTTATGAAAAGCTCAACTCATAAAATAGAAGTTTAAAACATTAGGGTAGTGTAGCAAGTTTTTCTAAACTCTAAAAATGCTTTGAAGGCCTAAAATCTACCATTTACATTGTTATTTAACCTTAAATTTAGATGTATTCAGGATATGGTTAAAATATAAAAATAGTTCAAGCATAAGGGTGATAAACTAATCTCTAGAGCCAATTAATTACAAACTTAGATAAATGAATATTATGAATTATAATAATAAGATATGTTAAATATAGAAAGTAATAAATTTAAAAGATGTCCAAATGATTGAAATACTAAATATAAATGATACTTAGTTGGGGTTATTATGTGTAAGTAAACCTAGATTGAAAATAGGTGAAAAGTATGAAATACTAGTATTATTCATTAGTCATTCAATTTTAGAAGTTGTATTTATATAGCTGAAGACACTACCATCAGTTCTAGACACTACTATTGACTCTAGTGTCTAACTATGATGTAGGTATATAATATATAATAATGAATAGATATAGATGCAACCAACTTCAATGTTCTAGGTTTTGTCACCCTTTTATTGATATATTCAGATCTAGGATATAGGTTTTCACTATTTTCTAATTTATCAAACCCTAGATCTTCGCGCTTCTTCACCCTTAGAATGAGTTTGATAAAAATGGTTTAGTTATCTCATGGTGTTGATATGATCCCAAATACTCCTCTATCAATGGGTGATTAACACATAGCCAATACTCTATGGAGGGCCTCATACTCATGTAGTTATCCCTATATGTGTGGGAATGTGTTTGTACAAGGGTGAAATATAGTATATGAAGATTCATGTAGTGATCTTGATTTTAATTTGATAAATATTGCTTATGGGATTCTATTTGAATTATTTAGATCATAATATGACTACTCTTATGTTTGATATTTAAAAAATGATGAATAGGGTAGAATAGCTTGGTTGTGAAATTGACTGATTGAGATTCAGTATGTGTTTTCTTCATATTTTATATATGACGAATGAGAAGCCTTATATTTGTATGTATACTACACCTTTTGGAAATATCTCATAGTAAGGTTTAATAATAAAAATATGTTGAACCATAGGTTTAAAAACGTTTACAATTGGGATGACTTTTGGAAATTGTAAAATAAATAAGGTTCTAGACACTACCATTGGTGGTAGTGTCCCTCTATGGCCAATAATGTCTAGAAGGCTAGAAAATAGGTATGGATTTGAAACTAGAAGTGAATAATGTTTATCTAGTTTTAAGAATTCTATGTAGTGCATTATACTTAGATAATCATAATGATATGGATCAAACTAAGAGATAAGAATTTAAGCACATTGAGATGGTGATTTCTAACCTTTTGGTAACATAGAAGTATAGAACTAAAGGGTAGAGCCCCGATTTATGTTTCTTAAATATAAAAGCTTGAGATGATATAAATATTCAAATTTAGAAATTACAATCTCCCCCATTTAATATAGTAATTCATAAGGATGAAATTACTAATTTAAAGGAAATAAATGCGTACATGGGTGTGTATAACACACCTTGCCTTTGTTTGAACCCACTTTGAATAATTTGTTGGTGTATCACCTATAAACAAGATCATGTTACAATATAAATTAGTGTATATAATATGAAATTTGAAATAATTGAAATGCTTTAAAAGAAAGAGAGTAAGGAAAGAGTACACTTGTGTGTCGATGTAACCATGATACCTCTTGATGCTTTAACTTGGTAAAGATGATTACTTATGAAGCATTGGATATGGAAGAAGTTTAAATCAAAACCTTTGAGATTTTAAAAGGGGTATTAGAAGGTATTATGTCCCCAATATAGTGTAAAGATGAGTTGTGACATGGCCATTGAGATCATTATATATCAATCACATAATTTAAGTGTGAATATATAATATAGTGAGTGTGAGTGATTTAATTAAATAATCCCAAAAATATGGTGAGGTTTGATGATTTAATCACTAAAACATATAAATTTTTTGAGGTTGAATGATTTAAATGCTTCAACCTATAAAATTTGAACCAACTATTATAGCAATAAAAGGCTTGATAAAAATACATCATGGTGTAATCAGTGTATACTAGTGAATAGTATAAATTGGTAAGCTTAACAAATTTTGGTGGAATATCATGATATAAGACCTCTAATACGTCTGAGCTAGAGTATATGTGTCATAAATATAAAAAAATTATTTTAAATCTATGAAAAATTAGTACAATGTATAGGATTCTAACCCCAAGTGTATATTTGAATCATGAAATTGAACTAGAGGATGTGCAAGTGTGGAGGTCATGCCTTTATGACTTACCCCATTGAAATTTGGAGATATTGAGAAAGTGTATAAATTTGGAGGTATGTCTTCATGACATGCCCCTATTGATGTCTATAAATTATGAAAAATGTGGAGGTTATGCTTTTATGACATGCCCCCACTAATATGGCCCCCTTTTGAGGTGAGGGAGATGTAAATTGGTAGGTACATTACCTCAAAATGATAAGTTAGTTTTATAATCTATGTATGAATCATGTATCATATAGGGATAACATGTCTAAGTAGATATATCATTGAAGCTCATAGTATCTGATCACATTAAGTCTTAAGATGCATGATATAGATCATCACAATATATAGAGAGTAACAATACAAATTTAATAAATAATAAAGTATGCACACAAGACACTCAATGTAATGTAAAGTAATGGTCCAAGGAGACCTCATAAAATTGGCATGTTCAAATGTCACTTGATAAAAAATAATGACCTAGTCAAATGTCTAATCAACATAAATTGACATATTCAAATGTCCAATCAACATATGATGGCACAAGAGCCAATAATCAAGGAACATATTCAAATGTTTTGCAAGCAAAATAATAGTTATTAATTGAATACACTCGATAAGGTGAAAATATGAATGAATCATATGTAACCAACATAATCATATCATACTAGTCCATGCATATATGTGTTATCAAAAATGTTATGGAATATAGCACATCAAATACATTGTGAAAAATATGAGCATGGATATACACATGCAAGCATTAAAATATAATCTCAAATATGATAATGTATAAATGATCATAAAGGATATGTACCTTTTATCAAACATGATCAAGGAAGTAGATTTCCCCAACGTACTATATTTTGTGAGTAAAGGAGAGGTCCAACATCTAAAAGTACATATATTATGTGTTTGGGTATGCTTGTATCACACTCAAAGATGCATGAAACATATGTATATAAATGATATGGTATCTACTATTATAAAACAAAAAACATAGATGCCATGGTATATATATAAACATGGGAATGTTGAATATTTTTTATTTTTGAATTATTTGAATGTTTTGGTATTTTATTGAATATTTGATTTTTTGTATTTTTTTTAATATTTGATATGTGAAAAAAATAGTGAAACAAATCCTCATATTCAATAGATAACATATTGTGTGGTGGCCTTATTTTCTAAAAAAATTATACTAAATTATTGCCCATTCTTCAGTATTGTTGGTACCTCTCTACCATAAGTTGTTTTTATATGTCTACAATCATATCCATCATGTGGGATATGAATTTATTTATTGTCAAGTTGGAAATTAAGGAATTTATTTGTATTACTGATAATTGCATTCATATCGATCAACCAATTTTTTCCAAGGTGCAAACTCAATTGTGATTGGTGATCCATTACCCATATGACAAGGTCTGCTAAGTTTATTTCACAAGCCATGGTTAATATAATGTACCCAAGAGATTCTATCAATGCTAGAAAATATCTTAATTCATATATATCATGTCCCATATGTTTTAATGTGGTAATACTAAAATTTGTGATCCAATTGTTTTTATTAGCCTTGAGATGTTGATAGTGGACCCCATCAATTTTTACAGTAATAGTTAGATCTTCATGGCATGTGAACTTATAATTTTGCTCCATACCACTTTTCTATTTTGAAATATCATAAACTAGAGGTCTTTTCCATCATTTAGGTATGATCAGTATATGTCTTTCATTATTTTATTTTTGTATTTGGTTTTTTTAATTTCTCATATTGATCTATATTATGGTCGGTGATCTGATGATAGTTAAAATATGGTGGCCCCTATTTAGGAATGATTTTATTACTTGATATGTGTATGTTAGGAGGTATATATATCATATTATGCTCCAGTAACATATAAATTATTGTATCAAATGCATCTTATTTTACGATGATCTATAAAATCTATTTTGGAGTCTTTTGATATAACTATATGTTATTTGCATGATGTATATATATTTTTCCCTTGTAAGGTTGACTTAATGTTTATAACTAAGAGGTATGTATTTAATAACAAACATTTACATGTTTTCATCTAATAATTTCACCTTGCCATTATTAGAATGTGATCCTCTGGTGATGAGTTTAACTTTTATGTACCCAAACTTGTAGTTGTGAATAAGGCATGTGAAACATGCTTAAGTGAATAAAAATTTAATTTTTTCATTTATTCACTAGTCATAGTATGAGGAACTTCATCATCACTATCATAGTAATCTAAAACTTTTCCATCCTGTTGCTCAGTATAAACTAAAAAAATAAGGTCAAATGTTGGATTTTTTTTTGTTTTGGTATTATTGGTTCCTTTGGTAATGGTTTTTATTTTAAGTGTGCATCCATATACACCTTAGTAACTAGTTCCTTATAAGCATCTAGAGGTAAATGATTTATTTTGTTGTTTTAGTTTCTAATATGATTTTGATAATATCATCAATATATCTAGGATTTTGATGAATATTTTCTCAACACGTAACAATAGTTTTAACTTTATCTTGATCTATTTATTTATGTTCATTATTTGCATTAGTAAAATGTAAAATTTGGTTACTTTAGTGTGGCTAATGACATTCAATCCATAGGTCATCCTACTTGCATTCACAACCCTTATAGGCTTTTATTTCACTGATTCCTAATCATCGACAACCTTCCAAACTTAACCCTTACATACCCAGGCAGATCCTTTAGGCCTAGATCCATCCCCTCAGGTCTTATTCCCTTTGGACAATAGTGCCTAACTTGGATAGGAGTGTTGAAACCTAGGGTGTCCTATTTTTGAAACTATTATCCAAGTGTAAATTTGGTTTAAATGATCATATTTTCTCAAATCCTTATCTTAATTCATGTTGGCCTAATGTGAATTCATTTAACCCATGATCATTAAATTCCCTATAAAAGGCCATTCAAATTCCTTTTAGAAGGGTTAGCACTCATTTACAATAAATAAGTAAGAATACAAGTAAGTAAACGCAATAACTTTTCCCTATTCTCTGAATATAACCTTCTAATATTATTCCAAGCTTATTCAAACCCTTGCACCAGTCCCTAGCCATCTAAAGTACACCTAGTTTTGCATCTAGTTACATTTCCATACATAATTGCACCAAGCACTTCAATGGGAGAAATACATTAGCTTGATCCCTCCTTGAATTATTGGTATGCAGGTAGCATTCCCACACATAGGGTGTGAAGTGTGTCTAGCATATCCTTTACACACTAACCCCTTCTCTCTCCTTCCCATATTTTCCATTCAAGTTCAAGCACAAAGAGCTCCTAGGACTTTTTGAATATTAAAATAGATTCATAGTGAGATATACATACTTTCAAGATTTGATATGTCACTGATAGGGTAACACAAACCTTATGAGTAGAACCCAAAAAACTCAAATCACTTGGACAATAGTGCCAAAAAGGGACTAAAATGTCAAACAGCAGGGTTTTTCACTTTTGGCACTCTTATCTAATCAAAAAATGAAGTTCAAAAAATTATTCCTAACACTATCATAGTACTATACCTAAATTCTCAGACCCTATCTTAGACTGGATAACTTAGAATAAGTTAAGTCATATTTTTTCTCAGTTATTACTATTTTTAGAAAAGGCAAAAATATAATCTATTTACATAAATTAGTGGCTTAATTATTGCACATTATTTATTAATTTACTTTACTCCAGACCTATTTATTAATTAAGAATAAAACTTCATTATTTTTAAAAATAATAAAACATTTGGTGAACCTGACTTACTTTGAATTTTGTATAAAAACCCTAGAAACCCTAGGGTAAATTCCTAGCTAATTTTTCTCATAAATTTTTGAATTTTTTCTTGAATATTAAAATCAAAAATTCCTTTCAAATTTTAAAATTTTGTAGTAAATTTTAAAATAAATTTATTTCAAACCCTAGTTGCATCAACTAACTCCCAATAATTTTCAAATCATTTTATGAATTTTTAGTTGCATATTAATATCAAAAAATCACTTCAAATTTTAAAAATTCATAGTAATTTTTTTAAAAATATTTTTCTCAAAACCCTAGTTGCATCTACTAGGTCCCATTAAATCAAGCACTTTTCCATTATTTTTTTATTTTTTTCTTGAATACTTCACTCAAATATTCAATTTCAATTTCAAAAATTCATAGTATTTCGCAAAAATGTTTTTGAAAAATCCCTAGTTGCATGTACTAGATCCTACTTTGCTTCTTGAGGTATCACCTTACACTTATAATCAAATTGCAAAAATGATTCTCACTTATGTACGAAATTTTCCTACATTTTTTGTAAATAAAAAGCAAACCATAATGGGCCCTATCATGTACATGAATGATGAATTTTATCATATGTTAATCCAAAGCTTCATTCTTTGCATTTCATGTTTAATTTTCATAATTAGAGATGATATTACAAAATCTATTTCTCAAATTGCACAATATTTCAATATTTTTTTTGCATACTCTTTCTCTCTCATGAGGAATAATCTCCAACTCTATTTTGATAAACATGTTAGAAATATCATGTCACAAGTCAAAGCTCTTTATGCATTCATTCACAATTTCAAGCTTTCTTCCCTTTGCTCTCTATCTCTCATATGGAAAAAATTTCAAATTTATAATGCTAAATACATTAGAAATGGCATAGCATGTGTTAAAGTTTTATATACATTCTTGCACAAATTCATGATCTCTATCCCTTGCTTGCTATCTCTCATGTGGAATGCTCTTTATAAACACATTGTTATACAATTTATAACTCCACTTAGATGTATTTTAGCCCATATACAAGGATTCTACCTAGATGTATATGCCTCCTTGGCTACTCTTATTTCAATGTCATATTTCATACAGAGGAAAGAAATCCCTTCTCCTCCTCTCCCTCAACAGGGTGATAGCTTTTTACCCTCTAACCAGGTCCATGCTATCACCCCTAAAAAAGGTAAGGAAACCTATACTATTTTTCTTAATACACACATTCCACCTATAGATTCTACAAACCTTATTCAACATATGTGCTTACATGTTCAATCAGAAGAAATTAAGGTTTGCACTTGTGAGATTTTAAGGGTTCAAATCACCAGTATGAACAAGTTAATTTTAGATTTACAAACATAGAATCATCTAATACATGACAAGATCACAACATTGGAAAATAATATTATAATAGAAAAGCCTTAAAGTCACCCTAGTGTCAATCATGTATATGCACCTTCACATATTCAATTGGTTACAAGCAATGTTACATATCAAAACAAGAAATCACAATAAAGTACCTCTACAACTAGTGATTCAATAAGCATTCAAAGATCAAATAAGAGTTCAAGTAATTTAATAAGGGAAATGATTAAATATAAGTTGATCAAACTACCTCCTCTACATCTAGTGAGAAGATCAAGATATTATTATGCATATCATAGAATGCATGAACATCACACAGATTCATGCTTGGCATTGAAATAACATATACAATAGATCATTGCTAATGAGGATCTTACACAAGATAAATCATTCAAGCAATCCATAGTAATACAAGAACACATTCACAAAGGGTCAAATTCAAAAATATTACAAAAGTGGTTACCAAAGCATAACTCAAAATAACAAAAAGATCAAAAAGCAAAATTAGAGAAACAAATAGTACCACAAGCAAAGGTGAAGAATGAAAAAGATGTAAATCTACCTCTCCAAAATGAGGCTCAAATTTCAAAGCAATATGGGTTTGGTCAACAATATTTATAATAGTTTGATTATAAAGGTCAAGGGTTGGGAAAGCATGCTCAAGGCATCACTACTCCTACTCTAGTAGTTGATAATATTTGTCACCAAGATTTGGGATTTATTGAACATCCTAAGGCAAATCATTCACAGATACAATTTATCAAAGGAAAAGACCTACATAAAACAAATCCATCCCTCCTTGACAACTGACAACTAACAACTAACATCTAACATTTATAGTTCTATTTTAGTGTATTACACATGCTTTTACATTGTTATATCTATCTAGGCATACCCCTATTGATCTAATAATATCTCAATATAAACATTGTTATATCTAGATATATCTTGTCAAATTTCAATTTTATATCATGTATCTATGTAGCATAACATACTTGTAGGACTCTTTTCTTCTAAGGGAAATCATTGTAGGTTCATAATTCCTACCCTAAAAAGAGTGGGAAACAAATAGGGGTTTTGTCATAGAGATAAAATCTCCTAGCAGTCAAAATAGTAGCACTCATATGACCCAATTCAGAATCTAGAGGTCAAACAAATCAGAATAGAACAAAAAATAGTGATAATTATATATCAACAACCAATTTTAGCATAGGACAATAGCAGCATAAATGAACAATGCTAAACACAAGGGTGTCCTCATTTTAGTGTTCTTGTCTAGGCCAAAAAACACCTAGGTTTTCTAGTAATAGGCAAAAAATTTAGCTTAGCTACAATTTTTGCACACCCAGATCTATTAGAATCAGTAGTTTAGTATAGTTTTCTCAGGGAATCTAGATATAAGGGATATCATGCATGACATGATTTTTCTCACTTTCAATTTTAGATTAGGTAGTTGACATTACTTCTAGAATAAAATCCATGTTCTAGACACCAGTAATTGGGGGCAATGTGCATAGCACATTAGTTTTCTTTTATTTTTGAGTTCAATTTATTACCTAAGCATTCTCAACAATTGTGTGCCTTACTCCATCTATAGGTGATTGGCATCATTTTCAAGTTAAACTTTCATACAATTTTAACTTCTTGATTACCCAAGTTCTCAAGTTAGCTTTCACATAAGCATATTTCATAAGTTTTAGGGTGGCTTTCATACAAGCCTAACCTCGATCTTTCAAAATGGCCAAGAGTGGCCTAGTTTCCAACATATATTCAGCTATCCACACCACATTGTCATATTTTTAGAGCATCTATGGGCTCCATGAGCCATCTCATATGACATCTATTCTATACCAATATCACTTCATAACCTCACTTCACAAGGTAATGATGGAGCCAAAGGGCTAGCTTTTATATTCTTGAGCCACCTATTTAGAGGGATTAGACACATAGTCTAAACATTGATTATCATACAGATGATCATCTAGCTTCACTCAGTGGGTAAAGATAGAGCCAAAGGGATAACCTTTGTATTCTTGAGCCACCTATTTAGAGGGATTGGACACATATTCTAGATATTGATTATCACATATATGATCATCTAGCTTCATTCAGTAGGTGATGATGGAGCCAAAGGGCCAACCTTTGTATTCTTGAGCCACTTTCTAGGGAATTGAGAACTCAACTCCATTTGTAATATAACTTTTAGTATAGCATCATCTAACATAATCTATCATCACTCAGACTTACTCAAGATCATCATAGGTTTTATATTAGTTTGCATACCTGGTGAGGTGTATTCATTCCTTTCTCTTTCTTTTTATTTTACTTATATTTTGTATGTTCTTGTTTTATATCACATATAATAAGAATTGATCTACTCTTTATTTCATTTCATAGATTCACACTTGTAAAATTTGCTCTTTATGCACTATCCAGTATTACTCAGCATCACACAAGCTTCATGGGCTTCACCTTTGTAGGTAAGTTCAAGTATGTTTCCTATTTTTTTTCTTTTATCCTAGTATTTCACTTTTTTACATCACTAGAATAAAGTGGGGGAAATTTAGTCATATAAAATGAAAAATTTGGTTACTTTAACGAGGATAATGACACCCATTCTATAGGTCCTCTTACTTTCTTTCACAACCCTTATAGGATTTTCTTTCACCGATTCTCAGTCATCCACAACCTTTTAGACTTAACCCTTACAAACCTAGGTAGCTCTTTTAGGCCTAGATCTATCCCCTTAGGTATTATTACCTCTAGACAATAGTACCCAACTTGGATAGGAGAAATAAAACCTAGAGTGTCCTATTTTTAGAACTATTGTCCAAGTGTAAATTTGGTTTAAACAGTCATATTTTCTTGAATATTTATCTTAATTCAGGTCAACCTAATGTGAATTCATTTAACCCACTAACATTAAATCCCCTATTAAAATTCCATTCAAAGTCTATTTATAAGGGTTAGAACTCATTTACAAGAAAGAATCAAGAATACAAGAAAGTACATGCAAGCACTTTTCCCTATTCTCTGCATATAGCCTTCTAATATTATTCCAAGCTTATTCAAACCCTTGCACCAGTCCCTAGCCATATAAAGTACACCTAGTTTTGTATCTAGTTATATATTCATAAATAATTACACCAAGCACTTCAATGAGAAAACTACATTATCTTGATCCCTCCTCAGAGTATTGGTATGTAAGCAACATGCCCACACACAGGGTGTGAAGTGCATCTAGCATATTTTTTACACACTAACCCCTTCTCTCTCTTTCCCAAATTTTCCTTTCAATTTCAAGTACAAAGATCTCTTAGGAGTTTTGAATATCAAAATAGATTCATAACAAGCTCTATAGACTTCTAGGCTTTGATATTTCATTGATAAGGTAACATGGACTTATCAAGTAGAACCTAAAAAAATCAGATCACCTGGACAACAATGTCAAAAAAGGACTAAAACATTGAATAGTAGGGTGTCCCACTTTTTACACTCCTATCCAATCATAAAATGAAGTTAAATAACTTATTCCCAACACTATCCTAGTATTGTACCTAAATTTTTAGACCCTATCTCGAACTAGATAGCTCAGAATAAGCTAAGTCATATTTTCTCTCAGCTATTACTATTTTTAGAAAAGTAAAAAATACAATCTATTTACATAAATCAATGGCTTAATTATTTCACATTATTTACTAATTTACTTTACTCCATACCTATTTATTAATTAGGAATAAAACTCCATTATTCTAAAAAACAATAAAATAGATTCATTATTTTCATAATCAAAGTCATATTCTATGATAATGTCTTCAATTTTTTTCATTTTAATCCATATTAGGTGGTAAAAGAGGAATTTTCAAGTGTTTAATAGAAATACCACCTAATCTACTGTTATGTCTTGGTTGCATACAAATAATAGAATAGAACTAAAAAAATAGCAAGAAAAAATCTTGGGAGGCTGAATACCCTAGGGCAAGCTAGGATTCATGTAAAAAGACACAAAGGTTGGGTTAACCAAATGTTTAGTCCTAAATTTAGATGTATTATGGATAGGTTTAAGAATATAGAAATAGTTAATCACAAGGGTGATAAACTAGTATATATTAATCCAATTAATTATAAACTCAAATAAAATAATATTCTAAATTATAATATTGAGATATGTTATATATATAAAGTATTAAATATGAAATATGTTTAATTCATTATAATAAGAAAGAGAAATGATACTTAGTTGGGTTTACTTATGTAGCCATAAAGACTACCATCATATTTGGACACTATTATCGATGTTAGTGTCTAACTACAATACAAGTGTTTAGTGTTGAATAATGTTTGGATATCAATTTGACCAACTTCATTATTATAGGTTTTCTATCACATTCTACAAATATATTCAAATATAGGATATATATTACCATTCTTTTCTAATTTATCAAACCTAGCTATTCACACTTATTTACCCTTAGAATGAGTTTGATAAAAATGGGTTAGTGGGATATGATGTTGAGTTGAATATAAACACCCCTCTATTAATGGTCATTACCTACATAGCCCTCCAAAAAAGGCCTCAGACTCATGTAGTTATCCCCTATGTGTGGTAATATGTATACACAAGCATGAAATATACTAAATGAAGATGTATGTAGTGATCTAGCTTGTAATTAGGCTACTCTTTGAATGATTTAGACCTGTAATATGATTTATCTTATGCTTGATATGAAAATAGAGATGAATAAGGTAAAATAACATGGTTGTGTAGTTGATTTATTGAGCTTTAGTAGGTTTTTTATTGGTATTTTTTAAATGAGGCATGAGAAGGATTGTACTTGTATTTATACCACACCTTTTGAAAATATCTCATGATACGGTTTAATAAGAAAAATAGGTTGACCCATAGGTTTCAAAACATTTATAATTTGGGTTACTTTTAGCAACTATACATTAAATAAGGATCTAAACACTACTATCAATGGTAGTGTCCCTCTGTGGTCGATAGTAACTAGAAGGCTAGAAAACAAGTATGGATCTCAAAGTGATAGTGAAATATGTTTATCAAGTTTTAAGTTTTATGTGTAGTGTAGGAGACCTGGGTCATCACAATGATATGGATAAAACTAAGAGATAAGCATTTAGACACAATAAGATGATGAATTCAAGCTTTTCAGAAGTAGGGAGGTTTAAAACTAAAGGGTAGAACCCTGATTGATATTTGTCAAATGTACAAGACTATTATGCTATAAATATTCAATTTTAATATCTACAATTGTGCATTTTTTTATAAAATTATAACTTTTTGAAAATAAACTATTACTTTTATTTAGTGGTATTAAGCCATCTTTGATTTCATTTAACCTCGTTGAGAAGTAGTGGGTCCCATTGAATAAATAGTTTTAACCAAATGTGTAAATTTTTGTTAAATTTGACTCATATTTAGCCAATTTTCCTTGGTCATCAAATGACCGTACCTTAATCTTAATATAGGGGAATTTGTTGAGGTATGGTGTCTTTTACCATTGAATCTCTAACCTAATCAACAATGGATGGTAATTAAAAATTAATATCTAATTTTGTTAGTTAAAAGTGTTCAAAAATATTTGAAGTGCCAAGGAGAGGTGAATATTATTGGCTCTAGGAACAAGAGGAATGATAAACCAAAATTTACATTGTGAATATTATTTTTCCACACAAAATTTAATCATGTATTATTCCAAGATGATTTTACAAAGATGGTGAAAGCATATAAAAATTTCACAAGAAGTTACAACTAACTTACGGGTTTCAACTAACCTGAATAACTAAAAATAATTAATCTAAGATAATAAACTAAGTAAATAAACTAACACATAAAAAAACCTTGGATCAAATATCCAACAAACCCCCTTTGATCCAAAGGGGTCTTAAAAGAAGATCTAGAGTAATGACTTCGAATTCATCAATGAGTATCTTTGCTACATCTGTAAGTTAGCACATTATACATTACAATACTGATCAAAATGATGGCACTCTATATAGAATCCTACCCTATAATTTATGGCATAAAAGGCTAATAAACACAATCAAAGCTTGCTCAACCCCTATAATCATCATATCATACTATAATAGAACTCAATCAAATCCTACCCAACTACATCGACCCACATAAGGTCCTACATAGGAACCCATCTAAGTGATCCTCTAGTACTTTATATGGCACATCTCTTAGATTCCCAATAATCACATGCATCCCTATATGCAACACTCAAAATGATAGAAAGTCTAATTCTAACTCATAAAACCATCAATGATTAATTAAAGGCCACTATGCAATATTTTTTGTTGGCTCTAGGAACAAGAGCAATGATAAACCAGAATTTACATTGTGAATATTATTTGTCCACATAAAATTTAGAAATGTATTATTCCAAGATGATTTTACAAATATGGTGAAATCATATAAAATTTTCACAAGAATTTACAACTAACTTACAGGTTTTAACTAACCTGAATAACTAAACAATTAATCTAAGTTAATAAAATAAGTAAATAAACTAATAACAAAACCTTGGATCAAATATGCAAAAAATATGGTAAAATAAATTCTATATAGAACACTAGATGTAACCCAAGATCATGTGAAAAGTTTAATTCAAAGGCATAAGTGCCTACTTATTTGATGATTTTACAGGGCCCATGATGAATTGAATAAATAGAACTCATCTCACATATTATTATAATATAAACCCATTTTGTTTTAGAAGTTATTATATCCCTCACCCATACTTTTATCCATATGTCTATTTGTATTGTATATGTTTAATGTTGTTATATAAGTTAATGATTTATAGATAATATAATATATTTTAATGGTTTATATGTGGATTTACTAATAAGTATGTTTGAATCACCTATATCCATAATAGAAGTATATATGCATTCTCTCATAGCTAATAGTCATTGATTGTATATCATCTGTAGCCATTAGTTGACTAAACATTGAAGATATAGAGCATCTATGGTAACTGGGAACCACTCGTAGACATTGTTTATGTGCACTGATAACAACTAAATTCTATGCACCTTTAGCCACTACTATATATGCACATTTTTTGTCATGAAACTTGGTGCAAATATTGAACTAAAAGTGTACCATGATTTAAGAATTTGATTTCATTCTATGAATCTAGGGATGAACAACTTCAATATTCCTTCTCTATTTTGGTTCTTTTAATGTTGAGATAAAATGCTTTGATTATATTTATTTTTGAAACATCCTTTTATTTTGGTACAAACATATATCTTTAGTTGAAACCACTGTATTTTAGGGAATCTTGGATAAAATTTTATCTCCCCTATATGAGTGCAACTCAGATTGCAAGGAGATTATAAATAGTTAGCTAAGTAAGACAAAGAGTTACAGAGTTGGATTTGTTTTACTTATGTAATTATACTATATTAAAACCATTATAAAATAAATTTATTTTGAAGAATTAACTCACTTGTATCAAAGGAGGGAAGTCAAGCTCCAGTCTAAATAAGGCATGGCCCACTCACATGGATCAACTAGTTTGGTTTATTATCCATTAGAATTAGTTTCATTCATGTATTTTATTATGCATGTATTTATTATTTTTATTGAATATGTTATATGTTTGATTTAATATGTGTATAATTATCTTCCCCATTTAGTGTTGGAAGCTTCCAAAATAGTATTAATTTTCCTTTCATGTAATTTCCCTTTTATGAAATTTTTATTTCATGCAAATGTGATTTCAATTTTTGTCATTTCTAGTCTATAAAGTGTGTTTTAATTATGAAATGATTATGACCCTAACCTTTGAAAGAGAATTGTTTTGTACATATAGTGATGACATATTACCGAAGTATACAGACCCATGTTGATAATTTAATGAATAAGCATTATCAATAAACCAAGTGGTTACCTCATTAGTGATCATTGGTTGGTGGGGTTGTATATATAGTGATTAGAATTGGGTCAATTTAATTTGGTACTAACTTTTTCTTGTAATATTAGCACCATTTCTAAGGAAGGTGTTAAGTATTAGAATCTTGAGAAATGTTTGGTTAGATTTTCTGCTTTCCTAGATTAAATTTCTTACTTTCCTGAATTAATTTCCTATTTTCATAGATTAATTTCCTACTTTCCTAAATTAATTTACTACTTTCCTAGAATAATTTTCCTTTTTGCAGAAATCAGGGTTAAAATATCATAACTCCCACCTTTCACTACAAAAGATAAAATGGGTTCATACATTTATTCTATATTTTCATGATATAATACTAATTAGGTAAAATTCAAAAATTATTTTCCAAAAAATAGACTAATTCTATTCAATAAAAAGAAATGGCTAATAAAGTAGATTCTGAGGGAGTTTTAGCTAGTAATGATGCATAAAGCACAAGGATCATTATTTTATATCAAGAGATATAAGCCTTCAAAGCAAGTATTAAGAGTTAGAGGGAAGCCTGGATGCCCCAAATAGAGCATTTGAGCAAGATGTTGGACATGATAATGAGAAAATATCTTCACTTATTAACAAGAACCATCTTGTAGCATCTATAAAAAAACTTGCATCAACCAAAAACTAACCTACAACATCTACAAAAAAGTTTGTTGGTAAAAACCAGCCTGTAGTGTCTACATAAAAGTTTGTTGGTAAAAACCATTTTAAAACATCTACAAGGAAATATGTTGGTGAAAACTAGCTTGTAATGTTTACATAATTTGTTGATATAGACCTACCTCCAAAAAATTCTCCAACACTTATTGTTAAATAAGATCAATCCACAATAGATAGTAATGCATGTAATAACAAACAATAATGACCTACAATAATCACTTCTATGGAAATGTCTAATCTATTGAAAAGGAAAAACTTGCAACAATTAGATGTGCACCTAATTGTGAGGAAAATTAGCCTACAATAATTTTTTATATAAATTATAAACTTATACATGTTATATAATAAGGAAATAAACAAATACATGTTACGAATAAAATCACTTGGTGGAATAAATGTTCGTTGTTCATCACCTTGTCTACTATAAATTTGAGAAAAAGTATAGATGCCAAAATAATTGGGCATAAAATAACAAGACACAAGCTAGAAAAAGCAGAAATTAAAGAGAACAAGACCTATTTGTAGCTAAAATGGGATCTTGGCTACCATTACGAAGAGAACTAGGTATTCTTAAATAACCAATGTTATCTAATTTCTATTTTTATGGTTATGTTTTTCCTTATTATCATGCACTCCATTACTAGAGTTACAACACACCACCATCTCAATATTTGATACACCATTACCAACAACTATCTATCCATTTACCTTTGTTTCAAATTAGGTCATGGTAGCCACCACTCCAAAATTGATAGCCATAACAACATGTTACATTTTGTCAATAACCATCATAGGTTTTGTTGTCCAAAACATACAATAACTCATCCTAACCTTTAAGTTAAAAATTAGTGAATAAATTTATTAATTAGTCAACCTACAAGCCTTCAAAATCTATTGGTTCACTTTCATCCACTAAGATTTAATGGTTAACACTAATTTCCTACAATGTCCCCTTCCCATGACTCAGAGGCCTAAATGGTGTAGTTCACCCTTTTCTTTATTATTCCCTTCAAGAAATGGGGTGTGGGAGAAATAAAGGGAATATTGAGCCTCTTATGATCACTTAATGTTATGTTTTAATGTTGAGGTGTTTTATTAAGGGTGTTATTTTCCCCTATGGACACTAATCACTTTTTAATAAGTATTTATTACTTATTATTCATATTTTTTATTTTAAAAAGTGGATGAATGAATTTTTAGGGTGAATTGGTTTATATTAATGAAAAAGAAGGAAAATGGATTATTATGAAATTTATTCTCTTTTGCTCTGGAAGAACTAGACATACCTATTTATGCTTTTACTTAGGGTGTAAATTCTTTGGGATCCCTAGTTTCAATGCAAGCGCAACATGTTCCCTAGTTGGATGAATCATTTTGATGAGAGGAATCACATCCTCAAATCCCTAGTAGTAGTATTATAGTGTTGAAGTGTGTGAGAAGGGAAAGACTATTGCAGGAGTGTATTTGATTTAAGAAGAGGTTCATGAGAAAGTAAAAATATAGGCCAATTTGTTTTGATTTGGTTTGTAGGGTCTAATTTTAGTATGGGAAGCTTATGGGGATAATAAGGTGATCATGGAGGGTATGTGGACCCTAAAGGATCCCTCTTTTATATAATTGTTTCTAACTATTTTTGCTTTTCCACATTCAAAATATGAAAGAAACTAAGATAATGGTCAAGGGTTTGTATGTACTCGGATGAAGTTTTACACACCATTATCCAGACGACCGAAGGAGCTCCTCTTTGGTTGTGGAGGATGAAACCTGTAGAAGAAAAAGACTCAAACAAAGAGATTGTTAGATAGATGTATGGTGGACTTCCAAGCAAAGCTCGGTCCCAGAAGTGCAAAGACTTCCTTGAGGGATGACAGTCCACTTTTGATAAAAGAGAATGTTGCTAGAAAGATAAATGGTGAAAGACTAAACAAAATAAATAAAGACAATGCATACGTATTGTCTGCTATCGGTCTGCCATAGTCACTGACATCGATAGTTCTATCGGCGTCAGTTGGTCAGGTTGTCGACGTCAGTTAGTCTGCCAATGTCAGTAGAGGAAATGGTCGATGTCGGTCAGGGAAATGGCCTTGGATGGGTTTTGGATGTGTTTCAAGCTAAGTCTGTGGTTGCCAGAATGGTTTGAGAGCTAAAAAGGGTATGTGCAGGGCTGCAGGGCAATAAACAGGGTCTTAGGAGGGACAAGGCAAGGGATAGGTTGTCAAGATGGGTCAGGATAGAAGACAGGCTTTTCAGCCTCTCAAAAAGAAGTTTGGTCAGGTCTGGTCTAGTTGATAGCTGGGTTTGGTTGATAATATGGCTTAGAAGTAGTAATTAGAGAACCAATTACTAATACATTCTAAATAATGAAACAAAATAAAAGAAGAGTACTTAGCTCTCACTTGTTGATGAAGGAGTGTAGAAGACTTGTTGTTAATGTAGCTAATGTACCTACAATGTCTTTAACCCAAAGTCTAGGGCTATTTTTGTAGAGTGCCTATAGCCTGTGATGCTTGGTGTGCGTCTGAGAGAGAAGAGAGAAAGATCAAATACTGAGAGTAAGTGATTTGGCATTCGGGTCTATGATTCAGCATCCCAATTATGATTTGGCATCCCAGTGGGAAGAGAATTTGATTTTGGGTTGTTTTAAGTGACTGACGTCAGCGATCCCACCAGTGTCAGCCAATTGGTAACCGGCATTGGTGGCTAGAAGATGGGAAAAAGGGCTAAAATTAGCCTTTTGCCCATTCTTCCAGCTGTGAAGTCTAATTATCATTGGAAAATGGTTGAAGGTGGATTAAATAAGTGTGAGAGGGTTGAAATAGGTCATAAATTGGTCATAGGGTGATGGGAGGCATCCAAAGGGGGGTATCTAAGGCGGGGTGTGTCCAAGGGTGAGGTGTCACGGATGAGGTGTCAAGGGAGGTGTTATTAATTTAAAATAGTTAATTTATTTTAAATTAATAAGTGTGTGGGTTAGGAATGTGTAAAAGTGGACCAAGGGGACCAAGGGGGGGAGTCAACTAAGGAGTAGACATGATTTTGGTGTCTACATTTGCCCCTTTTTGTCTTGTTGGTTGTTCTTGATGAACTGCAAGACAAAAATAGGAGTCGGTTACCCCAAGTATGGGATAAGGTCTTTTTTGTCTTGTTGGTTGTTCTGGTGAATTGCAAGACAAAAATAGGAGTTGGTTGCCCCGATATGGGATGAGGTATTCCCCCTCAAAGTGGGAGTCAAGGAAAGGTAACCTGATATCAGGTGCCGATTTGATAGATAGTGGATGGAAATGGTGAAGGTTTGAGTGTGAACACTATAAAGGGTGGGATTACGTGTATACCACTTCACATGATAGGTAGGTCAAATTGTCATGGTCAAAGGTCAAGGAGTGTTAAAATAAAAATAATTGATCCCCAACATTTAGTCGTATCTGATTGGGTTATTCGATCCAAGCAATAGCTCCAATGGTCATCGTGTTCCAAGTATCCCAGGGTTAGGAAGTGCTCTTGGAAAACACAAAAATGTCACAAGTAGTGGGGATCAACTTGATCATGATCCAATACTTGTGAGGGTCAAAATATGGTGTGCTGACAATTCTGCTAACCATTCGTGAGGTAGCATACATGTAAAAACAACCAAGGCAAAGTTGTCTTGGAAGTGGTCGTGGTTTGAGGAGATAGTCGTGATCTCTAAGGTCGTTGGTCGAGTCGAGTCGAGATAGAGAGTTGGTCCATTAGATGGATGAATGAAGGAATGGCTGAGCTAACCTCAAAAGACCCCATGTCAACTAAGTGTTGCCTACATAGCCCTTATTGGAAGGGCCTCAGGCCAATGTAGTTCTCCCTAAAAGGGAGGAAGAGGGTCGGCTATGAATGTGGGTTGGATGAGGTTAAGGCATGGTTAAAGGTTAAATGGTTTGTCCATCAAATAGATGAACAAATGGATGTGGCTGAGCTAACCCCAGAAGACATGATGTCATCTGAGTGCTACCTACATAGCCCTTGTTTGAAGGGCCTCAGACCAATGTAGTTCAGGCTGGTTGATAGGTTGGTTTGGACTAGGTTAAGTCATGGTTATAGGTTGAATGGTTTGTCCATTGAGTAGATGAACAAATGGATGTGGCTAAGCTAACCCCAGAAGATGTCATGTCATCTGAGTGTTGCCTACATAGCCCTTATTGGAAGGGCCTCAAACCAATGTAGTTCAGGCTAAGAGGTGAAAGTGGTTGATAGTTGGTTTGGACTAGGTTAAGTCATGGTTAAAGGTTGAAATGGTTTGTCCATCAGATAAATGAACAAATGGATGTGGCTAAGCTAACCCCAGAAGATGTCATGTCATCTAAGTGCTGCCTACATAGCCCCTGTTGAAAGGGCCTCAGACTAATGTAGTTCAGACTAGGTTGAAAGGTTGGGTTGGTCAAGTTATAAATGATGAGGGTAAGATGATGTTACAGCCTTTTCCATATTGTGTGATGGTGTATTCTGTAACATTGGTGATGTGGTCTTTCATCCCTAGCAATTTTCCATATTAGTGATGGATGTATGCTAAAAATGAATTGAGTCAATTTATGCTTCAGCAAGTAATGGTTTATGCTTGACATAAGTTGTATGGTTGATAGTTTCCATGTGTATTGGTTTCCATAGAAACTAGTGTGAATAGTTTATGAGAACATTTTGTGTTCTGAAAAAGGTTTGGCTGGTTTGGTTTGGTTCGGTTCACGATTTGGTTGTATTTGGATTGTTTGTGACCAAGATGTAGGAAGTGAAAGGCGCATTGCTCTTTCATTGACAAGGACCATAATGATAGCATAGGTAGGGGGGTTTAAAAACAAAAGCCCTGTTCATGCATTACATCGTCGACCAGTGGTTGTGTTAGAGAAGTAATCGAATCACTTTGACATTAAAATGAGCTTGAAATCCCTTGAATAGGTGATGTGATATGTCAATATAGGGTAACCCCTTTTTGTAGGGATAACTTTGCCCCTTTTTATAAGAGACCCTGAGAATGACTATAAGTCAAGTCCATGACCTTTTTTTTTTTTTTGGTAGACTGATCAATGCGGGAAGTCTACATAGGGATGTCATTTTGTTTTGTGGTCATATGTGAAGTTGATCGATGCGGGAAGCTTCCAAGAGAGTGTTGTTTGTAGCAAGATGTTTAGGCATAGCCATCCTTTAAGGGAGTGGTGTATATTTTTGCTTTATATATATTTTGAGGGCTTTGAATAGCTATCCTTCGAGGGAGCAGTCTATTAGCTATAATAATGATGATATAGTTGTCCTTTGAGGGAGTAGTTTGCATTTAGAATTTATGACCTTTTGATATCCCAGTTTTATATGTTTTTGTTGACTAATTTTTTATTTTTTTTTGGACTGGACTTTGGTCATGGACTTGACTATAGAGGTTTAGAAGGTTTCCCTTTTATTAGGATGAAGCATTCGTGCTTGACAAAAGGGGTTAACTGATGTTTGTAGGGTTGAGGGTTGAAAAGGAATAGGAATGATGATGATGGGAGGTTGCTCAAGGGATCGAGCTCAAGTTAAACATCAAGTGAATAATTACTTGACTAACAGTAGACTGGTCAAAGATGCAAGGTATAAAGGGGCTCAGGTTCTGATAAGTCCCTAACCCATGCTTGTGTTATGATGTAAGGTCTGAATCAATTAGGAGCAAAGTTGCCCCATTTGCTTCATTCCAAATTGGTCACGTGTTGGTTGATGTTGGACATGAAGTTGGTTGATATGTTGTTGGCATGTTTGGCTGGATGATTTTTGGTCGATGTTTGTTCGAAGCTTGGTCGGTTGATATTTGGTCACGGTTTGGTCAAGGCTCGGTCAAGGCTTGGTTGATGCTTGGTTGAGGCTTGGTCGAGGCTTGGTCGAGGCTTGGTCGAGGCTTGGTCAGTTGATATTTGGTCAATGTTTGGTTGGTTGATATTGTTTGGTTGATGTTGGGTTGGTTGATGTTGGGTTGGTTGATATTGGGTTGAGGTCATGATAGTTAGGATAAAGTCAAATTCCCCCAGTCATTTATGTGACAAGGAGAATGTCTAGCAGACTTAGTTTGAGAGGGCAAGATTTTGATCTTCCATGTTGGAGGTTGGAATCTCAAAATGACTAAAAGTGATGGAGGTAATGGTAGGTAATGATGTGACCAAAGCAGGAAGTGGTTGGGGGTCTTCGGGTTGGACCTTCACTGCTTGTAAGGCTTTAATCAAAGTTAGACAATGCTACGGAGAGTTTTGTATGAAGTCATACAAAGATGTCTTCACAGAGGTTTGGCGATGTTGTTTTACCATGGGGTCATTAATTGGGTTTGAATAAGTGGGTCGGAATGTGCCTAAGATTGAGATCTTGGGTCTTGATGGTTGAGGAGACTTGACAAATGGATATGTTTAGGGGAGAGAAACCTTCTCTTTCCCTTTATCCTTCATGGTTTGTGACTTATTGGCCACATTGATGGTGTTGATTTCAAATAATGGGGTTGAAGGTGGTAAAGGGACCATAGTTTGATGATGGGCTCCCGATTTAGGGGAGGATGTTTGAGAGGTATGTGACGATGTCGATGGCTTGGTTAAAGGGTGGTCCAGAGGATCCTTAGTGAGAAGGGTGTCCTTTTTGAAGTGTTGATGAATGATAGCTTTAAGAGTGCAACAATGCTCAGTGTCATGTCCAGGTGTGCGATGATACACATAAAATCTAGTGTCATCAAACTAAGATGGCCTTGATCTGAGAGTTGATGAGTGTGACGGTGAAAATGTTTGGGAGACATTGGACGGTGTTGGAGATTTTTTGATAGTATCCTCAACAAGAGGGGTGTTTTTCTCCATGAATTAGTGGATGGCAACCTTAAGGGCACAACAATTTTCAGTGTCATGCCTAGGTGTGCGATGATATTGGAAAATTTTAGTGTCATTGAACCAAGATGGTTTTGGTCTGAGAGGTTGGAATGGTTTGATAGGTAGAAGAGTGATGTTAAAGGATTGCAAAAGTTGGCATAATAGCAAGGTGTAAGAACCTGTTAATGGGTCTGCACGTTGTGTTGTAGTAAAAGTTGACAACTTCTATTTAGATGTTGTTGAGGGAGTGTTTTGTACCATCCTTTTATTTGGCAGTGTGGCCAAATGTGTAGATGACACTTTCGTGGTAGGAGGCATTGGATGTTTTGAAGGAGGTATGTTTTTGTTAGGTCGAGATAGTAATGGAGGTAACTTGTTGTTGATAGGTGTCGGAGTAGGGAGCACTCCTATTAAGGTGGATGGGTGCAGGCCCAAAATAGAGGGCAATGATGATGGTGGGAGAAAAGTTCTCTGATGGGGTTTAGTAGCCTTCTTTGGTTGGGTGCGAGGACTACTATTGTGGGGGGTAAGGTTCAAGTCTACCCCGACCAGATCTTCTTCAACTGAAGTAGGTGAGGTGGTGAGTTCCTCTCTCGATGGAGAAGGGATTGGAAATTGTGGCTCTTCGAGAGGGCAGAGCGTAGGGATGGTGATGGCTTTAGCATGTGGTCAAGGCATGGGAAAAGTATGATCCCCCATTATTCATAAGAAGGACAAAGGTGAGGCAACTGATGTTGGAATCGTCAAGGCATCCTCCAATATGGGAGAGGTCAAAATAGCCTCTCCTACATGTGAAAGGGGGCTGGATGGAGGATATATAAGAGAAGAAGATTCTTCTACCTATGGAAGAGAAATGGGAGAAGAAGGATCTTTTACCTATGAAGGACCAATGGGTGGGCTAACCTCTTTAGACTGTGAGAGAGGTTGGTTAGGTATAAGAGGCAAGACCATGTTGACTGTGTGTATATTATGCTCTTGGGAGTCATCAGCCATGGTCTGCACGTTGTTTTGACTAGGAGGATGGTTAGGAAAAGGTTGTCTAAAGATGTTGATGTTTTGATTTGGTGGCGTGTTTGGGTTATCCAAAACAAGATCACCTTTATCTATCATGTCTTGGATAATGTTCTTGAAGGTTTTGTAGTTGTTTATGTCATGGCCTTGGACACGGTGATAATTGCAGAAGTCATTTTCCCTATACCATGCAGGGATAGGTTTTGAGGGGTCAAATTGAGGTAGTCAAATTTGAGAGAGATTGAGGACCCCCTACTTGAGGAATTTATCCAACATAGATGCGTATGACTCTCCTATTGGAGTGTATTGATGTTGTATGTATCTTTGTTGGAACTGTTTTGTGATGCTTTGTGATGTGGAAAGTTTGGATTGGTTGGTTGTTATCGAAGATGATGGCCTAAGGACCACAGCATTTGTTGATGCCTTGGACTTGGAATATGAAGAAGAAGGTTTGGATGAAGAAGGGTCATTAGACTTGGTGTTGGGGTTTTTACTCTGCAATTTAACTTTGTTTTCCTCGATGACACGTAGTTCAAGCTTCCTAGCCATCATGAAAGCTTCGTCAAAGGTGTGGAATGTTTGGACCCATAGAGTAGATGAAATATGTTTGGCGCATGCCTGCGAAAAGAGCTCGATGAGCTCGAGTTGAGGTAAAGAAAAGGAGAGTTGGTTGATTAAGCCTCTCCAATGGGCAACAAAATCGGCTATGGATTCATTGTCAAATTGTCTGATAGAGTATAGGTCCATGATGGAGACCTTTTTGGTGATGTTGATAGAAAAGTGGTCAAGGAAAAGTTGAGCTAGTTGGGTGAATGTGAAAAGGGAGTGACTGGTAATAGAACTATACCAATCAAGGGCAGCACCAGAAAGCGACATGGGGAATGTGCATAGCAGTAATGCATCATCATATGCTATGAGATAACACATGTGTCTAAACACTTATAGATGTTGATGTGGGGCTTCCTTACCCTAGAAGCGAGTAAACTTGGGAAGTTTCCACTGACTGGGATACGGTTGAATTGGGACTGAGGGTTGAATGGGTTCATTATAAATTTATTCATATGAACGGACATTGCTTAAACTGGAAACAAAGGTCTCAAGATTAGACATTTTGTCCATCAACATTTTGATTAGATCAATTGATGGATTTGCAAGTGGGGTGCCCCTAGGTTGTAGGGCATTTAGAAGGTGTTATGAGGGGCGTATGACGTAGTTGATTGCGCTTGTATAGGTGCAACATATTGATGACTAGTCATAGGGACAGAAGTGGAAGCCAAGGGTGGTTGTGTCATGAAGGTAGAAGGCATGACTTGGATTGATGTCGCTATAGGTGGTTGGATTGTGGAAACACTAGCCAAAGGATGAGTAGCCACCCTTGTGTTGATGGGTGCAAGTGAAGGTGGGATGGAGACAACTAAGTTTTGGAATGGTGTAGAACTTTGTTAGATAGTTTGTGTTTGATGGGGGGTTTAAACCCCAATGGAAGTGGGTCTAGAAATACAAGGAGAAGCCACACTTAGAAGATTAGTCATGGTCTGGTTATTAGTTAAGGTGATGGCCTGGGTGTCTATGGATTGAATTACAGACGATGTTGATATGACTGTCGTCTCAACTAAGGAGGTTGGCATCCCATAAATTGGGTTGCCTAAAGAGTCTCGCATTTGACTTCTCACGAGATAGTGTTGAAGGGCCTTGACATTGAGGTCAAGGAACCTTTCGAAGTCTTGGTCCCCTTCGGGGACAATAGGGGGCTAATTTGGGGTTGGCTGGGTAGGAGTTTGTTCGGTCTCTGAATGATACTCCATTAGAGGACTAGTTATGGAAGGTGAAGGTGGAAGTGGTTGTTGCCTTGCATGGTCAACAAGAGTCTTGGTTTGACTACGTGTCAAAACCATTCAAGGCAAAAAGGGTCAGGTTCTAGAAACTATGTTTTCTCAGTTTTAGAAACTTAGAATGGGTGTTTAACAGCAAGAAAGTTGGGTTTTAAGCCTATTGTTTTGGAAGAAAAATTTTGGATAGTGACCGACGTCGATGGAAAAACTAATGCCAGTGAAGAAAGGGGCCGATGTCGGTCAGATAACTGATGTCGGTGATGATAAGTTACCGACGTCGGTGAAAAAACTAATGTCGGTATCTATGTGTTTCCAAAAACTTCAAAAAATTGAAAGTTTTTAGAAGGAAGAAGGAAGCCTTGAGTTGTTCTTGGAATTCAAAATGCGACCTCACCAACTCAAAAAACTAGATAGAGACAAAAAAATAGATGAAGACAAGCAGACCCTAAATGTTAATTCCTAAGAATAAGTTTTAGAGTCTTGTTGGCTTATGCCTTAGAAGAATGTTTGGGAAGTTGGCTTTTAGAATGGGTCCTAGAAGAAGCAGTCTAAGGATGATTTTGGGTCAGTTTCAGTGCTCAAAGTATGTATTAGGTTTCGTACATGGCCTGGTGCTAAGGAGCAAGCTCCCCTCACTTCACGAGCCTAGAGATAAGCTGGGTCACTTAGCCAGTATATACTTCCCCTAGAGTTTATACTCTGCTAGAGAACAGAGTGGGCTCTCCCCTTAGTAGTGAAGTCCAAGTGGGATTACCAAGAAGGGTAAGGTATCCGCTAGGTGATGAAATCCTAGTCAGACCTTGTCTCGGGTATGTTTAGATGTTTGATTGTGAAAGTGGTCTGGATGTGTAACATAAGTGTGCTACGATTTATTCATAATGTGGTTCTAATTACTAGATGAGCTAAAATGCATTTAGGCAGGAATGAAATGCAATAAGTTTTTAGCCCACATTGAAATGTGTGTTCGGATTCAAAAAAGTTGAGAAAAGGTTAAGAGTATGAACTCTAAGATGCAAGAAGGAAAGGTGACAAGAAGAAAAAGAAGGATTCTTTTTAACTTTGCTTATGATGTCTTTTTGAAAGAGATAGAAGAAAAGGATGCAAGAAGAGATCTAATGCACCTATATGAAAAGTTTGTTTTTAGAAGAAAAAGTATGAACCCAAGAAAAATTCCTAGGGTCCCACCGGGCGTGCCAGAATGTTTCTAACAATTTTTGCTTTTCCACATTCAAAAGATGAAAGAAACTAAGATAATGGTCAGGGGTTTGTACGTACCCGGATGAAGTTTTGTGCACCATTATCCAGATGATTGAAGGAGCTCCTCTTTGGCTGTGGAGGATGACACCTATAGAAGAAAAAGACTCAAACAAAGAGATTGTTAGATAGATGTATGGTGGACTGCCAAGCAAAGCTCGGTCTCGGAAGTGCAAAGACATCCTTGAGGGATGACAGTCCACTTTTGATAAAAGAGAATTTTTCTATAAAGATAAATGGTGAAAGACTAAACAAAATAAATAAAGACAATGCATACCTATTGTCTGCTGTCGGTCTGCCATAGTCACTGACGTCGGTAGTTCTACCGGCATCAGTTGGTCAGGTTGCCGACGTCGGTTAGTTTGTTGATGTCAAGAGGGGAAATGGTTGATGTCAGTCAGGGTAATGGCCTTGGACGGGTTCTGGATGTGTTTCAGGCTAAGTCTGTGGTTGATAAAATGGTCTGAGAGGTAAAAAGGGTCTGTGCAGGGCTACAGGGCAATAGATAGGGTCTTAAGAGGGACAAGGCAGGGGATAGGTTGTCAAGATGGGTCAAGATAGAAGACAGGCTTTTCAACCTCTCAAGAAGAAGTTTGGTTAGGTCTAGTCTAGTTGATAGCTAGGTCTGGTTGATAATATGGCTTAGAAGTAGTAACTAGAGAACCAATTACTAATACATTCTAAATAATGAAATGAAATAAAAGAAGAGTACTTAGCTCTCACTTGCTAATGAAGGAGTGTAGAAGACTTGTTGTTGATGTGGCTGATGTACCTACAATGTCTTTAAACCAAAGTTTGGGGCTAATTCTGTAGAGTGCCTGTAGCCTGTGATGCTTGGTGTGCCTCCGAGAGAGAGAGAGAGAGAGAGAGAAAGAGAGAGAGAGAGAAAGGTCAAATATCAAGAGTAAGAGATTTGGCATTTGGGTCTGTGATTCAGCATCCCAGTTATGATTTGGCATCCCAAGGGGAAGAGAATTTGATTTTGGGTTGTTTTAAGTGACTGGCATTGGCGATCCCACCAGCGTCGGCCAACTGGTAACTGGCGTCGGCAATTAGAAGATGGGAAAAAGGGCTAAAATTAGCCTTTTGCTCGTTCTTCCAACTATGAGGTCTAATTTTCATTGGAAAATGGTTGAAGGTGGATTAAATAAGTGCGAGAGGGTTGAAATAGGTCATAAATTGGTCATAGGGTGATGGGAGGCATCCAAGGGGGTATCCAAGGCGAGGTGTGTCCAAGGGTGAGGTGTCATGGATGAGGTGTCAAGGGAGGTGTTATTAATTTAAAATAGTTAATTTATTTTAAATTAATAAGTGTGTGGATTAGTAATGTATAGAAGTGGACCAAGGGGACCAAGGGGCAGAGTCGACCAAGGAGTAGACATGATTTTGGTGTCTACAATAATGTAACCCTATCATGGGTTATCATAGGATTAAACAGGTGTTAGAGGTGGAAATTAGTAGATCAAGGGGTTTAGGAGAAAGGTGCAGCTTCCACAAGGAGAATTGGTCTCTCTAAGATAGTTACAACATTCATATTTGGTGCCATATCTTTCAATTATTATAGAAGGCTGCAAGGGAAAGAGCACAATTCTAGGTCTATACTTAAGTGTTGGACATATATTCTAAGTAATTTTGTAAATGTATATCAGTAGCTACCTATATTATATTTCTAAGAGAAGATCTGAGTTATTGTTGTGTAATCACCTTAGCACCTACATGCATTGACAAGCATCAATATTAAGGTTAGACATGTTCTAAAAATTATATGTATCTTTTATTTTCCATATCAGTAGTTTGTATTGAATTTCTATATTTTTTACATATAATAGCAAGGTGCACACAAACTATTCGATGAAATGATTAATTACTAGTAAGCTTAAAATATTAAGTTTGGTCTACAAGGAATAGTGAGACATTATAGGCAAAGTGTTTGACAAAATTCCTAAGTCAACAGTAAGTAAAAAATCATGCAAATTTGGTTTCCAAGTAAGTTTAGGATATTTCTATGGTATTAGATCTAGTTTTCCTACTAACCTATGAGTTGGATAACTTTATGCAAGGTCAAGCATTCTAATGTAGCTAAATATAGGTACCCATCATTATTATTTAAGAGGAAACAAATCTATTCCAAACCTTAAGGATCAACATGTGATTGAGGAAATGATTGAGGGTAGAAGTAACGAGGCAGTTGTAGAGGATCCAAATGGTGAATTCATAAAAAAAATACTCATTAATATGGTTAAATAATAGGAATAAACAAATTTTTACTTGATTCAACTACACATCATTTAGGGATACATAGTAATGAAGGTTGTGGAACCATAAATGGGGAGATGAGCCATAATTCCCCCTACATGAATAACACACCTTGTGTTTCACAAAGACCATTGATGCCTATGTTCTTATAGGAGGCAATACCAGAGAGACTAGAATAATTGTAGGAGCTATAAGAGGTGGAATTTTGGAGAGCATACCAGTAGATGGATGCTAACTTTTAGGTAGCTATGTATTTTCTAGATTATTGCAAGTGGAAATCTAACACTAGACCTCGATAAGATAGAGGTGGACCTAACTAGGATATGTAGAGATGTTTTAGAAAGCTTACTCTTCTAAATTTTTATGGTGCAAAAAAAGTGAATAGAAAGGGCATGAGTCCAAAATCTTGACACATACTTAGATTTGAATCCCATACAGGAGATAGAGGTGATTAAACTCTCTACCCTTCATCTAGTAGGGAGGCACATGATTGGTGGCACCATGGATAGGTATTCAAGGGTATAAGTACATTAACACATATGGAGAATTCATATAGAGGTTTATAGATAGGTTTGATAAGAAGGATCTAGAGGCATTTTTTTAGAAATGACACAATTGAGACAAATAGGGCCATTTGACACTTACATTGTATCTTTTTAGAGGTTGTTAGTCATGGTTTTTGATGTTTTTGATGGATGTATGATGTCCTTATTTATAAAAGTACTGATAAAGACTTTATGGGGTTGGGTGAAGGAATTTGGTCTACCTTTTCTATAAGATACTATTCAAAGGGCACAAGACTTTGAGTTTTCTACTCCCAAGCCAAAGTTTCCATCAAAGTTCCTTACTAAGACTTTTCTTTAGAAGGAAGATAAGGGATCTAAATTACCAAAGAATCCTTTCATAATGAATGAGGCTAGGGATGAGTTAAAGAGGAAGAAGTTGTTTTTTACATACAAGGACCATGGGAACCAGGACATAGGTACAATGGAAGGGGAAAATGCACTATATTTCAATATTTTTAGAAGAGAATAGTGAAGCTTTAGATAGTGATGTACTAGATGACCATAGTGAACATAAGGAGTTAAACCTACTTAATCATAGGAACCTACATCAGGAGGTACTATTGTTACTTTGTCTATAACAACCAAGTATAATGCCCTCAAGGTTTGGGGTGTGATTTAGGGGTAGTGGGTGCCATTATTGATTGATAGTGGGGTAACCCATAATTTCATAGATGAGGAACTAAATATATAGTAGTGATTATAGGTTAAGGACTTTGAGGGATTCAAGGTGGTTATTTTAGATGGTTTCAATATGCCATGCATCAAATGAGTTTTATATCTTAGTATTACATTAGATAATCATACATAGATCGATGATTTTTATGTGGTTGGTATGGGAAATGCCAATGTGGTTTTAGGTGTTCATTGGTTACACTCATTTGGGAAGTTCACTCAAAACTTCCAGACTATGGATTTGAAATTTTGAGTAAATGGAAAGTAGGTGGTTTTATGAAGAATGCCTAATATAGCATCGAGGGTGGTTACAACTAAGAAGATGGAGAGGACATTTAGGCCTGGTAATGTGGATTGGGAAGTTCATTACTTTATTTCAATGGAGAATGTAGGTGGTGGCAAGTAGGATTACTACATTGACCTACAATCCCTATTAGATGAACATGGTGCAGTTTTTAGTGAGATACCTCTAGGGAGAACACCTGATAGGGGTTTGAGCATGTCATAGAAATTGGGGAAGGGGCCAAATAAATTATTACTATTCCTTATCTTTATCCTAAATGTTTTAAGGAAGAAATCAAGAAGACTATAAAATAACTACTTAACATGGGACACATCAGACCTAGCTCTAGCCCATTTACTTCCTCAGTGGTATTAGTTAAGAATAAATATGGAACTTTTAGGATGCACATTGACTATAGTGCACTCAATAAGAAAACTATCAAGAACTGATATCCCATCTCTAGTATCGATGAGTTACTTGATGAGGTACATGGATTAGAGTACTTTTCCAACATTGATCTCCGTTCAAGGTACCATCAAATTGATGTACGAGAGCAAGACATACATAAAATAGATTTTAGGTGCCATTATGGACACTATGAGTTCTTGGTGATGTCATTTGGGTTAACTAAAACCCCAACCACATTTCAGT
This sequence comes from Torreya grandis, assembly GCA_037957365.1. Taxonomy (NCBI): domain Eukaryota; kingdom Viridiplantae; phylum Streptophyta; class Pinopsida; order Cupressales; family Taxaceae; genus Torreya; species Torreya grandis. Next base: position 2,431,527 of record JARHVA010000402.1, on the reverse strand, counting down.
CCTATATGAACCATGTGTTCAACTGTCACTTGTGAAAATTTATCCTAATATTCTTTGATGATATATTGGTATATAGAGAACATGGGAGGATCATCTTAGACATTTGGATGAAGTCATGTCTATCATGGAAGCATAGTCACTTTATTTTAAGACTTCCAAATGTGAGTTTGGGATGATATAATTCTTCTACTTTGGATATGTAATCAGAGTGGGAGGAGTCAAAGTGGATCAAATGAAGATATAATCAATTATTGATTGGCCACCACCAAGGACTTTGACTCATTTCAGAGGCTTCCTAGGGCTAGGTTGATATTACAAAAGGTTTATGAAAGGGTACTCTCAATTGACAGCACCATTAAAAGACTTGACCAAGAAAGGGACATTTTTTTATTAGATTCTTCACAACAGGTATTTGATTACCTTAAGAAGGTGATGAGTACATGTCTTGTGTTAGCATTACTAAACTTTTCAAGACTATTTATCCTTGAATGTGTTTTTTTAGGAGTAGGTATTGGTGTAGTAATTATGTATAATAGGCATCCCATTGCCTATGAGAATTAAAATTTGATCATAGTAGAGCACGCGTACTCGACTTATGATAAAGAGATGTTGCTTAGTTTGCATGCCTTGGTCAAATTCTAACACTATTTAGTGGGTAACAAGTTTATGGTTCATATGGATAATAATAGCTTGTGGTATTTCATGGAGTAGAAATAACTCCATGATCACCAAAAAAAATTGATAATTAAGATACAAGATTATGATTTTAATATAGAGTATGTGAATAGAAAGAACAATGTGGTAGTCGATGATTTATCTAGGAAGCCTTTAATCTATTCCCTATCATAAATTTCAGCTAACTACAAGTCTCACATCTTGGTTGAATATTCCAAGAACCAATTTACTTTTGAGGTCATGGATGGATTGATAGAGGATGGTAGGTATAAGGTTGTTGATGATGTGATATACTACAAGGATAGGGTGTACCTTGTGCCTAAATCAAGGATGACAAATAAAATCTTGAGTGTCGTACATGACACACCATTGGAAAGACATCCATGATACTTTAAGACCTATAAGTATATATGGGAGATATTTACATCGAAAGGGTTGAAGGATGATGTCCTTAACCATATTAGGTAGTGTGTAGTTTATTAGTAGAGCAAATCAGAGCATTCATTTCCTATAGGACTACTTCAACCACTACCCAATATGAAGAAAAAATGGGAAAGTTTATTGATGAAATTCATCATAGGCTTAACCAAGGTTCAAGGTAATAATTTCATATATGTGGTGGTCAACATGTTAACCAAGTATGCTCATTTCATTGTGATACAATTTGAGTATGGTAATTTATAAGTAGCATCCTTATTTTTTGAGGAGGTTTTAGGTTGCATAGATTGCCTAAAAACATAGTCAGTGATCAAGATAGTCAATTCATGAGTGTATTCTAGAAGAAGTTGGCTAGGTTAACTAGCACAGAGTTGACACCTAATACCAGTTATCATCAACAAACTGATGGTCAAACTAAGATCATGAATAAATGGGTAGAATTTTATTTTAAAATTTATGTGATAGGGCATTAGAAGGCATGGGCTAAGATGTTGTACTTGGGTGAACACTGCTACAATAAAACCAATCATACGAGCATTAGAATGACACCATTCCAAGCATTATATGGGTATGATGCTTCCTCATTTATTGACTTGGTGATACTAGATAGTTGATCTCCCAAAGCTCATGATTAGATTCAGGAAAACTAGGACATCATGAAAACTCTTAAGGGGAATATATAATAGGCACAAAAATAACATAAGATGTATGTAGATAGACACAGGGTGGAGAGGTCCTTTGATATTGGGGATTTATTGTTCCTTCACTTTCAACCTTATAAGCAATATTCCTTGAAGAAGAGTGGTCCAAAAAAATTGAATACATGGTTCTATGGGCCTTATAGGATTTTGAGGTGGATTGGGGAAGTTGCATATGAGTTGGGATTCCCTGAGCATAGTAGGGTCCACAATATTTTTCATGTGTCTTGCCTAAAAAAAGCACTTAGATAGAATATTAATTCATCTACTGAGTCGCCACCTTTGAATGAAGAAGGCAAGTTAATTATAATCTTAGAATCAATTATTGAGGTGCAAGAAAAGAAACTCAAGAACTAGGCCATCATAGAATATCTAGTGTGGTGGAAGGATTTGCTAGTAGAGGATGACACATGGGAAGGTGAACATATTTTATAGAATCCTAATTTATAGTTTCTTTAGGATAAGCAATCTTGGGAAGGGAGGACTGTAATGCCCCTTCCCATGACTCAGAGGCCTTATTATCCTAGTTCACCCCTTCCTTTATTATTCCCTTGGGGAAATGGGGTGTGGGATAAATAAAGGGAATATCAGGACTCTTATGAGCACTTAATGTTATGTTTTAACATTGATATGTTTTATTATGGGTTTTATTTTCCCCTATAGACACTAGACCCTTTTTAATAAGTGTTTATTACTTATTATTCATATTTTTATTTTAAAAAGAGGGTGAATGCATTTTTAGGGTAAATTGGTTTATATGAATGGAAAAGAAGTCAAAATGGATTATTATGAAATTCATTCTCTTTTGCTCTGGAATGAGTGGACCCATGTGTTCATGTTTTTCCTCAGGGAGTAAATTCCTCATGATCCCTGGTTTTGGTGCAAGGGTAACTTGCTCCCTAGTTGGATGAACTATTTTGGTGAGAGGAATCACGTCCTCAAATCAATATTAGTAGTATTATAGTGTTGAACTATGTGGGAAAGGAAAGACTACTGTAAGAGTGTATTTGATTGAAGATGTTCATAGAAAAGCAAGAATATATGCCAGTTTATTATGATTTGGTTTACAGGGTCTAATTTTAGTATGGGAAGTCTATAGGGATAAAATGTGATCATAGAGGGTGTGTATAGCCTAAATTATCCCTCATTTATGCAATTCATCCCTAGCATGGGTTAATGCAGGCTTCAACAGGTATTAAAGGTGGAAATCAATAGATTGTGGGGTTTAGGAGAAAGGTGCAACTTTCATAAGGATAATTGGTCCCTTTAAGATAGATAAATCATTCATATTTTGCACCTTACCTTTTAATTATTATAGCAAGCCACAAGGGAAAGAGTATAGTTTTAGGTCTATACTTAAGTGTTGGATAGATATTCTAAGTAATTCTACAAATGTATATCAATAGCTACCTATAGTATATTTCTAAGATAAAATATGATTTGTCATTTTTTAATCACCTTAGCACCTTCATGCAATCACAAACATCAATACTGAGGTTATGAATTATTCTAGAAGTTATATGTATCTCTAATTTTCCATATCAGTAGTTTATATTGCATTTCTATATTTTTTTACATATAATAGTAAGGTACATGAAAAAAAATTGATAAAATGATTAATTACTAACAGGCTTGAAATATTAAGTTTGGTCTATAAGGAATAATGAGACATTGCAGGCAAAGTGTTTGACAAAATTCCTAAGTCAATGGTAAGTAAAAAATTGTGCAACTTTGGTTTTCAGGTGGGTTTAGGATATTTCATTCCCCCATTTCTCAAAACTATACATAACATTAGCAACAAACTAGCTTAACCAATTTACAATAATGTAATGATAACACACTCCATATACCAAATCAACTCAATAGAGTTCCATAGTCATTCAAGGATTATAGTAGACCATTTTATATCAATCATAATAAATCTACTACCCTGATCTTTAAAACAAAAATAAAATGTTTAGTTTGAAATAATGAGCCAATCCTTGATTCCCCCTCATTCATAAGTAAGGCTAACTATTGAGAATCCATAACTACCCTTGTACAAATTCTTGATTTTGTAAATAGATTAAATAATTTTTATGTCTATATGTTTAAATGGAATTATGGGAATAATTTTAATATCATAATTCTAAAACTTTCTTAGAAATACCCCATAGGCTTTTACTATTATAGTCCCTTCACCCATTGGCATAATACCTACATCCACTATTATAGTCTCTTAACCAATGGCATGGTCCTTGATGCCACTATCTAGTCCTTGTAGCCTTTAAATAATCACATGCCACTATTAATCCATTGTATAATCATATAAAACCACTTTTTATCCACTATATAAATCACATGTAGTAATTTTTTAGCTCCTATTTTAATTGAGTGTAGCTAATTTTATGCCACTAAGTAATCACACATAGTCATTTGCATCCACTGTTATAGCTTCATGTAAACTATTTTGTTAAATGGTTATAAATTAAGATTAATTGGTGCCACAAATATTTAGGATCCATAACTAAAACATATATGATTTTAAAATTATTCAAATTGTCATTTCAAATGAGGACAACATTCAAATTTAGTGTTTACCTACCCACCCTACCCTCATGAAGGAAAAAAAAACATATGGATAAACAATAGGGGCATTGACCAATTTATTACTTTGTACATTCCCACCATTTAACACTAAATATGGGCACATCCACTTCTTTATTCTATGTACAAATTATCTCAATAAATCAATACATCTGTAACATTTTCTTCAAAATATTATTTGTCCTCCTAGATAGATCATTCTAACTGTAGGATTTTTGTATCCTATTGGGAACTTTATATTTTCCCTCACTTTTTTCCACATCAATAAAGTATTTAGAATATTTTTAAAAAACTCAATCTGTTCTTGCATTTGTGAACTAGGAATTTGACTAAGAAGAGGAGATTAGTATTATGTTAGTCATAAAATGCACAAAACAAATTGGCAAAGAACACACTAAGCTAACACCTTCATGTCTAGTTACTAGGGTAAGCTTAGTAACAAAAACAAATGACAAACACAACTAAAAAGTAAGGAGAAACAAAATAATCCCTTCACCTTCCTTGGATTCTCCAAATGCCTTTGTAGGAGTGGCTTGCTCAGTTTTGTGCTCATGAAGTCATTGGCAATGGAAGCTTGGCTACCTCCATCTCTCCTTGACAACTTTGGCTTGTGGCTTGGCTTGGCTTGGAATCAGTTTTTCATGGTAACACTATCTTATTGAAGCTTTTGGAACTAATTTTGAATTATAAATTTGAAAAAATTAAACTTTTAAAAATGATGTTCATGGCCTCTCTATTTATAGATTTTTGAGATTGATCAGAATCAACGTGAACCATCTATCTCAAGATTGAGATGTGTAGCTAAGGATTAGTCCAATTTTACAATTATATTTGATAAATAGGCTCATTAATATTCGAGATAGAGGATCAATTAAGAGGCATGGAGGGCTTTGATGAGGTATGGGAGACATGAATCCTGATATTTATGGCATTTATGGTCTAGAGATGTCTTCCAAAGAAATAAGGTCACTTGATGATGTAGATATTCAATATTCATTTCTAAAACAAACTATTCAATAAGTTTCCATGAAATTCTTAATTAGGCTTGAATTTGGTTTAATTAGCTCTTAATCATGATTAAGCACTTTGTGCACAAATTACTCAAATTGATCAGAATGCCTTGTTATTGGTCTAAAATTTGACTAGATTAGAATTAAAAGTCAATGTCAGATGCATTGGATCTGTATCCCCATTTAGGATGTTACCAACACCAAATAACAAAGGCACATGTCTCATGCAAAATATTCCTATTTAATGATACCCTGGCCAAAATTAACATTTGAATATGTTAATTTCAAATCTTTTAATGTGTTTTAGTGTTTTTAGGCCAAATTGTGTATTTTAAGTGGAAATTGGCCAAAAGTTTGGTTGAAGGTTATTGGTGGCTAGTTTTAGGTGTCTACAATTTGCCCCTATTTGGGAAGGAATTGAAAGCTATAAGCATAGTAATTTCTTTTCAAAGAATTAAAATGTCTTGTCTACCTATAACTGCAATGATGATAAACCAACTATATGATGCCCCCTTGAGGGAATGGTTGGCATAAGTAGATTGGTAAATGGTCTCTTGATAAGAATCAAAATGAGGGGACCAAAGAAAAGAAAGATGATAGGGTGAAAACATAATGATATTGAAAAAGTAGTCAAAATTATTGAGAATGCACGTGGGATGGTGTATAATGGTTTGCCCAAACATATTTATAAGTATTTTGCCCCAATAATGGCAATGTGGTATGATAACACAATGATTTTCCCAAAGGTGGTTATAATCATTGAGAAGATGGATTTTCCCTAGTTAGGATAGATAAGCAAGATAATAACATGCCCCTATATGGGCAAAAAAAGGGAAGTGGTGACAATACAATGATTTACCTAAAGGCAGTTATAATCATTAAGAAATGCTAGTAGGATGATGTGTAATAATTTTCCCATAGGTGGTTATAATCATTGGACCTTGATTATGGAAAACATGATAAACCTGGTCAAGGATGATGATAACTTAACACAGAGGGTAATGATGAATTAGAATAACCTAATAGTAGGGAGATGCTCATCTAAACTAATAAAGGTTGAAATTCTTTCATGTTTAATTACTTTATTTGGGATATGATTAGGATGGAATTGGGATGTCGGTACCGAAGAGATGCTACCATTGCTAAATAGACTTCTTAAAGTTGTGGTTTGTTATATCACATGTTGGTAGGCATCATGGTATAACATCATGAAGACTTGGCTGAAATATGCAAAGGACTGACTCTCATAATCCAATACTCAATAGAAAATAATGCACCAATGATAGAAACCATGATGATAATGTTGCCATATAAATATGGATGGATTCAAATGTAAGTGTGGGAAAAGAATCACCTAATGAACACACATAAATTGAATCAAGGTAACAATCTTAAAAGCAAACAAATAAGCACACAAACAAAATAACAAAGAAAAACTCAATAGAAACCATATGAACATTGCCCCAAGAAAATAGGTGACAACTTAGCAAAAAAATAAAATAGGGGAATAGAAGAAAAGAAAGGGGTAGCCAAGTTGTCTCCATATGCACTATGAAAGTGGATGCTACCTACATAATTCCATGGATGCAATATTTGACAAAAAAATTATGCCAAATGTAGTTTTCCTAGGGAACAGGAAGAAAATGATAACTAATGAAAACAAATAGAATGGATGTGGTATAAAAATAGGAATGGTCTTGCAAAATGGAAAGTGCATGAGAGAAAAAGGCTAAAAAGGATGGGGAAACTAAATGACAAGTGATTTTCTTGTAACTTAGGTTTCTCAGAATCCTTAAGGCAAAGAAGTGGTCAATGTTTTTGTTCTTTTCTATTGATTTTTTAAATGTTTTTTGAATTGTTTTGGATTATCTCAACTCAATCAAGAATTATGAGACACTAAATGGTTCAAACTCACAAAATAGTGAGATAATTTAAACTAAGGTTACTCAAAAAATGGTGAGAGCATTCAAACATAGGTTGCTCAAAAAATGATGAGAGCGTTTAAACTTAGGTTACTCATAAAATGGCAAGATTATGGTGGGAAGGGTGACTTAGTTGACCTCAATAAGTATCGAGTGTTACTTACATAGTTCTAGAGTAGGACCTCAAGTCACTTTAGCTCTACCTTTACAGCGAAGGAATTTGACTAGTGTAATAGTCAATTCAAACAAAACAAGCATAGTTAGTAAAAAGGCATAATATAGCCTAGGAAGTGGCAAGTTAATAAGTCAAGGCTCAAGAAAAAAAAAATTGACCCTAGTTTTCCCATAAATGGTTATAACTAGGACACAATGGCATGGATCAATCATACTAATTTTCCCAAAGGTGGTTATAATTAGTAGCAAGACCAATGATAAGAAGTAAATAATAAATGAAGTTTGAAACTATCAAAACTTCTATCATACTTCTCCAAAATATTATCTCTATCTGAAGTACTTGAAATAACTACTAAAATTGATCAGATTCCTTAGTGTTGAAAATGTATAATGAATGGCAAAAACCAAGGGTAAATGGGCTAGGTTTTAGAACATGATAGGTCAATAGGTCAGAAAGGTAAAGTGGATATGGCTAAGAGGATAGATAATAATGACATTTGTACAAAGAAGAATAGTAATAAAATATCACAACATGAAATGGTCCTTAAAAATAATATAGCTTAGCACTCAAGCATAGTACCACTTGAGATGAATAATATTCATCAACTCAGGAAGTTCATCTTTGTCTAACGTGGCAAGCCTGTATGCTCTTGATCCATAATTTACAATAATGATGAAAGGCCCTATTCATTTTGGTTTAAATTTTCCTTTATGCCCTATTCAGTTTGGTTTGAATTTTCTTTTATGCTTCTTCTCAGCCATGGTATTCTTTTGGTTTTCTTTAAGAACAAGATCGCCAATTTCAGATGTTTTATACTTAACACACCAATTATAGTGGCCTTTAAGTTAGTTTTGATATGCCTAAATATTTTTGAGTGCAACTATGTATTTCTCATCAAGTAGGTCTAGCTCTTGTAGATGAGTTACTCGATAGTCGTGATCATCTAGGACATGCTTGAAATAGATGTGTAGTGAAGGCAATTCAACCTCAATGGGAAGGATGGATTCAGTACCATAAACAAGTGAGTATCAAATGGTTTTTATGAGGGTACAATGATTAGTACAGTATGTCCAAAGGGTAGGGAATATCTATAGGTACCAATCATGATCGATGTCATTGGCAATCTTTTTGAGAATATTGACAATGGTTTTGTTTGATGCTTCAGCTTAGCCATTACCTTGAGGGTAATATACTATATAAAAATTCTATGTGATGTTATATTCAATACATAGCTGGTTTACATCCTTGTTCTTGAATGATCCTCCATTATCAGATATAATGTTGGAGGGGATATTGTATCGACAAATGAGATGGTTGAATATGAATTTGAAAATTTGCTTTCTAATCACGTGAGGGGTATAGCTTTAACCCACTTAGTGAAATACTTTGTGGTGGTAAGGATATGTTTATGGCCATTAGATGAAGTGGGGTTGATCTTCCCAAAGAGGTCAAGTCCCCATGTAACAAATGGCCATGGTGTCAACATTAGTTTCAAAGTTTGGGCTGGGGTATGAATCAAATTAGGATATCATTAATATTTGTCACACTTCTTTACATATACAGTTACATCTATGTCTATCATGGGCCAATAATAACCAGTATACAAGAGATTTTTAGATAGAACTAGCCCACTAGAATGAGCTCCACATACTCCTTTGTGAACTTTTCTTAACACTAGTGTAGACTCTACTAAAGTTAAACAATGAAGTAGATTTCCATCAAAATTATGGTGGTAAAGGGTGGATCCAAGTAGAGTATAATGATTGGAATGATGAATAAAGGATTTGGTTTGTTTTTGAGATAGGTTAGGTAGTACAACTTGGTCATGAAGGTATTTTTAAAGGTTTGAGTACCAGATAGAATTAGGACTAATAATATCACAAATAATTATAATGATTGAAGGTTCATAAGTAGGTATTAACAAATTCTTGATGAGGAACTAATACTCTATAGCTTTATCTATTTGTCAAATCAGAGAGCCAATAATAGCCATGGCATCTATTGTTCTATTATTAGCCCTTAGTATGTGCTCAAACTGAATGTTGTTAATTTTTTACTTAAGAGTGTAAACCATGGATTTATATGGAAATAGCTTATCATCTTTGGACTAAAAATAATCTATGACTTGATTGATGATTAACTAATAATCACCATAAACTTGGAGATGAGATATGTTTCAATGCACTACCTATCAAAGTCCTGCAACAAGTGCTTCATACTTATCTATATTGTTTGTATAAGGAAAGTTGATTCTGAATGATTTAGGGATTAGATCCCCCTATGGTGTAATAAATAAGAGGCCTACCTCTGATCTTTGTGTAGTAAATAAACCATCAAAATATATATTCTAGTGGTGTTCTTTAAGAGGTGTGTCAATGATGGTCATTATGGATTCATCAGGGAAATGAAATGTGAGTGGCTTTGTGTCTGTAAGAGGTGCTTCAACAAGTTGATCTACAAGAACTTGTCCCTTGATTACCTTCTGATTGACATAATCTATGTCAAACTCACTAATAAGCATGATACATTTGGATATTCTACCTTGTAAAACTATTTTAGATAATAAATACTTTAGTGGATCTACTTTTGAAATGACCATGGTCTTATTATTCAACATGTAATGGCGTAGTTTCTGCGCTGTGAAGACCATGGCTAGACAAACTTTTTCAATAGATACATAGTTATGTTCATATCTGACCAAGAATTAGGTAGTATATGGCATGCTCTTTTTCATTATCATCATGTTGAGTTAAGAGTGCCCCTAGAGCATTATTAGTAGTTTATAGGGATAACAAGAATGGCTTTCCTGGCATAGGAGGTAATAAAATAGGTGGCTTAACAAGATAATCTTTAAGTTGTTAAAAGTTATTTGGCAATGATCATCCTAGTGAAATTCAACTCCCTTATTTAGAAGATTTTTAAATGGATGACACTTGTCTACTAATTGAGATATGAAGCATCAAATTAATTGGATCTTACCCTACAAACTATGGAGTTGATTCAAATTGGTTGGTGGTAGCACCTCAATTATAACATGAACTATAGTTGGATCAACTTTAATACCTCTATGAAATATGATGAAGATAAGTAATTTTCTTGAGGTTATACCAAACACACATTTCTTTGGGTTGAGTTTGACTTTGTACTCTCGTAATCTTTTAAATATTTTTATTCATCACTACTAGATGGTCAGCCCTAGTTTTAGATTTTCCTAATTTGTCATCGACATAGTCTTCAACAATATCATGCATCATATCATAGAATATGATATTCATGGCCCTTTGATATGTAGCTCTAGCATTCTAAATACCAAATGGCATTACATGATAACAAAATGTTCCCCATGGAGTGGTGAATGCTATTTTATGTTGGTCTTTCGTGCTATTATGATCTAGTTGTATCTTGAAAAGCCATCCATGAGTGAAAGCATTTCATAACTTGCCATGGATTTAATGACCATGTCAATATTATGCAATGGAAAGTCATCCTTAGGACAAGATTTATTGATGTCTAAAAAAATCAATACAAATTCTAATATCTTAAGACTTTTTGCTAATAGGTACAACATTAGATATCCATTCTGAGTAGTCAATAGATCAGATATATCCTATTTCTAAGAGTTTTTCTAACTCTTTCTTTACCAATACAAAAATATGATGATGCATCTTACATAGCTTTTATTTTACTAGTTTGGCACTAGGATTTACCATAAGGTGGTCCAAAACTAAGGAGGGGCCCAAACCTAGCATGTCAAAATAGGTCCATGCAAAGATATCCACAAATTCTCTCAATAGAGTTATAAATACTTTGCGTTCCTCCTTAGTGAGGGATGTGCCTAACTTTATCCACTTCAGGTTTAATGGAGTCTTGATTTTTACCTCTATTGTATCCTCAACTAGAGGGGTTGACTCATCTTCTAGGATAGTAGGTAAAGACTTGAACTATTGGACTATATCAAGGTCCTCTATTAGGACTTTCTCTTCAACTTCTCCTAAGCATTATGAATCTGAGTCCCCTAATGGGAGATCTAGCCATGTGATAAAAATAGTTGGAAATTCTTGAAGAATTTGATCAAATACTTATTGTTGCATAAAACTGAACTTAGATCCATATGCAAGTTCATCATTGGTGGTCTCCTAGTCTAAATTTGAATAATAATGAACATCCTCATCTAATGATGCTTAAAATAGGTTTTCACCACTAGACTAGCCTTTATCTTTTCTTTTTCCCTAGTTAGAAGTGCCTCAAAGAGGTTTTCACTTTGGGACCTCAATGTTTTACTTATTTATTTTAGGCTAAGGGTGTTCACTCATTCTCCAAAATAGGCTTCAAGATCTAATGTGATTGAGAATCTTGATTTGTGATCTCCCACTGGAACATTGTCTCTAACACCTAAAAAGTCATAGAATGCCTCATCATTCTAAAACTCATCAATTGGCAAAGTAGATTCTTATTGGTCCCAATCTATTAGTTGGGGATAGTATATCAGTAATGGGATGCAATGAATGATTGGGGTAAGGGTAAAAATAGCATTGGTATCAAATAGGTTAGTCTCAGCTAGGTCATCAAAGGTGAGGCTATGATTAGACTCTGCTTTGTTGTCATCATCATCCTCACTAGGCATTGGTGATGGAATTTGAATAATATATGTGGGTCACCCCTAAGTGGTTTAAATCCAAGTCCATAAGGTCTTTCATACTTAGTCATGGAAATTGGCTTGATGGTTCCTTGTTGATTCTATTTGAGGCCTCTTCCTTCATAATTATGATTCTCCATGACCCTATTGGGAATAAGATACTTTGTACTTTTATAATAATTAGCTTAGTCATCATTGTATAACCATGATTCATCCCCTTTAAGAGGGTTAGGTTTAAGGCTAGATGCTAGTACAAATGTGATAGGTCCCTTATCTTTGTTATTTCGTTGCTAATGCATATGTGGGGTGACTTTAGGTCAAGAAAAGGTTTTCAAATTTTGAGGAAGATTGGAAATATGAAATGTATCATGGGTCACATACTCTCCCAATCCATTATCTAAAATGGTGAAATGATTAAAAGCTTCAAGAGGCAGCATGTGGGAAAGGGAATCCAAGGTATTAATATCTATGAAATTATCCGATGAAGGATCAATAATTATGACCTTTCTTTTATCCTGCTTGGAACTTGGATTCATGTCATATTGATGATTATAGCTTTGAAATTTGGCCTCAAGATTTGTAGTGTTCATATGGGTGTAAATCTCCTAGAATATTCACTTCCATTTCTAAGTGAGAAAATTTGATACATTGGTGTAGCATTGATGAGACTACATGAATCTCATGTAACCAAGGCCTACCTATAAGCATATTATATGACAACTCAAGATCAAGCACATGGCAAAGTGTATCATGGGGTAAAGTCCCAATGATAATTGACAAGCTAATGGTTCCTTGTGATTTTCTTTCTTGATTATCGTAATCCTTGATGGTTATCATTTTTGATTGGATAGCTACCATTGTGTACCCAAAAATCTTGATGAGCTTTAGAGACACTATGTTGAGGCCTGATCTATTGTATATAAGGACATGTTTCACTTTCTCCCACTTTATACAAACCTCTGTGTACAATGGATTGTTATGGAGCAAGCCAAGTGAAGACATATCACTTTGGTTAAATGTGACTTATTGGGTTGGAGCTAGATGTCCAACCAAAGCTTGAAATTTATTATGGGATATGTCACTATAAATAGTGGATTGGGTCAAAAACTCATTCAAGATGTTCTTATGGATTATTGACATTCACAAAAAATCTAAAATAGAAATTTGTGCTGGTGTCTTCTATAATTATTTCATAATATCAAACTTTTTATCTTGGTCAGTAGTGAATTATTTATTCTGAGGTTGAATGGTTGGTTGGATGACAGGTAAAGTGGTGGATGGTTGTGGACCTGGGATAGTAATCTTTGACTTCTAAGTTGTGATTTCACAATCAAGATTAGATATTGCACCATAATTGCTAACAAATATTGGGAATGGTGTGGGACCAAATGAGACAAGTCTTGATTGTTGGTGCACTTATTGTTGATGCAGAAGATTACACCCTTGGCAGGAGGCTGAGCTCTTGCCTTCCTCACGTAACAATGGAGACTCCCCTCTCACTTGTGGGACTGGCAAAGCTAGAGAGGAGAGTCTCTAGGTAAGGGATAGCTCCCTTTGATGCATTTGATTTTTTCCAATAAGTGCAAACATATAGATATATATAGATATATAATGGGGGGGATGAAAAGGGAGGAAGATTGCAGGAAAACAAACTACTCTAAAGGAGGTGATGCACCAAAATGATTCAACCTTATCACACTCACACTAGAAATCAGACAAACACATACATACACTTCAAGATGGCAGAAGGACCAAGTTACAGGAACTTAACAGGGAGGCCTTAATGGAACACATAGAAAATAGAGACTCACCAAAGGTGCTGTAGAAAGGCACACTGTATAGTAACTTCTTATGTCTCCACACTTCTAAGTACAACTCTCCTTGTTACCTACAAAATGACACCTTATAGACACCAGGTGTGTTGGTGTTAACCTGTAGAAGCATTAAGAAGCAATGACTAAACACAGACTGACACTCAGACACACACAGAGATATCCAACCAGCATAGAGGTAAAAATGCATTTATTGATTTTAGGTGAAAAATTTACCAGGGCTTCACCTTAAAAATGTGGAAGATCCTTTTTCAAATGACAAGTCTCTAATATATAGAGGAAGAAAGGAGGCCTTTTGGTGCCCCTTTTTACAAGTGACCCATGTGCCTTCCGAGCATTGGGATGAGGAAGTTGTCTGAAGATAATACTGTGTTGGCTCCTGTCAGGATTCAAATTTATGAGTTGCACCATTTGCCTACTCATCAATGCATACTGAAGAAAAAAAACAAGTCGTGCCATTCATTATTTGTGCCTCTTTGATGATTGCATAGTAGGTACTGTGTCAACCACTAGAATAACTTCTTGAATCAACACTTTCTCGTGCCACTTGGATCACTTTGTCTACTTCTGAGCTTGGCCATTTTGCCTCTTCTTATTTTGTCTTCTTCTACTCCTTCAGCCCTCAGGGGAAATCCCCTGGCGGGTCGCTACATCACTTGGACTATTTTCATAGTTGGTGTGCAAGCATTTTTTAAAGAACCAATGGTTATTTCATAGCTTTGCATTTGACATCCTTGAACCTGTCACCCTTGGACTCTCCTTTGGATTCCAGCTTTGCCCTTTTCTATGGACTCCCTTCTTAGCATCTTCTCAAATGGAACATGACCCTTCAGCTTCTTGAGAACAGTCCATTCTCCTCGATGAGAGCCCTCTGCAAGGGCACATACCCTTCGGGTGGGCTTCTTACTTTAGGCCCTTTTTTGGCTAAGAGCGCATCCGCCTTTGACACATGTTGTAGTCCACCACTTGGGCACTTAAAAGACACTTTGAACTGTGGATGTTGACACGTGGCAACTTTTATCAAGCTAATAATGGGATGTGGCAGCATCTGCTTACTTTTGAGGGTCCTTTGAGGGTCATGCAGAGCATTTTGATATTTTTGTGAAAGGTGACATGTGGCTGCTTCCACAAAGCCTTTAGCTACCTTAAAAAAACTCTCAAGACTCTTTTGGTTCTTCACAGATGTTGACACTTGGCATGCTCTACATAGCTCTTAGCAACTCATTCAGGTCTACCACAGTCTTCTCTTTGAATAATGAAGTAAAAGGAGAAAACTCGTGGATGTTGACACTTGTCAGCTTCCATTGAGCCTTACAGGGGACACGTGGCATGTTTCATTGCTCCTAAAAAGCATGTCAAAGTCTTCCATGATTGCCACTTGGTGTCTTCTATGCTCTAGCTTTCCTAGTGTAAAATTTGATGTTTGCACACCTGTCATCGCTTGAAAATCCAATGGCTAGTTCACGTGCTTAATTTTGACAGTTTTTAGGATGTCACCATCCTTGGCAAAATTTGTCGGGCCTTTTCTACAATTTTTTTGCTTCGGGCTTTTCCTGTGGACAAAAAGTCTGCAAGAAATGTCCCAGTCTTTGTCCCTTCATTTTTGGTTCTTTCTTTTGGCCCCTTTTTTGATTTCTATGCTTTGGGCCCTTTGACTTTCCTGTTGGGTGGCAGCGTTCCTCTGAATTCTTTTAGACTTTTTGTCCAAAGAAATTCCTTTAGACAAAAAGTTTGAAGGAATTCGGGACTTTGTCTTTACAAAATTTTGAAAGGTCTAAAGTGTTTCCTTGTGGCCTCTTTGAAGCACTCCCTGCCCTCTGCAAGGTCTTATTAAACTTGGACTACCCTCTATGAGGGCACTTGCCCTTTGGCTTTGGGGGTGCCTCATTGAACCAACCCATTGAACTGAAATTGGTTTAATGGTTCAACATTGTGCACTAAGCTAATTAAACCAAGGTGGTTAAACCATTCACTTTGAACCATTTTCTTTGAACCATTCATTGAACTGGTTCAATGGTTCAATGTTGTGCGTCGAGTTTCTTACTTTGCATTGAACCAACAATTGAACCAATGATTAAACTGGTTCAACGTTGTGCACTGATGAACTTGCCAATGGACCAATTGATTAAACCAAGTGTTGAACCACACCATTGAACTAGTCTGTTGAACCACCCTATTGAATCAGTTCAATGGTTCAAGTGACTGTTGAGCTAAGGTCATTGAACTCTTTGTTGAACCAAAGTGATGAACTTGAAGATTAAACCAAGGCTTGAAATTAAATTGATGGAGCAATGAACTAAGGCTTGAACCAAGGCTGATTGAACTGCCAATTAAACCAAGGCTGATTGAACTGCTGATTGAACCAAGGCTTGAACCAAGGCTGATTGAACTACCGATTGAACCGAGGCTTTGAACCAAGGCCGATTGAATTGCCGATTGAACCAAGGCTTTAAACTAAGGCCAATTGAACTACCGATTGAACTAAGGCTTTGAACTAAAGTGATGGTTCAATGGTTTGAAGATGCCAACCTTGTAAATTCTTCAGATGAAGGCCCAAAAGAGCCTTGTAAACCCCAGCACTTTCTGAACTAATTTTTCATGCACCAAAAGACAAACTTGTAGAGTCCATAAAAAATCTTGGACTTGTGCAAAATAAAATATGAATTGGCCTAGAATAATAGGGGAAGAAAGGGGACCAATTTTTGGCCTATTGGACAAAAAATGGTCAACAAATTGGTGACTCTCAGGGTAAGCATGCCTGCTATGCTTAGAAACCAGTTGCCTCGAATCCATTAGGCATAGAGTCAGATTGTAACTTAAAATCAGCAATAACCCTGATAAATTATGGAACCAATCATGAAGATTTACCTCAAAGGAAATGAAAACACACACACAAAGCTAAGAAAACTACTAACATGTGCAGAAAGCACTTAGGGAAAATAAGAGAAAAGCAAGGGAAGTATATACATGATGAAAAGAGACTCAATGGCAGTGCTTTAAATGTATCCCATTAACTGGGATATACAGTTCTTCACCATCCAACTTGGAGAGTTGGAAAGCATTATGTTGCTTGCACTGAGTGATTATGTATGGGCTGCTCCATAGGGCATCAAACTTCACATGCCTTTTAGGCTTAACTCGGTCTTCATCCCATTTCAAGACAATGTCTCCTTCAGAGAAACCTTTTGATGAAGATTTCTTGACGAAGTGTCTCTTTGTTTGTTGTTGGTGATTGGTCATAGAAACCATAGCCTGGTCCCTTGTCTCTTGGAGTTCCATCAACTCACATAGCCTAACCTCCATGTTATTTCCTTCTTCTAATTGCATCTGGTGCACAGGGTCCAAGGCTAGAAATTCAAGTGAAATGGGGAGCCTAGCTTCCCTTCCATAGACGAGCATGTATGATGAGTTGCCAATTGCTCTCTTTGAGGTGACCCTATCTACCCATAGGGCTATTTTCAACTTGGCATGCCAAGTCCTCTGATTTTCTTTCATGGTCCTCTTGATGATCCTGATCAAGTTCTTGTTGGTGGACTCAGCCAGCCCATTCCCCTATGGGTAATAATTGGATGAAGTGCTAAGATATATACCATATTTTAGTGCCCATTCACTTATTTTGGTTCCCAAAAAATTCATTGCATTATCTGAGATTATGGTTTTTGAAACCCCAAACCTTGCCACCAGGTCCTCATAAAAATCTAAGATCGCACTTTCATTGGCCTCCTTCAGAGCAACAGCCTCTACCCATCTTGTGAAATAGTACATGGCAGTCAGGACCCACTTGTGTCCAACACTAGAGGGAGGGTTAATCATCCCTATGAAGTCTAGGCCCCACTGCATGAATGGCTACTCCACTTAAATAGGCTATAAAGGCATGGCAGCCAACCATTGCTTCCTATCAAAAAGTGTGCACTTCTAGCACTTTCTTACCCAGGCATGGGTGTCCCTAAAAAGAGTAGGCTATAAATAGCCATCTCTCATTATCCTTGCTGCAATAGCCCTAGGAGCAAAATGACCACTTACTGGCCCATCATGGAACTCAAATAGCACCTTGTCAGCATAATTTGAGTCTATGCATCTTAGAAGGACCCCTAAGAGATCTTTCATAAACAATACTCCATCAACCAAGACATAAGGGAGAGACTGGAGCCTGAAGTACCTTCCTTTGGTCTTATCAAGACCCTGTGAGCACTCACCAATGAGAAGAAAATGCCTTAGGTCTAATGTCTAATCCTTCATGACAGCTGGTTCTTCTGTTGTAGCTGCATCGTGGATTAGTAGGTTGTCTTCCATTTTCTATTTGAAGTCTGTAGTAAGGTGTTCACACAAGCCTCTTCCCCTCACCAGCTTGGTGATCTTGATGTCTACGTCATACTCCATTACTTTGGTGATCCACCCCACTCTTTTTTCATTTAGGTCTCAGTTGGTCAATAAATCCTTGATGCCAGGATGTGGAACCATGAGGTAAACCCTATTGTTGGACAGCATATGCCTAAATTTCTTTAGGCTCTGTATTGCTGCCAGGACTTGCTTCTCTATGTATGTGTATCTGACTTCAAAATCCTCTAACCCCTGGCTAAAAAATGTAAGTGGTTGTTCAAGGTCATCACCATTTGCTTGGGTAAGCATGGTAGAGATTACCTCTTCATTGCCAAAAGTGTAGAGGTTGAAATCTTTGTTGAAGTCAAGGCTGATCAAAGTAGGAGCCTGGGTTATGGCCTGCTTGATGTCTTCAAAGCTATACTTCCTTTGTGTTTTCCACTTGAACTCCTCACCCTTTCTCAGCATAGAGGTCAATGGCTTGACTATCTCTATAGAATTCAGGATGAATCTCTGAATGAAATTTATCCTGCCAAAGAAGCTCTACAGGCCTTTCTTGTGCTTAGGCAAGGAGATCTCCATGATAGAACAAACTCTCGAGGGTCAATAGATAAGCCCTCCTTGGACATAATTTGGCTAAGGAGTTTCCCCTCATGAATAGCAAACATGCATTTCTTTAGGTTGAGAGAGATGTTGAACTCTCTACACCTCTCAAAGATTTGCTTGAGGTGTTTCATGTGTTGGCTTGCTTCCTTGGAGAATACCATCACATCATCGAGGTATACCAACACATTGTTGTTTACAAGCCTTGAAAATCCATTTCCATGGCTCACTAAAAGGTAGCATCAGCATTAGACAGCCTGAATGGCATCTTCTTGTAGGCAAACATCCCCCATTTAATAGTGAAGGTTGTTTTGTGCTAGTCATAGCCTTGCACCAGAATCTGATTATATCCTGAATATCCATCTAGGAGGGAAAAATGCTCACTGCCTATTACCTTCTAAAGGATCTGCTTCATGCTCAAGAGAGGATAATGGTCTTTCAAAGAGACTTTATTAAGGTCCCTGAAATCAACACATAGCTTGATCTCCCCATTCTTCTTTTAGATAGGAACAAGATTGGCCAGCCAGGAGGAACGTTTGATTGGAAATATAATCTTGGACTCAATCAATTTGGCCAGTTCCTTCTACATGAGAGGCTCAATCATTGGGTTGATAGGTCTCTACTTTTGCATGATTGGCTTGGTGCCTTCTTCTAATTTGATGGTGTGCTGGGTGAGTCTTGGGTCGAAACCCTTCAAATCACTGTAAGCCCAAGTGAAAACATCAACAAACTCCTGACACAACAAAATGAAATTCCACCTTTCTTAAATCATGCAGACTTTTCCAAGTGTAAGCAGCTTATCCTTATAGATCTCAGTCTTCTCATAATTCTCCTCCTTAGTTGTGATGCATGCCTTGTCACTTCTCAATTGGGCATCTCCATTGAAGATACTCTCTAGAGTGACCAAACCTTTAGGGAGCTTATTGTTCTTTAGTTGAACAATCTAGTTGCCATATTGTTGTTGCAGCTTTGCCTGGTTCTTTGTAGCAAACTCAACTTCTTCCCATAGGAAGAATGCTATTTTTTGGTCATTGTTAAAGACCTGCCAATTTGTAATGTTATTAGGGATAGAGGGCCAAACTACCACCTTCAAGTAGCGTGAACCACAGTCTCGACTTATCTCCCCAAAAACATCAAACTAAGCACCAATTTCTACTAGCCTATCCACTTGTTTGTTCTACTCTCTAGGAATGGAGGTGATATTGAAAGCAAGGAAATCTTCCACCAAGTCCCAGACCCTATTCTTGTAAGACTTCAGCAAAGAATTTTTTGTCAGATTCTAGCCTCTCACCTGATTTCCAATCAGCTCACTATCACCTAAAACTTGCAACTCCTTGATTCCTCTTTTCCTTGCCCATTCCAAACCATGGATAAGGGACTCATATTCTGCAACATTGTTTGTGCAAAAAAATTAGAAATGGAAGGCTAAAAAGTATCTCTCCTTTGAAGGGGAGACTAACATTGCTCCACCACCAGCTCCCAACCTACTTTTGGAACCATCAAAGTACACTTGCCATAGACCTAGGTCCTCTTGGCTTGCCTTCATTATATTTGGTATGAAGGTACCCTCTTCATGTATGTAGTAGACTCTAAGGTCAGCCTCCTCTATGAACTTGTAAGGGTCATGCTCAAATTTATCACTTCCCCATTCATCTAAGAGTAGGTCTACAACTCCTTCAAGAGCAGAGGATGGAGATTAGTCTATTTGGGACTCCTCTTGGTCGATAATGGTGTAGCTGACATTCACTACCTTGAGCGAATATGGTTCCAGATGGTCCCTATGGAGTAG
Source organism: Torreya grandis (assembly GCA_037957365.1). Taxonomy (NCBI): domain Eukaryota; kingdom Viridiplantae; phylum Streptophyta; class Pinopsida; order Cupressales; family Taxaceae; genus Torreya; species Torreya grandis. Next base: position 2,410,843 of record JARHVA010000402.1, on the reverse strand, counting down.
CTTAGATTCAATCTTTACCTTGGTCCCATACTTGGTTTTAAAAACCAGATAGGACCAATTCACTACTAGATAGCCACCTATCTTGGATGTGAAGTCCCTAGATAAGCAAATGGAAAAATAAGGAGGAACATCTGCCACTACTATATCATGGGGAACTGAGAAAGTTAGGCAAGCATGTAATGTCAAGCTCAAACCCTTCATTATCCCAATTGTCTTTGCAGGTGTCCTATCTAGCTATAGGACTCCCTTATTCATCTCTTCATATTTCAGTCCCAACTTGTCAGCTATGCACTTGGGCATTATTGAGGTACTAGCCCCACTATAAATAATGCAGTTGTGCACCAAGAAATCTCATATGACTAAGGACACATAGAAAGGGGGAATTTTCTCTTCTTTCTTGACCTGGCCTGAGGTGGAAGGTTGTCCATTCATCATCAAGACATTATCAGTCCTTGTTGGGACAGCTTGTCGATCCAGCTCATGCAATTCCCTTTGTAGCATGTCTTTTTGTCCTGGTAGAGACAATGAATCCCATAAGGAGATGTTCATATGCAGCTTCTTCATCTAGTCCACCACATTAACTTGAGGAATACCTCCCTTGAAGCTTTCTTTGGGGCTAATTCCAACCTAAGGTGCAGGCTGAGGGGCTAAAGGTACAAATGGCAGTCTGAAGTTTGGGACCCTCTAATTTTCCTATGATGAGGAAGGCATTGTTGATGTTTGTGTAGCAGCCTGAGTTTCTCCTATTTCTCTCCTTTTAAATCTTTTGTTGGTTGCAACATAGTCAGCCTAATTGTCTGCAGCACCCACATAATTGATTACACAAAACTCACCTTCTAGGTGGTTCATAAGAGTAGAGTCAGGCTGACTCTGACTGTTGCTTGTGTTGGGTTGCATTGGGGCCTCAAAGACCTGGGAATGAGTGGTTGCCTGATTGTCTTGTACATTTGGGTAATAACCCATCATCTCATTTGTATAAATGGCTTGCTCCTGACCATATCCCATGGTTGAACGACTTGGTTGTTCCTACACCAAATTGTTCTGAACGGGCACCATGACCTTAGATGATGAAGGGGGCCCTGGGCTGTAGCCTTGGAAAGGTCTAGTTTGAGTAAGTTGACCCTGTCCTTGATTGTAATTTTGGAAGGTGGGTCTAGGGGCTTGACCATAAAGCTAGTATCCCTAATTTGGTTTATTGCCTTGAGCTTGCTGCCTTTTAAGAGCCACAAGTTCATTTGACATACTTTGCAACAGACTCTTAACTTCATGAAGCTCATTGGATGGAGTAGCAGTTGGTTTCTCTATGCTAGGTAGAGGAGCTAATGTGGGAGTAGTAGTTTGAATTAGAGGTAGAATTTTGGGAAAAGTGGCATATGGGGTTTAGGGGTTATTTTCCCAGCCTATACTAAGCAATTTTCAGCTGTTATGGCTATGTCATAGGTAGTAGGCAGCACATGCCCTCCCATGGATTGTAGCATAACAGCAATATCACTATTTAATGCTCTTAAATAATACAAGAAAGCATAGTTAGCAGTTGGTCTTACTAGAATGGGGATTCTATCCCATGTCTTCTGAAACCACGTGTTGAAATCCTACATATATTCGTGTGGGGCTCTTTTCATGGTAGTCAGTTGCTCAGCAAGGGAGAGGTGGTCACTCTTTTTTCCAAAACGGTCTGTCAAGTGAGTACCCAATTCATTCTAAGAATTGATTGAATTTATAGCCAAAGTACCATACTGGTCAAGAGCTTTGCCCTTGAGAGACAATACCAGTAATTTGATTGTGATATTTTCCTTGGTGACATTTTGAATATTTCAAAGATTAGTAATATTTTTGATGTGCTCGATGACTATAATGGGCCCCTCTCCATCGAAAGAAAGCACATTTTTTAGGGCTGCTCCTAGAATTGGGTCATAATGTGGGAGATTCAAGGGGCTCTAACCATGAAAAGCCACAAAGGGTAATGCCATAGCTGGGATGGGATGTAACTATGGCCCTGCTACATATGCATTCCTTACAATAGGTTTAGGAAAAAGGTTTGTTGAATAAGGATGGGTCCTCTCAAACCTCAGTCTTTTTGCTGAGTTCAAAGGCAATTTGACAAATTTGAAAGGGACACCCTTAGAAGCAGACCGTGTGGTGACTTTAAGCATAGGAAGTCAGACTGGTCTTTGATTAGGAAATGAAGTTCTTACCAGTGGAGTCGCCAAATACTGTAAATAGTTGATTTGTTGTAACAAGACCAGCATCAAACCTGAAACTTTACTGAGTGTAAAATTGTGTCCCATCGGGTGTGCCAAAAACTGTTGATGCAGAAGATTGCACCCTTGGTAGGAGGCTGAGCTCCTACCTTCCTCATGCAACAATGGAAACTCCCCTCTCACCTATGGGACTGGTGAAGATGGAGGGGAGAGTTTCTAGGTAAGGGCTAGCTCCCTTTGATGCATTTGATTTGTTCTAATAAGTGCTAATATGTGTATATATATATATATATATATATAATGGAGGGGGATGAAAAGGGAGGAAGATTGTAGGAAAACAAACTACTCTAAAGGAGGTGATGCACCAAAATGATTTGACCTTCTCACACTCACACTAGAAATTAGACAAACACATACGTACACTTCAAGATGGTAGAAGGACCAGATTATAGGAACTTAATAGGGAGGCCTTAATGGAACACATAGAAAATAGAGACTCACCAAAGGTGTTGTAGAAAGGCACACTGTATAGTAACTTCTTCTGTCTCTGCACTTCTAAGTACATCTCTCCCTATCACCTGTAAAATGACACCTTATAGACACTAGGTGTGTTGGTGTTAACTTGTAGAAGCATTAAGAAGCAATGACTAAACACAGACTGACACTCAGACACACATAGAGATATCCAGCCAGCATAGAGGTAAAAATGCATTTATTGATTTCAGGTGAAAAATTTGCCAGGGCTTTGCCTTAAAAATGTGGAAGATCCTTTTTCAAATGACAAGTCTCTAATATATAGAGGAAGAAAGGAGGCCTTTTGGCACCCCTTTTTACAAGTGACCCATGTGCCTTTTGAGCATTGGGATGAGGAAGCCATCTAAAGATAATGTTGTGTCAACTCCTATCAGGATTCAAATTTATGAGCCACACCGTTTGCCTGCTCATCAATGCATATTGAAGAAAAAAAACAAGTGTTATTCACTGTTTGTACCTCTTTGATGATCACATGGTAGGTGTTGTGTTAACCACTAGAATAACTTCTTGAATTGACACTTTCTTGCACCACTTGGATCACCTCATCTACTTCTGAGCTTGGCCATTTTGCCTCCTCTTCCTATTTTGTCTTCTTCTACTCCTTTAGCCCTCGAGGGCAATCCCCTGGTGGGTCACTACATCACTTGGACTATTTTCATAGTTGGTGTGCAAACATTTTTTAAAGAACCAATGGCTATTTCATAGCTTTAAATTTGACATCCTCGAGCCCGTCACCCTTGGACTCTCCTTCAACTTCCTGCTTTGCCCTTTTCTATGGACTCCCTTCTTAGCATCTTCTCGAAGGGAAGGTGACCCTTTGGCTTCTTGAGATTAGTCCATTCTCCTCGACAAGAGCCTTCCACAAGGGCACATACCCTTCAGGTGGGCTTCTTACTTTGGGCTCTTTTTTGCTAAGAGCGCATCTACCTTTGACATGTGTCATAGTCCTCTACTTGGGCATTTAGAATACACTTTGAACTATAGATGTTGACACGTGGTAGCTTCTATTGGGCTGATAATGGGACGTGGCAGCATCCACTTACTTTTGAGGGTCCTTTGAGGGTCACGCAAAGCATTTTGAGATTTTTGCAAAAGGCAACATGTGGCCACTTCTGCAGAGCCTTTAGCTGCCTTAAAAAAACTCTCGAGACTCTTTTGGTTCTTCACAAATGCTAACACTTGGCATGCTCCACATAGCTCTTAGCAACTCATTCAGGTCTACCAAAGTCTTCTCTTTAAATAACAAAGCAAAAGGAGAAAACCTATAGATGTTGACACTTGTCAGCTTCCATCGAGCCTTACAAGGGACACATGGCACATTCCGCTGCTCCTAAAAAGCATGTCAAAGTCTTCCATAGTTTCCACTTGGTATCTTCCATGCTCTAGCTTTCTTGGTGTAAAATTTGACATTTACGCGCCTGTCATCACTTGAAAATCCAATGGCTAGTTCACGTGCTTAGTTTTGATAGTTTTTGGGATGTCACCATCCTTGGCAAAATTTGTCGAACCTTTTCTATGGGTTTTTTGCTTCAAGCTTTTCCTACGAACAAAAATTTTGTAAGAATTGTCTCGATCTTTGTCCCTTTGTTTCTAGTTCTTTCTTTCAGCCCCTTTCTTGACTTTTGTGCTTTGGGCCCTTTGACTTTCCTATCAGGTGGTGGCCTTCCTCTAAATTCCTTCAGACTACCTGAAAAGTCTAAAGGAATTCAGGACTTTGTCTTTACAAAATTTTAAAAGGTAAGTGTTTCCTCATGGCCTTTTTGAAGCACTCCCTATCCTCCACAAGGGCTTATTAAACCTAGACTACCCTCTACGAGGGCACCTACCCTTCGACTGTGGGGGTACCTCATTGAACCAACCCATTGAATTGAAATTGGTTCAACAGTTCAACGCTGTGCACCAAGCTGATTAAACCAAGGCAATTGAACCATTCACTTTGAACCATTTGCTTTCAACCATTTACTTTGAACCATTCATTGAACCAATTAAATGGTTCAATGCTACACATCAAGCTTCTTACTTTACATTGAACCAATGATTGAACCGATTCAATGCTACACACTGATAAACTTGTCGATGGACCAATTGACTAAACCAAGTGTTGAACCACACCATTGAACCAGTCCGTTGAACCACCCCATTGAACTGGTTCAACGATTCAATGGTTCAAGTGACTATTGAGCTAAGGTCATTGAACTCTTTTTTGAACCAAAGTGATGAACTTGAAGATTGAACCAAGGCTTGAAATTGAAGTGATGGACTTGATGCGATGAACTAAGGCTTGAACCAAGGCCGATTGAACTGTCGATTGAACCAAGGCTTAAACCAAGGCCGATTGAACTACCAATTAAACCAAGACTTGAACCAAGGCTGATTGAACTACCAATTGAACCAAGGTCGATTGAACTGCTGATTGAACCAAGGCTTTGAACTAAGGCTGATTGAACTTTTGATTGAACCAAGGCTTTGAACTAAAGCGATGGTTTAATGGTTCAAAGATGCCAACCTTCTTTGTAAATTCTTTAGCTGAAGGCCCAAAAGAGCCTTGTAAACCCTAGCACTCTCTGAACTGATTCTTCATGCGCTAAAAGACTAACCTATAGAGTCCATAGAAAATCCTAGACTTGTGCAAAATAAAATATGAATTGGCCAAAAATAGCAGGGGAAGAAAGGGGACCGATTTTTAGCCTGTTGGGCAAAAAATGGTCAACACTTATATGTGGTCACATGGCAAAGTTGAGTTGTCAGTGTAAGGTCCAAAAGTGGAAGTCCTAATTTGTCAATTTGCCTATGTGCTATCCCAAATCAAAGAACAATTATCCATGTAATGTGATAGAGTGTTGTTGTTTAGTAATGGTCTAGATTGATTAGCACTTAGTCTAGGATTAATGGAGATGGTGTTAATGCTACCCCCTATAATATGACCTACAATCTTATTGTATTTGTGTGAAACTACATGATAGGTTTATTGGTTGTCACCATTCTGACCTTGGTTTTAACCATTGTTCTAATGTTGTGGGTTCTATTATTGATTCTACTAGTTCAGCCTTTGATTTTGATATTGTTGATTTTGTTGTTGTACTGGCTAGTGTTGCTATTTTTGTTGATTGTTATATTCTTTCTGATTATTATGTTGAGTAAAGGGGTTTTGATAAATCCCAAGAGTTTGATTTGAAGTGAAAGAACCATTTTCCAATTTTATCTCCCCATTTTATAACATATTCTCGATCAAATGTTTGATCTGCACACATCTTTATAGATTATGTCCATTGACCTGATGATATTCAAAGAATTCATTTTCATGTTACCAATTAGGATAAGGAATGCTTTGTAGATAATGCTTTGGTATAGGCCAACTAATCATATTAGTGGTAGAAAGATTTCAAAATATAGACTCAATAGGTTCTCCAAGGTCATTAAAGACATGACTTGTAGGTATGGTTCTCCTAGGAGTAGGGGTTTGCAATGGTAAAGGTTGTTGTATTTATTTTGAAGGTCTTGGTTGTTGTGCTTATGGCATTGGTTAGAGAGGTTGTTGGGTAGGATTTAGCTAAAAATGTAGTGTAGATGAAATTTGCACCATTTGGACATGATGTGACTCAGTTACTCCATTTCCCACAACATTCCTATTGTGGTTAAATTGCTTTGGTCTTTCTTGGTTATTGGCATGTGCTAGTTGTGATGCTTGCACTTGCATTGGATGTTAGTTTTGACCATTTACTTGATTGGTACATGGATTCTAATTGGATGAATTAATCTTGATGATCCCTTTATTAATAAGAGCTCATTCAATCAAAACCTTTGTCGATGATTTCCTTGAAAGTATGTTCAGATAGTAGCTCTAGATGATATGTTATCTCACTATGCAATTTTTTGGTAAACACAATGGCTAATTATTTATCTGGTAAACTATGGTTTAAATGGCTTGCAAGGGCTCTCCATCATTTTAGATAACTTGTAAAACTCTCACCAGATTTTTTCTTTGCTTGTGTTAAGTCCACTAATGAAATCTCATACTCGAGATTATAGGAAATGTGTTACATAAACTTATCAGAAAGATCATCAAAATCTATCAGTAAATTCTTGGGCAACTTTGAAAACCACTCTAAGGCTTATCTAGCCAAGATCTTGAGAAATAATAGCAAAAGGTATATGTCATTATATGCCACTATTTGACATGCGATAAAGAATACAATTAAATTGGCCTTAGGGTCACCTTTCCCTTTATATTTATTGAATTTTAGTGGTTCATATCTTGGAAGAAATGGTATCTGTAAATACTCCATGTTGAATGAATAAGAACATACATCATCTAATTTGAATTTTTTAGTATGTTTCCCATCCTAAATAGTAGCAATTGCATCCTTCATATGTTATAATTCTTGGGATAAAAAATTGAAAGTAACATTGGTTTGAGGGAGAGTATTTATTTTGGATAGATGGTTAGGAGGTCACAAGTGGGACACTTTGACTAGGGTATGATGGAGATACATGTTGGGGTATATTGGTTTGGTTAAGAAATAGACCAAGAATATGCATACATGGATTAGAATGTACTTGGAATTATACATTTGGTTGCATGATATTATGGTTTGGGTTGGTGATGAAGGTTTGACCAGGAGTATTTTGTAGTTGGGATGGGGGGATATAACTATACTATGCCTATTGTGGTTGAAAAGGGACATGTTTTCGATGAATCAAACCTTATTATTGAGTGGGAACCTATGAACCAAGACCCTATCTCTAAATTTGTATCACATTTTGAGCCAATGGTTGTCGAGTAGGTACTTGAGAAACATAGGAGCCTCCTTATTGCTTGAATCCCTATGGGAAAGTGAAAGTAGGTTATAGATTTGACATATGTCACTGACCAATATTTTTATGTTGTTGACTAGTCATGTTTTGGTTTTAGATTGGTATATTAGTCTGCAACTAAAGAGGTATGTTTTTCATTACCTAACGAGGTGAAACATTAGTTACCCCTGATTGAGGTGGCAATGTATTTATCCTTTGTTTCATTGGTACACTAGATTGTGCTTGCTATTGTGGAATACTATTTGTTACTTGTTGAGGAGGAGTAAGATTCATCACATTTTGTCATTGAAGTGTTACATTGACCATTGTTTGACTACCTAATCCCAAAGGTTATACACTTAAGGAAGCAGTTGATTGAGGTTGAGATGTAGAAACTCCTACTCCTTGTTATGATGATCCACTCATGGTATTAACTAAAAGTACATGTTTTTGGCTAGTTGTTTGTATGTTAGTACCACTTTGATTTGTATTGAATCTTTTTTGCACATTGTCCACTATACTTTTCTCATTATTTTACATAGAAGTAGAAGACATTTCCTCAATAATGGGCATATGCAACAAGTTGTCTACCAATTTTTTTTACATGAATGGGTCTAAACTATGATTCTTTTGACCAGTGAACTCTATCAAAACTCTTGTTGAAGGAACTAAATCAATAAGAGGTTTGCTCACCATATTCATATGATTGAAATTACATGCTAGATTTAGGTAAGTTTGATATGTTGTATGCATTTCATTAAAATGGTCTTCCATGATGTTTTTGCCTATATTAGGCAAATTAAGGTTTGGATATATTTTTTATAATAGAGCCAAAGGATTGCTATAAGAAGCCTATTGATCATAAATTATGTTGTTTGGCATTCTTACTAGGCTTGGTAAATTCTCATGAGGGAAGCCTATTGGAAACTTGGCCCCTACCTCTATAGCTCTAACCAAAATCTTGTCTTTATTCTCTAACAAATGTCACTCAAACAAAAATGGATCATACATGGAAACTGTATTAGTATAATATGACTATTGAAGAACTGGCTCATCCATTATGGGTATTGTAGCTAGGTATTATGTAGTTTGATCTTGGTCTTGTTATGGATAAGGTGGTGTGTTACCCAAATATTTAGCTAAGGGATCTTGGCTTTGTGCCCCTAATTGAGTATTATAAAAAGGATAAGAGTCCATCTCATAAGTAATATTATCTGTGTAGGGGTCTTACACCATTTCTTCTTGCGCAGCCACATTACTAATGCTTGGATTGTACATGAGTCCACTACGAGTGTAGGAATACATGTTGGGATCCATAGTAAATGCCTTATGATAAAAAGAGAGTTATACTAACTCTAAAAAGGAAAATGTCTAAAATAGATGATGTTCAAACTTGGTCTAGATTCATCAAAAGGATAAAAAAGATTTATGCAAATATTTGTGAGAAAATAATCTAGCATTAAGTATCTAATGTCTCACTGTTCACATAAAGATAAGCAAGTAAATAGACTAAAAATCAAAATTCCAAACTCTAAGTTTGAAGTGTTTCAAATTAGTCTAATCTAGAGAATTTAAAAGTTGCTAGGTCTTTTGGCCAAATGTGGCATCAAAAGCTATGCTCAAATAAGACGTGTCCTAGGACTCTTGGCCAACAACATCAATATCTAGACTTTGAAATAGATAAAAGTTTTAATCTAATTGATTTGAAACACTTCTAACAAATACTAGGCATTTCTTTCTTACACATGAACTCTATCAATTAGGTATAAGGTATGAAACAAAAGGCACTTTAGAGATAGTTTGTTTTTCTCACAATAATGGTATAAAACTTAGTTCTTTTGACAAACAAGTTAGACAAAAGTGAATAGTATAACTATGCTAGACAAAGGATCACAAAAAGTACACATGAATTGGTATAAAAATGTAGGAACAAATTTGAACTCTATGCAAGAGGGTATATGAAACAATGTTTGAAATGTTTTGGGCAGTGTAATGACATGACACTACCCAAAATGTGTGGCTAAATTTTTAATTCAAAAACTCTCTAAGGCAAAGATAGTTTCCCAAAATTTTGATATCATAACACTACCTTTATTTACTCAAAATGTTGTGGTGCATAGACTCAAAGTGCAAGTGTTTAGTACAAAATGGCTTAAGTCTATCAAGTGGTGATAATGATCTTAAATCTAAAATGGCCTTCAACCCAAATTGGAAATTAAACCTAAGTTCCCTCAAGTTTAGTGAAAATGGCAAATCCACTTAACACATCAACCCTATAAACTTATAAATGTGCAATTTTGAATTTAGATTATAAATGAAGGACTTTAAACAACTTTGGCAAAGGTCTAGACTCAATTGGGTAACATAACTACACCAGAGTGGATGATATGACTCCCAAGTTTTGATGAACTTTGAATCAAGGCAAATTTAATGACTTCGCATGGGTAGCATAATGCCTCTTTGTTCAAAGGAAAATGAAGACCATGTGTTTTAGTTTGTATGATTTATTTACACCAAGTTTTGAATTTAAACAAGACTTTAATTTAGGACAAAACTCAATTTATTAATCTCTCTTAGACTCTAAACTGACAAGGTTGCTTGATATTATTGAAATCCATAAATATACATCATTTAAGAGGATTTTAGGTGTTCATCCAAAAGTAAATGTACATTATATAGTAGGGATTTTATACCCATTATCTCAAATGATAGTATGGTGACATGGACCTTTAGGTGCACCTTGCAAGAATAATACTTCCATGGAAAGTGGGGATTTGTCTAAGATCTACAAGTTTCCAAACATTCTAGGGGAATCAATTGCACAATGACTTTCACACCAAAAAATGCAAAAGAAAAGCATGGATTTTGGGTCTGTATCACTTAGCTTATTGTAAAAAGGTCTAGTCCTTTTTATAAACACTACATCTTATTGTTCACTCAGTGTAGTGCGATGTCCAAAGTGCCACTACATCCTATGTGTAACTCCAACTAGGATCCAAATGAAGTTAATGCTGGGAGGTGAAACCCCAAGTCAAAGATTCCCTAAAGAACTCATAGGAGGTGATGAAGTCCCCCTCACAAGCCAAGTTTGCATAAAAATAAATAAATCATGAAATAAAAAGACTTTAGGGTCATTTTCAAGGTCACTCAAACTTTGACAAGTTTTTGGGGAGTGCTTTAGATGAATTTATTTCTAAGCCTTAGATTAGGATATTCACAATAGGAATGGTACTTTTGATTCCAAGGGTTCCCTAAAGGGGATAAATGGAAGAGGCATACACGCAACATCCCTCTTCTTTCCAAACAAAAATTAGATCAAGCAACTATTGAAGACAAAAATATTGGAAAGATGAGTTTATTTTTAAGCCCAAATGAAAATGAGGTGGTGTTCATTTGACGCCTTAGTCTTAGTTGTAAATTTGAAAACTAATGATAAAAACACTTATTTAAGCACATTAAATGTTAATTTAAGCACCAAAATAATTTTCCTAATTAATTTTAAAGTCATGCCAAATATGTCTTAATAGCATGTTTTAACAAGTTTCAAGCCTGTTGGTTACTTGTCTACCCTTAAGGTATCACCTCAAAAGCAAATATGTTAAATTACAAACATTTTAAATAGATTTTAAAAAATTTGTGAAAAATATATGACAATTTAAGATAAAATAATGTCAAATTATAAAAATTTAAGATAAAACACATGGTTTAAAAAAAATCATCCAAAACAGAGTTTGTATGACCCCAAACCAAGCATTTTAAAATGGCCTATTAGCTCTCAGGTTTTGTGTTTTTAAGAAAAGCATAGTGACCAATGTCGATTATATAACTAATGATGGTTACACTTACTAACTGATGATGGTTATTTAATTGACATTAGTTATACCAATAGTGATCGATGATGGCTATGCCAACCAATGATGGTTTTACTAATCGACATCGGTTACTGTAAACCTGTGACAAAGAAAAATGGTAAAACAAAGTTAGAATATCAAATTTCAAGAGTTTTAATGATCCAAGTGAAGATTTTTAATTTATAGAATGATCTTCTTCATGTGTGGGATGTGTTTGGTCCCACTGGGCATGCCATATGTGAACTAATAATTTGACTAAGAAGAGGAGATTAGTATTGTATTAGTGATCAAATGCATAAAATAAATTGATAAAAAACATACTAAACTAACACCTTCATGCATAGTTATGAGGGTGAGCTTAGTAATAAAAACAAATGATAAATACAACTAAAAAGTAAGGAAAAACACAATAATTCTTTCACCTCCCTTAGATGCTCCAAATGCCTTTGTAGTAGTGGCTTGCTCAGTTTTGTGCTCATAAATTCCTTGGCAATGGAAGCTTGGCTACCTCCATCTCTCCTTGGTACCTTTGGCTTGTGGCTTGACTTGGCTTGGAATTAATTTGGCATGGTAACACTAGTTTCTTGAAGCTTTTGTAACCAATCCTACATTATAATTTTGCACAAATTAAGCTTTTAAAAATGATGATCATGACCTCTCTATTTATAGATTTTTGAGATTGATTAGAATCAACCTAAAATGTTCATCTCAAGATTGAAATGTGTGGCTAAGGATTAGTCTAATTTTTCAATTAAAATTTATAAATAGGCTTATATATATTTGGGATAGAGGATCAATTAAGAGGCATGGAAGGCTTTGATGATTCATGGGAGACATGAATCATGATATTTTTGGCATTTATGGCCTAGGGATGTCTTCCCAAGAAATGAGGTCACCTGATGATGTAGATATTCAATAGTCATTTCCAAAACAAATTATTCAACAACTTTCCATTGAATTCTTAATTAGGCTCTACTTTTAGTTTAATTATATCTTAATCATGATTAAGCACTTTATGCACAAATTACTCAAATTGATTAGAATGCCTTGTTATTGGTCCAAAATTTGACTGGATTGGGATTTAAAGTCAATGTCAGATGCATTGGATTTGTATTCTCATTTAGGATGTTACCAACACCAAATAACAAAGGCACATGTCTCATGCAATATATTTGATAGGAAAGAGCAATCTAGAGCACCTAGGTGTGAAATTGGTATTTTGACTCAAAATAATCTAATCAAAGTTAGCTGGCCCATAAATTGTATTGCCCTATTTAATGATACCATGGCCAAAATTGGCATTTGAATATGTCGGTTTTAAATCTTTTAATGTGTTTTAGTATTTTTAGGCCAAATTGTGTTTTTTAAGTTGAAATTGGCCAAAAGCCTAGTTGGAGGTTATTGGTAGCTAGTTTTAGGTGTCTACAACATTAACCAAGATTGTTACATGTTTTGATAGATAGTGTTTTTCCATTAACATTCAATTTAAGTCTCAAATGAAATAAAAAAAATCAACCATCATCCACAATATTATAATAAAATGAACTTGAGGGAGATATGACCATCAATTTTTACATACCTTAGGATGTTTAGATTTTCCTTGAGCATGTTTGTATTTAATGATAGATCTGAAAAAATTTGCAACATTATTTTTGGGTTTTTAATGATGTTTATTTTATATAATGGATGCTAGATTATTTTTCATCTTTTACAGGGCATCCTTATGACATTTTAGGATGAGATTGACATTTATTTTTGTATGCTAGACTCCTCACTGAGAATTGACTACATAGATGAAAATCTGACTTATGTCATAATCTCTACTTGTAAGCTTCTTTCTAGCATAAAAATCAATTGTATAGTAATTTATAATGCATTTATTGTGATCATACATGATATTAATTATTTTTTTAGTATTATTATATTTCATGTTTTATGTATTTTGATCTAGTATCTAATGCACAAATTTAAAATCAATGGTTTCACTATTACATAACTTTTGTCATCTAAGGAATACAGTGTATCCATCCTAGATAAATCCTATAATGAATAATTCTATTATTTATTTTATTCACTACTAGTATTTGATTCACAATTCAATAGGTGAATAATGAGCATTTATTTATGCTTTCTATGAAAGCTCCTAGATTGCTAATAGCTTGATTATAGGAATGTCTCTTTGTCTTGTTTTTTGTATAAAAATACAAATCACACCCACCAGTATGATACATGTTGGTGTTTGGGGAAACCCACATGTCATATTAAACTTTATAAAACACCTTCATATCACCTAGAGGCCACCCAATAACTAAGAATCATCTAACATGATGGGTACACTCAATAAGGAAATTCCTTCTAAAATAATGGATACTACTTATTTATATTATTTAAAAGACAACAAAGATGTAATTAGGATAAGTGGTTAAAAAGTTGAAGGACATAGGACAATGGAACATGGAGGCTGTGTTGTTGATTTTATCAACATTTTCTTCCTCTTCAGTAGCCATCACCTTCACTTACATCACTATGGATAAATTTATGCACATACTCAAAGTTTTGGTTGATTTATCATTTTTAACTGGATACATATATCTTCTTCCTAACCCCTCCATCATATCATCATTTATTTTTATAAAAAAAAAAAAAATTAAACAAATCAACAATGAGAACTTTTGAGCATTCTTGACATCCCTTACTCAAAACCAACTTTATGGCTAACTAAGTGTTGAATAAAGAGTCTTGGCTAGAAAACCAACTTGTTGGATAGTCTTGATAAAAATATCATTAAAATATTTAAAAAATCAAGAAATAAATCAATTTATCATGTCTTTTAATTATGTAGTCATTTATAAAAAAAATCTTACACCTACAACCTATATTATCTTTGAATATTTCTTATAAAGGCTCTCAAACTAGGTGACTATAGCAACACCATCATTACTTCAAATATTAAATATTTTTTATAGGGATAGTAGAATCCATATTTTCATTTTCATGTTTCAAATTCCTACTTACCTTTTTATAGATTGATCTGACCCATTATGAGGTTGTAAACTCATGTTTGACTTTATTTATGTGGTATTGTACTCTCTTAGCTTAATGGATGATAGTTCTCAATTTTCACCTATAACCACTAATTCCCAATCATATTTTACAAAAAACTACTATAGTTAGGATATGTAGCCTCTATCACCAGTTTTATACTAGTTCTTTTTGCCTTGATATATTCATCTTGATTATATGTATGCTCGTTGTCAATTTCTATGACATCCAACATGCACATTTTTTCTTCATAGTTATCAAGATATGGTTTATACATCATTGGGATATTGTTACTTCATCTTCATTCAACTAAACATCATAAAAAACACAACATGAATTCCATCAGACTTCATCATTTATTACTCTCATTGACTCTAACAACCCTCTCTTCAAATTTCATCTATCCTACATGTTCTCATCATTCAGATGCTTGATTTTATAAATTTTCACTTGGTTATATTACATGAAGGACTTCATGTTTCCACCTCAAATGCTCCTTGTCTCAGCATCTTATACAATGTCATAATTTTTGGTAAGCCACATCATTATACTTTTTATTTAGATTCATTTCTTTTATCTTAACATTAGCTTACACAACTATACCCTTTTGTATATGCTTCTTTATACTAATCCTAATAGCTACACGTCAATTTCCTAATCCCTATTTTATATCAAATTACCTTGCAAACTTATCTATTCCCTCACCCACCTTAGCTATTATAATCATATCCATGTGTGCTTCATATCTTTCACACCTAATGATTTTCCTAAAGGCTTTCATTAACTACCAATTCACTCCATTTAAAGACAAGTCAATATAAATTTGGGGGGAAGGGTGGTCAAAAAAATTTATTTGTTTCTATGGAATGTAACATCACACATATTTGGCATATATGATGCATCTTAATACATTGTTAAGAGTTGAGACATTCTACTTGGGTTGTTATAAATACATTCTATACACCAAGATTAGTTGTTACAAAAAAAGGAGAAGCTTGTACACTATCATGGGAGTAAATATATAAAACATGATCCTTATAATAATACAAACTCAATAAATAGTCCAAAGGTTTGATATATATTCAAAAATGTTGGTTGGCTATATTTTATTGAAAAGAAAGGATTTAATGCAAGCAGAGTGAAATAATTTTATTAGACCCTTCATTGTAACATTACCAAGGTGAACAGGGGTAATTTTAGTGGTTATTTATAGCCAATTGTCTATAAGTAGGTTTTATCTATTTTTAAAATGGCTAATTATGTAGAAATATACATTGGTTGAGTAGCCCATATTTTATATAATTTCCTAGATTTGTGTTTTTAATCACCCTATAAAATATATTCAAACCTGTTTTAGGTCATATTTTCACCATAATTACTATGCATGTGTTATTTTGATTCACCCTAAAATTATAGGAGACATGTAATAGTTATTTGGAATCATCAATTATAATGGTGTGTATGTGTATGTGTATGTGTATGTGTATGTGTATGTGTATGTGTATGTGTATGTGTATGTGTATGTGTATGTGTATGTGTATGTGTATGTGTATGTGTATGTGTATGTGTATGTGTATGTGTATGTGTATGTGTGTGACTATATGTATGTATGTATATGTATATGTATATAATAAATACATTTCAATTGTCTTTGCTTGACATGTATCATGTTGGACATTTTGGGTTGCAAAGTTAGAATTATTTATGAATAAGCATCATCTTAGGGTTTGATAGGGTTGGAAATCAAGGTGGTTATCATAATTAATTAAGTTATAATCAACCTCAAAGTTTCATGTTAACCAAAATTAAGGTTAATTTTACCAAATTTAATATGGAGGGAATACTTAGAACTAAGAGGAAAATTATAATCAAGGTATTGGATTCAATGAAGCTAGAGGGTCTAATCAAGGTTGAGTAACATTAGGACACAAAAGAAGAGGTGTTATATGAAATGGATATGGTCCCATGATTTTAATTAATTATTGAAAATTCCACCATCATAAGGATTTTACCAATTATCCTAGTTTTAAATTTTCTTGACAAACTTTTAATGACTTTAACTCTTCGACATGGCAGATTCAACCTCCAAATATAAATCTATAACATTCATGGTGTGTGTGTATGTATATGTAAAATACTGACATTAGCCATATTGGTATATGTGATCCCTTTACAATGAACCTACTTTGATATATTGATTTGTCTTATTTTTTATCTATACATTACAACATTTGCACTGTGTACTTATTCTAAGACTAATCTAAGTTTGACCACTGAATATCATGGTATTTGGCATTGAATTATTAGTATGTTTTGTGGTTATTTAAATCATAGTATTTTAAATATGGTCAAACCATTAAACTAAAAATAGCTAACTAGGACTATTATAAGGAACACCAAAAAGAATTTATAACCAAGGGGGTTCCTTTGATTATTTTAGGCCTTTATATATATATATATATATATATATATATATAAAGGTAAAAATTGTTGTATTAATATTAAATAAAAAATGGTTAAAATTTACAATATGAAAACTTGAACATCAGCAACAATGATGTCCTGATATTAGTTGGAAGGGTGTTAAAAATAGATTTCAGCTTAAAAGTTTGAGCAAATACGAAATAAACTCTACCAAAAAATTAAAAAACTACTAATCATCTTGCTAGTTAGATCCTCCTCTGCAAAACCCCAATTATTGATTCAAAAATTTAGATCCAAATTCATAAATGATAGGCCTTGGATATGTTAAAGATCTTGCAGGGGATCTATGGATATGCCTGGATATGTCCTAGTCCAAAGACATATCTGAGCATGTCCATAAATCCCTTGCAAGATCCCGAATGTATCCAATACATACCCTGTAGGGATAAAGATCATCTGAAATAAGGATTTAGATCATTAGAAACAAGGGATTTTGATCATTTGAAACATATTAGAATTGTATCCTTGTATGATATGTCTTGGATACACACATGATCATACAAAGGTCCTATAAATATGCACTGATACATCTTTGAAGACATATTTATGTGCATCTAGATGTCCCATGTACAATATTAGATGTATCTAGGATGTATCTTATAGGGATACAATTCCAATACATTTTAGATTATCCAGATCCCTCATTTTGAAGATCTAGATTGGGCGTATCTAGGGCATATCTTGTAGGTAGAATGTCTTTTTTAAATTTTTTACAATTTCACTTTACAAAAATTTAAATATATAAACTTAAAAAAATAATTAAAAATAAAATGAATTATAGGGGTAACCCTAAAAGCAAATTTTGATTTTCTATAGCAGTATCAAGATTAGATACAATGATGTTTTAATGCCAACAATGTCTCAATACAACACATCCATTAGGCCATTAAGGGTCTAACTTTGAGGAAATTATATGTAGTAAGTTCTAATACTCATACAAGAACTATATGAAGGATTTTTCATCCTCCCTTTGGCAAACCCCTTCTCAAAAATCTTGAACATTAATCTAACCATTCCTATTAAATTGTATTCCATTTATAGACCTATGAAGTGTTTAGGAATGCAAGGTGATAAATGCCCAAATATGGTCCCTAAAATTTAGGTTATCAAATAGTCCTATAATGATAGTTATTTTATAGCCATAAATATAGAGATCCAAGGTGTATCAAAATAGTCACTAAGAAAGTGATTATGGCTCATGGGATTTGTGTTGGCCCCTATTTCTATGTTTTTCAAGCAAGTTATGGTTTGGTTAAAAGTATTTTGTATTTTATTTTGGTTTGATTTAAGTTTTAATTTATATATTTTTATATTTTGCATATTTATATTGTTCTCTTTCCTTTAACATTATTTTTACTATGCATGATAAGCTATCATTTTAGACATTAGGTTTTAGTTCCCTATATTTTTAAAAGTCATATTTTAAGTTAGAAAATAGTTTGATGGTATATATTAAACATATTGACCAGAGATTAAGTTTAAAGCATAAATTTCATGTGTTATTAAGTTAATAGTATGTATCTTGTGCATCTACTATCATACATGTTAGTGACCAGCACATGTATTAACTAATATATTTTGTATAGTGAAAAAAGGTCCTTGGACCATGTTACCAATGGAGTAAAAAAAATTAACTATTTTTTTAAATCCATATTTTGAATTTTGAATTTCTCTTTAAATTTTTCATTCTCTATTTGCATTAATTAATTCAAAATGCATATAGAATGGAATTTTTACAGTGAAATTTGTCTATGATATCATTTTTAACTGGAGGATTTTGTAGTTCATTTTCATATTTTTTTATGAATAAATGTGTTGGTATCATTGATAATTTTTAGGTGCCAAATTTAAAAATATTATTTTGAAGTACGATACTTAGAGACTCAATACAAAAAATTAATTTAAGAAGTATAACATTGATTATCATTGATCTTTGCATCCTTGAAAGGAGTGTTGTGCATTGGTGATTCATATTGTGAACTTGGTATTGAAAGGTAATTTTTCTTTAAAATGTCTACTCCTAGTTTAGGTTCTAATAAAATAACATGGGGTTCATCTAAGAGAAATACTTTCTTGTCATATTTTGGTAAAGATCAACAAGAATAACCTTTAACAATAAATATTAGTTTAAAAGATCAACCAGAACCTAACATTATTTTCCATGATTAAGATCATGTTCAATAAGATTATAATTAATTTTAATAAGAATATAAAATTAAAAATAATAATGAACATGACATATGTGATTTAATAAAATCTGGTAATGAAAGTATTAATATTTAATCTCATGACTAGTTCATGAAATTTGTAACCACCTTGAAAAAATGAAGTCATGCCAATGGGACATGTCAAGGAATTTTTAAGTTGATTGTGTTTATAAATATCTTTTCATTGAACCTATTTTGAATTAATATATTAATGAGCCACCAAAAGAGTGAAAGTGCAAGATATGTAGTTATAATTTGAGTAGGGAAAAGTAATTGCAGCTAAAACTAGATACCATAAAGAAGCATGTGGGGAAAGTGAATGAAAATAAAATTATAAATGGAGAGGATAAATTAGTGATATGGTGGAGAATAAATTCATGTTAGCTATGCAATTTAATATGATGAATACTTAAAAAAATAATAAAAACTTAATGTAAGTGGAAGAATCATTTCATCTTTGTTTGAAAAATAATGGGAATTAACCAACTATCAAATATTGTCATGTTATTTTTCAAAAATTAGTAAAAGGTTGACCAACAAAAAATTATCCAGGATATAAGAACATGTTAAAAAAATTTGGCCTCCCAAACTTTCTAAATACTCATTCGTCAGTCAATATTAATTGGGAATGGGTTAATTATCTTGGACAAGTAGAAAAGGAGGATCTTCAAGATAAAATAAGGATTTCAAAATAAACATTATCACTTGATGAAGTTACATCCATATATAACACTTATTAGGTGTGTATGTATGTTTACACTATTTTGAACCATGTTCCTAGCCTCATTTTCTTATCATTCATAAAATTAAATAAAATCCAACTTTCTACAACATTTTTGAACTTGTCAAGAATAGTTTGAAAGAGGTTTATGGCATGGATGATTCCTCATTCTCAATAAAGGTTGTCTATGTAGATACATATGGAAAATTATTTATGCAAGGTTAAATAAGTGGTCTTTGTGTAAGGTTACAAACTTATTGTACAACATATATGATTGGTATTCATTGTATGACACATAGAATGAATTTGGTATTCAAAATTATGATAAATTTTACATTAATCTCAAATTTTGAAGATCTTATTCATGAAATCCAATCATAATTTTGTATGAGTCTAAAAATATTTTACAAATTTCAACATTTTACTGAATATTTAATACAAAGAAACAGGTTACTTAAGGATGTTGGTATCTGATGAATTTCCCTTTGTGGACCAACACATAGAGTTTATGTAGAATATCAATCATTAATAGGAGTAATGGAAGAACAACATCACATAATAAAAAAAAAAATCTAGATATTTTGTTTCGATTAAGTGATATAGAGACATTATTGACCTTATTTGACCCTCTACCCTTGTTAGATGAAATGAACTTAATTATAAAATAATATCAAGAAAGAACAATGTAGATTCAAAATTATATAAAGTTGAGAAAATTAATATGCCTTACACTTAATTATTTGTATCTAATACAATAATCACTTACAAGGAAATTTTTCACAAGCTAGAACTTAATGACAAATATTGAACATAGTAGTAACTATTTATAGCTTAATGAAGATAGAAATTTATGTGGAGAAGTGTGAGGATATAAATACCCCTACTTACTTTTTCTATAATTAGTTAATCTAATAGACTCCAAGAAGTTCATATTACAAGGGATCAATTCCTTGAGGTTTTATCCTTTATTAGGTCCACCTTGAGTGAATTTATAAAATGTCTCTTCATGAATTAGAGAACATTTTCCTCTAGATGAACTACAAGAATCAATGGTTGCAGTGTACCCTCAACATTGAAATAATGTTAGCTTGTCATATTTTTAAAATAAAATCAAAACCCTGGCACAACACTTTTACAATAGTTTAAAATTAAATGGTGAACAATTTGAAGGAATTTTAGATTTTCCAAGCTAAGGGAATAGTATGCTCAATTTTTCAAAATAATTTAAAGTTTTAGAGAATGCTTTTGAATATGGCTCGATAACTAGACTATGGACTACCTTAAGTTTGACTAAAATACTACATAATAGTATGTCAGAATATTTTAATCTTTTTAATTTAGGCCAAATACTTATTTTGGATGTATTGGAAGATGAAATAATTTTTAGTGTATTGTTAGTAAAGGTTCCTAGAAATATTCTGAAACATGTTAATTATAGGTATAGTTTATATAGTGAAGAGTAATCAAAAGCTATGGATAACATTATAGACTTACAGTTTATCATTTAAATATAGAATTACACATGCAAGTTAATAAGAACATAACTATAACAAAAGGTGAAACATAAACAACATAACATATGATAACAGATTAAATCAAAATATAATATTTACTATGCACTAACCATACTTAAAAGAAGATTAGAAAAATCATGTCAGATTGATTATATTAATCTCTATCAACAAATCAGAACCATATTTAATTATAGTAAAATTCTATATAAAGCCTTTTACAATCCATTGTCTTTTTGCATTCTAACCTTTCAAGATACAAAGTGAAAGACTCTTTGCATTCTTTTATTACTCGATTAGGCTTATCACACTAAATACATACAAAAGACAAAAATATATACTTTGCACATGTGTCCTTATATTATACTTTGTGATCTTACCATGCTTCATTCCATGCCCAACACTTTCCCAAACTTAAATGGTTATCTCATCCTGAGACAAAGTCACAACCTGATCTAGACTAAACTAAAAAAATGAGTCATAAACAATAGTCATAGTAATTGATTTAGGTGTTGTTTACTATTTTTCATCCTTTGTGCACTACTTAGTTGGCCTTTCAATTTTTCAACTAAGTAGCATACTATCCTATCGGCTTTTTAGGTTTTCAATAGACTAGCCTAACTAGGTGGCCACCCTTTATAGGTTTTCAACTAGTTTGGCCATGTTCCTATGTTTAGGCTTATTTTATAAAGATTTATAAATTCTTGAAGTCAAAAAATTGGAATGCACATTACTTATTTCTATAGTCATGGAGAAATTTAATTAGGCTATTGTATAAGTTATTACATTTTCTTGACTATTGACCCACTAGTTTTTGGTACACCCAATGGTGGAGGTTGTTATTGAGATTGTGCCTTTGCATCTAGATTTTTATTCTATATAATTTGGTCAAGCTGATGTAGAGAAATGAATTATGGCTCATCTATTATTTGGGAAATAGATAGATCAACTTGAGATAAATCTTACTTAAATAGTTTCTAATCTGTGAGTACTTTGTGGATGATGAAAAGAAGAATGCATAAAAGGCATCTAGATCATGATCATGTTTTATATATCTTCATCCTCTGTAATGGTGAATAGTGATTTGTAATTATATAGGTTGAGTTGGATATCCAATACAAACTCATCTAATATATCTGTAGTCCTTTGGGCTTGAAAGGCCGTAAAGGTATTATGCATTATTTTAGTATGCCAAACTTGTGGTTTTTACATCACAGCATCCTTAGAATTAAGAAGTTGCTTGAGTACCCTACCCATTACTTCTGTAGTATTTGTTTGGTCATCTATTACTACTTTATATTTATCTACACTGGCAAAATTAGGTTTTCCAGTAGCCAAGGACTAATTAAGATGTTGCTTCCAATTTAGCATATCCTTGGCTATTTTCTTGGACTATTGTGTAGCTATCTCTAAAACTTGATCATATTATTCAATGAATTTACAAATAGTTTTTGTTTCATTCTTGATAGCATACCATTGTGTGTGTAATGTGAGCACTTTTTGCATGTCCACCCAAGCCTTTATAATTTACATCAAAAGAATAGTGAATGTTTTATCCTCAAACATGACTTGATCACCTAGCACCTCCATAACTAAGGTGGGACTATTGTTATTTATCAACTATTGTACCTTTCCTAGCTGATCTTATACTTAAACCTTTTCCTCACATAGCCTTATAAATTCTTGATCTAAGTTTAAAGCCTTTTATATAATTGACTTCTAGAATTTAATTATGCCTTCAAACTTCTTTTATAGCAACAGTTGAGTCACATCTAAATATGTTTACATCACAATTGTAGTAAGTTTTATGGATGTGTTTACCAATTTTGTAAAATATGGTATAAACTAAGCTAGTAGAAGCAAAAAGGTGGTTCATTGAGTTGATATTTTAGGGACATCCCATATCTATTGGCTAGATCTCTACAATTTGGGCTACAACACTTCTTTTATGACCTTCGTTTGGGTTGTACTTTCTACTTATTCTTATTGTTTGGCTTCCCTATCCCTCTCATCCTAAATTATAGATTCAGCTCTAGCCTTAACATCATCTACTTTAGCTTGTGGTTTGGTTTCCTCCTTAGCTTTAGCCTTTATGTCAACTTGAGCCTTGGCTTTAGCATCTACCTTAAAATTAATGTTAGCATCAAGTTTAGCCTTAGCTTCAATTTTATCCACAGCCTTAGCTTTAACTTGAGTTGCTTATGATTATGTTATATGCTTATGTTTTAGCTCAATAGTCTTGGGTTCTACTTCTTATTCCACCTAATTTTATTGTATAATTTTCACCTTTTATTGTTCTAAGTGGGATTTTTATTGTTTTTTCCTCTTTGCCTCTACTTCTTCAATCATATTCTTCACATCCTTTTCTTCATCATCTTTATTCCTTGTAGCCTCAGCTTCTTTGGCTTGTTTCTACACATCCTCTACTTGTTCAATTTTATTTTATCTTTTTTATCTTCAGCTTATTACTTTTATTATTTCTCTTACATAGCTTCTTGGTGTGTGTGTTATGCTTCCTTTATAGTCACTTGTTCTACCACTTCTTTCTTTTTCCTTCTTTCTTTTTCCTTCTTTCTTTTTCCTTCTTCCTTTTTCTACTTCCTCTCCTCCTTTTTCACCTCCTCAGGATCTAATGTATCCTAAATAGTTTTGAGTTTTGTTGCTAGCTCTATCAAAGTTGTCTCCTAGGGTTCCTCAATAATTTCCACATCTACCAACTTAGATTTTTATTTAGTATGTTTAGATGACTTTGATTCAACCACTTAACCATTATGTATAAGATTCTTCTTCATGGATCTATCTAAAGGAGTGAGGCTCTCTTTTTTATTATTTATAACATGAGGCTAGGCTTATTTCTATGTTGGCTATGTCTAATGCACACCACTTGATCTTGTAGGTTCACTAAAAGACACCATCCTTTATCTGATAGTTTATGATGATTTGGTGGTGGGATGTGTGCATGGTTGATGAAAAAAGGGCCATGTAGTACTACCCTATTCTAGTAGATCCACCACTTGTGCAACTAATGATCTAATAGCTAAATTAATTAGAAATATCTCTACTTCTAGATTATGCCAACAAATTTCCTAACCTATAGTGTCTAGAAGAATAAATGGATGTTCTTGAGTTATGTCAACCTAGAGGTCTTTTCATACCTAATTTTGTACTTGAAAAGTTTAGACTACTTTATAGAAAAATAATTAATTTTCTACCTCTTTGTCATAAACCTCCTTATTGATGTCTTCCAACATAGATTTGAGAACTTCATACTCATCGAATCCTATCTCTGATAGCTCGCACTCACCATCTATCTTAGGAACCATAGGGTTATCCAACTAGGACTTTCTTTACTGAATCCTTTTCTTTGGTGGTGGTGGTGAAGCACATCATGCAAGTACCTTTTTTTCCTTTATCTTTTAGTGGTGTAGTTTGTAGCTATTATGGTGGTTATTATGGTGGTGATTGTTCTATATATAATTATTACTCCTATGTAAAAATAGATTATAAAGGTGGAACTAACCTCATAGCTAAGACTTTTTGCCTATATACTTCACCTTGTGCTTCTATTATATAAATGAATAATGGCATCAGAGTCATAGGTGGGGATGCCAACTTATGGATTTTGATTTGAATGCCATTATACAACTTGGTGATCAAAGCATGTTGTTTCAAATATTACATGACATCTTGTGGGATTATTGGGTGTGTTATGATCAAAGTTAGTACTTATAGATAGCATGTATTAAACTATCCCAATTGCTCATAGTAATACCCTATTTTCATCCATGTAATTTTTGTGAGGGTAGTAGCATGCCAAAAATATACAGTCACATTGACTGGTCCATGTGGGGATTTCCTCTATGTGAAGCATAATAATAAAACAAAAAATTGGTACTAAAATTTTTATGTGGTTATTGAAAGTACCTTCTCAATGTTGGTGGTGGGATCATCTGCTGAAAAAATAGGCCAACTAAATTCCTTCTAAAATCATATCATCTAATACACATTATCAATTACCACTCTCATTGCTTGCTTTGACTTATTGGTAGTTTTCTAAAACCTTTTTGTGATGTATTCCACCAGAGTGTGCAATGAAGCATCCTCAATTAAATCAAATGGTGTCCTTGGCCTATTCATGTGGTATATTTTTCTTTCACATCTGAATGGATCAATGGTGTTATATATTTATATTAAAGTAGGGATTTACCATGATTTCAAAGGCATGTATCTCATGCCATTATTTGTGTAGTGATCCAAATTATAATATCTTGAGACAAATGTATATAAAATTCATTCTAGTAACTCAATAGAGTCATCATGACCTCATCAAGTTTCCCAAATGTAAGCAACCTAATCAACCTTTCTACATTATAACCTCAAAGTGGATATTGAATTTCAATGGATCTTGATTTCATGGCTCTCTAAGGTTCTTGCACAAAAATTTCTTGCACAAAAAGAGTAGCTTTTGTTGTGTCAATGAAATTAAATGAATCCAGGTTATTATACTTATTTTGGTAGGTCATTATATTTGAGATCTATGGTGAATGATTATTATGTTTGATAGATTTCTAGTTCAAAACATGCTCACGGGGAGGTATAATAATATTTTATCATATAATTCTCTTATTATTTGGAAACTATAATGTTTTGTCATTATCCATACCCTATTCTTATATAGTTGTTGGTGCCCAATTTTGTCTTGTTGACTATTTTAAATGCACTAACTATTTGTGCATGAGTTTTTCTCTTAAAATTAATATCACTTGCTATAATTTACCTTGACAATGACATTTTGTGCTTAAAAACTTTGATTTACCCCTGTAATACTTATTTAATATGACTAGTTGTCCTTTTATCTGTCCAATTTGTTTTATGACTCCACCTGTTCATTTACTACTCAATCTACCTCAAAAATAATGTAATTTTTTGAAATGCCACATCATTAATGATCTAGCATGACCATTGGCCTTCTTTTATCCATACCTATCTTATCACTACCTTCCTTTACTTTATTGGTATCCTTAATGTAGTTACGTCCAACTATCTCATGTGAGTTATCTCTGGAATGTGATCACACCTTCTGATTATAACTGCTTTGTAGTTATTGTGATGTTTTGTGATATAATGAACACATTTTATAAACATTCTAACCTAATAACATCAAATAAAAACAAACAACATTAAATAAAATCCTAACTACATGGTGCCACTCAACACCCACTTATTTTTTTAGCATAATGATAGAGATCAAAGGTGGTAAGGCTTAAGCCTATAGCTATTTATATGTCTTGTAAATATGGTTCCCTATAAATATTTTAGTACTATAGTACCCTATTATGATATTTCATTAATAATATAGGGTCCTTTCCATATAATGTGTAGCTTTCTTGGGAATGTTTTAAATCTGATATCATAAAATAATAATATTTTTTCTAGATAAAATTTCTTAGAACACAAGTTGTGATTGTGCCATGCTTTATAACTCTACTTGTTAATCTATTATATCTATCTATTTTCTTCCATATTTTTTGAGTCCATTAACCTTAATTTTAGTGAATCTTGATCTCATAATATCATAAACATCATAATATGTAGACTAGGAATACTATACTCCATAGGCATTACTATCTCCAACCCATATACTAGTTGAAAAGGAGTGAACCCTATAGCTCTTTTGTAATGTGTTTTATAGGCCCACAAAATCATAGTAATGTGATCTTCCCAATCATGCCTTTATCCATTACAAATATTTATGAGCATTTTACCCAATAATTTATTGGATGCTCCAGCGTGTCTATTTTCCTATGGGTGATAAATTGTGATCTTATGGTGCAATATCATAAACTCCTCATTGAGAGCCATTATAATATTATTTTGTAAATTTGTGTCTCTATCATTGACAATCTTAACTAACATTCAAATCTTGTAATGATATTTTCATATTAAAATTTGGTAACATCTTTTACACCACATTTTGGAGTGGCAACAACTTCCACCCATTTAGTGCAATAATATATCATACTAATAATAGATCATGCATGAATTAATTTGCTTGATGGATTTATAGGACTAATAAATTTGATTATTTATTCTCAAAAGTTTTTTCTCTAAGAATTGGTACCAAAGGCATCTTGTCTTATTGATTTGGCTTTCCCATTCTTTGGCATACATCACAATGTTTGGTGACTCTATCTGCATACTAAAATAATGTAGGCCACCAGATCCCACTTTTTTAGATTTTCCTTGTATTATATTCACCTATGAAATGACTTCCAACAATCCATTTATGTTCTTCCTATAACAATTGAGATCATTCATGCTCTAAAGTTACTTTGTGTAGTATATCATCTCTATCGAGTTTGTATAAAACCCGATTAATGAGGCTATAAAGTATAGATCAAGTGACCACTTTATTTTTATCTCACTCTATATAATGCATAGGGAAGGCTCATTACTCCAATAAACTTTCAATATATTTCATATTATTAATAATTTTAGTAGTTTTGAATAGATGTGAATATAGAGATTGATATTCATGATCTTTTAGCTCTTCCCTATTGTGAATCTATTTAGGTGAGATAGCCCAATATTTTTGTGTCCTATCTTGACATTAATATAGAAATGGAAATCCTAAAACAACATAATCCACCTAGATATGCATCCTCCCAACATTAGCTTATTAACCAAGGATCACAATCATTGGTGATATGTAAATATCTTAAATGGTGTAGCCAATAAGTAGTGCTGAAATTTTTGTAGTGAAAAAACCATGGCTAAAGCCTCCCTTTTACTACTAGTATAATTTCTCTTAGCTTCAGATAACTTCCTACTAGTAAAATGTATAGGATGATCTAGTCTACCTTCACCTAGTTGTGTTATATAACTCCTACTACAATATCAGAAGCATTCCAGTCAATAAAGACTAAAATTGGTATTGTTATGAGCCTTTTTTTTATCTCAATGAATGTTTCTTGAGATTATATTATCCATTCAAATTTTATATCTTTGTGTAGTATCTTCTCTATGGGCATGAATACAGATGCATACCCTTTTATAAACTTCTTGTAATATACCATATAATCAATAAATGTAATCACTTATATAGAGTTAAGTAGGAGGTGGCACCCTTATGATGATAGCAATATTAGTTGGGTCAACCAAAATACCACTTGTGCATACAACATGGCCCAATAGAATACCAAAAGGTGTGAAAAATAATCATTTCTTTATATTTAAAGTAATACACAATGCTTGACATCATTCAAGCATGATTCATAGATTCAATAGATGATTAAATAGAGAGAAAACAACCCAATCATCCAAATACACTTCTATAAAATCATGAATGAAATCTTTGAATGCAATTACTAAAACTCTAGAAAAGACTGTGGATGCATTCTTTAATGTGAAAGGCATTACCTTATATGTAAATGACCTACATTTAGTTTCAAACATAGTTGGTCTTAATCTTCTACTACAATTGGAATCTAGTGGTGCTTATTGAATCCATCTATAAATGAGTACACTTCATGTCCTATGATTAATTTAATGACTTCACCCATGAATGGTATTAGAAAATGATCATTCATGCAGGCATCATTGAGTCCATAGTAATCCCCACACACCCATATCTCTCCAAATTTCTTTGGTTGCACCACTATGGGACTTACCCAATATGCTTTTTCTACCAGATATATGATTTCAGCTTCTTTCATGAGATCCAACTTAGCTTTTACCTTTATTTGCATGTTAATATTTAATATATATGGATGCTTCTTAATGGGTCAATTACACTCTTTCAATTATATGTCCATTTATCCTAAGATGGATAAATGCCTTTTACCTCTAAAAATTTGGTTGGGAACACATCTTGGTAGTCCTTTAATAGTTGTAAGACCTCTAAAATTTTCTCTTGTTCCCAATAGTCTCCCACCATCATAAGCTTAGGAATCGATTATGTTCCAATGTTCCCTTAAATCTTTCATAAGTGCTCTTGATATATATTTCTTAATGCATTATTTAGAGCATCTTGTAGAATGTGCTTATCTTCTCATTTCACAATGTTTATGTTTTGGAGTTTTATTTTTTCCAATTGATATGTGTTTTGATCTTGGTTTGATTTAGTTTCCTGTTATGGCTAAAAAAATCCTTCGAGATCGAGATCTTTATCACTATCACTAGAATCTATTAGGTCATTTTTTATTCTATAACATTGCTTGATAAGAGATTTTTTTTGTTGGCTATCTTTATAATTGTGTAATTATACATTCAAATCATGTGTATCCTCCTACTATGATGATGATTTAGATATAGTTGTTAAATATTTTGTGCATCCATGATAGAGAAATATTTTGATTTTTTAGAAGGCCTTATGTACCAATGGATTATCATCTTCAAACACAAATGTTTGAATGAAATATTACTAAAGTTGTGTCCAATAATAAGTTTTTCTTATGCACTCTTGGTGCATATACCGGGCCATTGGAAAAGGTGCTAAGGTGTGGCTAAAGATGTGCACCCAATATCTCAGCTCTATTCCCTACACAGTCTATATATCCACACACTAATGAATGTTAAACTCAAGATATTGACCTTCTTGGAATAAATTCCATTCTGATTTGACATTATCTAGTATTTTTAGCCTTACACGTAATAATTTTCATGGTTCTTCCTAATGAATTTATGAATTTTTATTAACTATCCACCAAATTGTAACAATTCCTTTCAGTGCATAGCTAAGTGCACTGACTCATTAATACACATATAGTACATGGTGTTTGAACCTTAATATAAGTGAATTAAGATCCTTTATCATAAATTATTTAAGTATCTAGCATTCTATAGTTAACACCATACAAAGAGGTCATAACTCATGATCTCTGTGAGCCCAATTGAACATGTGAGTGTTCGAGTCACCACCTATGGATGATGTTGATTCCCATGGAAGAACACCTTCAATATTAGGATTCATGTAATCCATAATTTTATCACTTATATTATATAGAAATTCAACTTTAGACTTCATTAGAGAGTGCACTAACAGAGAAACACATTCTTCTATATGAGCCTGCCTAATCAAAGACTTTATTATAATAGGTTTATATCTTGGTCACTTTTCTTGTTGTAAAGTGTGAGATTTTTTGGCATGATATTTTACAGGTCACAAAGCATTTTTCCTTTCATCTATGCCAACTTTAAACCAACTATTATCCCCATAGGCATAAGGGGACTCTTTTTGTTTTGGGATAATGTATGGATTTTTATCAGACTTATTTAGGGGTATGACCACTATTTTATCCCCTTGATGTGCTTCTAGCTGGTTGTGCATAGTATTGATGGTCATTTGGCCATCATAAGCCCATTTATTGTTGATTAATGTAGGATAATGAGTCTTTATTGTCTTCATATCGATAACTTTAGAATATCCTCACAAGCTAAGTTCTTACACTTTAATTTAAACATCCTCTAACATTCTTATAGGCTCAACCTAACATAATACACCATAATGAGAGTAACTAGATTATAGATTAAGATCAGTCGAATAATTGCTTCCCAAGTTTATTATGGAATCATATTGAATATGCTACCAAAATCAAAAATTGCATTTTTAATTTGATATCTAGCTAACTAAATATCCATTCAAGAATCAACATCCCAAGGTTTCTTGGTTTTAACATACCAGACTACCTAACTAGTATGTTGTTGACCTTGTTATGTGCACTCTATAAGATTATGTAGAATATTAGTGATGTTTTGGAAGATATCCTCATTATGTAGTGTATTGAGTAACTTTGTTAGGTCTATTAAAGTAGTCATAACACCCTCTTATCTCATGATCCCAATAATTTATCCATACATTTGGGCAATAATGGATGTGTTATCACCCTTGAAAGTTGGTTTATTTTGGATCTTTTGCAAGACCTATGTAGTTTGATACATCAAATTCTTTTCTATAGAAGGATTCAAAATATTTATCTTGGTGCACTTATTTAATGTCCTAATTAAGGCATTTTAAAAGGTGGTAACCCTTTTTAAGCTCTTTATTATTGGATGAATGCTTGCACAAATGCATTTTCCTTTGGTTATGCATTGATCATATTTACATTACACAATCATATCCTTCCTTTATTTGTTCAATATTGGGAAATCTTTTGTTTAATGTTGGTCTTCTATTCTTTAGTATATGTAGTAAACTTGTCTATGTGGCTTGGTAGGTAAATTCATGGCATAATGTTTATATGTACCACATAGATAACATTTCATAGGCAATAAGGCCTATTAATTATCATTGTTGTGACTACCTTGGTATCCTCTATGATATCCAAACCTAAATCCCCATATATATCCTCCTCTATTCTATTGGTATCCTAAAACCTATTATTGTTGAATAGCATACCCTCTTTATTGGGTCAAATTTGCATCATACCCCCCATATTGGTGTTAAGGGGAATTTGGAACCTAATTTGATTGTTATTGTTGAAGATTCATGTTGGTCCATTATTGAGCATATTGACCAAAATATTAATATGATGTAGATGATGTATTTTTATAGCTTGATAGGCCCTCTATTTGATACTTCAATGATGAAGTCATCTAATATTGAGTGATGAAGGCATCCATCCTAGACTACCTTGAGTTACACTGGTCATCTCCACTTCTAGTCCTTGAATCACCCACTTAGTATTTGGTACTTGTGTTATAACTATGAAGACATTCTTATTAATATCTTCTTTCAACTCATATAATGCTCAGTAATTCTTCTCATCATGGTGCATGGATTTTTAAAAATTATATAAAAAACCCTATGATTTTTGTATGTAGTGTTGTAATATATGACACTTAGAAGTCACATGCCCTAATACCTTTCATATCTTACAAAATTCATGGTTAAGCTTAAGGTTATTATTTTTATGATAGCCTTCTCACCTGTACTTTGCACAACATAGACCTAGTTTAGGCTTATCTTTTTCACGCATCTCATACATTTTTCTCATGAATGCATATATATTTACTTTAATCTTGGAACCAACTATGGGGGTGTCTCTATAGTCCTTTATTTTATCTACTTTCAAGGCATCAAATCGAGCATCAACTTTAGTTAGATACTGAGTCTACGCAATAGCAAATCTAATTCTTGGTCACAGTCCTTATACAAACCAAGTAGCCTTATCTTTTTCCTATAGAATGAATTCAATTTTATTCATGATGTCAAAAAACCTTTGATCATATTCTACAATTGATTCTCTTGATCTCTATTAAAACTCCTTTAAATCCTGAATGGTTTGTTGGCTTGTGCATCTCTTTAATTTATATTATGCTATCAGTAAAAATTTAACTTTTGAAAGGTCTAGGGTGTTTACATCCCTCTTAGAAATTAATAATAGGGCTTGTCCTAAAAAATCCCCTATGAGTTCACATTTCTTAATGTTATATGTTGTTATTCCTCTCAAATTCTATTTCATGTCATAATTTATTAGGTATTGATCCAATTTCATAGACCCATCATAAGGCATTAAATAATTAAACATTATTGTATTCAAATACATAGGGGTAACAATTTTAGTTGTTATGATAGGTTTTTCAATGGTAACAACTAAGCCTGAAGGTATTTGTACAATGGTGACTACAACTTTATGTGATAATGCACTGTTGGTTGTGCACTATATACTATTCACTATTAACTACATACTAGACTTTTTAAGTGTCTTAAATAGAAATTCAGCTCCTATTTTTCTTGTATCTTTTATCTACTTTGTTTTTATAATTGACTTTCCAAAAAAATTTGCAAAGGAATCAAACCAAATTGTATATACCTATTCGCTTGCACTTTTTCTTCTATAAAGTAATAAATTGGGCTAAGGAGATGTGTATTCTTGAAGTGAGTGACTTATACTTTGAAATTATACTAATTTTAAAATTGAACCCACCAAATTTATGCATTTTAATTTGACTTCTTTCCATAAATTTTCTTCTCCAGGTCTAGATAGAAACCCTTTCATTAACTACGATTTACCTCTAGCTTCTAGTTGTACTATTGCTAGCCTATATTCTTCTTCATGTTGTTCTACCTCCATATTTGTATAATTTATATCTACATCCTCCTCTTCATAGATCCCTTAGAAATGGTATGTGCATCCTATACTTCCAAAACTCTTTATGTCTATAACAACTTCTTCTTACATCATTCCATCCCTAGAACCTTCTTCTATACTTCTAATCTTATCCATAATTAATCTTGGGTTTCTTTCTTTATTCCACCTTATTTGATGTCGTGGTTCCATTTATATTCCCAAAATTTTCTTCTCACTCTAAGTTTTTTTGTCTTCCATTTTACAGGATCATGTTCAATTTTATTTTATTAAGCTTTGTATCATTCCCTTCATCTTGTGTGCACCCCCATGGTACCTAAAGTGACTACTCCATGTTCAATCGAGTAGGCACTATGGCCTTTTTCATAACCAACATTTTTATCAATAAAGGTAGTCACTATAAAAATTTCCCCTAATTCCTTGAATGAACCAGTCTTGCATAATCTTAAAAGCAAAATATATTTTCACTATAAACTCGATAATATAGCCATCAATCGTAACATTCATCCAATAATCTACTAATCAAGACCAATCGATATCTAGGTTGCATTGTATATCTAATTTTTCTTTTGTCCAAACTATAAAATATGTCCTCCTTAGGCTAAAGCAATAGTATTCAAACCTAGCTAACCACATGGCTAATAATCTAGGCAAATCACACTAGAATATTTCATAAATTTAACCATAGATGTGCTCTTAGATAATCTCCTTCATAGTTGTTTCGACTCTCCTTGCTTCTTCTTTTCTAAAATTTTGGATTATCTCATCCAACCATATCTCTATATCTCTTTGTCCTAACATCCATCTCATCATATTTCATCCAAATGGTTCCATGCTCACTGTACCATTATTAATATAAGTTCTTATAAATACTCTAGAATGTGATAATTACAGGGATAGTTTATGCAGTGAAGAGTAATCAAAAGTTGTGGATAACATTACCAACTTATAATTTATCATTTACATATAGGTTAAGAAGAACACAGTTGTAACAAAAGGTGGAACATAAATAGCATAACATATGATAAAAAATTAGAACAAAATAGAGTATTTATTGTGCACTAACCATATGTAAAATAAGATTAGGAAAACCATATTAGAATTATTATACTAATCTCTATCAACACATCAGAACCATATTCTATTATAGTAAAGTGTTATATATAGACTTTTATAATCTATTATCACTTTGCATTCTAGCCTTTTGAGATATAAAAGGAAATACTCTTCACAGTCTTCTATTACCTAATTAGGCTTATTAAGTTGAATGCATAATAAATTTTATATAAAAGGCAAAAATATATACTTCGTACATGTGCCCTATTATACTTTTTGATTTTACCATGCTCTATTCCACACCCAATATGCATTATCATTTTTAAAGTCAATGTTAACAAACAATATTGAAAATAATTTGGAGACTTACTTGAGGCTATATACAACTAAATACAATGTCCTCAATTTTCCATTTGATAGAGCTCTAGAAAAATAACAATCCACATGTGAAAGAAGAGGATTGACTAATAATTTTTCAAACACCCTACAGAGTTATATAGTAATAGATATGATTCCAATAACTTTTGAAGAGAATGCAAGTAAAGATTATCAAAAACAAAATGAACAAAATTATCATGTTGAAATTTTAAATTTAGGCATCTAAAATTTGAGGTTGATCGAGGAAGGATGGGATATTTTATGATCCCCAAGAATTATCCATGAATTCATACAACCAGATTATGTTTTTATCATTAACAATTGGTGACTAAATTTTATGGAAAATAATTGATACTTGATTATAAAACACATGTATTTTTGTGTTCTATTCGAGAAGACATGTTTATAATAGTTGTAAACTCTATTATATATGTGTGTAAGTATATTGTGGTGTTCCCTTATTATTTTATATCAAATTTATTTGAGATATATTTAGTGTAATGAACTATAAACATGGAAAATTTATAATATCATCATATGTTGAATGTTGTATTGAGATATTCAACTATCATACTCTAATTTAATTTTCAATTTTTTTGCTATACTTAGTTTATTATATCATCTAGTTGGTATTTTGATAAAATTATAGAGGTCTATACTCAGTCTATACTAAGTTAAGAGGCTTAAAATAAGCTAATATTTTCCTATTGTATTCAATTTGATCTTCTTCAAATGAGACTTTATACTTATTCCCCTCAATATGTTTATTATGCAGAGTTTTGATTTGATCTCCATAGTATAGCTTCATTAGAAGATCATAGAATGGTATTTGGGATAGCTTAGTGTATATATCTATTTGTATAGTTTGTTATTAGCCTATTATAGTCTTTTAATGTAAGTGACTTGTATCCTAGAAATCCAAAGCTTGATCCCTATACCAGATATGCTAAGATGGCAACAAGCATTTAGAGCTCAAAGTAAATCATTACAGTATATTCAAACCATCATTTAATCACTTCACAAACATTATTAAATATATGTGTGATGTTGGCTGGAAGCATAGAAGTGAGTTTTGATTTTATCAAAACTTGTGGTATATAACAACGATGATCAAATGATGATGAATCTTTAGTTTTGTGTCTATATCAAAACATTAAGTCTATGAATATTATATCAAAATTGTTTAGATAATTTTATAATATTAGTAACTATTGTAGCCAAATATTTCACCCTAGGAAAGGGTGTTCAAGCCTCTCTCATATTTGGACAACATGGGATTACCTCTAGACCTATGGGTTGCCTATAGTAGAAGTAAACTTATAGGTTGAAGGGTTAGATCCCTTGATTATTCTCTCTGAAGCTCACACACTACATTAGATAAATCACTTTGGGGTGAAAAGGTAGGAACATAATATAAATTAAACCTATACTAGTGAGGTTATGCACCAAAATATTAGTCCATAAACACACTTTCATATACACTAAGAGAGAAAGCTACTAAACTAACCTCAATTCTATGACCTTATAGCATAAGTGTTTCTCATAAAGGAAGATTTATATGCATAACCATAGGTGGGTGAAAATAAGGTATGATACTAGACACTACTAGTATCTCTCACACTTCAAGTACACCTAAACAAACAATACACTTTATGAGACCTGATAGAAGAGATATCGCTCACATAATGCATATAAGGGTAAAATGAAAGAAAGGAGAAATAATATTCATCACTTGAAAATCAGATACACCACTTGAGATACTTATGTAATATGTGAAGAGATTAAATAAACTTCATAACTTTATTCTAATGACAACCAATGTACCAAACCAGTAGGGCTTCACCATACTAGGTGTGTATTAGATAGAATTACCAAAATGGCTTGCATTTATAGAGTATTGGAAAGGAGAGAGAAAAATAGAAGTGTAAGGGTCATAATTCCATGTGTCAATCTATGGAAACTAGTTACAAATAAATTTTATGAGGTGTAAAATAGGTC
This sequence comes from Torreya grandis, assembly GCA_037957365.1. Taxonomy (NCBI): domain Eukaryota; kingdom Viridiplantae; phylum Streptophyta; class Pinopsida; order Cupressales; family Taxaceae; genus Torreya; species Torreya grandis. The sequence goes on along the minus strand of JARHVA010000402.1, from coordinate 2,373,977 downwards.
AAGAAGTCCTCTTGGATAAGTGTTCATCACAAGAATCACATATTCCCTCAATCTGGCATAGAGACTCTTCACCTTCCTCTTTGGAACTGTCTTAATGATTATGGATCTAATTGACTACTTGAAACTACTATAGGAATATTTTACAAATTTTAACTAACATTATAATATGTAAATAATGTTTTAATATCTCTCATACCCCTTCCTAACTGATAGCTCATCTACACCATCTATCATTCACTCTCTAATAGTCACTCATTAGCCTTCCTTATCTTCACACTTGTCATTTGAGTGGCCTAAATTTTTTTAATATGGTTTATGATATAGGTTTTAAGACACCTATTGAAGACATATTTTTATTCTATTCCATCAAATATACCTCTAAAGCTTCATTGTCACACTTCTCACTTTTAATCTTGGATAGTCACCCTACCTTCTCACTATCTCACTTAAACTGCCTGTAGTGATAGGTATATAAGAGATATTTTCATCATTTATTTAAGTGATAAATGGATATAATAGGTTGGAAAAATTCTCCACATATATCTTAAAATGATTATCATCCATCAACCCCCTTCTGCACATATATAACTAATTAAATTTTACAAGAAATACCATGTTAGGGTTATCCATACAAGAGATAGTATGAAATAATTATTTGGTTAGGATATTTGAAGAGTCCCAAACTATTTCAAATCACTTCTATTACCATATGACCCATTTTGGATGCAAATCCATTCATGTCTTCACCATGATGTTTGAATAAGGGTTTTATGAGTATTTTTAGTGGTTCTGGTTCCTAATGATAGTTCATAAAACTTATTAAATAAAACCTCAAAAAAATGTCACAAATATAAATTTATGGACCCCATTAAAATATTCCCAAATCCTTGGGGGACCATTCAATCCCTCTGCATATGTGTCAACATAATAAATTAGCCTCTTAAGCTTTTATATGCAATCTGAGTACCCTTGATGTAGTTTCAGGTCAAATTATCCATTCTTATTATTCTCTCTAAAAAAAATGCCTTATTTTGATCTTAAATTCTCTTCTAAAGTTCATCCAATGATTTTAAAGGTTTATGAAATCATATAGAATAAGATAGAGGCCATGAGGCTTTTAGGCCTAATTGTACCTAATCGTGTATTTAACAACCTAGAAGTCTCCAATGGTTAAAGATTTTACTCTATTTTTTTCACCTTTATATCAAAATTATAAATCATCTAACCATGTTCCTTTACTCTTCATCTCATCCTTCCATCATGAATGTATAGGTCTATAGATTAGCTTTCAAATAGAGTGCCCTCTATATAAGATAAAATAGAGGACACCTAGCATGTTCTTATGACTCAAATAAGGTTGTAGAGAGTTTATTAGGCCATTAATACCCTCTACATAAATTTTCAATTCGTTTATATGTCTCCAACACCTTCTACACCTCAAATTCCTCAAGACTGGTCTTTGAGATAGTGATTGTGTGCAAGATTTTTGCTACCTGAGTATAACATTTGAAAACCAAACTTAGTCTCTACTCATGTCATCTTCAGGTAACATGAGGATGATACTACCATTATGAATATTTTGTCCACATTTTCATCAATCTTTATTTACTATAAACCAAATAGACTTGCATCTTGCATTGGTTTAGACTAGGTTGTAGACTATGTCAACAGTAGGTATGCATTGAGTAGAAGTCAAAAGGCTCTTTTAGGTGTTTATGCATGTTTTAGTATAATGTCTATCTCTTTTGACTTCCTATAATTTCATAAAAATAATCTCATACTTAGATACTTTTTTTCCTGCTTTGATATCATTCAAATCTTTTGTCACCAATGCACTATAAATCCATAGTCATATTGTAGATGTTGTCTAAGAGATGACATTCTTGTAGGTGTTTATCCATATTTAAACATTATATTTCATGTTTTCCATATTCCCTTGAGGTCACTGAGGACCATTACACACCTAGATGAACTCATGTATGTTTTCAAACTACGTTTTTCTCTCTCACTACCAATGTGCACTATAGGTTTGTGTTACATGCTACATGTTTTTTTGAACTTCGAAACACTATGTTTTACTGAATACCTATAGTGAATACTTGCCTAACCTAGGAGTCACTCAATATTCCTTTAATCTTGATTTGACCACTTCCCTTCATCCTAAAAATTTATTCCTATCTCAAGATACTAACATGAACAATTAGACTTAATCTAGCCTTAATGCTCTTCTTCAAATAATGTCTTTTATATGAGCAAATACCTTATTTGAAGAGTTTAAGGTAATATAGCCATATTTACAACTTTCATCAACTTTGGTTTTCTAAAAGTTTGAATTGATTGTAAGGTATTCATAATGAACCCTAAATAGACTTCATAACCTCCATTCAAGTCATGGGAATGAGTAAAACCTATTTCTTGATTTTTTTATGGTCCTTCATATTTCATACATGCTTAGAGAAGACTGTGTATTGAAACTCTGACAAGTACTTGCTTATTATATTGAGAGATCACTTCAAACAAAATATAAGTATTCAATACAAAACCTTCATGGAGAAAATTTGCCTTCCATGTTTTAATAAGAGGAACACATGCACATCACTTTCGATCTGAAGCCATCTATAGAAGAATACACTGCCACTATGGAAACATATTCTGCAGACTGTTGATTTTCCCTTCCAACATAAAGAAGATGATTCTACTTGAATATCCATATACACATGTGTAAAATAACCATTAAACCATCTAAGGATGAATAACATGCCCTAAAATAATGCTTTAAACACTTGGAAACATCAGATCATACAAGCAAAAGATAAAACATGCAGGTGATAGGAGTGCACATTCAACTAGGAATCACTATCCTTCATAGAGATGGTTCATGAAGTAAAACCCATCAATATACAATATATTTCCATGATATTAAATCTCACAATGACTAATTTAATCCCTAAAATGCATTTTTCTCAACTTTACCCCTCTAGTATGTACCAATAGAAAACCTATTTGACCTTACATGAGAGAGCAATGGAGAAGGTAAATTGGTTTTTGTTATTTTTGGAGCTTTCAAGGCAATACAAATGTGGAAATGAGTTTTTTATAGATTAAGGGACATTACATAAGCTTCCACATGTGCCAAACTTGTCCTGTAGTTTGTACAAACTTAGAAACTCCCTCTTTTTCAACTATCTTATTATTTTCAATGTTTAAACCTACAAGTTTTTAGTTATGGAATAGTTATCTAACTCTCACATGACACATGATACATTATACCACTCTTTGAAACATGTGTATTCTTATGAAAACTATACAACTCATTAAATTGGCCCAAAAGTGATATAAAATGACACGTAGGATAACTATACAAGCATGACTAAGGTTAAGACATGATTTGACCTCTTTTAAGACCATGGTGGACATTTATCAACCTAGGGGGGGCTATGGAAGTTTGAACTTACATGGGGGGTTAACTTATTTAACCATGGGTCAAATTAGTGAATAATAACAAATCTTGAGCTAAAAATAATGATGTAAATAAATGTAAATGATGTTTTTTAACACTTTTCATAAGTTTCCCCTATAACTAGATCATGGCCAATTCAAACCCTAATAACTAGGTTATCAGAGACTAACCATGATTAGTTACTCACCAAAAACCATGGATATCATGGATATACCCTATCTATGGTAAGAATTGAGGTTATTTGTTTGAATTCTCTTTTGGAAACTTATAGTTGCATGTGGGTTTTAATATAAAACTTAAAACATTTTATAACAATGTAATAAATGATTTGTGTATTTTGTAGTTTAGTTTCATCAATGATTTTTTTGTGGAAATTATATAAATTATTTACTTTGAGTATCCTCTCTTAGACATAGGTACTATTGATGTCATTTGCATGGTTTCAAGTATAATCGAAGGATGAGCTAGGCCTAGGGATGAAAGAGTTATAACAAAATGGCACTACAAATATATGTAGGTATAAAGATAATAAATTCAAATATGAGCTATTATATTCTCATCTTTAATTTATTCTATTTTATATCATTATATCATTGAATTTTTATTTGTGTAACTCTTTCAACCTTTTAGTTGATGGATGGGGTGGAATGGGTGACCAATGATTGGGCGCATCGTGCTCATTTTTTCCTTGGTGGTTGTTTGATGGAGACCTAGATCTATAATTTTGTTGTGAATTTAGTTGCACAAACAAACCATAGAAGGAAGATGCCTAATATTTTTAGTAGTTTATAAAGTAAGGTAAGAATCACTTTTCTTAAAATGTGCTTTTAGTTATTTACATGGTCAATATAAATTATAATGATTGTGTGTGTGTGTGTGTGTGTATGCACGCGCGCGCATGCACATGTGTGTTTGTGTGTGTGAGTGTGTGTGTGTGTGTGTGTGTGTGTGTGTGTGTGTGTGTGTGTGTGTGTGTGTGTGTGTGTGTGTGTGTGTGTGTGTGTGTGTGTGTGTGTGTGTGTGTGTGTGTGTGTGTGTGTGTGTGTGTGTGTGAGACAATGCTTTCTATTGCAGGGAGAAAGTATATTTTACTCATGAGTGGTTTTGGTAGAATAGTAATGGATGTGTATAAAATAATCAACTATGGTAAGCCAATTTTAATAAGATTTTGAGTATGTCATTCTATATTTTTTAGAGTAAAAAGTTGATTTTTTTGTAAATTTAGGTTTTTAAGAAATATAGGGTGAAAATAACCACAATAATAGCTATAATTACCATCAATATGGTAGATATTTTACCAGATGAATTATCCTAGATAAAATATGGGCAGAAACCCATCAAGGGTTCCCCACATCCAAGTATTCTTCTTGCACATCAATAAGGGTTATTGGCTTTATTTTTTTCTAGAGTGTAGCTTTATTTTTTATAATTGTTTTTAGATATGAAACATTTTTCCCTACATAAATTGATATTTATACTTATTTTCTTTTCTTAGAAGATACTACAAATGTAGCATTAGTATGGGTTGCCCTATAAGAAAGTATGTAGAAAGAGCTCTAGATGATCCATCCCTATTAATCGTGACCTATGAAGGAAATCATAATCCACGTAGAATAAATGTTTTGATTGTAAATATTAAAAATAAATGTATAATAAATAAAATTCATAAATCTATTAATATAAATTTTGTAAAATGATAAAAAATTGATGGTGGACCTTTGATAGTTACATATTCAAGAATCAACACTACCCTTCATGCATTAGTATAGTATATGATAATTAATGTAAAATTACATACTAAATACATATTATGTAAATTTATACATTGATCCTTTAAATTTTTAGGTCTGGATAAACTTTACTTGTGCATGACATATAATATAAAAATATATTTGATTGTATTTAGTGGTAAAATTGGCCAAAAATATATAATTTTAACCCTTGCTCCATGCCCTAGCTCTATATATACATAAATCTGACTAGTTTATCATTATAATATAAATTAAATAATTAATACTAAATTCCACTATAGATACAATAGGTTATAACTTTTTTACAATAATTGATCATGTTATGAACAATCTTAGAACACATAATAGCTCAAGGCCATTATAGTGTCTGTAATGATGTATAAGTTTTCAATATCCACACCTCTACTTGTCTTCAGAGAGTTGAAAATAGTTTTCACTTGTCATCAAAAAAATTAATCCTCCTAGATCATAATAATCAACATATTTTTATTTTTATCCATATACCTATTATCACATAAAACATGCACTTGTGGTTACAAAGGGCTCTCACATGTGCTAAACCATGGCTCTTTTATGCCTATTACCTTAGAATCGTGTGTTAGATATCTATTTGTTGTCTCGATATAATAATGGAATCATCCCCCAAGGTGTGGGATTATTTCCTTCCTTGGGATGAACCTCTAGAATAGGTTGACTTCCTTCTATTCTATATGCACCTAGATTAGGACCAGTGTGCAGACTTACAAAGAGTAGAATGAAATCTATAGCTAGTGATAAACCTAAACTTGACAAGGGAAAAAATGACATAGAAGGTAAAAGTTTTCTGGAAAGTGGAAGGTGATGCACCAATAATAGAGCAAGCACCTTTCTTGATTTATGACATAATAAAACTAAAAGATTGAATATATAAACTTCAAACCAGATGCAATGCATAAGTGTTTCATATAGAAGTAAGGCAACACATCATAATGCTAATAAGGATTAAAAATGGTCCACAAATAACACCTATGCAAACCATGTATACACATAATATGACCTATAAGAACTTTCATTTCTTCTTAGAGGTACAAAGGGAATATGGTAATGAAAGGGACAAACATCCACAGACAAAGATCAACAACCAATAATACACATAGAACATAGAGAATGAAGAAGGTAAACTACTTCTTATTAATCTCAAGGTCTAAGGTAGTATTACAAATAGAAATGGGCAGAAATTTGCTATACCAGGATAGGAATCTTAGAGCGCAAATTTTGGTAGCATTACAGTGCTCAAAGATGTCAAACTTTTTACAATGTAAGCCCCAAGATTTTATAGGTAATAAGAATCCCACATGTCATTAATTGAAATCTCACCCACTACTGGGGTAGTTACAACATTTAATGGTGATGTGGAGAGGTAGTTGGGATATTTTTTAGAAGAGATTGTGTGCCCATGTTTTAACAACCTAACAGCCACCTTACATTTAATTTTGTTCTAATTCAATTCTTTTGATATCCAATCAAGTTCAATCACCATTCTTATTTATGGTAGTCACCTACTATCCACCTAGAGCATCTTGTTGATGTGTGGTTGTGTAAGCATATCCTTGGGTTCTGCTCATCATCCTACTCAATAAATAGATGTGTCAAAGCCCATATTTTTAGTCTTGTGCATGGATGAATACTACAGTTTGCACAGAGAGTTGGTTATGTAGTTTTTTCATGAGCTTATGAAGGGTGATGAAAGTAAAATACATCCTAGCCCAAAATATTTCTATTCCAAGTCCCTTCTAATGCTCTTTATGGTTTGTGCATTATTTGGAACTTGTACTAGTCTATGAAGAGAACACTATGCAGTTTGAGATCACAATATATGTTTTACAAGGGAACAAATAGGAACTCTATTGTTAATATTGAGACTTAACCATTTTAATTTTAGGAAATCCTTTGAAGAAGAATGCATAAGAAGATGGGATATCTTAACCATGCCCTTCATGATCTAGAACTGCTCCCATGCACTTTTCTCTTTTACTGCTCAAATTCAAGGAGACCTACGTGTTTTAACTTACACACTGTGTTGGTCAAATGAAGGATATTTTCATGCGGTTCACCTTAGGGGATCCTTATGTCCATGGATCAATACTCATTTGATGAATAGACCTAATTTGATTATTGATTAAGGGCACAGATAGGAAGCATCCATGTACAAAATCATTTTTAGAAACTTTGTCTCTAGACAAGTGTGTGAATATTTATGTGGTCCCTTTAAGTCTAGAACCTACTAAAGGGGTGACTTATAAATTCAAGACTTTTAGTGACCTCTATGGGCCACTTGTATGTTAAGCAGGAATCTAGTATCTTTAAATTAATCCATTAGGAATGGAGTCATCCAAAATTCCTTGATCTTCATCCTCATGACTATGATTAGGTGTGAAAATCCCACCTAACCTTATAAGGAACCAATATACCAAATAAAAACAAAGGAAATAACTATGTCAAATTAGTGCTTAGAGGAATGGTAATTAAACTAATAAAATTTCACGAAGGCGATTGGAGGAAATAAATTATTCTAAACAATATCATGTGTGCATGACACTTAGGTAAATTAAAACATTTAAACTACTATTTATAGGGGTTTCATGATCATCATGAATCCCATTTATGGGGATAGGAAATACTTATTTACTTGACCTTACAATCTATTATGCATTAGCTTACTTACAACTGACTATGGTATATGGGCCATTCCATGTAGCATCAAACTTTATATGCTTTTTGACCTTTGTTCTATCTACATCCAATTTGAGTACCATGTATCCTTCATCAAATTTCCTATCAGCAGCCCTCATATCAAAGGTTATCTTGGTATATGGCTAATGAAGCTCCATAATGTGCATGGCTTGTGCCCTAAGTTTTTCAAAATTCATTAGTTCGGCTAACCTTAGTGTCATATGATCGATTTTGAGTAACATTGATTGATAAGCTATATCTAATAAGGTTAATTAAAGATAGATGGGCACCCTTGCTTCTTTCCCATAGACTCATGAAGGGTTAATTCTCTAGTACCCTTTTCAGCATTATTTGATCTACCTAAAGGGTCGTCTTGAGCTTGGTATGCCAGGATCATTGATTATCTTCCATGGTTAACTTGATGATGTGGACCAAGTTCTTGTTAGTTTATTTTTCCAAACCATTAACTTGGGAGTAATAATTTGAAGATGTGTTCAAATTGATGCTATGCTTGACCACCTATTCACTAATCTTAGTTTTGATAAAGGTCAATGTATTATCTGAGATAATAATGGTCAAGATACCAAATCTTGTGATAATGTTTTCATAGAAGTTGATAATTTAGACCTTGTTAGCTTCCTTGAGTATTACAACATCTATCCACCTTATAAATTAGTTGGTTTTTGTGAGGGTCCATTTGTTCCCAACACTTGATGATAGATTTATCATGTTGATGCAGTCAAAGCCCCATTGCACAAATAGTTGATCAACTTGCATTAGGTGTAGGGTTAGGGATACTAATTTCTATTTTCCTATAAATAAGTTGTACATATTTTAGTCTTGTACTCATTCATGCACATCTTTAAATAAATTTAACCAATAATAGCCAGCTTGCATGATTTTCACTGTAGTGGTCTTTGGTTAGTAATGACCTCCTAGTGATCCATTATGGAAATCTTCTAGGATCTTTTTCACATGTTGTTGTTATATGCATCATAAGAGAATTCCATTAATATCTATTTTAAAAAGTGCATTGTTAAAAAGCACATAAAGAATGGCTTGTAATCTAAAGTATCTATGCTTAGATTTATTTAATCCCTATAGATATGAGTTAGCCTAAAGGAAGATCCTCATGCTCTTAGTCCAACTTATTGGGATGTCTTGGTCTGCTAGTTGGCTCTTACTTAGTGAAAGAATTTAATAGTCTTCATTCTTCATATTCTCCACTAACTTCTCACAAAGTCCCTTACCTGATACCAGTTTTGTGATTTATATGTATATGTCATACTCCATCACCTTTGTGACCCAACCATTGCTCTTCTCACCTATGTCCTTGCTAATTAATAATTCCTTTATACTCGAGTATGAGACTATAAGATAGATCTTATTATTGGATAGCATGTGCTTAAATTTCTTGAGCACTCTTATTACTGTGAGTATGTGCTTCTATACAAAGCTATAGTGATGCTAATAATCCTTGAGCACTTGGATAAAGAAAGAGAGGTTATTTTAACTAGTCATTTTTCTACTGTGCAAGAATAGTTGAGATGCCTTTAGCTCTACCAAATGCATAAAGGATGAAATCCTTGATATAATCTAGGTTTATCAACGTAGGAGCTTATGAAATGATGTACTTAATGGTTTTGAAACTAATTTATCCTTCATGTTTCTATTTGAATATATCACTCTTATTAAGCATCACTATAAGGAGCTTGACTAGAATCACAAAGCTTGGCACAAACCTTTTGATAAAGTTTATTTTCCCAAGAAGCTTTTGATACCATTCTTGTGATCTAGGAGCGAGAGTGATAGAATGGCTTAGAATCATTAAATTTTGATTGTGAATCCCTTTTTGGAGATGATTTGTCCCAAAATCTTGCATTCATGTAATGTAAATATGCACTTACTCAGGTTTATAGGGATCTTAAACTCTCAACATTTTTTGAAGACTAGCTCTAGGTGGCCCAAATGATCTTATGCACACTTTGAGAAAATAGTTATTTTATCAAGGTATACCAAGATGATATTATTTAGGAGTCCCTTGAATTATATATCCATGTCCCTCTGTAAGGTATCCCATACATTATCAAAGCAAAGGGCATCCTTTGGTATGTGAAGATACCCCACTTAGTGGTAAATGTAGTTTTGAATTGATCACTCCTGCACAAGCACCTGATTAAAGCCTAAATAACCATCTAACAACAAAAATATCTTTGTGCTTATGACTATTTAGAGAATTTATTCCATTGGTGGGAGGGGTAATGGTCTTTAATGTAGGCTTTGTTGAGGTCCCCGAAGTCTACACATAATCAGATCTCTACATTCTTCTTGCACACTAGGACCAAATTGGTAACCCATGAGAAATGTTTGATAGGAAATATTATGTTGGCCTCAATGAGATTTGAGAGCTCTTTCCTCATTAAGGGTTCAATATTTAGATTAATTAGCCTCTAATTTTGCCTAACCAGCTTGGTATTAGGTTCAAGCTCAATCGTATGTTGGGCTAAGCCTATATCAAAGCCTCTAAGGTCTTTATAGTTCCATGTGAAGATATCATCATATTTTCTACTTAACTCAATGATTTGTTTTATTTTGGATGGGGATCATACCTTATTGTATTTAAAGAGTTTGTCATCATAGAAGGACATTGACTTGAATATTTCCTCTTTCAATGTGATGTTTCTCTTCTCACCTTTTAACTAGTCATCATAATTGAATATACTTTCCAGCATGAACAACCCCCTAGGTAGATTGTGTCCCTTTAGTTAAATGAATTAATATTCATATTGAGCTTGGATTTGAGTTTGGTTTTAGTAATATAACATAGATTATTATTCTTTTAATAATTTGATGATTTGTTCATTTCCCTTGAACACTTTCTAATTGTTTGCATTATCTAAGAATGTTAATCTGATTACAAGTCTATGAGTTGTTTGGACTCATTTTTAATACTGTGCAGGAGATCATAATGAGCTCCCAAAGTTGTGAGCCTATATATGTCATCATTTTTTGCCTTTTTTATGGAATGGATATTAAAATCATCAAAATTTTTGATCATGTCCCATATTATATGTTTGTAAGCTCTTAGCAGATTATTTTTGGACATGGTCTGCACTCTGACCTAGTTCATGACTAGTTTGATGTCTCCAAAATCCTATAACACCTTGATTCCTTTTTTATGTACCAATTGGTTACCCTAGATCAATGTTTCATACTTAAAAACATTGTTTATATATCCAAAATATAATATAGATGAATGTAAATACTTCTCCTTTTGAAGGGAGACCATTACAACACCAGCCCCTGCACAATTTTTTATTTGAGGGCCATTAAAGTATAACTACCATATACCTTTGAGGTCTTATTATGCCTTTACAAGGTTAAGAAACAAGGTGTCCTCATGAATTTAGTATGTGCCTAGCCTTATTTCCTCTACATTGTCATATGGATTACACTCATAATGTTCACACGCCCATTCATCAAGTCCCCTGGAACCTCTTCAAGGGGTGTGGCAGTCTCATGAAGAACTTGATTCTCTTATTGATTGAACAAGGTATATTTTACATCAATTGAGCTAGAAGTGTATGGATCTATGTGATTCTTCAAAATAGGTTCAGCCTTGATGGTCACCTTGGTCTTGTATCTAGTTCTAAGTAGCATGTGTGACCAATCCAAACATATATATCCATCCACCTTCACAGTAAAATATTAGGAGAGGCATATAGAAAAGTAAGGGGTAAGTCAATGACTAAGATATCTTATGCAATAAAAAGTCTTGAATATGCATGTAGAGTGAGACTCAAGTCCTTGATGATTCCCATAGTTTTGACTATTGTTCCATCTAATTGGATGGCCCCTTTTGAGATAGGAGCATATGTTATGCCTAACATGTCTAAATTTTTCTTTGGCATGACTAAGTTGCTCACACCTAAATCTATCATTTAATTATTTATGAGATGCTCACTGATGATCAGATAAATATAGAATGGGGGGATTGTTACTTCTGTGCACTTCTTCCTTAGGTTAGCATAGGTGTATGTGCATATTAGGTATAGTTTTTGATGGCTCATGAGGTTGAAAATCCCTTAGGGCATCTTACAGCAAATTTATTTAGGAAGGAATGGCAAGAGCATCCTAAATGAAAATGTTCAACCCAGTCTTTTTCATATACTCAACTATGTTAAAGGCTATTTAAGTCCCACTAACCTATGCCTTCTAAATTATAGTCTCTTTTCATACTTGTGCATTAATTTGGGGTTGGAATTCTTTTTACACAACCTATTTTGTACATGTTGAAAGTTGCATAGGTACTTTAATGTAGGTGTCTACATGTTTAACCTAGGGTGCATTTGTTGAAGGCATTAAAGAATAAAGTTCCTCCATCACTGCTCTCTTCCTCAATCTTGTGTTAAAATCAAATGGGTTGCTTCTTAAACTTGGCACTTTATTTTTATTCACATAGTTCTTGTATTTGCACCTATAATTCATCCTTTAGTTGATATGAGATAGATGGAGGCTCTGGAGGGGGTGGCACATTCTTTATTGTAGCTACCTCATTTATTAATCTATTCACACACATGACTTGATCATGTGTACATGACTTGATCATGTGATTGATCGCTTAGATAACACCATTCATAGTCTTGTGCCATGTTATTTTACACATGTACAAGAGCTCTAGAAGTAATTTTAGTGTTAGGATTTGATGCATAGGGTGGTCTATTATATGTGAGTTAGTTTTGAGTCAGTGCAACATGTTAATAGGGAGGTCTATCTGATTGATATTATCAGTTGAAGGATTGATAAGGCCTAGAATGCTATGAATACTACTTTTTTAGTGCCACTAGCTCATTTTTAAATATTTTTAATAGGGTTTTAACCTCATGTACCTCATTTAATGACATAAAATTTGATGGAATTGGTGGGATAATAGCAACAAAAATGGAGGATAGATTTAGAATAGGATGTAGGGGAAATGAGTTTGTATATGGGGGATTAGGATATAAGGGCAGAAGGGGTCTTGGTACACTTTTCCCTACTTAATCAAATAGTTTTTTGCATGCACAATGACCTCATAGGCATCTAGTAATATTACACCACCCATTTATTAGATCATTATAACCACATCATTGATTAGTTCTCTTAACAAGTATAAGAACATAGTGTTAGGATTAGACCTTACCAGCAGTGGAACTTGGTCCAAAGTCCTATAAAGTTAAAATTGAATTTTACCATATACTCATGTGGATCCCTTTTAATGGTTGTGACTTGTTCCATCATTGACAATTGATCATTCTTTTCCTTAAACTACCTACATAGTGCCATGCACAACTCATCCCAATTATGAATATAACTAGGCCACAAGATATGATACCATTAGAGCACTCTCCCTTTCAAGGAAGAGTCAAGGAATTGCACTTCAACATTGTCTTAGGTCAATTTGTGAAGAATAGATCAAATATTTGTTATGTCTTATATGTGCTCTATAGGTGTAGTTGAATTTTCTCTAGTAAAATAAGGGGATGCTCTTAAGATCAGCTATGGGAATATCATTGTACTAGGGGAGGATCAATGGGATGCATCCATTAAAGGTAATAAAGGGTTGGTTTATCTATGCAAAAATGAAAGGAATAGGGAATAATCTTCCTCTTTGTGTAGGGAATCAGCCAAATAGAGGTGTAGATTGACCTTTGGGAGAAGGTCATCTTGCATCACATTCCCTCTTAATGGGAGATAAGTATATTCTTAGTTCCCTTATTTTAGACACTATAGGTAGTTCAATGAAATGAAAATTAGTGCATTTTAAAGATGATTTCATCTATCTTGACATATAGATAAAAGGTTGGTCTTACAAACCAATAATGGTTGGAGTCACTAGGTGCTCTATCGAGTGTATTCAACACTTGAATCATTGAGAGTAGCACCAATCTCTTAGCCACATTTAAACTTAGATCCCATCAGGCATGCCAAAAATGATTATCACTCAAAACATGCACCTTTGGTTGTGAAGGGCTCTCACACATGTCAAAGCATATCTCTTCCACACTTAGCACCTTAGACTCACACACTAGATAGATATTCATTGTCTCATTCTAATAATGGGATTATCACCCAAGGTGTGGGACTATTTCACTCCTTACAATGAACCTCTGGAGTAAGTCAACTTCCTTCTATTTTATATGCACCTAGTTTATAACTAGTGTATATACCTATAAAGAGCATAATGAAATCTACAACTAGTGATAAAGCTAAACTCGAAAAGGGGAAAAAGGAGGGAGAAGGTAAGAATTTATTGGAAATTGAAAGGTGATGCACGAAGAATAGATTGAGCAACTCACCTGCTTTATGACACAATAAAACTAAATGACTAAATACGTAAAATGAAAACTAGATGCAATACAAAAATGTTTCATATATATGTATAAGAATATAGAGTGACACTAAGAGGGATGATAGATGGTCCACAAATAACACCTACACAGACTTGTGTATACATAGAACACAACCTGTAATAACTTACAATTTTTCATAGAGGTGTGAAGGGAGGACAATAATGAAAAGGATAAACATACATAAATAGAGATCAACAATCGATAATAAATGCATAATGTAGATAATTAAAAAGTTAAACCATTTCTTATTAATCTCAAGGTCTAATCCAGTATTATAAACTTGAAAGGGTAGAGCTTTGTTATAACAGGAGAGGGTTCTTGAAGGGTAAACTTTGGTAGGGTTATGGTGCTCAAAGATGTCAACCCTTTTACAAAGTAAGTCCTAAGATTTTATAGGTGATGAGAAGCCCATGGATCATTAATTGAAATCTCACCCACTACCAGGACATAAAATCCCTTATATAAATTATTTGATTTTTTCATGCTAAGGTTTTGAAGTTAGAGCAAGGAATACCAAAAGTTATACAATAAATTATTTTAAAAGCCTTACTTCATAATCCATTAACACCGAATAATGCATCATATCATTTACCTACAAGATTTTTTAGTTCCTAAACTTCTACTATATGAAGGTAAATGAGATCTAGAATAACACCTTTGATCTTTTCATTAAAAATGTCTAGATTATGTTTTCGATGACAAATTGCTATCCAAGTTGTTTCCAAGAAGCCTAAAATATTATGCCTGATGTTGGTTTTATTATTTACTTATCCAATCACTCAAATAATTCAACCCATTAGCAGATTAATTTCTCAAATATTTTACTATCAACATTGACAAAAAAATCTATTATGCCCAAATTGTTAAACTCAAGCAAGAAACTAATGAACCTATTAGTGATTATCTAATTCATTAAAGGATTATGCTTTCCAAAACTACTAACACCTTCAAAAATAATGAATTACAAGATATATTTAAACAAATTTTGCTTGCACCTTTCAATAAATCAATCATTTTCAATAAATTTATATCATATTAGGAATTTTGTCATATAATATGCTAAAGAGAAGTCCAGCTCCTCACTTTGAACAAACTTGAATATAAATTGTCATTTAATTAAACTTATATAATTAATTTTCAAATTAAACCATTTAACAAATCTAACCCAATAGATACTAAATTTGATGCAAAGATCACAATCAATGTTATATCTCAACTTTTAAATAAGCTTATTTTATCAAATCAACCAAGAAGGTAATTTTATATATTACGACAAACCACCTCATAAATTGATACAAAAGTTCTTGAGTGCAATCTCATTACTCTACCTCAACCACTAGAGGTTGACAAGAGTATACCTAAAATTAAATCATTCCATAGCATTGTATATGTTGATTACCATAGATGTAATGGACATTCTACTAATCATTGTTTCAAGTTTAAAACACCACTTTCAAGATCTTATTTATAAAAATGTTATCAATATAAGTACTCCTATAGAGGAAACAAAGCCTCAAAAAAATGAAAATGCTAAGTTAAAAAAAAGTGAGTCATTTCTAAACTGAGGTAAACAAAGACTATTTATCAGTACATCATACCTATAATGCACACCCACCTCCCAAGTCATATTATCATCCATTAGATGGAATTATTGGTACAATCTTTAAAATTTCCCAACCACATCTTAGGATCACCTTTGATGATACTGAGATAGTGGATGATGACTCTAATTTTTATGTTTTATGTATACGAGCATACATTAATCAACAATTAATATATTATGTATTAGTCAATAATGAATCCAGTGATAATGCATGTACAATGGAATTAATCTATTTATTGGGTTACACATAGCATGGCATCGAAAAAATCTAAAAGTGCCAAAACATTCAATGAGAAATAATAAACTACTTTAGGATGCATTGTATTACCTCTTCAAGTGGGTCTTGATATATTATCTACTATTTTATAATTTTACCATAAAATAGGGTTTTTGACATAATATTAGGTTGCCCTTAGCAGTACATAGATGTTTAAAGTACGTTAATTGCAACCAACAGGGATTAGATATGAGTACCCTCTATAATATATGGTACCTCCTCCAACCCATCCACTACCATAGTGCATTGATACATATATTCAAGAGAAAATTACATTTACAATTGTTGCACCTATAAAAAAACATTACATTCAACCAATTTAGAAAAATGTGAAATTTTCTAAAAAAACAATGCAAAAATAAGCATCATATCATCAAAAGTTGGCAAATTCAGAAAAATCATCATCACATGCAACATCTTCTAAATTGGACATACATACCATCAACATGTTTCACATAGAGCACAACATTTGTACCAACCTTATAATACTCCTCATTATATTCCAAATCATTATAAGTCTCCTAGAGTTACTCCTTCCACACATGATTACATGAGTATTGATCTAGATAGTTTCATCACATCACATGATGCCTTTTTTTATTTTGAGTAATCTACATCTTGCACTTTTCATCTATGAAAGGTGAAATTTATAGATTTTATTGTATATATTTTTTATGACTCTCATCTTGATGGGATCACTAATTAGCACGTTTTAATTTCAAAAATTCAAAAAATAAAATAAAAAACATTCAAAGAATTAAAATATAAAAATTAATTGTACGTAGTTTTTTGATTGCTTCATAATGTTATTTTTTCACTTCTTCTACATGATCGAATCAATCAATCTTATAGCCCTTAAATATTTGTGTCTTTTTGGTCCCTTGGCTCTTCTTTATTTACTTTCCTAATCTATACAGTCCAATAATGATATGATGCTAGCAATTTTGACCTTTTAGTATGTTGTTTTCACAATCTAATCATTATAGACTATATTTTTCATCATAGATAGTATCGACCAAAAATAATCAATATCAATTATCATTATTGTCCTAAATATTTTAATATTGTCTTGTTATATTTTTTACATAGGAAAATCAAATCTAAGTAAATAGACCCTTAATACATCCAATTTTTTATGCTAAAATTAGTTTCAATTTACACAATATTATTATTCATGTAAAATATTTCCCTATGCACTATATTGCTCACACATGCATGTTAGAAACTTTGACAAGTGTAAATTTTATGAGATGATGTACAATAATTCCTCTACATACCTTTGTTATACCCAACATGCCTTTCAAGCTAAAATTTACATATAGAGAGGGGTCATCTTACTCATATATTTCCATGCCATTATATTTAGTGCATATTTTAAAATGACACATATTATGGATTGTTCAAATCACTTCCCTTTATTCTACTTCTAAACCCATGGTTTCATCTATTGATCTATTTTGTTCTTATTGAGAAATTCAAAAATGTGCAAAATAAATCAATTATTTCAAAAATATAAAAACATTCAAAATATTCTAAAAATTCAAAATCAGGACCTGGGTATGATTAGAAATTTATTTTACATCATTGTCATATGTTATTTATTTCATGATTATTAGATAACATACTTGTTCCTATCATACATGCATTTAACATGTATTTATGAGTGTTATGTAGGGCATGCACATTTTACATGGTCTTAAATGTTGGACTTGCATTTATCCATCGACCATGTCATGTTGGGGGCATCGTATCCAAAGGTTACAATATTTAAATCTGTTACCATTATACTATATTGAGTTATATACTATTTACAAATGTTTTTCTAACATCTCTATCTTACATCGTGTACATGGATATGTTAATTTTCTATTATATAATCACATTACATATACATAGTGTATATTATATCTCTAGTTCTATGCTCCATTAATGTTATTACTTTTACCTAATAGATTAGACTTTGCTTGTCTATTATGTGTGGCTCTTGGCCCTTGTGTGAAAATTTCTTGAACATTTGTATGATATCATTGTTTAGTATGTGTGATATTTTAATATGTCCATTACTTATGGCCCTTGGCCCTATGTTTTTTGTGACATTTGAACATGTCCCTTGTATGTGTCCATTGGCATTATTATTTAACATTACTTTTATTGAGTGTGTGTCATCGTTGATCTTGTTGATTTTGATGAGTACCATTACTTATATCATACACTAACTATTCTAAAGTATTATTCTATTAAAACTACTGCTATGATATTCATTGATATATTTATCTAGATTTGACACTTTAGGCCTTATTTTATATGTTACATTAATGCGTTGACTGATACATATTTTACCATGATGAGATAAATTATTCACATATGCTAATATATTCAATTATTACATCTTGATATGCATGAAATGGTTAAATTTTATTTTGAGATTAGTGACTTTCAAGGCACATCCCTCATCTCAAAAGGGGGAATTTCAATGGGCTTCTTATATAGAGATAAGTATATATAATCAAAAAAAAATGTGTTGGGTACATAATATAGTTTTACAGATATTAGAATGGTTCAAAAATTGGTTATTAGTATAGATTATGGGGGAATATGTCGTGCATATTCATTCACATTATAGAAACATATCACATATGCATACATTTTGGATGCATGTGCATGGGTTTATGCACACAAGCTTCAAAAATAAATTATAAAAATTACATCTATATATAGCTACATATTTTACATTTATCACATGGGAGAAAGACACAAATTTGTGTACATTATACTATATTAAATTTAATGGGTATGGTACTAATTCATGTCATATTTTCATTACTACTTATTTATGGTCATGGTAGGGGCATAGATGTTATCCATTCTCTTTTGATCATGCATACAAGAAAGAACAAAGTGACAATTGAATCTATATGCCATATACAATGGTTGATTCATGTAAATTTCATGATGTGTATTGTAGATTCAACATGCTCCAGCATTATAGCCAACAAATCCATTATGGATTCTAAATTATTTCCATCTTGGGCTTACAAAAACCAACAACAAAAATTGAGTTTTTTAAATCCCTTGACAGGTTCTAGTTTCTTTACATTTTCACTTCAAATTGGGGCTTGATCACCCTCAATTCACCATGGTTTAATAAAGGAAAAAAATCCCCCAAGTAGTTCATGGGATGTACTAATTCTCTAATGTTTCAAGGAAGCATCATCTTCAAGCAAAGTTACAAAAGCAACATCAGTTCCACACATAGAGGTGTACTCCTTCCTTGTTCTTTAAAATATTTTCAATTTTAAGTTACATTTCAATTTTAAATTTTACATATGGACATTAACTAATTTGACATCTTTACAAGATTTAGTATGGAACCCTTTGCATGATTGGAGATTTATTTTAAAGGTAAAGTGCATTGTACACACTTAGGTATATCTTCCCTTTAAATCTAGTAACTTATTCTCTAAATTAAAGGGGGTGAAAATGTAGATACTCCAATTTTGTCATGAATACTTGACAATGTCACTTTTATCCCACATTTACCTTAATTGACTAGTGCCCTTAAATTGGTAATATTTTACAACCTCACTCTATCATAAATACTTGTATGGGCCTATCCCTTACAAGTTTTTGTTTCACACCTACAAAAATATTCTTAATCACTAAAAACCTATATAAGCATCTATATGGATATGTCAAATTTTAAAGATTAAACATTTTCCTCTTAGGTGATAATTGACTTGCATGGATTGGGACTAGAAGTCAATGTTGACCATATGGTTTGATCCTGCCATTTACCCTACCAATGGACATTTTTAAAATTTAAGGGTTTGTATTTTTAGGATAGTTAGTATGAGTTTTTACCCTTTTGGTTTGCTATAGAATCACATCTAGGACACCTCTTATATCACTTGGAAATTTCATTATTGAGGCACACTGAGTAATGTTTCCCTATTTTTTCCAAATTTGATTATACTAATTTGAATCAAACCTTATCAAATCATGATCCTATTATATCTAAGTCAATAAAATTATCATCAAATATTATATACATACATGTATCAAAGGAGCACTAGATGGGAAAACTACATGGGCTTGAATTTCCTCCTTGGAGTATTGAATGCATAGTCAACATTCAATCATCAAGAGGGTGATTGGGGTTAGCTCAGCTTGTTACACTCCCCCTTTATTTTTGAATTTTTTTAGCTATTTTAAACCCTATTAGGGTTTAAACCTAGAATAGATAATTTATAGGTCATTCATGCACATCTAAAGGTCAAAATTATGCATACAGTCATATTTAAATCAAGAGTAAGTGACTATGTCATTAGATTCTTTTTTATGTAAAGGTTAAGATCTACCCATAAAGGATAATAGTGGTAGTCAATATTCATTGTTTCCAGTTAGTTTTGACCCATAATGGTGACAAATGTTTTCATTTCACACACATAATTGTTGGAAATATTGTCATGGATGTCAAAGGTCTAGCATTATTGGTGATAAAGGCCCCATTACATTTAAGGATGTTTTTAATAGTCATATCTTGGCTAATGTGTGTTAATATTTATTTAATATTAATGAATATATTTTTGGTTTTATATAATTCAAAAGAGGGCCCATGGAGAAGTCAAAGAGTCATGGGGTAAAAGACAAAAGAGGAATGGGACGTATTTTCTCATGAAGAGTCATCTTGAGGAATTCCAAGAGTCACCATGTGAAGACAAAGAGGTATGGCACATTTTTCCATGAAGGGACACTTTGAGGAATATGAAAAGTCACCAAGATAAAGACAAAAGAGGAAAGGATGCTTTTTCTTATGAAGGGTCACCATATGACTTTTCAAATTCAAGGATACAAAGGGTCATGCAAGTTTGGCACCATTTTCCATGAGGATTAAAGGGTCACAAAGGGTAAAGGCCAAAGGTCATTTAGAAAGCTATAAATAAAGGCTTGAGAAGCCTTTTGTTATATGGAAGAGAGAGTATGATTTGTCATTATTATATCTAGCTTAGAAGAGCAAAGGAGAGAAAAGAAAGATATATTGTAATGTGTTATCATTTGTTGAAAAATAAACATTGAGAGATAGTTCTATGGTATACACAAAAAGGGTTGGTGCTCATGAATATTTTTTATGTTGGTGCTTAGCAAAGGGGTTGGTGCTCTTGTGGGTTGGTACTCTTGAATAGTTATTGTGTTGGTGCTCAGCAAAGGGGTTGGTGCTCTAGCAAGTTGGTGCTTGTGAATATTGTAGTTTGAGTTGGTGCTCATTCATATACTTGAGATTGTTCTCCATGGTTTTTCCCACATTGGGTTTCCACATTAAATCTAGTGTCTCTCTCTATCTTGTGTGGTGTTTATTATTCAAATTTTATTGCATATATTAAATGTATGGTTAAGTGAAATTTAATTAAGTGAAATTTTATAAGATTTATGATATAGTGATTCACCCCCCCTCTTAGTATATCCCATGCTTAACAATTGGTATCATAGCAGGTTCCTTTTGAAAAAGTTTTACAGCGTGAAGGTAGATCGAGAAAGCACGATGGCTAGATCATATGAAGGATTTTCTACAAATAGGGCACCTATGTTTGATGGGATGAATTATGTTTTTTGGAGCATAAGAATGAAGACTTATTTGATGGCCCTTAGATTCAACATATGGCAAGTAGTGGTGGAGGAATATGAAGAACTACAGACACTTGTAAATACTCTGGTAGAAAAGAAGGTAAGTGAAAATAATGCTAAAGCTTTAAATGTTATTTTATGTGGTTTATATGAATAAGAATTTGTTAAAGTTATGCAATGTAAATTTGCTCGTGAAATTTGGGTAAAACATGAGAATATTTACAAATGTGATGGAAAGGTTAAGCAAGCTAAGCTTCAGACTTTCAAAAGACATTTTGAGAGTTTGAAGATGGAAGAAGAAGAAAATATAGCAAGTTATCTTTTGTGGGTTGATCAATTAGTTAATCAGATTCAAGGTCTTGGAGAAAATTTAGAAGAATCAACTATGGTTCAAAAAAAATTGAGATCTCTACCATTGAGATATGATGTAAAAGTTTGAGCAATTGAAGAGATGAAGAATTTAGCCAAGCTAAAGATGGATGTGCTTCATGGTATTCTCACCGCATATGAGATGCGGATTAAACAAGATAAACCCTCAAAGAGAGAAGCAACTTTCAAGACATCAAAGAAAGAGAAGGCTAAGATCTCAAAATCAAGTGATAATTTCAGTGATGATGAAGATGACAACGGAGCTCTTTTCATTCGCAAGATGAAAAAGGGCACAAGTAAATATCAAAGAAAATTACCTTTTAAATGTTTTAATTGTGGAAACATTAGACATTTTTTAGCTAAATGCCCAAATAAGGGTAGTGATGACAATGAAGAAGGAAAATCTACATACAAGAAGAATTTTAAAGGTAAATTCAAGAAGGGATTCGATAAGAAGAGTTTGTATTCTAAAGATCCTAGCTCAATCGAAGATAGTGGAATCAGTGATTCAGAAGAAGAGATTATATTCATAGCCATACATGAGGATGCCTCTGTAAGTAAAAGTATAGATGATCAAGAAGAAGAATAGATTGAAGCTGAAATGAATATGGAAGGAGAACTCATTTGTGCCTTAGAAGAGTTAGAAGTTGTTGAGAAGAAGAATCCAAGATTGAAGCATCAAATCAAGAAAAATGAAAAGGAGTCAAAGGAAATAATTGATGATCTACAAGCACACTTTGAAGAAGCTAAAAGGAATGAAAAAGATCTAACAGCATAATTGCAAAAAGTAAGTAAAGAATGTGAAAGGTATGTTATTGAAATTGCCTCTTTAAAAGAAGATATTGAGAAAGCAGTCAATGATAAAGTAGTTAGTGATTCAAAATTTGAAGATAACACTAACATGTTGAATAAGATATTAGAAAGCCAAAAGTCAATATCAGATAAGATAGGTATCAAATTTGAAAATAAAAATAGCTATGTTGAATATCTTAAAAATGAGGAAATAAAAAGAGAAGAAGTGAAGAATACAGAGGACATCTCAAACAAAGAAGGCTGGAAGGAATAAAGTTACAAAATACAATCAGGACAGAGATACACAAACAGGTTCTATTTTCATGGTTATTATTTTTATTGTAATGGATATGGTCACAAGAAAATAGAATGTCAGAAAAGAGCTAACAATTTTAGAAACAAGGAGAAGGAAACTCATGCAAAATCTAGCAGAAGCTACAACTCATTTACTCCACTATCAAACTTTGATGAAAAGGCCATTATATATTACAAGCGTAATAATCTTGGACACACAGCCTAGTATTGTAGAAACATGTTCAAGTCAATCAAGAAGGACCAAAGTTTCAAGGTTCCATTCATCAATAAGAAGGTTTAGACATGTTCATGGCAGAAAAAACAACCTGAAGATTCTATGTTGGTTCAGACAACTTTCAATGTAAGAAATGAAGAACAGCCATGGTTTGTTGATAGTGGATTTTTGAGGCACATGACAGGAGACAAGAGTAATTTCATAACTCTAAAGAAGATTAATGGTGGCACAGTGAAATTTGGAGATAAAACCACTACCAAGATAGCCAAAAAAGGTACTTTGAGTTTGGATAATGGTAGAACCAAGACTAAGAATGTATTGTATGTAAAAGGTCTTAAGAATAATTTATTGAGTATCAGTCAAATATGTGATAAAGGATACACATTAAAGTTTTATGCAGAAGGTTGTGAGATTAGAATAAAATATTCAAATGAGTTGATTGCAGATGCTCAAAGGATAGGCAACAATTTATATATATTATCAGATATCTTCACAAAGGCACGATCAAAGGACACATTAAAGGATATGCAAGAGGAGTTGGGAGTAATTTCTTTTACTTCTTGCCATTGAGGTTCAACATCAATTGAGGGGGAGCTAAGTGTTAGCTCTAGGTAGGCCCTTTGCCATTGATGTCAAAGGGGGAGAATAATAGGTACAGGTACAGGTGTAGAAATAGGTACAGGGAACATGTATAGGTTGTTATAGTAAGGGGGAGTTACTATATATTTTTTAGATGATAGTATGTGCAAGTTTTAGGATGTGGTAGTTTCAGTTTAAGTATTACCATCAATGACAAAGAGGGAGATTATTATAAATATTGACATTGATGTCAAAGGTCTAGCATTATTGGTGATAAATGCCCCATTGCATTTAAGGATGTTTTTAATAGTCATATCCTGGCTAATGTGTGTTAATATTTATTTAATATTAACAAATATATTTTTGGTTGCATATAAGTCAAAAGAGGGCCCATGGAGAAGTCAAAGAGTCACAGGGTAAAAGATAAAAGAGGAATGGGACACATTTTCTCATGAAGAGTCATCTTGAGGAATTCCAAGAGTCACCATGTGAAGATAAAAGAAGTATGGCACATTTTTTCATGAAGAGATACTTTGAGGAATACAAAAAGTCACCAAGATAAATACAAAAGAGGAAAGGATGCTTTTGCTTATGAAGGGTCACCATATGACTTTTCAAATGCAAGGATACGAAGGGTAATGCAAGTTTGGCACCATTTTCCATGAGGATTGAAGGGTCACAAAGGGTGAAGGCCAAAGGTCATTTGGAAAGCTATAAATAAAGGCTTGAGAAACCATTTTTTATATGGAAGAGAGAGTATGATTTGAAATTGTTATATCTAGCTTAGAAGAGCAAAGGAGAGAAAAGAAAGAGATATTGTAATGTGTAATCATTTGTTGAGAAAGCAACATTGAGAGATAGTTGTGTGGTATACAAAAAATGGGTTGGTGCTCATGAATAGTTGTTGTGTTGGTGCTCAGCAAAGGGGTTGGTGCTCCTATGGGTTGGTGATCATGAATAGTTGGTGTATTGGTGCTCAACAAAGGGGTTGGTGCTCCTACAAGTTGGTGCTTGCGAATATTGTAGTTTGAGTTGGTGCTCATTCATATAATTGAGATTGTTCTCTATGGTTTTGCCCACATTGGGTTTCCACATTAAATCTGGTGTCTCTCTCTATCTTGTGTGATGTTTATTATTTTAGTTTTATTGCATATCTTGAATGTATAGTTAAGTGTAATTTGATTAAGTGAAATTTTATAAGATTTATGATATACTGATTCACCCCCCCCTCAGTATATCCCATGCTTAACAATAATTAGATCTAATTTGATCATTTTGTCCACCTTGCAGTCGTACACAGTTAACCTAATAGGTAATAATCATCTAAGTCTTCTTTATTTTTCATAGTTAGCTTATTTTATTCATTCTTTATTTATCCATTCCAGTACTTTACTTTCATTCTACTAATTACAAGTTATTTATAGCATTTTTTACCTTTCAATTCATTTTATATTAATTACAATTAATCCACTAATTAATTCCAAATTATGATAAAACATATGTCTAAGCCTTATCTATCTAGATGTATAGTTAAATTGGTCATGCTACTCATAGATTTATATCTTAAATTTGTACCACAAAAATTGGTAAAACAGTGATCATTTTTTACCAATAAGTTTTGGCTTCAATATCAGACCACACTCCTATGGATGACACTTTTCATAATGAGTTTATTATGTATACCAATGTGAAAAAAAATTGGACCATGTATTTTTATGGGTCAAAATGTGCTTCAAGTATTGGGGTTGGCTTTGTATTAGTAGATTCTCAAGGTCAAACTATGAAACTAGCATATTGATTGTGCTTTTCATGTATAAACAAGATAGCAGAGTATGAGGCTTGATTATATATTTACACAATGCACTTGCTTTAATGATTAAATATATAAAATTTCATGATTTTTTTCAAATTTTCACCAATCAAGTGATGAGTGCATATCAAACCAATGAATAAAAATTAATTCCATTTAAATATATAATGCTTAGTTTGATCACCTGGTTTGACGATTTTGATATTGTCAACATTCCTATGAGAGATCATTGAAATGTGGATGTTATGGCTAGGAAATCCTCCATTCTTCATATTGATATTTCAGGTGATCATGTTATATTGACTATTATATGGTTACAACAACCTACCATTGCATTACCAAATTTAGATGGGTTGGATGTGTTTTCCATTACAAGTTATACACCTAACTCAAAGTGGTACACGGATATTTACCAAAAAAATAATATGAAACTATTCCTCTATATTTTTCAATAAATAACAAAATAAAATTGATAAGAGCTTCATTTGATATGTTATTATTGGTGATACAATTTTAAAGAGATCTTTTGATGATCATTTTCTTAGATGCTTTGGGCAAGAAGAAGTTAAATTGACCTTATAAGTGGTTCATCATAGTGAGTGTGGAGGACATATTAATGTAAAATCCATATCATATGGGTTATTAAGGATGGGTTTTAATTCGCCTAAAGTGGAACATGTGTCAATAATATACAGAGGTTTATGAATAATATCAACAACATAATAATTTAAAGCATGAAACATCTCAAGAATTGTAACCTATTATTTCTCCTTAGTCATTTTCCATTGAGTTTTTTATTTAGTTGGAAAAATTAATCCTCCATCATCAAAAGGTCACAAAATCATTATTACTACTACTAAACATATTTTAAATGGGTTGAAGTTTTTCCTTAAGAATCTACCATAGGGGAAGACATGTGTAGATTTATAATGATTCATATCATTTATTAATTTGACCTTCCATCTATTATTAATGATAATGATTCATATTTAAATAATTAGACAATAAATCATTTTTGTGTTGTATACAAAATTTGACATACATTTTTTGCACCTTACTACCTTCACAGGAATGGTCAAACTAAGGTTACAAATAAGACAATTATGAATATCTTAAGAAAAATAGTTAATAAACATGATGAGGATTGGCATGATCATATAATATATGCTTTATGGCATATCAAATGACTTTAAAGATAGTTATAGGGGCTACCCTTATTCTCGTGTCTAAGGTGCAGAGGCAGTTTTGCCCTTAAAGCTTGAGATTCCTTGTTTTCATGTGTTTGTTAAAGGTATAATCAATGAGATAATGAATAAAGAGATAAATTATTACACTTGTTGTAAATGTTAGATAAGGCCTATATTCATGTTAAGCACGAGAGAGTTTATCAAAAATTGCTTAAATAAATATTATAACAAAAAGACTAGATCGGTAGAATTTAATATGGGTGATTTGGTACTAAAATAAAATCAAAAAATATATAAATGTGGATAAATAAATTAAATTAAAATTAAAACCTAATTGGATAGGTCCATATTTTATTATAGAGAAATTTGGTTCAAGGACATATTGCCTAGCCACATTAAAAGAAAAGCCTTTGGTTGATCTAACGAATATAATGAATTTGCATCGATTTAAAAGTCAAGTCATTTTCCTTGTTTCCCTTTTTATTTTTTGATTATTTTCATTTTATTGATCATTTTCCATTTGATTGCATGCTTATTGTGATTGCTTGATTCATATATTTTGCACACTTGTGTGTCTTGTTTGATTTTCTTCGATTGTCTTGTCTAGTCATGTCAACACATCTTAGAGTCTTCTCTTTATCAAACTTCATAAATCATATCTTGCCTACATTTGGGGAAACATATTATATATCCTATGTCGCTAGCCAATAGAAGGGCATACTATTACTATGCTTTATCATTTCTACTTTTCCATTGGGGGCATATCACTTATCCCTATTTTTGGAGTATCATCAAGTAATATCACTTGTCTCTCCCTTTTTACACATGTGCTTATAGATACTAAATTTATTTTATTATGATTTTATTTCACCACACATACTTCATACATATTAGTCACATCATGGTTGCTATATTTTATACATTTATTATTTAATCTTATCCATATTTGGGGAAATGGTTACATTGGGGCGTATCACTTATATTTATTTATGGGATACCATTAGGGCATATCACTTTTCCCTTCCTTTTTACACCCTTACTTGACATAATTTGGTTTTGGTATATCAGTATTGGATTATGGGTACATATTGAGCTTACATGTTCGTATCTTTCTATGTTTCTATATTTCACTTTGTTGTATATGAGCTTTCACAATGGTTATATCTTTTGTCTTTATATCTATGTTACACATGGTGTACATCGCACTTTAATTTGAGATGAGTGATTTATAATAACATCCCTCACCTCAAAAATGGGGCATAAAGTCAGCTTATTCTATCTTAAATTTACATGTTACAAGGTTACAAGTTAAAGGTACCATATGTTTGCTTTTTTGGTAAAGAAGAAGATTTTTTGCCATGGCATTGGTCATGAAGCTTTAAATTTTCGTTTCAATTTTTATTTTTTAGCTTGTTTACTATTGGATTGCGGAGATTGAGGCTCATTTTTATTTTCATTAGAGTTTCATAGATGGCAGCATGGTTTGCATACACCAAGTGTATCCTTTCATTTTTTTTATTTTAGTTTTCACTTATTTCATTTGGTTACATTGTTATTAATTTATCAAGACATTGATCTACTTGTACATATTCATGTTTTCTTGTAGGTACATTTAATATGTCTGCATTAGATTATGGGTGAGTTCATTCCATGGAAGATAGGGTTTCCTTATTCAAAACCTCTTTGGTATCATTTGTTTATTTTTCTTTGATACACATGCACATATACAAATCAAAGTAGGGAACTATGTAGACACCTAATTTTCATATAAGCCTTGAAATTGCAATGTTATCAATGTGATATTTTGTATATGGATCATCGGTTCAAATTAGGCATTTATTGGCACATTTTTCTTGTATTTTTGTTTCTCATTTCTTATTTGTGAGGCCCTATTCTTCTCTCTTATTTGTTTTCTCTCTCATTTGTGTTTCTTTGTGCTTAGGGGTCCATGTTCTTTCTCTGCCTCCATTATTTTTGGTTTTTGACTATTTTCAAATTGTTTCAAAAGGGGTCTAACCTCTTTTGGAGTAGTCTAAAAATGGTTTCTTTCTTTTTATGGGTCCTTTGTCCTTTATTTTTTTTAATTCATCTTGTAAGCTCATTTTTTAAATTTTACCCCTTTTCTTGTGTCAACGTGTGTATCAATATATCTCTAATTTGAACTTAAGATTTATATATACAAAGCATCCTAATCCATTTCAAAAACAAGTATCATGAGATCGCATGGATTATATTCTACATTTTCAAGGATAACATCTAGATATCAGTTCTATTGATTTTATTTTCTATGTCTTATACTAAAAGAGGTCATAAGTGAAAGAGCATATGGTATTCATTGATTATCATATGTATGCTTATGTCACATTTTAATGACTCACTCACACACACTACAACTACATTGAACCATGATTCTCATCACTAGTTTATAGATGCAAAAATCAAGGGGCCTCGAGCTAATAACCTTTCACCTTTCATTTCATCTTGCATTTTTTGCTATATGTTGAGGCCGAATTAGGGTTGTATCAAAGGATATAATATTATGACATATGTTTCCCGTATTCTCAAATATGAGAGGCTTTTGTGCATCTGCAACTAACAAGGGATATATGAAGTTTTAGAGTATTTTTTTCATTTTTGCTAGGACTGTCATTTTTGGAGAGGTTTGAAATTGGTCTACCTCTTTCAAAGCAATACTAAAGTGGTCACTACAATAAAACACAATCTAATTTTTTGGGTTCATTATACATGATTCCAAAGCCTTATTTCTATTATATTCAACCATAGTTATGATCTATGTAAGTCAGAAATATGTATTTATCTCATCTCCTTCATTTATATTTTTCATTTATAGTTCAAGGTAATTTTATTCCCTACCCTTATTCACTAAGTAGGTATGATTTACTATATTTTAACTGATTATCTTGTGCCATTGTTTTACCTAGTAGATGTAGTGTTTTGAACATTTGTACATCCTTTTGGTAAAACATTGCTTACCTTACAATAGAATTGGCATGTGAAAAAAATTAAAGTAGAGATTTTGAAGATTTGAAAGATGTGTGGATTACAGATATGAGAACAATAAGGCATATAACTTTTAGTAAGGATTTATTTTTGGAGTATTTAAAATAAAATTTGAAAATTATCAGACTTGCAGACAAGAGTCTTCATAGTAAAGTTGGCATTATAAGTGTGAATTAAAACTCCATAATGATTATGAGACTCGGATTCATGATGTATGTTATGTTCCCACATTAAAAAAAAATGATTTCTTTGGTATATATAAGGATATTTTTTTGTCAATTTGTGCTTGAGAATGGTTTATTGAAAGTGAATTCAATTAAGAAGAGATATGAAACTAAGTATACATGATATGAGGATTGTATGTTGATCATAATTCACTAAAAAATCATGCTAAGAGGATAGGAGCATGTATTAGTAGCACAATCATATTTATCTTTAGTGTATGGGTACCATTTTTTGGGGGTTAATGTAAAATGATAAATCAATAGATGAGATAATTAAGAAACAAACCATGCTACAACTCTCATCTTGTCAGAGCTCCCCATTTGAACAGTTTGGGTATATTGGTGTAAAAATATATAACATTGTATAACTAATAGGAAATGCGAGTATGTTAAGGAATATGATTATAGGAGTGTATGGATAAATGAGTGAGTGACATCAAAGCATAAATATTAAGAGAATAGTTAGAAATATTTTTGGTTTGGATGATCCATTGAGCTCATTATAATAAATTGAAGAAGAGAAAGAGGTATTAGAGAGATGAGAGTAATTCTCCACTTTTTTTATTTTTGTTAATTTGATTGGGTAAAAAATGGGTTTTAAAGGACCTAGAACACATTTTTTAGAAAGCAAGGAAAGAAAAAGAAATTGAAATTGAAAACCAACATAATAAAATATTTTTGTGCATGGAAATTAGGAGTTTGATTTGAAACCCTAGGTCAAAAAGATAACCTAAATTAGTGATCAATTAAATCTAGTAAATAATAATCATATTTATCTTTAGTGTATGGGAATCATGAATTTAGCAATGAGGTCCAACTTCTTGCCTTTGACACATATTATAAAAATATGGTACATGGATTGCCAACCTTTGGGAATAATAATATTCTCTATGAGGCATACATAATAGATAAGCAAAACCATCTAAAGTTCCCAAAATAATCAATTTGTATAGCTAATAAGATTTCACAATTGGTTCATAGTGATGTTTTTGATATGGGTACTTAGTCACATAAAGGGAATAGATATTTTGTGATTTTCATTGATAATCATTCTTGCATGACATGGATATATTTTATGAAGAATAAAATAGAAGTGTTCTCTAGGTTTGTTGAGTTTAAGAACCTAGTCGAGAAATAATGATATGCCCTTAACCTATAGTGCATCCAGGGATATGTGTGGCTAACTTGTGGCTTACACACCTTCATATTATCTTGTTGTACCTCTCTTATTATTAGTTTGGTTAGCCTATGGAATAACCTTGGCTAAGTAGAGTCTATATAAAAGGTAGTGGTTAGTCTTTTATGATTAGATTGTGAATTATATTTTTATTGCATTATTGTGGAGCTTCCAAAATCAATTGCAACAAATCACTGAGAAATTGGCCAACTTTTCAACTCACCATTTATAAAACAACCCTCCACCACTTTAGTTTGGTACTTCTCCTCCAAAAAATCACAACACTAATCATGGTATGAAGCTATTGTTGCCAAAAATGGACCTACACAAGTTTGATGGTAATGATCCACTCATATGGATTACTCAAATTGAAAATTTATTTGATCTACATCAAACTCCCTGATCACAAAAGGTGGTCATGGCCTCTTTATATCTGGAATCTGAGTAGTTTATTTGGTATTGATGGTTGTGTGCTCAAAATAAAAAGAAGGGTCTCTTAGTTTTTTGGTTTAGATTTTTGAAGAGAGGAAAATCTAATTGACATATTTTTGGGTGGATTCAAACATAACATCGAATTGGAGTTTTACATGTTTCATCCCAATAATGTATCTGAATCCATACCAAGGGTATGTTTGGCTGAGTAAAAAGAGTAGATCAAATGAAGACCTTTCACTAACATGCATGAATGCACCTTCTCAACACCATCATTTCCAAAGCCTATCAGATTAACACCTTAATAAGTTGAATAAAATCATACAAAAGGTTTATGTTTTGGATGCAATAGCAAATAGAGTAAAGGACATTGATGTGCGGAAAAAAGTTATTTTACATTGAAAGTGGCAATGATGAGGAATAAGATGATGAGGCTCACAAGAAGGTTTGAAAGAACCTGAGGATGAATCTGAAGATTCTCAACCTACTATTTCATGTCATGCACTTTTAGGCATTAGTACTCCTCAAAATTTTAAGTGGTGAGTTTCCTAAAGAAACAGAAGGTGATTGTGTTAATTAACTCTAGGAGTACACATAACTTCATCAACAAGAAGTTAGATACTCATTTGGATTGTTTCATTACCTAACTCCATAATTTCAAGTCGTGATTGTAAATGGTGGTACAGTTAACTATTCTTGAAAATTCCATAACATTAAGCTTATTATAGGAGACTACTTGTTAGATTCTCTTATGTTTTTTATTCTCATAGGAGGAACTGACATGGTTTTGGGAGTGCAGTGACTCACCACTTTGGGCACTATTGAGATGAATTTTCAAGAACTATCCATGAGGTTCCATTTAGAAGGTAGGACCTTTGAACTGCATGGATTACAGGCTAAATTTCCACAACTAGTTAGTTCCCATCAAAGGATGAAGATTCTCAAAAAATGTGCAAAAAGATTTGTGGCATGTTTATTTTCCATAGAGGTTTAACTCACTGAGGAGTCTACACATCCTAATTTACAAAGGGTGTTGGATGACCATTCTATTTTTTTTGGTGACATGCCAAAAGGACTTTCTCCAAGTTGTGTACATGATCATGCCATCAGGCTCATTCTAAGAAGTACACCACACAACATCAAACCCTTCAAGTATCCTTATGCCTAAAAGAGTGAAATTAAAAATATGGTATAGGAGATGTTGGAGGCATGAATCATCTGACACAATCAAAGTGGATAATCCTCCCTGGTGTTCATTGTACAAAATAATGATGATAGTTGAAGGATGTGCCCAAACTATAGAGAACTCAACAAGTACACCATTAAAGATAAGTTTCATATTCCAATAATTGATGATTTTCTAGATGAATTGCATGGTTTTGTTTATTTTACCAAGTTAGACATTCGCTCCAGGTATCATCAAATTCACATCCATGATGAAGACATACCTAAAATAGATTTCAAAACTCATGAAGGCCATTATAAATTTATGGTCATGCCTTTTGGCCTCATAAATGCACCATCTACATTTCAGAGTTTGATGAATACTAATTTTAGGCCATTTTTGAGAAAGTTTTTATTAATGTTTTTTGATGATATCCTCATCTACAACAAAAATTGGGAATACCATTTGAAACATGTGAAATAGGTACTTTCAGTTCTAGAATAACATCATTTTTATTCCAAACCTTATAAATGTGATTTTGGTGTCTAAGAGGTGGAGTACTTAGGTCATATTGTTTCACATGAAAGAGTGAAAGTTAATGCTAAAAAAATCCAAGCGATGATGGAGTGGTAGTTTTCCAAGACCCTCAAGAACATTCAAATATATTTTGGGGCTAACTGGTTATTATTATAGGTTTGTCAAAATTTATTGTAGCATTGCAGCCCCACTCACCTCTTTGTTGAAGAAAGACTCCTTCCAGTGGACTAATTTAGCTACCAAGGCATTTAAAAAATTAAAAATTGTTATGTGCACAACTCGAGTTTTGGATAGTCTTGATTTTTCAAAAACATTTTTGATGGAGTGAAATGCACCAGGATATGGCATGGGGGTTCTACTCAAGCAAGAAGGTAGACCACTAGATTTGAAAGTCGCCAACTAAAGGGGGGGAAATAGGATCAAATAAATCTATGAAAAAGAGATGGTGGTTATTCTACATGCAGTGAAATAATGGAGACCTTCTCTGATGGGTCATCACTTTCAGGTAAACACTAATCATGATAGCCTCAAATATTTTTTAGAGAAACAATTGTCATCTAAAGAACAATGAAAATGGGTGACTAAAATGTTAGGATATGATTTTTAAATAGTGTATAAGAAAGTAAAAAATAATGTGGTGGCAAATGCCCTCTCCTGATGGGATGAATCAATTAAGACATTGTTATATGCCATGACCATGTGGCAGGTAGATTGGCTAGAGGAAACAAGATCTGAATGGGTGAATGATAATGCTACCAAGGATTTAATTTAAAATATTCAAAAATGTTATGATGAATCTAAAAAAATAACATGGAATGGGAACATGTTATGGTATAAAGATAGATTATACCTCTATAATCATTTTCTCCTCAAACATAAAATTCTTCAGGAACTTCATGCCTTTCCACTTGGAGGTCACTCCATATTTTTGAAAACATATCATATAATCAAGTAGGATTTATTTTTGGAAGTACTCAAGGGGGGTGTCTAGAAATATATGGCCAAATGCATGGTATGTCAACAAAACAAATGTGAAACCATTAAGACCCCAAGTCTTTTTTAGCCTTTATCCATCCCTAGCCAGTGTTGGGAGGAGGTTTCCATGGATTTCATTATAGAATTACCATGTTCTGAGGGTAAAAATATTTTCATGGTAGTTGTGGATAACCTTATCAAGCATGCTCATTTTTTTTCC
Source organism: Torreya grandis (assembly GCA_037957365.1). Taxonomy (NCBI): domain Eukaryota; kingdom Viridiplantae; phylum Streptophyta; class Pinopsida; order Cupressales; family Taxaceae; genus Torreya; species Torreya grandis. The sequence continues at coordinate 2,339,143 of JARHVA010000402.1, read as the reverse complement.
TTATCACAGTCATTTGTTTCCAGTACAGTAGCTTCTTTTCTCAATATAGTTCAAAAATTGCATGGTACTCAGAAGATCATTGTAAGTGACTGAGATTCCATATTTACTAGTAATTTTTGGAGTGAATTATTTTCATCTTTGGTCACCTAGTTGGCTCATAGCTCATCATATCATCCTCAATCTGATGGACAAAGGTAGTCAATAAATGTCTAGAATGTTATCTTTGTTGTTTTGTTTCTAAAAACCATAAAAAAAAATGGGTTCATTGGTTGCCACTTGTTGAATGGTGGTTTAACATTTATTTTCACACTTATTCCAATATGTCTTCCTTTGTGTAATTTTATGGGTATCACCCACCATCCAAATTTGATAGTGACTCCTAAGGTTTGAGCTGTTGGGTAACACATTCATCATCAACAGGAGGTGCTAGTCAATTTGTGAGAGAATTTAGCAATGGCACAAAATATAATGAAGCAACAAGCAGATCAACACTGCAATGAGCAACATTTTGACAAAGGTGATTGGGTATTTGTTTATTTGCATCCATGTAATTAGATGTATCTAAAGAAAAATAAAGAGGATAACAAGTTGTACTTAAGTATTATGGACCTTATCACATCTTACAAAAAATTGGTATTGTGGCTTACAAGCTATAAATATTTGCATTCACTTGCATACATTTGTTATTCCATGTATATTGCCTAAAGAAGGTAATTAGACAGATTTTCCAATCAAACTAAGTTATTTAAATTGTATGAAGAATGTTGAGTAATTATGGAGCCTGAATAGATCCTTCACATATACACTAAGAAATTATAGGCCAGAGCTATTAAGGAGTATTTAATCAAATGAAAGAACCTGCATTTCGAATATGGAACATGGGAGGATGAATCATTTACGCAAAAACATCATGGTTTGATTCAAAATTGAGGACAATGTTGTTTTGAATGAGAGGGGAATGCTACGCCCTTAACCTATAGTATGTCTATGCATATGTGTGGCCAACTTGTGGTTTACACACCTTCATATCACCTTATTGCATTTCTCTATGTTCTTAGTTTGGTCGGCCTATAGAATAACCTTGACTAAGTAGAGTATATATAGGAGGTAATGGTTAGTCTTTTATGATGAGATTACGAATTATGTTCTTATTGCATTTTTGTATAGGTTGCCCTCTCGAAGTGGCTCAATCATAATGATCAAGTATTTTTCTCTTTCTCCAATTGTTGTTGTGGATCTATTCATTCTCCTCTTAATTATGTGATATAATTATATTATTACGAATCATTTAAGTAATTTTATCACATAATCTAACATGATAATATTGACTTTGAGATCAAATAATGGTGGTGAATACATATCTGATGAGTTTCAATATTTATACAAGGAACATGGCAAAAGGAGACAGTTTACTATCACTTACACACCATAACAAAATGGCATAGCAAAAAGGATGAACACAACACTTGAAGGTATGGATAGATCTATGTTGAAATATATGATATATATAAGTGTTTTTGGGTAGATGCATAAGAAGAATAGAGATCTCACGTTACCAATGTATAGAGTGACACTTATTGAGGTTTTCCATGGGTACAAACCAAATGTAAAGGACATAAAGATATTTGGTTCAATATTTTAGGCATTAGTTGATGAGTACTTTAGGAAGAAATTAGATGATAGGAGTGTGAAATGGATTTTATTAGCTATTTTTATGAGAAGAAAGGTTATAGATTGAAGTTATTTATGGTCATAAATTCATAATCAGTAGTGATGTCATTTTGGATGAACTGGATAGTAGGGATGATTCTCAACTTGAGAAGAGGGTGATGCAGGTTGAGAAAAAAATCAAAAAATAATAAGAAAAGAAGTAAAGTTCAACCTCATAAGGAGAGTGTGGTATATTATGGATTGAAGAAGGAATGATAGGCCTCTAGAATCTTGGAGTCCAAGTGGAGGTTCTAGTGTGGTGAGTAGTTCACTTAATTCTAATTCCATTGATTATAATTCAAATCATATAAATTTTGGTAATTTAAGGTGATGAGTAGGTTTCATCTCAATCTCATGGATTAGAAGAGATTAGAGATAATTCATAGGTGCAACAAGGTGATGAGTCACTTTACATATCCAAGTGGGTGAAATATCAAATTGCTTCACGTAGACCTAATGTGGAGATTGTAATTGGTCCAAGGATCACACGAAAACAAGTAATTTTTTTTTGTGAACCATCAAAATTTTCAAAGGAAACTAAGATAATTGAATGGGGAGATGTTATGAGAAGTGAATATGATTCTCTCATGAAGAATAAGACTTGGAACCTTTTAGATTGTCCACTTGGAATAAAACCCATTGGGATCAATGGGTATATATGGTGAAGTATAAGGTGGATGGATTGGTGAACAATTAAAAGGCAAGATTGGTAGCCAATGGGTATGCCATAAAATAAGGCATAGATTATATGGAGACATTTGCACCAAACACCAAGTGGGACACAGTGAGGATGATTTTAGCATTTACCACACAAACAAAATGGAAGGTATATCAAATAGATGTTAAAAGTGTTTTTATTAATAGTGATTGCAATAAGTTGTTTACATGTCACAACCACAAGGATTTGAAGTAAATGGTTCAAAAATCAAGGTATGTTATTTGGCTAAAGCTTTGAATAGGTTGAAACAAGCACCTACAGCAAGTTAAGTAAATATTGTTGGTTTTTTGAAGAAAATTGGTTTTATAAAGGGTAAATCTAATGATACACTATACATTCGAGTGCAAAGGAAACAATTTGTGATTTTAATATGTATGTTGTTGATATTTTGCTAACAAGAAATAAAGACAAAAAATTTAATGAGGTGAAGAAAATGTTGAGAAAAGGTTTTAAAATAATTGATTTGGACATTTTTCACTATTATTTAGGAACAGAGGTAAGACAACAAGACCATTAAATAATCATTTCATAAGAAAATATATATCTATGAATTGTTGAAAAGGTTTTAAATGGATAATTATAAATTGTCTCTAACACCTAGTGGAAACTAATTTGAAACTTTTTAAGGATGGAGGAGGTGAATTGGTTGATGATACAAGGTATAGGAAATTGGTTGGAGGTTTGATTTATTTGTTGAATACTAGATCTAATGTTTTATTTTTAGTTACTATTCTATCTAAATTCATGCATGAACCAAAGGATTCATTGGTTAGTAGCTAAAAGAGGTTTGAAATACTTGTAGGGAACTAAACCTTTTGGTATTGAATAAATATGATATTATAGACACCTAAATTTGTATAATACCCCTTTCTATAGTGTCTTATCCTCAATTTATCATTTTTTTCCTAATTTTATATATTTGTGTATTTCTAGGACTTCTTTGGCCCACATCAGTCTCTATTTAACCCTTGAACCTTAAAATAACATCTAACACTTATTAGAATCTATCCATTGGCATCATTGGACTAAACTTCATTTTTTATTATGTTACTCATCAAGATATAAGCCTTTATTCATCCTAGGTTAGACTCACCCCCTACATGATTCCACACTAGGCAGACACATGCCATGTGCGAGTCTACCCTATTTTCCTTTTTGTGGATTCTTTCTCTTGTTGTTGTTGATCATGAATTTTTAACTTTTTTCCTTATCATTTCTAAATTTTGCCTATGCACTGTAAGATTCGACCAAGAATGAATGTCCAAGACCAATGACAAGAAGATCAAACACACAAATATGTTGAAGCTAGAATTAAAGAAATGAGTAGAATCTGCACTAGATATATTCAAAAATGGATATAGATTGCATAACAAAGGATCGAAGCTTACAGATCACTAATATCATAACTCTCACAACTCTCAAAGTTATCACAACTCACAACTTACACAACTCCTAGCTAAGTAACTCACCACAATCCGAAAGACTCCAAATATTCTATATCAATAAAGCTTATAAAGGGATGTACATATAGGTGGAAGTTAGGTGATTCCCAACCATACCATGCATGTGGGACTAACTTCCCCAAAATAGGTGGAAGAAAGGCAAGGAACCAACATCCCAATACATGTGGGATAAACTTCCCTAATGTACAAAAAATAACTAGGCAAGATAAATGGTAGGAAAAAAAATATCCTACACTAACATGCACTTGACTTATCCTAGAGAGCCTTGTATATACAAGTCATCCTAAGACTTTTTCAAGAGCAAATGTATCAATGAGGAATCAAGGGGATTGTCGAAAAGAATATAATATTAGATTATCAAATATCAATGCCTAGAGTTAAGCATTAAGCTTCTTCATTTCTCTTACTTCAAGTTGAGCTTCATTGAGTCATATAATACACAATTGTGATGAAGTTTTTTTACCTTGGTCTTTCATCACCTCTTCTACCAAATAAAGTTTTTAGCTTGTATGTAGTTTCATTATCACTTCTAGAGAGAATGAGTTTAAAAACCTTTGCTCAAGTTATTCCATTTACACTCACTCATAACTACATGGACGTCTAATTACAACATGTGGAATGCATAGTTTTCATTGTCGCTTTGGCGGTTGTCTAATTCCATAACCCATTGTTTCTTTTGAGTACCAAACTAGGTAAAAGAGAAGGAATTAGCAATTCAACATATTTTGCTCAGCAAAATAATGAACTAGTCATAAAAAATAGTGTGAAACCCTACATAGGTCAATCACAGCAACGCAAGTCCACCTAGAGTGAGTCTATCCAGGTCACATCTACGCAAAGTGTAAGTCTACCTAGGAGTCCCAGATTTTAAGATCAGAACATAGACAATCTACGTAGTCACATTTCATATCCACATTTTAGTTATAACAACTAGGTGTGATTGTTTTTATCTCGTTGTACTTACTTTTCATAGCCTAGTTCATTAATTGCTTTGTCTTGTTATTATTGGCCAATTGGGTAGCAATGAATTATGTACTCTCATATCCATATTGTTATATATATTCATTACAATTGTTTTATTCTTTATTTTGATTTAAAACATGAATTAAGGTAAACATAAACTGTGAACCCTGAAATACTTACATTCAACCCAGGGTTTTTCAAACCCTCAATCCTCTTAGGCTTTTCATTTTCAAATCTAATTTTCATATTTGAACTTTCTTTAGGCTTTGGTCATTCTTCTCAAAATCTGATTTTCAGCTTTGAGTCTTAAATTTATTAGCCATGGCCACCACTCATGATGATAATCCTTCTATAGTAAATGTGGATGAAAATGCCTAACCACTTTGTGATAAGGTGCCCATTATTACAACTTGTGGTAGTGACGATAAAACCTATAAGGACCTTGACCATCCCAAAGAATTTGACCTACATAGGGTAGCAACTTTTGAAATCTTCAAAGCAACAATTCAATAAAATATTGGATGTGTGGAACATTTATTACAACAATTGAAAGCTAGACAACAAGAGCGTAGAAACAAGAAACTTTTACCTAAATCATTGAATGGTAGTATCGCTTTTATATAAAATGGTGAGGCTAGTGATCCTAATACAACTCTTCCACCTAGTACCACACCACCTTTGATTTATACTACTATTCCTTATGCCTCTACAGTTCATCCTAACAATCCAAATATCAATGTGCTTCTAACGAATTCATGTATTCATTCTATTGGTCTTGAACATACTAATGGCAACCCTACATCTAATGGTGCATCTACTAATTTAGTGGTACAATTACTACTTAATGACATGAAGATACAAGTTTTATAACTATCACAAACATCTAGCAAACCTAGCCATATGTTTTTATATTTGGACATATTACACAACCCGTTGGCCCAAGAAGTGATTGTTCATCCTTTGCCTCCATTCATTATGTATACCCAAGTTTACAACATTTAACAAAAATGGGGATCCATTTAAATACATAAAATCCTACTTTTTGTCTTGTCATGGGTATCACCTTGATGAACTACTCATAACCATAATGTTTTCTAGAAGCCTCATAGGATATGTCTTAGATTGGTTTTATTTTTTACATAAAGGATCCTTGCGTAAATTTCATTAGCTACTTGAGCTCTTCTTGGTGCATTTTTCAATAAAAAATAATCAAAAGGTCATTTTTTAATAAATTGCCAAAATCAAACAAGAAACTAATTAACACTTTGTAGACACTATGCTTATATTCAAAACCATGCTCACCAAGATGTCACATGTGCTTCCTAATAGTGAGTTTCAAATCATATCCTAGTTTGCTCAATTCTCTTAAAGACAAGGTTATATTTATTGAATATGATTTGTTTGATGACTTTTCACATGCCTTGCACAACATTAATATATAGCTTATGGATACTAATATGTTAAAGTATACACCCGTTGTTTCAACATCCAATACTCCCAAATTTCAAGGAAAATCAACATTCAAACCTAAGACTAATGACGCACCTAACTTTCAAGCTAAAAATGATGCCAAGACTATTAATGCAATTTCACAAACACAAGATAGGATTATAATTCCAATTCTTAAACAAACTAGAGAATTTACATCATTACTAAATCCACCTCTTTAGATATTAAAGAGCTTGCTTGACTGTATTTTCATCTCTTTGCCTAAACCAATTCAACAAGATACAACTCAACCATTACATAAAGGTTATAATCCAATTTATTTTGTAATTATCATCATGGTTCAAGACATGCAACCAATAGATGTTATAAATTGTCATAAAATACAAGACGTAACTAATAGTTATACCATTGTCACATATGGGCATAACTCTAATTTGAATGAATCAATGCAACACCCTATCAGCGCTTGTAAATTTTTTAATTCGTTGTCAAACCATAATGCTCCAAAGCAAAACAAAGTGCATATGGTAACATTTATACATACTCTACCATGCAACCTGAGCATGAGATTGATAACATCATTGGCATGGTGTTAAGATATAAAAGGAAAACTCCTATTATAGTTTATGACTACAAAATACTTAATGATAAATCAAACAATGGTCCAATATACATATATGGGTTTGTTGACTACAATTCTTCTGTCACGCATGGCATTATGATTGATAATGGTTTTAGCAACCACCTTAATTTGATGACATTATTATCTAGCTGAGGGTATACTCATGGATTTGTGTGGTGTAACCACAACATTGTGCAGGGATGGTGGACATGGACACACACCCGTAGGTGATACTAAACTCCCACTCACAGTTAGATCTAAGACATGCCTAGTTTGGTTCCATGTCATAAATCAAGATCATATAGTCTACTGCTTGGGCACCCTTGGCTTCATCAAACAAAAGTACTATTATCTATTGTACACAATTGTGTCAAAATTGAGCATAATAGAGAAGTCCACACTATGTGTGGCTTACCTTATAAGAGACCTATTCATTGACCACTAGTTCACCTCGAAAGGTGAATATCATTTACCCTAGTGTGGTCCCCACTACTTTTGCATCAACAAAATAATCATATACACCTATATTTGAACCTAAAACATTATTGTCTATCATGTGAGCAACTCACCTATAGTTTCACTTCTAAGATGTACACCACCTTGACATATGTGTCCTAAGGTTGATGTGAGACCTAGACCAATCATTTTATCACAATCTATCATGACACAACCTTTAATAGCTCCTTCATTACATTATAAACATGTTACTCCTACAGACAATGATAGTTATCGCACATCTAGCAATCATTTTTTGATACATTGAATGATGCATCCTACTCTTATAGTTTGGATCCTAGTACTATAGACTAGATTATTGGGCAACCTTGTTAACCCACGGCTTGAGCCTCATCAATGCATCTTCATTATATTATAATCTTGTACATAGCATTCTTTTTTTATATGTCATGGCTTACATGTGGCTTCCTCCTAGAGATTGATTACATTTTTCTATCTTCTTGTTTAAATATTAACATTTGTCTTTTGTTTTCATTAACATTCTTCTAGCCACCTGATTCATTTTGCTTGATATGTTTCACTAGCCTTGTTCATTTGATTGTTGATCATAGTCTAAGAACTTCCATTGGCTTCTCAATGATGACAACATGTTTATTGAGACCTCCTCTCATAGCATGTGTTGATTTCTAAAGGAAGTTGTAGGTTGCTTAAAATCCTCTTCATCTATTCCTCTAATAGAGTAGCCTTGCTCCTCTCTTTTCACGTGTGGCCATGTGCCTTCTTGTGTTACTTCTCTATCTTCTTCTACACATATTACTAAAAAATTAAAAACAGAGATTCATATATAATCATATATATTTGCATAAAGAGGTGTCATATCCACACAAGTTCCTTATCGATCATATATATACATATATTTGCCTATGGGGCATTGTACCCATACATGCTCCTTATTGATCATACTTATACACACATCTACATATGGGGGCGTTGTACTCATGCCTGTTCCTTACTGACATACCTTGTGCATGGAATCTAACATACCCTTTTTGCTTTTGAGTATGCATAGTTGATACATGATAGGTTATCATTTATGGTACATTCATTTTCATATCTTTCTACCATTGAATTCTCATACATTAGGGGAATGATGTTTCCCGATGTACCTTTTCATCTTCACTATAAGATGTATTCACTTATGGGCCTCACCACATATTCATCTATATCATGTGATCATGACACATTGCTATTATCTTAAAGACTAAAAGTTATACTACACATGTGCCTTACATCATTACATTGATGGGCCCATATGTCCTCATATATTTTACACGTTGTTACATTATAATCATCATATTGGATATATAAAAATAATTCATAATATCATCAACCAAGGGAAAATATTTTATTACAAAACATCAAAAACATTACAAAATACATAAAAATTAAAAAACATTGATTTATTCATGGTGGCATATTCATGTATGCTAGAGGCTTTCATATCATGATTTACAAGTGTTTTTCATGATATTTCTTCAGTGGCTGCGATGGACCTTTATAGGTTTCACAATGTTGAACTACATACTATTTGACCACATCTTGAGGGGGCATTCTCATAAACAAGATGTCTTATCTTGTAGGCATGATCATATAATAGATTTTGCACGATAATATATTTCCTTGCTTGCTTTTATTATATCGAACCAGATTACATTGGTTACTACATTTTTTGCTAGTACGGAGATCTTATGTATCACATGATATCTTCATTGTGATTGTTACATGGTTGCATTGACTATTGTGTGTGGATGCTTACATGTGCATGTGGTTGTTTGTTTATGTGTCTTTGCCCATAAAGAATCCTCTTATCATATTTTGTGAATCCCATCCTTGTGTGTTGTCTCACTAACTTGCCTAGGCATGAACTTGGGTGTGTTCACTAACTTGTGTAGTCTTAACTTTAAATGTGTTTTATTGCTATATTATATACTTGCAACGATGATGTATATCATACATATTACCATAATTGCTTGGTGTATATGTTTCTATAGTTTCAACCATGCATCTATGGGGTATGGTACTTGTGTGTGTTCTTATTGCCATATCTAACCCAATTGGGGGCATCATATCACATTTGGAACATACTAGTTGTTCTTATCTTCCTTTGCCTTCATGGCCATCATACACTTTTGCATTGTGCTTGATATGATACTATCTTTCTTACTCTAGGTGACACTTTTGCATTGTACAATGGGACATGACTATAGATCAATTCATTTGTTATAAAAACAATTCAATGGTAACAACTTTCAAATTCATTACATGTGTTTCAAAAAATTGATGCTTCGAATATATTATTTTTCTAATTTATAAAACACTCAGCATTATCTTTGAGATAAGTGATTGTAGCACAAGTCTTCATCTCTCACCTCAAAAAGGAGACATACATCAAAAGCATTTTTAAACAAAATTAAAATTTAAACAAACTTAAGGGAACTGAATTAAACTTCAACAAAAATTATCTATTTCTCTAATCAAGATGCAATTGTGTCCCTGCTAACTTCCCTAGAAGTGTTGGCTATGTTTTAGCACTTACCAAAAGTATATTTTCATGTTTCAAATATTATCATGCACATTGACTACCTATAGCAATTCGCACTTGTTTTAAGGATATCAAGGAACCCGTGTAAATGGAAACTTAGCTCGAGTGTACATCACAACCCTCCACTCTTTCCTAGATAAGTGAAAGTTATAATTTCAAATTATACATGTTTATACTTTGACGCACATGTATTCACTCGCGTTCACACACCCACGTCAATAGTAGAGGCATTATGTAAACACCTAAATTTGGTACGAGACGCTTTTTCATAATGTCTTATCTTTAATTTATCATATTTGACCCACTCATGTATATTTACGTATTTATAGAACTTTTGAGGCCTCATATTGGTCTCTATTTAGCTCTTGAACCTTAAAAGATCTAACACTTCTCAATACCTATAAGTTAACATCCTCAGAGTAGCATATGTTATCGTACTCATCATCGAGCTCTGAGCCTTTGTTCATCCCATGTCGGACACACAAAGTCTGCCTTGATCAAACATATGCCCAACACAAGTCCATCCTACTTGCCTTTTGTGGGTTCTTCTACTAGTCACTGCTACTCATGCATTTTTAACATTGCAAGTCATCCTAAACCATTTAAGGAGAAAATGAATCATAGAAGAATCAAAGGGATCATAAAAAAGAATAGGATATCAGATTATCAAAGATCAAGACCTAGAGCCAAACATCAAGCTTCATTCCTCCAAGTTAAACTTCCTCGAGTCATATGAGACACACAAAGTACCAAATAACCATAATTACACGAACTAATAAAGATGGTCTAAATAAAGGAGGAATGATCGTCTATATATATTTATCTATTCATAAATATGAAGTCGCTTTATCTTGGATGGTTATAACTCTCATTGCCCTCTTATTCTAATAGAAGGTAGGCCAATTAGTTCTATAAACAATAATCCCAAAAATAATAAATCTTCTTGTCCAGCGGACCATCCCCATAAACCCTAACAGTAGGAATCCCAAAGTACACAATCAATTACAAGGTTGGTTTACATCAAAAATACAAATATTTACTCATAATTGTTGTTAAAGATGGGGGCAAATAAGAAATTTTTAAATTGTTAAATTCTAATTTAAAATGTCTTACGTATAACTGTTAAATTCTTATTTGCCTCCATCTTTAACAAGTAGGGTTGTGCTCACCGCTAAACACCCAGAATGAGGCTACAATGACGGCCAGCAATGATTCTTTTGGGGCAACAAAGAACTCTTGTTACAAGCATTTGTATAATTGCAAATGAAGATGCCAGTTCAGAGAGAGAAAACAAATCATAAGAAATATATATTGGCTTACAAACCCCAGAAATCATGGCCTCGCATATAAATTCCAATTAACCTAGAGCTACTACCCAATACAATTGAAACATGGGCATATCCTGCTCTGAATTGTTAACATGATTGGCTGTAATAAATATCACAATCAAAAAGACGCCATCATGCGAACTATAGAAGCTACAGCTTTTTGGAGTTGCTTATGCTCTTGTTTTTCTTTTTCTTTCCCGTTCCCTGTCACCATCTCTCTCTCTATCACGGCGTCTATCCTTCTCTCTCATCCTCTCCCTGTCATGATCATCTCTATCTCTGCTACCACTCTTCTCCCTTCCTCTTTCCATTTCAGACTCACAAACCAACTGTCTTTCACGAGCTCTCTCCTGGTGATGATCATGATCGCGATCACAATCTCGATCAATCTCTTTTTCTTTATCTCTCTCTCTCCCTCCGTCTCTACTTGATTTACGGCAAGGACTCCTACTGTGGCTCCGACTATGAGCATGATTCTTTGAAGACGATTCTCGGTGTTCATCCCGTCTATCCTTTCGGTCAAAAGGGCTGCTCTCTGGAGACGGCCATAACAAAGCAAACAAGCATTTACGTCTAAATGATACAAGAAACAATCTAATCGAACACAAAAGTTACCTAATAAAGCGCTACATTATGAACCAGTGTGCAAGCATAAAAACATATACAAATTGCTCAAGGGGAGGGATATCATTTACAAAGAAATATGAAAAAGTATAACCTAATAGCCATCATCCTCGTAATTTACCTGAGATGCGAGTAGAATGTTTTCCATTCCTAAACGTTGCTGTGATCTCCCCATCTGCTGCATCATCTTTTAAACCAAATTCAGATTTCAATTTCTTTCTATGAACATCCACTTTTCTTTCAATTTCTTCTAGATTACACATGCCACGTTCCTCAAGAGACTCGCGATACTCCATCACTGCAACCTCCAATCTACGTAGCTTTTGCCTAGAACAGGATGTCTCCTAGTTAAAACAAACCATTATGGTCGAAATCAAATAAATAATTAAGGAATTATCATTGTTACCGTTGTTCTTCATTCATTCCCGTCTCATTTGCTGCAGGAAAGCCATCCACGACTACTTCTTGTCTCTCACTTTTTCCTGAACCACACAATGCGTCCTCACTACCTGAGGAAGAGTAACCCAAACCAAGACCCTGAGCATCCTGCTTTCCTTCAGCATCACTACCATCATCTTCTCGTGTCCACTTAGAGACTGGTAAAATAGGTTCAGTTTTCCCAGCCTTGCTTGCAAATGGTTTTAGCTCTGGCTCCAGAATTGCCAATGTAGGAGCCAGTGAGACAGCAGACTGTTGCATGCCACCTTCATATTGTGTCCATCTAGAGGACTCCTCTAAGAAGTTCTGCCTTAATTCCCTTTGCTCCTTACCAGCACCATGGTTCACTTCTTTCCATCCACCGGTACGAGTGCTCCAAACTCTGCCTGAATTCAATTTTCCTTCTGATTTAGATATACTGTTGCTTTCTCTCCCATGTCTCGATGGATTACTCTGCACATATCGAAAGACTGTGTCGTGCTCCTGGGCTTTTTGTTTCTCTGCTTCTTCTAAGCTCAGCAGTCGTGCAACCATCATCTCCCTACCACCACGAATGGATAGCCCATTATGCCTACACCGCCTTTCAAGTTCTGCAAGAGGAAGACTTGACAATTCTTTAACAGCCGCTCCCTTTCCAATGGCCAGTGCAGCATCTTGATTTTCTCTGGTTCCTTCTAGCATATCATTGCCAATCTCTTGCGAACTGCCATTGTCCTTTACTGGTGGGGCGTCTCCACAAATTGAATGAAAAGGGGAAACACCTGAATTTCCAGGCCGAAGAAAAGTAGCTCTCAGTCCATTCACATAAACATCTGAAAAGAGAAACCAGTCTGACCAAACCTGAAGAACTTTCAAAACACGCTCCTGCCACAAATGCCAGGTAATTCATGTGAAACTGTTCCACATATATGGAACTCAATATAAACCTACATTGAGAAAATTGATATTCAACCAACCTTCAAAGCTTCTGCAGTAATCCGGCCTGTGATGGCTCGATATAAATCATTGAAACTTTCCATAATATCGGGTAAAGTTGCTTCAAATTTTGTACGATAAGCAGATGCATTTTTCACAGGTGCACTGCTATTATGAAGAATGTCAGAAACTAGCATAAGCCTTGCCACTTTGGTCGGAAGGGCAGTTTCTTTTAGGGTCAAAGATTCAGTGAGAACCTCAACTACCTACAAGATGTTATCAGGAAAATTAATCATCATAATCACCCATATAAACCCAATATGAGACAGTCGTTTATCAGCATAAACAACAATACCTCTCCTGCTGCATCTGCATTGTCCAAGGCAAAACCCATGGCTTCTTTTATCTGACTTCTTTCTAAGGTCAAAGCTCGCAGCATGTCTTCAAATTCATCTCTCTGGCTGTCAGTTAGCGGACGCTCCAGGTCAACCCTCTGCATGCAAGCACGATATTTATTTATTGACCATCCCAAATTCCTCAGAAAACTACGGCACATAACATTAAGTAAACAAAAACAATGTTTAGGTGGAAAGGAACTGTCTAAATTCTTAGGTGGCAGAGCATCTCACATGCTCAAGCAACAAATTATAAATTGGTACAAATGAGTCACATGACCAGCAGTCTAAACAAATCTAAATTTTATTCACACAAACACCATATGCAAGCATTTGGTACTTACCCTGCTCCTTCCAGCTGCATAGGTGGCACCAGAATCCCTTTCATGCTCTGGACTCTTGCTTCCTGTCTGTTGTGGCAACTGTGGCGGTATCCACCTGGATGAGAAACCACAAAACAAATACAATTATTTAAGATATGACTCTTAAAAACTCAACACCTAACATTACCTGACTTGACATGTTCCAAAACAAGGTAGCACCATTGATTATCCAAATAACATTCATTACATGTTATCCCACACTAAAGTTTATTATTATATCACCCTGTGGTCAGCCATGCAAAACTATGTATTGAACATGTTAGATAGTTTCCAGGATTTGCCAAGCTAGCATCTCACTGACTCATGAGTACTCATCCACACGTCTTACCGCCCACTTCCAGTTATCATGATGAAAGGCTCTGTCCGCCATCTTTGAAGTGTATCTCCCTACATTTCACGGTAACAAACTACTCATCAGCTTGCCAATGACCCCTGATTACTTTCTTAGCGCATTGACATGATATTGGTGCCCCCATGCACAAGAGTAAGTTTAAGTCCACTCTTTTACAATAACTTATATTTTTAATCAGGTCTAACCAAGTCCAAGAAATCCATGCAATTTGGAATCACAATATTTTACAAACATTTTGAAACTTGGGATAAGGATAGTTAAGCCAGAGTTCTCACCTGTGCAAATGAATAGAGTCGCCATACATAGTAAGTATGCTCCTTGGATTCAAGGTCAAATAAGAAATTGAAAAGTGCATTGCCACGTCCCCTTTCCATTATTGCTTGTTCAAAGGAACAACCATCATCAAGCACATACATTGCTATGGTGTCAATAACATGCCGTTGATGCTCATCTTCAGGAGGTTTAACCTCAATGTCAGGAACATTTGGTGTTAAAACCTGTGAATGAGAACATTCATCATAGATTCATAAACAATTGCTGCAAATAATCCAAAGTAGCAATAATAGAATGTCATAAATACCATACATTAAAGTCTTAAAATATTATGCATGATTGAAATGCCTCCTATTAAGTAGCATATCTGTATGCAAGATATACGTGGTAAAACTAGAAGTTCACATTTACAAACTACCCGCCTGCAAACCAACAAGCTAAAAGAGTGCAGAACTATCTCACAGACACACACCATACTTCCACAGATATTTCACTGGACATTTTAACCTAGCATTGTATGGATTACAAGTCAAAAGATTGGAGCACTAAAATTCAGAAGACCCTGCAAACAGCGAACGGAAACATCCTGCAATTGATTGCCTTGGCTACGACTTACTAATACATAGTCAGCATCTCCAACATGCTTCTGTAACAATAAACGATGGGAAATAGAACTTTTCAAGAGTAAGGCTATGACATTAATACCACAGATAAGAACGCTGAAGAGCATGACAACAGACTAAAATCATTTTTCCCCTCACAAACTAAGGCTCTATATACAAAATATTCAAAAGTAGCATCTAGAAAGGAATATGCATTCATCTCTAATGTCTCCAACTCCCTTGAAACTCTCAAGATCCAGCTCCATCATAATAACATAGCTTTGTACATTAATATATTATAAATTCTTATGGTTTAGCTTTTATTTTTATTTTTATTTTATATAGTAAGAAATTGTAAAAAAGACTAGACATCCGAAGATACACTGAAGGAGCAACGAAACAAAACAGGCTCCAAAAGAGCCCCAGTATCAAAGTTACAATGCACAAGATTACAAAGTTATTATAAAATAAAAAACAATGCAAAGAAACGCAGAAGGTCTCAACAGAGCCAAAAAAAAAAAAAAAACAGAAAACAAACACAATTAAGTCTTTTTAATGCCCTAAATTTCTCCATCATTCTCCTTGTCCTCCATCGACATGTCCACAGAAACAAGTCCCTCTGAACCAGTGGCTTGAACAGGTCCCAACTGTCCACTATCAGTTTTGAACTCTCATCAGGGCTTGGGCCTATATGTTTGAAAGAGAATCTGCTTCATCTTGGAGTTCTGAATAAACTCAATCAACTCATCCTTGTTCCCACTGCTGCCAGTTTCAATAAACTTTTGAAGCCAAACAACCATCCCATTAATATTTTCCACAATCATCTTGACCCTGTTTAGACTCGGTGCAGTCCCATAATTGCACTTATGCTCACCATCGCCCTGACCCAAGGACTGATGAGAATCAGTCTCCCTACCAAGATTCTGCTCCTGCTGAAGCTGTTGGAGGGAAACTTGCAATGCTGAAAAAACATCATCATTGTGTGCTGCCAAAATATCGTTAGCTCTCTTCTCCGACTCTGAAATCCCAGCCAGCTCCGGGTCCAGATTATCAGCTTGCTCAAAATAAGAATCTTTAATCCACTCCCATTCATATTATGTCAGCCAAACATCAGCAACTCACTCGTGCAGAAGCCTCCAATCAGGAGGGGGGGCTCATCCTTGGGTAACCCCCAGTATCCTGCTCCTGCTGAAGCTGTTGGAGGGAAATTTGCAACGCTGAAAAAACATCATCATTGTCTGCTGCCAAAATCTCATTAGCGCTCTTCTCTGACTCTGAAATCCCAGCCAGCTCCAGGCCCTGATTATCAGCTTGCTCAAAATAAGAATCTTTAATCCGCTCCCATTCATATTATGTCAGCCGCACATCAGCAGCTAACTCATGCAGAAGCCTCCAATCAGGAGGGGGGCACTCATCCTTGGGTAACCCCCAGTATCCAGCAGAAATTCAGAGGTGATCTTCAACATTTCAGTCCTACGAAATTTTTCCAATTGTGATTGGGGCACCTTCAACTAAAGATAGATTTGCAAAGGAACAATGTTAACGATAACTTCTATTGAGAAGTTAGTAAGTACCCTAGTCCTATATTGAAAAACCTCAAGATTCCTCAGTTTCCATATGAACCACAGAATTTCAGTTCAAAAAACCGGCCAGAATTTATGTAAAAAAACATGTACTTTCTTCTTGGCGCAAACATAACCAAAGGCAATATTAAACCACAAAACATCACACGAAAAACATTACCACAAACTAAACAATAGGGATTACCAAAGCCAGCCTTAACTAAAACATTACCAACAGTCAGTTTGTTGTGCAGGAGTAGCCATCTAAAACAGGATTTTTTAGGTTCAAAACAAGAAGACCAGATCACATCAAATCTAGACTTCCAGCGAAAAAAAGGGTCATACACGGCCCACACCCAGTTAAGGTTAAGGTTAAGGTACAGACTTTTGGCATGACAGAGCTTATTATATAACATTCATGTACTTTCTTCTTGGTGCAAACATAACCAAAGGCAATATTAAACCACAAAACATCACACGAAAAACATTACCACAAACTAAACAATAGGGATTACCAAAGCCAGCCTTAACTAAAACATTACCAACAGTCAGTTTGTTGTGCAGGAGTAGCCATCTAAAACAGGATTTTTTAGGTTCAAAACAAGAAGACCAGATCACATCAAATCTAGACTTCCAGCGAAAAAAAGGGTCATACACGGCCCACACCCAGTTAAGGTTAAGGTTAAGGTACAGACTTTTGGTATGACAGAGCTTATTATATAACATTCATGTACTTTCTTCTTGGCGCAAGCATAACCAAAGGCAATATTAAACCACAAAACATCACACGAAAAACATTACCACAAACTAAACAATAGGGATTACCAAAGCCAGCCTTAACTAAAACATTACCAACAGTCAGTTTGTTGTGCAGGAGTAGCCATCTAAAACAGGATTTTTTAGGTTCAAAACAAGAAGACCAGATCACATCAAATCTAGACTTCCAGCGAAAAAAAGGGTCATACACGGCCCACACCCAGTTAAGGTTAAGGTTAAGGTACAGACTTTTGGTATGACAGAGCTTATTATATAACATTCATGTACTTTCTTCTTGGTGCAAACATAACCAAAGGCAATATTAAACCACAAAACATCACACGAAAAACATTACCACAAACTAAACAATAGGGATTACCAAAGCCAGCCTTAACTAAAACATTACCAACAGTCAGTTTGTTGTGCAGGAGTAGCCATCTAAAACAGGATTTTTTAGGTTCAAAACAAGAAGACCAGATCACATCAAATCTAGACTTCCAGCAAAAAAAAGGGTCATACACGGCCCACACCCAGTTAAGGTTAAGGTTAAGGTACAGACTTTTGGTATGACAGAGCTTATTATATAACATTCATGTACTTTCTTCTTGGCGCAAACATAACCAAAGGCAATATTAAACCACAAAACATCACACGAAAAACATTACCACAAACTAAACAATAGGGATTACCAAAGCCAGCCTTAACTAAAACATTACCAACAGTCAGTTTGTTGTGCAGGAGTAGCCATCTAAAACAGGATTTTTTAGGTTCAAAACAAGAAGACCAGATCACATCAAATCTAGACTTCCAGCGAAAAAAAGGGTCATACACGGCCCACACCCAGTTAAGGTTAAGGTTAAGGTACAGACTTTTGGCATGACAGAGCTTATTATATAACATTCATGTACTTTCTTCTTGGTGCAAACATAACCAAAGGCAATATTAAACCACAAAACATCACACGAAAAACATTACCACAAACTAAACAATAGGGATTACCAAAGCCAGCCTTAACTAAAACATTACCAACAGTCAGTTTGTTGTGCAGGAGTAGCCATCTAAAACAGGATTTTTTAGGTTCAAAACAAGAAGACCAGATCACATCAAATCTAGACTTCCAGCGAAAAAAAGGGTCATACACGGCCCACACCCAGTTAAGGTTAAGGTTAAGGTACAGACTTTTGGTATGACAGAGCTTATTATATAACATTCATGTACTTTCTTCTTGGCGCAAACATAACCAAAGGCAATATTAAACCACAAAACATCACACGAAAAACATTACCACAAACTAAACAATAGGGATTACCAAAGCCAGCCTTAACTAAAACATTACCAACAGTCAGTTTGTTGTGCAGGAGTAGCCATCTAAAACAGGATTTTTTAGGTTCAAAACAAGAAGACCAGATCACATCAAATCTAGACTTCCAGCGAAAAAAAGGGTCATACACGGCCCACACCCAGTTAAGGTTAAGGTTAAGGTACAGACTTTTGGTATGACAGAGCTTATTATATAACATTCATGTACTTTCTTCTTGGTGCAAACATAACCAAAGGCAATATTAAACCACAAAACATCACACGAAAAACATTACCACAAACTAAACAATAGGGATTACCAAAGCCAGCCTTAACTAAAACATTACCAACAGTCAGTTTGTTGTGCAGGAGTAGCCATCTAAAACAGGATTTTTTAGGTTCAAAACAAGAAGACCAGATCACATCAAATCTAGACTTCCAGCAAAAAAAAGGGTCATACACGGCCCACACCCAGTTAAGGTTAAGGTTAAGGTACAGACTTTTGGTATGACAGAGCTTATTATATAACATTCATGTACTTTCTTCTTGGCGCAAACATAACCAAAGGCAATATTAAACCACAAAACATCACACGAAAAACATTACCACAAACTAAACAATAGGGATTACCAAAGCCAGCCTTAACTAAAACATTACCAACAGTCAGTTTGTTGTGCAGGAGTAGCCATCTAAAACAGGATTTTTTAGGTTCAAAACAAGAAGACCAGATCACATCAAATCTAGACTTCCAGCGAAAAAAAGGGTCATACACGGCCCACACCCAGTTAAGGTTAAGGTTAAGGTACAGACTTTTGGCATGACAGAGCTTATTATATAACATTCATGTACTTTCTTCTTGGTGCAAACATAACCAAAGGCAATATTAAACCACAAAACATCACACGAAAAACATTACCACAAACTAAACAATAGGGATTACCAAAGCCAGCCTTAACTAAAACATTACCAACAGTCAGTTTGTTGTGCAGGAGTAGCCATCTAAAACAGGATTTTTTAGGTTCAAAACAAGAAGACCAGATCACATCAAATCTAGACTTCCAGCGAAAAAAAGGGTCATACACGGCCCACACCCAGTTAAGGTTAAGGTTAAGGTACAGACTTTTGGTATGACAGAGCTTATTATATAACATTCATGTACTTTCTTCTTGGCGCAAACATAACCAAAGGCAATATTAAACCACAAAACATCACACGAAAAACATTACCACAAACTAAACAATAGGGATTACCAAAGCCAGCCTTAACTAAAACATTACCAACAGTCAGTTTGTTGTGCAGGAGTAGCCATCTAAAACAGGATTTTTTAGGTTCAAAACAAGAAGACCAGATCACATCAAATCTAGACTTCCAGCGAAAAAAAGGGTCATACACGGCCCACACCCAGTTAAGGTTAAGGTTAAGGTACAGACTTTTGGTATGACAGAGCTTATTATATAACATTTTAGTACATTTTGATATAAGAGAGCTATTAATCCATTTTATATTTTCCCAAAACTCTTCCTCCTCTGTCTCCTCTTCCAGAATAGACACAGACTAGCTTCGTGCAGAGCTTTACCAAGGAAAGAAAAGTTCCTATGCTGAGAAGACGACGGGATTTAAAATCTACTTTTAATAGACGCCCAAGAAGCCCATCCAACCTGAGAGAAGAGATCACTGAATGTCCTCAAGCCCTTAGAGAACCAACCAAGAGCAAAGCACCCCCTGATTAGAGCCAATTGAGTACCCTTAACTTTGAGATCTTTCAAACGGATCTATAACCCTGACAACTTGACCCCAATCCACTGATTACCGGTTTCACAATGACCAAATGTTTAACCAGCTCGCATGCTTTCCATATTGATTTAAAAATGGGAGAACCCACAACTTTGACAAAGAAAGATCCAGTTAAGAGGTCAGAGATGTGCTATCCTTTCCACTTAGCCTTCCCTTTAGGGAAACCTCTCAAAATATTGTTTATTACGGATCTTCCAAGGCTACTTCATTTTCAAGGCTCTGATGATCCACTTAACCGCAAGTGTAATATCTTTCTTGTATTCTCAAGTCCTTCAAACCAAGACCCCCAAAGTTTCTTAGCTTATAGCAAGTATCCCAGGCAACAGCATGTTTATTACTGTTACCTTGACCATCAGACCATAAAAATTCTCTGATGATTTTGTGCAAGAGATTAATATGGAATTTTATTGAACCAACAGAAAGAATAATAAATATTGTATGAAGCAAGAATTTTTTGATAGACTTGGATTCTACCAAGCAGGGAAAGAAGATGCCCATGCCATTTATCAATTTTCTTATTAATTCTAACATACATCCATTCCCACATTCCTTTAAAGGAGGAGGCGAGTGCAACGGAATGCCCAGGTACCTTACCATATGATTCAGACCTTTCCACAACAATTCAAACTCAGCAACTATTCAAGTGAGCTTTCTTCCCAGCCAATCATATACAATTTATGCATAGCAACTTTTGATCCTGATGCAAAGTAGTAGATATCAAGTCTAGAGAACACCTGCTGGAGATTCTCCTCCTCTAACAAAGTAAACAAAGTTGTATCATCAGCAAACAACACATCCAAACAATTCAAAATTATCTGGCAGTGAGAGACCTTTGACAGGGGGACCCACAAAAGCATTTCTTAATAAAAAATGCAAAGCTTCAGCCGTAATTACAAATAATGTTGGAGCCAAAGGGCAACCTTGTTTGATGAAGCGTTAAAGGTTGATCAAGTTGGTGACGTCCCCATTGATTTCAATTACTGCAGAGGCATCTTTAAACATTGTGCTAACCATTCTGCAAAACCAAATGATCTCAGCATCATATCAATGAAAGGCCATTCAATCTTGTCATGGGCCTTTTCAAAATCTAGAAGGATCATCCCCACCTTCTGATTAGAGACCTAAGCCGAATGCATTCCCTCCCAACTGGAAATGAGGTTATTAAGAACATACCTCCCTTTCACAAAACCAGTCTGGGTGTCTGAAATAATGCTTGGGAGGAAAGAGGAGAGTCTTCTAGCAAGGATCTTGGCCAGAATTTTATATGAAACATTCAAAAGTGTAATTGGTCTCCAGTTTTTAACCTAAGTTTGATCACCATCCTTAGGAATAGCTTGATAACCCCTGTTAATCTCAGAGCCAGGAGTACCCACATCTATGGCTTCCTTAAAAACTCCAAGGCACTCATGAGCAAACCACTTCTTATTAACTTTGTAGAATTCAGCAGGAAATTCATCAATACCAGGGGCTTTATCCAGCTTAAGGGAGTCAATGGCAATCAAAACTTCATCCAAATAAATCTCACTATCCAAGAAAGCGGCATGCTCAGGAGAAACCTTCTTGGGAATACAGTTGGCACAAACCTTTCTATTGCATTCAACCTCTTGATTAGAACCATCTAAGGAGAAGAGGTTGGAATAGAAGGGGAAAAAAAAGCATCCTTAAATCCTCAGAAACCTTACCTCCAACCTCAATCTTCTGAATCTTTTGTTTACTATGCTTAGCTTTCAAGAACCTAAAAAATAACTTGGAAACTTTATCACCAAGTTTGGGCCAATTCATCCTGGCTCTGATTTGAGCTCCTCTGGCAACATACATTTGGTGCAGCTTAATCTGATGTTTAAGCCTAGTCATGTTACCCAGAAGGCTATCGTTTGTGGGGTCTTTCTGTAGAGCATTTTCAATGTTAATCAACTTTTCCTGATTGTCTCTAAAAAACTTTCTTCTTCTTTTAGCCTTGGTTTGCCCAAAGATCCTCATAACTTGTTTACACATATTAATACAATTGATCCATCTGTCAATGCTAGAATCAGACTCACACATCATTTCCCAATATTCCATGACACATTAAAACCATCTCTACAGTCTTTATCATTCAAATGGGAAGTATCGAGCTTAAAAAGGCCTTTCCAATCAGATTTACCAGGCTTAGCAACAGTTTTGAAGGACACCAGCATCTCAATGGGGTAGTAATCAGAGATAGTAAAGGGAGTTCACTGACCATGTTATCATCATCCACCTTTTGAAAAGTAAACAGGTCTTTATTCAAATAAAATCTATCAAGCCTAGAATACACTCTTTTCAGATTGGTCTGGTTATTGCACCAAGCATACCAAATTCCTTTACTATATCTTTCACTCTTGCTAACGGGGTCAAACAAGCTTATGAATGCGCTTCAACTTAGACCGGAAGAAAAGCTCATTACCTTTCCAAGAGAGAGGCTCCCCTCCCTGTTTATCTTCCTTCTCCTCAAATCATGTTGAAGTCTCCCCCCACAACCCAAGGGATATATTTCAAATTAGAGGCTGGCCAGTTCCACAACTCAGTTTTGTCCCTATAATCATTCGGAGCGTATACATTACATACCCCAAAAGTTTGGTTTTCATGAGAAAAGACAACCCAAACAACCCTTTGACAGGGAGAGTATCCATGCTCCACCATAAAATCAAACCATTCAGGCTTAATAAGGATCGAAGCACCACCCTTCCCTCTAGCATGGCTGGTAGAAAAGTGAACCCAGTTTGGCCACACAAAATTGATCGCATAATCAAGCTTAGAACCAGTTTCCTTTACTTCTTGCAGCAGGAGGAGATCAATTTTCTCCCTCGAGTGTCTAAACTATCTAACAATAGGTTTTCTATCCAGGGATTCAAGGCCCCTTACATTCCAGCTAACAATCTTCATGGCAACCAGAGGCATTACTTAAGCAGAGATGGGGACTTTAGGCCCCCCTTTACTCTGGTAGAGCCTATTAAAGCATTGTGGCATCTCATTCTCTTTGGGCTTCTTCTTAGAGTCATCCAAGCTTCCTTGGGTCCCCCCTTTATTCTTTTTGAAGTCTTCATCCAGTTTTGCACCTTGAAAGGAACCAATGTTCATCTTTGTTTTGAGCCTCTTGACCCCACCTTTAGGCTTGCCAGACCAGGTAGAGTCATTCGCATCAAGGAGTACGAAGATCTTTCTTTGTTAGGGGCTCGTCACTCCCACTCAAACCAACCTTCAAAAGAGAGAGAGCCATGGGATCAAGTTCTTCACTCAAAACACCATCCTCAAAAGTAGGTAAGGGGTCAGGGTTATAGATCCTTGAGCCACACAAGGCAGCAAGGATGATAGTATGCTCTTCAAAGGATCTCTCAAAATGTAGAGGAAGGCCTTTAATAAAGCCATCCTCGTCACGACAGGTCCCTAGCTCCTCAAACGAAAACAAAAGGACATTACCAACGTCCAACTCATTCTCAACAATAGGGGAGGAAGGATAAATTGAGGCTGAAACCAAAGGGGGGTTCGGTACATAAGCCTTGATTCCAGGCTCAACAGATCCTAAGACGCCAATATCATCCAGAGGCTGATCAAAGATTAAGGGATCATTAACTTTTTCAACATCAAATAAGGGATTATCCTTCAAAACATCCATCCTATCACAAAGGGAAACATCATCATCCTTTTTAACAAAATCATCTTGCAGTTCAACTTTCATAACATTATGTTCATTCTAGTTTGATCTGCTTAGGAGAGAGCAGTTTCTTTTAAGATGTCCATCCTTATTACAGAAGAAACAAGCATTAAGACCACCTAGACCATTAACCGGGTAGGAAAATGTCTCACTTTCAACCTAAAATCTAGGGTTTCTAGAAAGCCTCTAATGGATCCAAGGAAATCAACAAGCGAGCATGCATGTGAAAGGATGGTCTTGTATCCTCTATCCTTAACACTCATCCTGGAGTTTTAAGTCCCTGTGGCAGGAAATTTCACAATTGTATCGGCATATTTACAATATCAACCTATCTAGGAGTGGTTTTAATGACAATGTCACTTTAATCAAGACTGGGGTTCCACAAAATGGCCTTAAAAACCGATTTGCCAACATTCCATAACAGCTTGCTCATAGCCCTTCTTCACATATTTGAATTTTTTAATATAACCATGAAAACCCCTTTCTGCAACATTCTACAAAAGCTAACATAAATACCCATTTTTTCCCCCAGACAGAATTCAACTAGTTGTCAAAGAAATTCCTGGAAGGTAACAAATTTTTGTTTAAGCAGACCAAAAAAATATTTTCAATCTAACTTCTACCTGCAAGCCCTGCTCCATGGTTTCATCCGAACACAAAGTAAGGGTTTTGAGTAGGCTGGGGGGCTTACTGATTTTCTCTGAGCACTGCTCGAAGCCTCCAGACCTTTCCATGGCATGACTGCCAATGAAGAAAAGCACTCCTGAGTTCTTGGGGGCTTCTTCCTAGCGCAGAATCTAACTGAAAGAATTCTTGTTCTCCTCCCACTTACTGTCTTCTACCTCTGATAAACTTCAATTAGTGCATGCATTAGGGCACCCCTCAACAATAACTCTACCTTTGCTGGATTCAATAAAACGGCCTCCAAAATCCCCTTCACATCCATTCTTCGCACGCGACTGGGAGCCATCAACGTGGAATCCATAAATTTTCGTATAAAATGATATACTAAGCTCTCCAAACCAAAGGCAAACTTTAAAATAAAAACCGAGACACAAAATACAGCAATAAACAAACAACAAAAAAAGGGAACATATACCAATATCAAGTCTACGGGCCACCGCACAAAGGGACAACAATACCACCATGAAGCAAGGGACAATAACAAAGGAAAAGAATCAAAGCCAAAACCAAGAAGGAAAAGAGAACCAAGGCTCCTAAAGAGAAAGCTTGAAGTGATGTTAATGGAGGATGAATCTTCATCTCCCCATTTGCAGAGCTCCAAGCCATCTCTAGTCCATTACAATCTTTAGCTTTTATTTTCAAATATCTACAGGTCATTTATTATCATAGTTCTTAGCCTTAATAAATCATTCAGTGGATGTAATCATTTCAAGTATAATAATGCTGGTCACGAATTAGCAATGACTATGCAATGTCATTTAGAGATGATCACCACATAAGTGGCTTAGTCACACTCCTGAGTCCCAATCAACAGTATTCAGGGGATCATCAATAGCAACCTTGATCTCAGGAATACAGTATGGAGGATCTAGACCAAAGTGTCAAAATGAAATCATAAAGTGAGTGCAATGTCAAAAACCATCTCTCATGCTAAAAAGTACCACAAACATTGGTGTCATATTAGTGACTCACTGTGATGGGAACAAAACGACAAAACTAATCCCCAAGACAGGTCCAAATAAAATATTATATGGGATAGCATTACAAGAAGGGTTATAAGTTACTACACAAACATCAATGTATGATAACATGGTATATTCCACTATCTACAGTCAAAACATGAATTTGACAATCTCTCCTGCCAACTCATAGGTTTTCATATCAACTGGAAAAGGTGCTAAATCATGCATTCATTAGAGAGTGCCCTTTGTATAGGCTATGTGAATCATTTTTACAGGTTCTATTTTATGCATCCATCAGAAATGATGTAAACACTATTCAATAGCAAATATATCACCATCATGAATGTAAAAAATATGCTGGTTAGGATAAATTGACCTTGAAGGTTAAACAATAAATTACTAAAGCTGCACACAGAGAAAACCATGGAAATAGCATAAAACTTTACTAGTAAACAGGACTACATCAATAAAAACCTTGTAGAGGACAAAGTTCCAAAAAAAATCATGACCATTCTCTTCCATATTAACAATAAATTACTAAATCTGCACACAGAACACCATGGAAATAGCATAAAATTAGCTTTACTAGTAAACAGGACTACATCAATGAAAACCTAGTGGAGGACAAAGTTCAACAAAAAAAAATCATGACCATTCTCTTCCATATCATTCATGACAACTTAAACTTTAAGGACTTTGAAAGAGTGTGTGGTAGGAGCACAGACAAATGTCTCTATCACAAGTTTCACTCGTGACATAACTAGGCAAGCATTTGTATTTGGGTGATTAGATGGGTACAATCTAGATGGCAATCACAAACAATAGCCTAAACATACAAACAAAATATATACTATTCTACATGCATTTGGAGAAGGTTCTGTTCATAATACCTTACAACCAACATCTGTCTTATTGTGATGGAGAACAGACTAATCAGCCACGTTCTGTGGACCATTTTTCAAAGTTTACTTACTAATATAGCTTTGCAACAAATGTGCCTCGCAATTTCATTTCTTTTATCATGGAACTTATACTTCCAGCGCATGCCCCTTAATACAGTATTGTAGGATTAACATCTTTGTTTTTGAAAAGCTTGAAATCTAATCTTTTTTTGGTTATTAGTGCTAGAGCTAAGGTACACATACTTTATGCACTCCATTGTCATGCTTCCAACAATCCAGCTAACCCCCTTTCATTATTCTTTTCATTGTTACTTTCTCCTGTAAACCATTTTACCAAGTCATGCACTTCCACACATATCCACATAACTTCCTCATGCATCCGCATAACTTCCTCCTAATTAAATCAATTTACTGTGTTCTGCATTATACCTTCCTAATATACCACCATACAATCATGTATAAAAATTCGTTTTTCTGCCCCACTTCTTCCATCTTTCACCACTCTCTGCTAATAATGAGAACTGGGAGAGGCACCATTGTTTATACAGCCTCGGGAGGTTCCTTGTCCATCTTTCAGAATGGTGTTTGACCTTTTTATTTCAGAATGTTCAGTCTCAAACATAGGAGATTATAATGGACCTCCAAGACTACCATGTTGATTACCTTTTTCTCATCCTATTTTGGGTGTTGAGGGTATTAAGCAACCCTTCGATTTGTCTGGTCCCTGCACACAAGGTAACAAATCAGTGAAACAAAATTTGCCTTTCCTTGCTCCTACTAGGGTATCACAAACATCTTACTCACATAGCAAGTTCCATGGATACATTTCTACTCCACGTCATGGACCCTCTAGATCTCCATGTCCACTACCTTCGGAAAGGAAACAGGTGTGTATCATTATTTGTCTCTCCTTTGGAGAATTGTCAGCCTCCAACATTAGAAGAAGTCATAAGGGAAGTATCCTAAACCCAGCTAGGATCATGCAGTTGGACCCCCTTAGACAAAGACATTGTCCTATGGGTGCTGCTAGGTCTTGCACTGGTCATGTGGTAGGGGTGGATGATAATACTGGCCGTTCTCCTTCTGCTCTTAGCATTGAGACAGATACATGACTGCACTAATTTCCTGCCTCTGAATTAATCGTTGGAGTCCAACAGCCTCCTTTTCCTTTATTTCCTTTGGGGGATCTTCCCCTTGCTAGGATATTATATTTTACTTCAGTTGTACAGGTAGGATTTACCCCCTAATGTTGTTTACAGTTTTAGTGTTTTTAGCCTTAGTCCTACTAACATTTTTAGCTTCGTGGGGTTTATTTCTACCCTAGTATCATTCTATTGTAACTCGATGTAGTTTAGAGTGCTACTGAGCAACTTTGGTCCCAAAGAATGACTATTCTCTCTTTTGGAAAGCATTAACTTCGATAGTTTCCCTGCTGATGGGTCCTGCAGAGAGACCCAAAACGTTGGACCTAATTTCACCTATGCAGTTGATTCCAGAAGACTCGCACGATATAACACATTGTGGATTATCATTGAAGAACAAAATAAAATACAATTTCTTCCTTTGAAAAAAAAAAAAAACTTATTATGTGCTTTGCAACCAAGCATCCAAGGTTGACAAGTCTATCAATAACAATCAGGCCAGTATGTGTTAAGCTCCATCTACTGTATTCCATAGGAATGAGATTAGTTTCCACTCAATATAAACCCATTGAAACAAGTATCTATCTATGTATCTAACATGTAAGAAAATATGACTATGCTTAAAAGAGATAGCTTGATATATGATGCTATACACGTCAAGATATTTGTAAGACACTCTAATATTGACACGATTACCGAAACATCCACAGAACATAAGGGTCGCAACAAGCTAAAGGTAATCAACAACAAGAAAAAACAATCACCACTTAAATGCCATAATTCAATACTGGTTTGACTTGGGCAAGCTTACTATGCATGGACTTAGAAACATATCATTAAATGACTTACTAACTCAGAAGCCTGAATTGTAATGGCAGAAGCTGGTGGACCACCTGGCCCTGACCATGTAACTGTATGACCCTGCAGTGAAGGATTACATGGTAAATGTAAATGTTAATCTTCGTAGCTTTTTCATTAACAGAATCAATCAAATACATGGAACCTAAGAGTATCTTAAATAAAGCCCTAATTCAATCAAAAGCTAATACCTCTTTATTCCTGACAGCCATGTGGCCTGGAGGTGGTGCAGGAAGAGCTTGAGAAGGAAGTGTTACAGATTTACCCCATCCAATCTTCACTTCGTACTCATACACAATAACACCTGAAATATGCACAATTCCATGGATCATTATGATTATATGGACACATCATAAAAACTGCTGCATATGGATCTATTAAGAAATAAAATGTCACTGACTAACAACAGAATTCTAGTGCTCATTTATCATTTCCTTATTCAAATGTTTAATGAAAAATGTGCATTATACAAGTGTGGTGTAAATTACTTCTTCCAGGGATAAGTACAAGGATAGTGTTATCTAAATTTGGGCACAAAATTAAGTTTCTTTTCCCCGGAAACTAGAAATAAATTTAAAAAACAAAAGCTCATAAGAATGTCAGATTATACATCACTAATTAGAATTTTTTAATTTCTAAAAGAGCAACTTAATCCAAGAATCCACTTGAAACTAAAATATTATCCTCCAAACCAAATTCTATTCCAAAAATTATAGTGTCCATAAACAGGACTGACTATAGCATTCACACAGCAGAGCAAGTCTTGGTGCTTGCATTGTCCCAAATATTGTCGTTCTCAATGATGTCTGTGCATGCCTGTGTTTTTTCCCAGGAAGGTTTTCTTTTACTTAACCAGAATTTGATTTCCCTCAGCTTCAATTCTCGAGTTTCAAACATCTATTCTCCAATTGTTATAGTAATTGTATAATCAAAATCTAAGGTTTTACCTTTCATTTTTCCTTCCAAAATTATTCATGAATAGTCACTTCTTCTATGACCAATCTCTCATGAGCTTTAAATGATCCACTCGACACTCGTTGCATTCAGTGATTCTCATACGGGTGAAGCAAGTAGGATTGACAAGAACGAGATAAATCGTCGCAAAGAATCAATTGTCACTTATCGGTACTTGCACCTGGTAACCAGGCGTGGTCAGGCGGTCACACATCCGTGCACTACTAAGTGACTCAGACATAAGCACACTTAACCATGGGGTTTTCACCACAACCATGCCCACTTAGCTTGCTTCCCCAATTGCAAAACCTTTACCTAGTATTGTGCCTTATATTTGTCAGATATATTTCTTAGTATCTTTATTCCAACTACCAAGTGTAATCAAAGCTTGAATCCTACAATGTTTATGCTGCAAAACATCTCAATTTTTGTGACATAGTGAAGACTTAAAGAGGGTGAAGCGTCTGCATGTGGAATGCTACAAATAACATGAAAATTTGGTGATTCAGAACAGCATGATGTAGCTAGGTGAGGGCATACAAAAGAGAAAAAAATTCAACTGTATACAATTTTGATGAAAGGAACACCCAGGTCATGAGAAGGGAAGCAAAAAAAGACTGAATCATGGGCTGCGTATGTGCGTCCGGGGCTATTCCAATAGTGATGCACGGCAAAAGTGTAAGGCTTCATTGAGAAAAATCAGGAGGGCAGCTGTCAGCTGGAAAGCCACAATCCTCCTTCCAGCAAACTTGTAGGTGCTAGTTCGGACAGTTCATGTGGGAGAGCTGTGTTTGCATCCATTGTTCAATATGATAATAAAGTTATACAAATAATTGTCCAGGCTTTATGGACCATTCCATTCATAAGATCATCAATCC
Source organism: Torreya grandis (assembly GCA_037957365.1). Lineage (NCBI taxonomy): Eukaryota > Viridiplantae > Streptophyta > Pinopsida > Cupressales > Taxaceae > Torreya > Torreya grandis. The sequence goes on along the minus strand of JARHVA010000402.1, from coordinate 2,308,386 downwards.
TATAGCTTACACATTGTAATTACTAAGATCAAGTCACATCCATAATGTTTTTCACATATCCTGTCTCGTAAAGAAATTGAATTCGGAAATTCTTGTTCAAACTCGGTTACCAGTCTAAATGGAGGCAGAGACAACTTGTGTTTGAACCTGAAGGAGTTCTCAGAACTCTTGCAAGGCATTTGAATACCAAAAAAATGATTAATTTACCAAAAGATGAGGCATTTTAAGAAAACCAATCCTTCGTGGATATGCATCCATCTCTTGCCTTCTTTGTGGACAAAGCATCTCAAGCATATAAGACTTGTCATGAAACTATTATTAACTATTATTACCATATTAATTATCCAACAGGTGTGTCCCATGGCATATACAGTCCATTAGCATCTATATAAGGATGCCCATGTGTGTTGCTGTAACATCATCGGTACATTTCTTATTCTACTCAATACAATACATGTATATTTCCCAATATGTCTCTTCCTTTCGGTACCAAAGGAGCAGCAATTTCATTTTCTGTTTGATTATATGAATAATATTCAATAGCAATTGTGGACACTAGAAACAGCTACTAGTGAATTTAGGAATTGGCTGCATTCACATTCTGGTAAGATATCCTACTCATTGATTGTAAATTCATGGACACTAAACACAAATACAAGTAGTATACCTACAAATTGGCTCCACTCACATTCTAGTAAGATATCCTGCTCACTGATTGTAAGACATGAAAATTATATGAACAGACTAGAACAAAATGTTCTTGATTGCCAAGAGAGTTGGATGTTTTTGCTTAGAGTTACGACCCTAGTCTATATAAAGCTAAGTTGCAGAAAACGGCTGAGGGGGGATCCCTTTCTGCCGTTTTTGAAACCAAAACAGATGCAGAAACTCCATTGCCAATTTCTAAGATGTTTCCAGACATACCCCAGCAGTTCAAGGCTGCTTCTGAGGTCAAAATAATATCCATTTTTTTTTTAAAAAAAAAACATCCAAGGATGTAACTAATCTAACCTAACCTGCCACTAACCCCACTTCAAACCTACATTCAACCAATCCCAAAGAACAAAACATGACAAAATTATCAAACTAAAACATTCATCTAGAATAAACTTAGATATCATTCTGCTGAGCTGGGAAAACTTTAATGAATGAAAGACTGTGAGAAGCATTCGATGTTGCTGATAAGAAGCATCTTGTATTGGCTGCACTGAGATTTCAGATTTGAAGAAGCTTTGGGCGAGATTTCTGAGATGAGACATATGATTTATAAAACCTGAGACAAGAATACCATGTTTTTATCTTTTTTTGTGATTTTATCTTTTTATACACAAAATATGAAAAGTGTATATTTTTCAATTATATTTAAATTTTTTATTTTTAGCATTTTTATACAGACATTTCTATGTCATTTCATTTACAAGGGTTCCTAAAAAATTTGTGTTTTCCATTTCTGTTTCCCCTAGTATATTAGATAAAAAGGCACATTAAAAAGCTTATTGTATTAGAAAACTAAAAAATAGACAGATTTTACCCTATTAAGTTGCTAACCATGTCAATCAACATATGGGAAACAAAGAGCATGTGGCAATGAATTAAATTTCCAATGATTTCATAATTACAGGACTTGAACATCCAAAAAAATAAAGTTTAAAACACTAAGAAACAAAACTTAGAATTGCGGACACAAACATGATATCTTAATTATAATTAGCCTAGAAGGCAATGGAATTTAGTTATTAATGAACTGCCTTTTGAACATGCCCAATATCTGTTTAACATAAGAAATCTGACACCTGGAACAACGATGAATCTGTTTAGACTTCAAAGAACAGTATCAACCTAAAAATGATTTGGAAATAGCTGGGAACCATAATATTAGAGATCATCAATCAAAAAACAAATTAAATTTTCAAAATACAATCCCGATTGTTTTAAATGAATGGGCAGCATGTTATTCCTGCAGCAATGTATCATTGTCACAGATTGCTTTTCTTGTTGAGACAAAAAGCAATATCAAACAACTCGGTAGATCCAGGGAGATAGAATATATATCTCATGAAGCCCGTAATGCTCTGTATCAAAAATGAAAATTCATAAACCTTAAGCTCTCACATCATTACACAAACCTGCATCCCTAAGGGATACGACCATAGGCTAAAGATGACTGTAGCTAAATGTTCCTTTTGTCCGGAAACTACCTTTAATGTTCATTAATAGCTCTGTCATCTTTACTTGTCATTGGCACGCTGGACTGTTGGAATAATTGATAAGAGTAACAAATATTTTATGAATTCAAAATGATAAAAGCGAAAAAAGTTGAGACATAAGGACTTACTGGGAAAGGACAAAACTGGAACAAAATCCAACCACGTAAATTATTGAAAAGGATTTGTCATTTAGGAAAATTGAAATGTAGACCATGTACATATAAATGAAGGTGCATTACATTACATGGGTTGGAATAAAGAGCTCAATAAAGTACAATTAAAATTCATTCTTTTCCTCTTCCGTTTGTGTGCTTGTTGATTACGTCTTGATGTTTAATTTTAATTGCAACCCTTTAGAAGTCCAACATGATATCAGAGCCTGTGGGAACCTAAGAATTAGGAAATTAATCCACGACTCATGGAGATATGAGCTCTTACAACCAGCTGATGGAAAAAATACCCTAGAGTGAGTTTGAAGGCCATTTGAGGAGATAATTGCTACTTTCAATTTTGATCCATGTGGTGGTGCTCTCAGCTGCCTACCTGGAACACAGTTATTTTTTGATGAATTTGAAAAGACATATGTAAAGCCATCATTGTATGCAATTTGCTCCTTTTATAGTACTTGGTGGCTGAACTTAAGCTATGGAAATTTGGTGACAAACGTGGATTTACTGTGCTTGTTGAGACAGTGAAACCAGTCCTAAATTTCTGCAAGTGGTCTGGATTCATGAAGAACTTGCAGGATATAATGTACACGATTTTTGTCTGTGCAGGTTAATTTCTTCACAGGTATTGATCTAACTGGTACTTCTGTTTTCTGAGGCAGAATCGTGATGTCATTTACAGAAGAAATAACAATCTTGGTAGTAAGATAATAGACGTATAGGTTTCTGGTGACATTGGAGTGTCATATCTTAGACTAAAATTCAGTAACTATGATAACCTAATGGAGGACAGGCAAAATTGCAGATTGGAGAATCCCAATCCACCAATAAGACACCAAGATAGCATCAGTTCATGATGGTGTTGTTATCACTCTAGAGTGCACCCTGCTTGAAGATGTGTAAAACACACCCTCACTCCCGCTGATACAACTGGAACTTCTCAGAATGTGGGTGACTCTTTGATGAGAAGAACCTCCAAAGATGGCTGGTTCCCTTTAAATTTTTTAATAAACTTGACTACTGTGATTTTTGGGGTGAAAAGGGGAAAGAAAACTAAAAGAAAATCCTAATTAAAGGGGGGTGATACACTTGAATTGTCCAAACCCTCTAAAGTTACTGAAATCAATGCACACATAATCAAATGAAATCTATAATTCTGTCCTTATGCATAAATATTTCAAATGAAGGGTTGAAAACCTCTTCTGATGACTTGCAAAAGGTTGAGACAGAAAAAAATAGGTGAGGAAGGGACCTACAAATGAAAAAAAATCTCACTTATACGTTGATGCACAATCAAATTACGCACTATCTTCTGACAAAACTCAAATTCAGAAAAAAATCTTCTTTATTGATGAATGGTCCAGCTTACAATTTCTTCCTTCCAACTTCAAGGATCCCCTAAATGGCTTGATTAAGCCAAATAAATAAACTTTTCCAAAACCTAAAATAGCCCTAAGTGTAGTTCTCAAAGGGGAAAGGGTTAGTCTTGGTTAATTAACTCAAGGCTTAATACCTTTTTACAATATTTGAATATTCAATAAAATATTTTCCTTTTACAAAATTGCATGCCTTTTCAAACATTGGCGTAGAAATATGGTGGTGGAACCAAGTTTGAAAGGCTAATTCTTAAAATAAACAAGACACTCCAAGAAATCTTCAAAAATGCATGAATCCAAGGTTGGCGTAGAAGAATTGACGGTGGGCCCATTGAAAGTCAAACTTCACCTTTGCATGGAAAACTATGCCAAATCTCTAAATAAGGAACTCCATTTGATTCGTTTGAAAGCTGAGCTGGAGGAAGAGATATTCCCATTTACATGAAAAACAAAGAAGATGTGCAACAAGCTTGTCCAGTCAACTCCAATTCAAGACTAGTCAACCTCCAATGGTCTCCACTTGCATGCAGAGCTATGCCACATCTTGGAAACTCTGCTGGAACTCCCTGAAACGTTGAAAGCTTTGGATTGCATAAAAACCAAAGAGAAGCATGAGTTCGGTCAAATAGTCAACAGAAGCTTTGACCAATCACTATAAATAGCCTCTGCTTGCATGGACAAGGATATTGATAAGTGAGAGATGTACTCAAATTGAATCTATTTCCCGGCTTTCTGTTCTTGGCTTCTTTGATTTTGTGCATGCATTTCTCTTGGCCTTATCTGCTTATGGCTTTTCGCTGTATTTGCTCCTTGATTTACTCAGACAAATTGTCCATAACTTTCCTGTGTCAACTTTCCCTTGGTTCATCCTTTCTTTGTGGACTTTTCTCGAGACTTTTCCTTGGCAATTTTTCCTTTCCTATGTTGAAACGAGCATTTATTTGGGCATTAATTCAGTCAATTTCTCGAGACAAAATGTCCACGGGAATTGTTTATAGCTTTTCCTTTGGACTTTATTGCCTCCCAGACTTTTGTTCTTTCCAATTTCCCGCGGACAAAATGTCTACGGGAATTGTCTAAGGCTTGTATTGTGCTTATGTTCTTTCCCATCAGATCTCTTCCCTCATGTGCAATCTTTTGGACTTTCCTTTTTCAAACCCTTCGAAGGAATTCCTTTAGACAAATTCTCCGAAGGAATTTCCTCGGACTTTTTGTCCGTGTCTTCATCTTGTATCTTTTCCTTGTTCCTTCCAGCTTGCCTTTCTCCGCAGGGCACATGCCCTTCAAAAAAATTGTAGATGAACTTTCCCGAAGGGCACATACCCTTCAGGATTCTTGCAAACGTCCCTTGAAATCACTAAGTGAACCTTCCCGAAGGGCAAATACCCTTTGGGATTCTTGCCAATGACCTTTCCGAAGGGTACATACCCTTCGGGTTTTTTGAAATGTACTTTCCCGAAGGGTAGGTACCCTTTGGGTTTTTTTGGAAATGTTCCAACTCAAAAATGCCCTTCGGAATTTTAAATTGGCCCTTTTTTCAGAATTTTGGAAAGTTGTTCGGACTTTTTGTATTTGTCCTTTGAGCCTTTTCCGAAGGGTAGGTGCCCTTCAGGATTTTTGTAATGAACCTTCCCAAATGGCACATACCCTTCGGGTTTCTTGTAAAAGTCTTTTTCGCTGAACTGTCCCTTCAAATTTTCGTTTTGAGTTTTCCCGAAGGGTACATACCCTTTGGGATTTTCAAACTACACCTTTTCCCTGCCCTTTGTAATTCTTTCGGACTTCTTGCAAAGTCCTTTGAAATCTGCTTTTCCCTCAGACAAAAAGTCCAAGGAAATTGTTCCCATACTTAGACCATGTGCCCTGTATAAAATCACTTCACCAGCATAGTATTTAACCATTTGATTAATCTCTTTCAAATTCAACACGAAAAATATTGATATAGCCCCAAAAAAAAAAGGATTTGTAGAGTTGTCTTTTTGGTCACTGACTGTAGGTGCATATGATGAGTGACCCTATATAAAGCCTTTTGGCCCTGAATATGCCTTTTTTTTTTAATGACACTCCTATCCACCTTACAAATTTATTCCTCCTACAAGCCTGTAACTTTATAATTGTATGTGACATTTTGAATAGGAGATATGCCTTTGAACTTGTTGTAGGTGTCTCGCCTCGAAACACACTTGACTGTGTAACATTGTTGTAGGTCTCTTCATCATGACTGTATTTGATGCTTTGACTGCCTACATATCCCTTTGTTCATGCCTTTAAACTATAATTAACCAATTTGAACAGCTGTATAGGGAAACTGACCGTTTTGAGGATAATTTTAAAATAGTAGGGGTAGCAATTTGGCCTTGACAGGGCAAATTACTAACAATTTTGGCAACTATCAGGGTTTGACCAACCTGTTGGTCAAAGAACTCAGAAACCTAGACTGAAACTGACTTGGATACACACTAAAAATTGGAAAAGTTGGAGACCAAAACACAAAAAAAAAAACTGACTCAACAACAACATGTGCACACATGCACTTAGAGGATAGGACAACAACAATACTGAAAAGGAAAACCACCACTACTAAAGCATGTGCTAAAAAGCACTTAGAGGAATGAAACTAATGGTAGTCTATTGTGTACAAACCAACCTCCACCTTGTTGGTCCTCTTGGATCAAAAGGAAAGCTATTTGATGCCCCATAGAATCTTGAGATATATTTACCATCTCTTGATAGCTCTTTTTTGCAACTAGGAGCAATTGGGTACTCATGTCTTCTTGATGGTGCAACTGGGATTCCAACCTGCATCCTTAGGTACATTGATTGTAGGTATGGATCCAAAACCCAATCATCATGCTCCCAGATCCAGTACTTTGCAAAAACATCTTCAATTGCTGATCTTGATCATATAGACTAGCATGTTGTATCTTCTTTGTCATATCTGCAAGGCTGACCTCTAAGTGAGATAAATCTGATTCTGTGACTTCTTGAGGCCATTTGTGTTCATACTCAACTTCCAAAAGTGTATAGGCATCTGAGGATGATGAAAGAAGTTGATAACCATGCTTGAGATGTTCAAACATGTCATCTTCTATGAAAACAACTGCTTCTTGCTTGGTGAAAGCACTCTTTTCATCCTACAATGGACCACATTCCAGTAAAGAATACCATGAACAAAAGCTATCAAACAAATCTAAAGACTTGTTCCCCTGAATTTGAAGTACAATTGGAACATAGAGCTGTAAAATATCTTAAATCAAACAAATCTAAAGACTTGCTCTCCTAAATTTGAAGTACAATTGGAATATAAAGCTGAAAAATATCTTCAACTTCTTGTGGTAATTGGTACTCATTTCCTATCACTTCTGCAAGCTCTTGTTCTTCATGATGGATGGCAGCCCTTGTTGGATCACTAAGCTCATGGAAAACACCTTCAAGTTGAACAATTGAAATGTTTTCTTCTTGAATTTCACCATCTACTCTCAGCGGATCTTCAATTATAGTAGCAACCTCTTTGACTTCATCGATTTCATCTTTGACACTAAAAATGTCAATGATGATGTCCTCTTTATGATCATGCAATACCCTTTCATCTCCATCTACATCAACTGCAACTTCATCTTCTGCTTCAGAAAGGATAGGATCCTTCTCTAGGATAGGCACAGTAGATCCCTGAAAGTATTCAATAAGATGAGAAAAATCCAATGGTTGTGCCATAGGTACCTGATTTTGCTCTTGAGGCCGCTTGCCCTGAACAATTGCCACCTCCTCTCTCTACACTGTTTCTTGAATTGCTTTCCATAAAAAAAAGGATTTGGGATTTTGAGGGGGAAGAGGCGAGGGTTGATTGTCAACAATGACTTTAGGGTTGATTTCAACATTTGAGCTTGTGCTTGGTTGTTGTATTTGACTCCAGGTTTGAAACCTGGGTTTAGGAGCTTTTGGTATTGTAAATATTGCATCTTGAGACATGATTGGGAAAGTTTCTTGCTGAGATGGACTTGAAATCCATGGATATTGATATGGGGCAGCAAGAGGTATTAATATTTGAGACTGAGATTGCTTATCAAATAACTCTTGTTTGTAAGCTGATAACTCCTCAGCAATCATTTGGCTTACCTTCTTCATTTCCTCTTATCTCATCATGAAAATTTAGAGAATTTTGGAAAGGTGATTGACCTTGGAATGGGTAAGGCTCATATGGATGAGGATGAGATGCATACGGATTACGGTTATAGGACTGGTATGAGCCTTCATACTGCTGAGAAGGATCTGTATACTCTTCATATCGCTGATATGGGTCATGGAGATCATACTAGAAATGTTGAAAAGGAGAAGAATGATGAAATTTTTCTTTGTGCGCTGCCATAGCCTAAAAATTCATGAAGATAATTGAAATTATGATAAATAATGTACCTTTGCTTTGAAATGAGAGCCACAGGGGTATTGAAAACTAGAGCTGAAGATGTACTGCAAGCGGGTCCCATCGGGCGTGCCAAAAAACTGTTATCACTCTAGAGTGCACCCTGCTTGAAAATGTGTAAAACAAACCCTCACTCCCGCTAATACAATTGGAACTTCTCAAAGTGTGGGTGACTCTTTGATGAGAAGTACCTCCACAGAGGGTTGGTTCCCTTTAGATTTTTTAATAAACTTGACTACTGTGATTTTTGGGGTGAAAAGGGGAAGGAAAACTGAAAAAAAATCCTAATTAAAGCGGGATGATACGCCGGAATTGTCCAAACCCTTTGAATGTTCTGAAATCAATTCACACATATAATAAAATGAAATCTATAATCATGTCCTTAAGCATAAATATTTCAAAGGAAGGGTTAAAAACCTCTTCAAATGCCTTGCAAAAGGTTGAGATAGAGAAAAATGGGTGAGGAAAGGACTTGCAAAAGGAGAAAAAACTCACTTATATGCTGATGCACAATCAAATTACACACTATCCTCTGTCAAAACTCAAATTCAGAACAATAACTTCTTTATTGATGAATGGTCCAACTTACAATTTCTTCCTTCCAACTTCAAGGATCCCGTAAATGGCTTGATTAAGCCAAATAAATAAGCTTTTCCAAAACCTAAAATAGCCCTAAGTGTAGTTCTAAAAGGGGAAAGGGTTAGTCTTGGTTAATTAAATCAAGACTTACACCTTTTTACAATATTTTGAATATTCAATAAAATATTTACCTTTTACAAAAGTGCATGCCTTTTCAAACATTGGCGTAGAAATATGGCGGTGGAACCAAGTTTGAAACGCTAATTCTTAAAATAAACAAGACACTCTCCAAGAAATCTTCAACCATGCATGAATCCAAGGTTGGCGTAGAAGAATGGACGATGGTCTCATTGAAAGTCAAACTTCACCTTTGCATGGAAAACTATGCCAAATCTCTAAATAAGGAACTCCATTTGATTCGTTTGAAAGCTCAGCTAGAGGAAGAGATATTCCCATTTACATGGAAAACAAAGAAGATGTGCAACAAGCTTGTCCAGTCAACTCCAATTCAAGACTAGTCAACCTCTAATGGTCTCCACTTGCATGCAAAGCTATGCCACATCTTGGACAGAGAACTCTGCTAGAACTGCCTAAAACGTTGAAAGCTTTGGATTGCATAAAAACCAAAGAGAAGCATGAGTTCAGTCAAATAGTCAACAGAAGCTTTGACCAGTCACTATAAATAGCCTCTACGTGCATGGACAAGGATATTGATAAGCGAGAGATGTACTCAGATTGAATCTATTTCCCGGCTTTTTGTTCTTGGCTTCTTTGATTTTGTGCATGCATTTCTCTTGGCCTTATCTGCTTATGGTTTTTGGCTGTATTTGCTCCTTGATTTACTCGGACAAATTGTCCATAACTTTCCTGTGTCAACTTTCCCTTGGTTCATCCTTTCTTTGTGGACTTTTCTTGGGACTTTTACTTGGCAATTTTCCCTTTCCTATGTTGAAACGGGCATTTATTCGGGCATTAATTCAATCAATTTCCCGCAGTCAAAATGTCCGCGGGAATTGTCTATAGCTTTTCCTTTGGACTTTATTGCCTCTCGGACTTTTGTTCTTTCCACTTTCCCGCGGACAAAATGTCTACGGGAATTGTCTAAGGCTTGTCTTGTGCTTATGTTCTTTCCCATCGGATCTCTTCCCTCATGTGCATTCTTTCGGAATTTCCTTTTTCAAACCCTCCGAAGGAATTCCTTCGGACAAATTGTAACACTGCATGAAAGGACATCATGACATTAAAAAACAGCACCAGGCACATCTAGTGGACTGGAACTGAAGCAGAACTGTTATTATCATGCAGATAGAGAATAATAAAAGGAATGGACCATCCATCAGACCATGGTCCAGTGGTTGAGAGGGGGATTTGGCACACAATCGATCCACATTCAAACACCCACAGGTATAAAGCCACCAATATTTGTACATTCTAGTAGTTTTGGCAGGCCCATCTAGTGGGGAGGCCCATATTGCTGTGCCATACGGAAATGCCTATTGATACTGATAACAGCAGCAGCCAGGTGCAAGTCCCAAGCAACTTCAAAGGAATAGCATCCCTTGCTTATGGACCCATGGTATCTAAGCCAAGGTGCTTCATCTCCACGAAGAAGATGCATTAACTCATAAAAATATGAGACGTGAACAACTGGGATTCAAGAAGATGCAAAATTCAGTTTGCTCTAATGGATGGAAACCTCTTAGTGGCACAAGGCTCAAATTTTAGATGTTCTTCAATCTATGATAGCAAAAGCTCTTCATCATGGCACTGGCGGAAATTAGATCAAACTAGTCCCAACACTAACAAAGGCACAATTGCCAAATCAAGGGTGTATTCTACCGTTTGTCTGTGCTCCCTTACTGCCAGATCATTTTAGATGTTTATCTGCTCGTAACTGATCTAAGCAGTGCAGACATATTTCACATGCCTCCTTAGGTTTGTTTTCGAATATGCAGAGAGTTAATTGAGCCGGTTATCAATGGAAATATGATTGGCTTAAGGTGTCATCGATGTAATTATGATGCCTAGTTTTGTTTCTTCAGGCAGCTCTCAGTCCCAACTATAAATAAAGGAAAGCCTTAACCCAATCATCTAGTTATGACGTTGATCTATGCTGAAGGAAATTTCTAGGTTTCCATCTATTTGCATTACCAGCCTGTGGCAAGAAAGACATCCCTCATTTGGACGGGAAAAGGTACATGTTTCAGTAGACTAAACAACAAGTCTCATTTTTGGTGGAAATTGTGCTTCAGCTGTACATTGTTACATTGCAAAAAGATGCAGGATAGCTTCATCGTATCGTATTAGCGCCAGGCTCATGATCCTCCATTTGAAATTACAGAAGTGACACATAGAAATAAAGTTGAAATCAAGCCAAAGGATTCATATTCCATGGGCTAAAATTTGATACATTATTTGTCCAGAGACTAAGGTGCTTCAATAAAACTAAAAGAGATAGAAGTCATGCTTCAGTTGTACATTGTTGCATCTCAAAAAAAATTAAGGATAGCTTCATCATATCGCATTAGCAACAGGCTCGTGATCCTCCATTTGAAAATACAGAAGTGATGCATAGAGATAAATTTGACGTCAAGCCAGAGGATTCATATTCCATGGGCTAATTAAGAAAATATAATTTGTCCAGAGTCTAAGGTGCTTCACTAAAACAGAAAAAGATAAATAAAACCAACTGGTTCTGCAGTCATTTTAACTCCCTAGCAAACATGCTATAGGAGCAGCACCCAAGACCAACTTATCACGTGTACATATTGATTGTGGTTGCATCGACATTTGACACTTCCAGGTGGTTATGTTAGTGATTAAGTAAAGAAAATACTTGATTGTACAGTTTTACATTTTCATGTTCTGAAGGATTGGATTTTCTGGAATAGTGAAAGCATACGTTAATATCTTTTGCAATGCAAACTTCAGTCACCACATTCAGCAAAGATATTCGAAAAATTCAGAATTCGCCAAACATTAAGCAAACACCAAATGCGTTGAGATTCACGATTTAATTTGTGGGAATGGAATGACCAATCAAAACAGAAAATATATTAAAAAAATCATATTAAACAGCATTGAAATTCACGATTTAAGGTTTGCAAAAGGTCATCACTGGATAATGCCACGTAAGCTTCGCAGCATGCTGTGAGTGTAAGCTTTGCAGATTGAAGTTTGAAGTTGAACCCTGCTGTAGCCTGTCGCGTGATACCAACGGCGACAAAGACAGCAGCTACGTGGAGTCTGTTAAATAATGTAAAAGACTAAACTGCATATTAGTTAAAGTCTAGCAAATAACCTCTGTAACTGCCATAGCCATAACTGCTGTAAGCATTTTTGGACTGCATCAATAAGATTGATGCACTGATCACAAATCATCAAGTGCTTTCACAAACATCTCTTCATTTGCTAACAGTGGTATCAGAGCCACCACTCAAGGAAGCCATAACGGTACGAGTGATTCACCATTCGAGGAAATCCTAGTTTGCACAGGGGAAAAGGAGTTTGAAGGTGTGGAGAAGTAGAGGAAATCATCTACTTTCGTGGAGAGGACGTAGTCTTGTGGGAGCAAACACAAGGTACGTAGAAGAATCGTGGAAGGCACAGCCATAGAAGAATCGACGGAAGAAGCCACAGTCCCGTTCGAGTTGAATGCGGGAGGAGACAAGAAAACACAGCAAAGTCCTTCAAAGTTTAAACGCGGGTAGCTTCAAAGTCTACAGTCGCGGAAATCCCGTGGAGAAGAGCACAGAAATACCAATAGCGGAAAGGACGTGGGAACAAAAGACGACCTAGAGTTTGCACAATCACGCAAGGGTGTGCAAATGAAAAACGTCGAGAAAAACACATTTGAGGGCACAAAAATTCCAACAGACGTCAAAGAAAGAAAGGTCGTTGAGGGTTTAGTAGTCACGGCAGAAAAAAGACATGATAAAAACACAGTCACCAAAGGGCTTGACGATCATCACAAAGGGCACACAACATAGTTTGCAGTCATAGCTAGGAGCTGGGGCACGAAACAAAATGCCCACACCAGTCGTAGCAGAGTCAGGAAGGGTTGCACAAAAAACGCCAACAAGAAGGGCTCGAGTTTGCAATCACAAGGCACAAAAATTGCAATTGTAGTTAAAAAGGATGGGCACATTCCCCAATAAATTCCCGTAAGTTCACAAATTTTTTGAATTTTTTAAAAATATCTTTTTCCGAAATCAATTAAAAAATTTAAAAAAAATATATATATATATAGTTCAATTTTGCAAGAATTTTATTTTATTGGTTACAGATTATTTTTCAAAGTGAAAAATGACCAATATTCAAAACCTCGTCCTTCTTGAGGCCCAAAAATTAACTAGGTAGAATTATAATAAATGAGTCATAAAATCTTGACGATTGTAAAATTCCGTGATTGTGACAAGATAATCCTTGACACAAAACACCAACCGGCAACGAATTTTGACAATTATGACAAACATCATAAAGAAGCCCTTTTGTTATTGAAATTTTGTGTCAAATGACAAGATTCCAGAGGTCCACAATGTTGCACAAGCAAGTGCACTATGGACCAGTCTCAAGAATAAGTACCAAACTTCAGAAAAGAGTTGAGTACTTTATTTGAAAAAAATGTTATTTTCCACAAAAATGTTGGAAGGTGGGTCTCTGTCAGAGCATTTATTCTAGATGAAAGATTGACCAATTGTCAACCATCAACAAAAAAGTGGATGACGATAAAATGGTGGCTCTTGTTCTGAACACCCTGACACCTTCGTATGAATCATGTGTGGAAGCTTTGCCCCTGATGACAGAGAGTAACACTCACTTTTGATCAAGTGAGTTCATATTTGTTGCAAAAAAAACGCAAGCAAACACACTTCAGTGAGTCCAATTTGGCCAATCGAAAAGTGCATTTGTTTCTCAATCCAAAGGGAAATAGAAAAGACATTCAGATACGTCTTCATCTTTCCCAAAATTAAAGGTAAAATGTTATTACTATCAGAAATTTGGTCATATTAAGAAAGAATGCAAAAAACGACAATATGATCTAACACATAACAAGAAGGCAAGAGAGCATGCAAATGTGGTAGCAGTTGAAGCTGAATCTAAGGAGGAATATGCTCTCGTGGCATCATGTTCTGATGAGAGGAGTACCAATGATTGGTTTTTTTATTCCGGTGCATCACAGCATTTTACACGTCAAAAAGACTGGTATGTAAATTTCACTACAAAAAAAAGTTTTTCAGATTCAGTTTCCTTGAGTGATGGCAAATCACATGTTGTAGAAGGGATAGGAGATATACGAATTGTATTGAATAATGCTGCAAAGTTCATAGTCAAGAATGTTAGGTATGTACCTAAGATGAACAAAAATCTTCTATAAATCAATCAATTAACTGAAAACCCTCACATTACAATCAATTTCTCAAGAAAGAAATGTATTGTGTCTGATATCAAAAATGATAAAGTCATAGCCCTAGGCATTGGGCAAAATGGCTTGTATAGACTTGTTGATCTTGCCACTGTCAGTTTGAATGCATTAATTATGTAGGATAATACCAATGTTGTCTGGCATGAGAGATTTGGACATCTCGATCTTCGATATTTGGCCAAACTTAAAAAATCAAATATGATTCTTGGATTGCCTACTATCCAAATAACAGGATATATGTGCAGAGTGTTTGGCTAGCAAATAGAAACGAAAGCCTTTTCCCACTGACGGTCCCTGGAGAGCAAAGGGGCTCCTTGATCTTGTTCATGCAGATCTATACGAGCCATCTTAGAAGTCATCTACCATTCTTGGTGCAAGGTATTTCTTGTTCGTAGGTGATTCTTCTCAAAAAATGTGGGTTTACTTGAAAAATAAGTCTGACTGTTTTGTTGAGTTTGTAGAATTCAAAGCACTAGTAGAAAATGAGACAAGTCGGCAGATCAAAACCTTAAGATCTGATAATGGGGGAGAATTCACTTCAAATCAATTTCAGAACTAGTGCGGCAACAAAGGAATTCATCAACAACTAAAAACCCCATACACTCCTCAGCAGAATGGAGTGGATGAAAGGCAGAATCGCACAATCATGGAGATGGCTCGATCCTTGATGCATAGCAGAGGTGTGTCGTATAAATACTGGGAAGAAGCAGTAAACAAAGCAGTCCACATACTGAACAAAAATCCCTGCATGGCTTTTTGGAGAACATCACTCCGGAAGAAACCTGGTCTAGCATCAAACCAGAGTTAACACATTTTCGTGCTTTTGAATTATGCTGCATATGCTCTCATTCCTAAGAAACAGAGGAGTAAACTAGATTCTAAATGTTCACGATATTTCTTTAATGGTTATAGTACTCAATCCAAGGCATATAGACTAATAGATGTGTCTACTAACAAGATCATCATTAGTCGGGATGTCAATGTAAAAGAAACAAAACCATTTTTTGTTTGTGATCAGCAAGTTGTCTCTAATAATTCAGAGGTTTCTAGTATTGTACTTCCTCAAAAAGATGAGGAACCACATGTTTTGGAGACACCCTCACAATCTTCAGTGCAGCAATCTATAGCTAACACTCTGTTAGTCTAACAGCATCGTCGACCTGAGTTGACCACTCCATCTAATGATCAGTAGGTACAGGGATCATTGATACAGAAGAGACCCAAGTGGTATTACACCACTCTATAGGATGTGCGAGAGGGGGATCTTCCTCAATCTCATACACAGTCTCAACAACCAAGAAAGTCAATTGTGGATTCAATTGATAATGAAGAGCTTATGTATTTTGCTCTTGCTTCTGATCTTTTCAGTATTTCAAAGTCCTAGCGATATCCTGATGCACAAGGCAAACCTAAGTGGGAGAAAGCGATGCAATCAAAATATGATGCCTTGATGAGAAACAATACCTGGACATTAGTGGATTTACTATAGGGAAGCAACCCATTGGCTGCAAATGGGTGTACAAAGTCAAATGCAATGTTGATGGTACTTTGGACAAGTACAAAGCCCGTCTTGTTGCAAAAGGATTTTCACAACAAGAGAGAATAGACTACGAGGAGACTTTTGCTCCTACTGCAAAAATGGTCACATTTTGATTATTTCTTTCTATCGCATCTCAGTTTGATTGGAAAGTATTTCAAATGGATGTCAAAAGTGTTTTCCTTAATGGCGATCTAGATGAAGTATACATGGTGCAACATGAAGGTTTTTAGGAACCTAGTCGTGATCATTTGGTTTGCAAGTTGATGAAGTCTCTGTATGGGCTAAAGCAAGCTCCTCGAGCCTGGAACATCAAGATTGATCAACATCTACGAGATTTTGGATTCAGACGAAGCCCATCTAATCCAAATCTCTATATCAAAAGCACTGATGATGACATTGTGATACTCATTGTGTATGTTGATGACCTTGCCATCACAGGTTCTGGAGACAAAGCGATTCAGAAAGTCAAACCATATTTGTGCACTGCTTTTGATATGTCTAATTTAGGCCTCCTGCACTACTGTGTGGGTGTAGAATTTTGGCAACATTTTCATTGCTCAGGGCAAGTATGCCACTACTCTTTTGAAGAAGTTTGGAATTATGGATTGTAATTCTGCTTCTACACCTATGGAGGTAGGGCTGAAATTGTCAACTCATGATGATTCATCAATGGTCAATGAATCATTATATAGACAGTTGGTGGGCAACTTGATATATCTTACCACCACTCGACCAGATTTATGTTTTGTTGTTATCTATCTTTCTCGGTTTTTGTCTCAACCGAAGCTAGTACACTGGTCAGCTACAAAACATGTTTTGTGATATGTCAAAGGTACTCTTGACTTTGGCATTCTCTATCAGAGGATAGCAAATTTCAAATTGATTGGTTATACAGACTTTGATTGGGGAGGATCAGTTGATACTCGAAAATCTACCACCAAGTATATGTTTTTTTTTTGGTTCAGGGGTTGTTTCATGGCAAGCAAGCTTCAACATACCATTGCTCTCTCTTCCACTAAAGCAGCAGTCAAACCCAGTTGTGAAGTGGTTTGGCTACGTCGGATTCTTGTTGATCTGCAACTTCTTTCATATACACCTCCACTATTTTGTGATAATCAAAGTGTATTGAAGTTAGTGAAGAATCATGTTTTTCATGCTCACAGGGAACACATTGAAATACATCATCACTACATTCAACAGTTGGTTGATTCTAGTGATGTTTTCCTTCATACAGAGCAACCCGCAGATCTAATGAATAAACCTCTTGGTTCTACTCTTTTTGTAAAGTTTCGAGACAAAATTGGAGTTGTCTCTAGTTTAGTCATGAAGAGGGGGTGTCAAATAATGTAAAAGACTTAACTGCATATTAGTTAAAGTCTTAACTAATAACCTTTGTAATTGTCATAACCATAACTATTGTAACCATTTTTGGACTGCATAAATAAGATTGACGCACTAATCACAAATCATCGAGTGCTTTCACAAACATCTCTTCATTTGCTAACAAAGTCCAGAGACGCTGCAACTTGCAAAAACCCTACTTTGGCCCTCCCCTACATGGAGAAGTTGGGAGTAGTGATTCTAGTTAAGAGTCTTGAATAGTGGGAAAAAAAATTAAGATTTTATAATTTTGGCCTCTTAAGTTTTTCATATAGTTACATAATATATTTATAAATTATAAGTTCTAGTTATATAATTATATCTTACAAATTATAAAATATTTGTATATATATTTAATATTTTTAAATTTATTATATACAAATTTTATATTTTTTAATTATATAGATTTGAAATATATTAAATGTATACATTTCTTTTAGTCAAATTAATAGCGAATTTTATAGCTGGTTTTTTTAGCAACAATTTTTTTCACAAATTTTATCCTTCACAAATTTGAATGCGGCAACTAAGATGCAAGCATTCGCGGAGGATTCCAAAATTGCATTAGGCCAGGCAACAGATTACTGGTGATTTTTTTGTCATGGGATACAGATATATACGACAAGACCAGTTGTTTGAATACATTCATGATTCCATTAAGTTGAGAACATGTTGACAAGATGTGAGTTTGTCCAAGCTTTAATGTTCAGTCTTGTCAAGATATCAATTTTTTTTACCGTAGTCTTCAAAGGGTTAGATAGTTTTCTAAGTCACCGTCAAGTAAGACAACAATTTGGTGTATGATACAACCCGCTTCCCCTCCCCACCATGAAGGCCCACAAGAGGATTGTTTTCCAATTACCTTATAGATTGTTCAAATTTTGTATACATGGGTTTTGAGTTTTGACCTTATGGCCAAGCTCAGTAACAAACTCACAGCTTGCCAATCCACCTACACACAATGTACAAAATGAACCTATAATATCCCTTTGCAAACTGAATGTCTTGACCAATCATCCTATTTAACTACCTAATTAACAATTGAGTCAATATTGATATTAAAGTTGCAATAATTGGTTTTGGTTTTGAGCCGATTCACGGTTGAATTGCATCTTTAGGGATTAAATTAACATGTAATATTGTAAAGTTCCGAGACACATAAGTTGGCTAGTATACTAAGTGCACATGGATTAGCAACTTCTATGCATTATAGAAAGAAAATAATGAATTTTACATCCAAGTCAAGCCAACTTAGGCCATTGATTCTTAAGAGATTCAATTGACTTGATAAAGTTCAATGTGGGCCAAATTGATGAGGCATCTCGTTGGACAAGCGACCACTCAAGAAATACCCCTAGTTGGAAGCATAAAATCAATATCTCGCCAAATGTCGCCAAGATATCGTCATTTCTCGCGAGCAGCCCACATAACAAGATATCGAGCAGAAAATCGCGAGATGAAATCCGATGATTTCTTGGTGAATTTTACCGAGAAATATTGGCAATTACTCGACGAAAATTGCAAAAAAAACACCATCGACTCCCTTGCAACCTTTAATGACACAGAATATGAAAAAGTGATGCAGTTTTATCATTTTTGCTAAGCGTTTTTCCTAGCTATGGATTGACGAGATTTGAATCAGGGTTAAACTATATATTGCACTGCTCATTCCTTTTGTTATATCATCAATATTGACTATTGAATTAGGGTTTACAACTTTACACTATATATTGTATATCGTCATTGATAATCTAAGTCTCAACTCACATTGAATAGTCCAGGAGGTTGGTTATATTCAAGGCCCAGACACCAAGGGAGTCGAGGTCATTTAAAACCCAACGATTCAACAGTTATATTTGACGTATGTATATCAACGATTCAGGGTCTAGACTCTATCCACTGTTTGTCAAAACCTACAACGTACAATATACAGCAAAAATAGTAAGACGGTTAGAGCTTGCAGCATATAGTGTACAACAGAAATAGGTATTTATTTTTATTTTTCAATTTTCATTATCTTTCTAGATTCTAATATGAAATTTGAATCATGATCATTCACATTTGATATCTAGATTCTGCGTTATCTTCTGTAGTGTACCCGTTTTCTGAGTAATGGCATTATATTAAATTAATTATTCATATAGTCCAAATAAATTAAATCATAAGGATATCTTTAATTAAATTAATTTAATTAAAGTGACTAAAATAAATATTATAGTCACTTTATCAAATATTATAAAGTTACTTTATTAAATATTATAAAATAGCTTTATTAAATATTATAAAGTCACTTTATTAAAAAAAGTGTTCTTTTAGAAGCTTGAAGACGTTACATTGGATTCTTCTAGAAAACTTAGTTGAGCCTTTAAAAAGAGATGAGAGCAAGTCATTTGGACATCTTAATTTTGATATCTTTTATCAAATTTTCTGAGAGAACTTGTGTTTACAGGTTCAGCGTGCCTTAGGACAAAAACCCTTGGGTGGAACGATTGTGTGAACAAAAACCCATTTTGCCTTTTTTGGTGGATTCATTCCAGGTTTCACAATTGAGCTTTATTGATCAGTTTGGAGATTTGGAGCTTCATGAAATAAGTTGTTGCAGAATTCAAAGGAGCAAATTTCTATATCAGATTTGACAAAGCATTTGTTGGGGAGTTTTGAAGACATATTGACTAGGGTTTGGCCCTAGGGTTTGAGCGCCACCTTCCAGGATTGGAGCAACCTCATCCTTGAGGCGATTTGTGGAGATTATTTGCTGTTCGGGCTTGGAAAGTATATTCAATTTGGAACAGCAACAGATCAATTCTCTCTCAGCATTATTGAAGATTGTAAATTGGTGCATATAGCTAGGGTTTCATCTTTCATTTGGAGCGCCTACCATTGGAAGAGATTTGAGGTCGATTTCATTATTGTATATACTATTGATTGTTATCAGACTTTTGTGCATTGTTGCAGTAGTATTTATATTGTATTTGATGCTCGTTTCATGCCAATAGTGTGAAGAGGCAATTCAGGTATGTGTATCTGATATTCATGTCTTCAAATCTTTAATTTGAACAACAAAATCTATCGCTATTACAAGTTATATCCGACTATTAAACTTTATATCAGCCCTGATATACATTGTAACCAATCATGGTATGATGCATTTTCTATGATGGTTTATGTCAATATTTGAATTACAAGTTATTGGTTTGCTTCTCTATCAATTGGTACTAGTATATGTATTTGCTCCTAATATCTATCCAAACAAACACCAAACAAGCACAGAACAGTAGCATATCAATCACAGGTCAGCATACATGCCATTTGTTTGACAAAATGCCAAGTTGGAAAAACTAAAAATTTTGGGCAGAACTACTAGGGGTTCTTACATCTTCTACTTCATTTGATTAACAATTATATTTAAATTCTAAAACGTCTTTTTTTTAAATATAGGGTTTAAGTTTGTTGTTTAAGAATGGCATCGGCAACAACATCGACATCTGGTTCAATAGCCCATCGTAAGTCTAAGGCCACTGACCCTTCTTGGAAGCATTGTGAACCAGCAGCGGAGGGCAACTATGTAATATGTAATTATTATGAGATGAAGATGAGTGGAGGTGTTGCTCGTCTAAAAAACCACATCACACGATTGTCACGGAATGATGTGAAATTGTGCACACAAGCACTAATTGGGGCTTAAAGAGAGATGCTTGTTTGTCTTGCAACTTATGCAAAAAATAAATAAATAAAAAGATGAACGTTGATTATTTACAACCCTAATGAATAGGGGGGCAGGGAGAGATGATTGTGACATTGAGGCCTCTTCTATTGCCCCAACTCCAGGAGGTCGGAGTCGAGGACGAGGCTCATCCACTAAAGATAGTTCAACTACTTTTCTTGTTCCTCAAAGTAGCCCTCGGTCACAACCTTTGTTGGAAGGTATCGCTTAGAACCAAGAACTGGTAAATAAAGCAAAGATAGTTGCAGCAAACTTTTGGTACTACAACAACATTCCTTTCAGTGTGGCAAAACGTCTATATTAGGACAATTTGATCACTATATTGACTGTTGTCAAAAAGGGGTTCAAGGCTCCTATGCATGATTTGAGTGGCACATTGGAGGATTATGTGAAACATACACAAACTCTTGTAAAAGACCAAAAAAAAGTATGGCAAAAAAGGGATGCCCCATTTTATCTAATGAGTGAATGGATGGAAAAAATCACACAATCACACTTGGGTGCTATGCTTGATGAGAGAGCACATCAATGGAAAGGAGCTTGTGCGATCGGGAGTCGCATGATTCACCACAGACTTCCTCACATTGCGGAGCATTGTGGCCTCACTAACATCCCTTAAGCAAATGTTTGTAAGTCACTGATGGTTGGAGTTTTCTTATGCTAAGAAGGCCGAAGGGACATTTGGGTGCTACGCTTGATAAGAGAGCACATCAATGGAAAGGAGCTTGTGCGATCGAGAGTCGCATGATTCACCACAAACTTCCTCACATTGCAGAGCATTGCGGCCTCACTAACATCCCTTAAGCAAATGTTTGTAAGTCACTGATGGTTGGAGTTTTCTTATGCTAAAAAGGCCGAAGGGGAAAGGGTCGTGAAAACCATTTTTGATGATGTGTTTGCGAAGCACATGGAAGTAATAATTAAGGTAACCTTAAATTTGATTTATTTTTTTATTTATCATTTATTTGTTATAAAAAAAAATCTTAATTTTCATTTTTAATGTGTATTATTATGTTTTAGGTGTCAGAGCCTATGGTTTGAAATCTATGGTTGATGGATGGGAAGAGAAACTCAATGGGTTATTTATATAAAGCCATGAACATGGGTAAAGAGGCCATAGCCATATATTATGAACACAATCAAAGAAAATGCGAACCCATATGTCACGTAATTGATTGGAGATAGAACAAGACACTCCAACCACATATTCATGCAACAACCTACTACTTGAATCCTAAGTTTTTCTATTCCGATTCATTTAAGGCCGATGAGAAGGTTATAGATAGCCTCAATGCATGCATAGAGAGGATGATCCCCATGATGAAACTAGAGATACAATTATTGAGAAAACGCAAATTTACAAGAATGCAATGAGGAGACTCTTTTCTTTGGCTCTATGCATTAAATGAATAAATACCTCTTAGCCAGATAAAAACAAATTAAGTCATTTTTTCTTTCTAGTCTTGTTACTCAGTCTATAGATACTAGTAGTAAAGTTCTTTACTTTATTGAAGCCTAGTTGACTTACAAAATTATAAATCTCCTATTTGCAGATGTTTGGTGGGAAGATTATGGTGCAAAAACACCAAATCTTCAAAGGCTAGCTAATCGCATTTTGTGTTCAACCGTGTAGCTCTTTTAAGTGTGAATGTAATTGGAGCATGTTTGACATTGTGTACACCAAGCACAACAGGTTGATGACACAACGCCTCAATGACCTTGTCTTTGTGCAATACAATCTTCGTCTTCATGTGAAACAAGTGGGGGGGCTAGAGAAATATGATGCTATTGACTTAGATGAAATCAATCCATATGCCAACTGGATCACTGATGATGCAAAGCCATGTTTACAGTGGAGAAAATCGTCGATTTGAAGGGAGAGGTAGAAGAAGCAATAACATCTAGAGCAACAAAGTCATCAAGAAGGGTTGGTGAGGATCCAGATGATATATTTGTTGACGATGTTGGCATTGGAGAAGAGGAATTTTTACCTACCACTTCCATGAGACAGCTGTAGCAAACTTATTCTAGGCGTTAGAGATGAAATGTAATATTTATATTTCATATTTCATGACTCTATGAGCGTTGCAATTAGTAATTTTGTACTTTGTATTTTGTATTCTCTTTTGGTCCAAAATTAATAGAAAATATACTTATGGCATTCTCTACATTCATTTTTCATGTCATTTAAATTATGTTTATTTTATAAATTTATATGTTTTTTAAAATAGCAATAAAGTTGCCGAGTAATTGTCAAAAAATTGCCAAGTCCCACGTCCCGATTCAAATTTTGCCATGCCGAGAAATTGCCGAAAATAATATTTTGAACTATGGTTGGAAGTACCCCTAGTTGGAGACTAATTTGTAGCAAATAAGTACATCTCAAAGGATGTTCAAGACAGGTTTGCAGCTGATGCTTGTAACTGATCCACAAGTCCTAGATTTGAAGTCAATTTGGACCATTGAGGGCCTCAACAATAGTGTTGAGAGAGAAATGTGTTGAAAAAGCAAACCACTCATCTATAGAGGGGCCCCACGAGGTCCCTTTTCAAAGAGGAGCAAGCAACTCAGAATCCTAAAATCATTGCAGTCTGGCCAAGTGAGGGTCAAAGACAATGGTAGATAGTATTTATGTTTGGGCACCTCTAGTAAGATGTTTTGATGTTGAGGTCAATTAGGACCCACTGAAGCTCATAGACAAGGACAAAAATTATTTACTGGTGCATGTGTATTATGTATAGATAATGCACATGGACAATTTTTGGGGTAAGCTTTTGCTTCCGTGTCAAAATATGAATCTTTGGAATAACCATATGATGCTAGATAGGCAACTGAAAATTTAGTTACCATGCCATGTTGGGCATTGTCAAAGTATTTTAGGACCAATCTGTCAAAATGCATATGTTCAACTAGTGGAATCGACCAATGAGATGATGCAAAGAAGCAATAGATGTAACCGTACAAGAGCTGAACATTGGGAATCTGTTGCAAAAGCAGTCAACTTGGTGAGATAGAGCAGTAGTTTCAATTGAAAATGACCAATGTCCAAAACATTAATTGTATGCGTCAACACATTTTTTGAAGATTGTTGATGTGCTCATTTCAAGTTGATAGTTGCAAAGTTCTAAAGGCATTAGAAAATAGTCATGACGTACAGGATATTTATTAAAGGTAGAGGTAAAGGTCAATTTTTAGGTCACAGCAAAACCAGACACCAATTGTAATGTCCCCAAATGGGATGACTTAAGGCAAAAGCAGTGTTCCCTAAAATCCACAAAATCTGATTTGAAAATGAGCAAAATCTAGCTTGATAATTAAATTCTCAAAACCCTTATTTAATTCCAAAAACCCTAGATGCCAAGAATGAGGGTTTCGTAGGGTATTTTTTGCCACCAAAACAATATGAAAATAAATAATAAATTTTAGATTTAAAACCCTTAGATAAATACCTTTCTCCTTCTTATGCCACAAATGATGAAGAAAAAATCCGCTTTAATCGCCAATTTTCTGCTACTGTTTGGAGGATAAAAAGTTTTCACCAATTGTAGATTTATCACTTCCAGCCACTCAAAAAATATTAAAATATTACTATAGATGCACAAAAATATGGAGAAAAAGAATATCCAATTATTTTTCCGAAATTCTAAAAATTGTCATTTTTATTCCCAAAATACAGCTAAAACTTCATAAATCCATAACTCCGAAAATACTTGAAACTAATCAAGTGATAGATCAAAACGAAGCTAAAAATATAAGCTTTCCAATGAAACATATATCAAAATTTTCTTTCCATGGGAAAGTCACCGAAAAGTGCTCTGAAGTTTTGATAAACTTAGTTTCCTGTAAAATAATTAAATAATAATTCTGAAAATTATTATTTAATTTTCTCCTTCAAAACCCTTCACAAATCCATCCAAACTTCACACCAATAATCTAAAAAAATATCAAATAAATTCAGATAAATTAATTTATGAATTTTTAACCAATTGAAGCCTTCAAACCCTAGCGTCCAACTCCTCAAGTGGTTCGCTCCACTTGCCAAATTAGCACAATAAATTAGCAAAGCTAAGATGCAAGTAAAAGACCACAAAACCCTCAAAATCATGCATACAAATCCTCCAAATCAATTTGCCCCACTCCTTAGGGCATAAAAAAGCTTTCCTTTCTCAAAGGTGGTGTCAAAGAACACCTTTTGTTGTATAATCAACAGCAAATCATGGGTTACAGTGCCCACTCCTACTGAACACACAAGATCAACAAAATCTTCAAGCATGAAGAATTATCAAAAATCAGCATATCTTCAAATGAGCCCTCATCCTCTTTAAATAGCCTCCTCCAAGTGTGACGCCCAATTTGGAGGGAAGAGTTAATTTAAAAATATTAAAAGCATTTCCTTATAATTTCACTTTAAGCCTTACGTGCCCATGACCTTTAAAAGGCCTCAACTTAAGTGAAATTTATAACATAAAATGTTTTTTCTATTAATTGCCTTTATTTGTAAGTATTTAAAAATACTTTTTATTTTAGCAATAATATTTATTTACTTTCAAGGAAAGGGGACATTACACCAATTTAACACGAGACCCCCCCTTATGGGTGCCTACAAGGAATTTTTTTCCATTGACCTCACATATTGCTCAAATTTTGTACACCTAGGGTTTCAACCATGGAGTTGCAATTCGGACTTGATGAGTACTCAAAAAGTCAACTTTTGGCTCGGACTTGGACTCAGTGAAAATACTTAGCAATTTTTTAGTAAGTATAATATATAAAGAATTGCTTTTAATGGTTTTTTCTTACTTCAAATTGCTTTTCTGTTCTTTTCTTATTTTTTAATTTTTTGGCAGAATCAGCGAGTACTCACCAAGTTTCAACACTATTAAGAGGTAATGCCTATATATGTTATAGGGTAATAAATAATTCGATGTAAATGTGACACAAAGGCAATAAGGGAAAGGATGAAATTGAAATTCATGTGCTTGATAGTCATCTGAGTAAGTCGAAAAGTTGATCATGTAGCATATTAATTGTGCCCGCATTACATTATATGGGTTGGAAAAAAAACTACATAGGAGTGATTTTTAAGTTTATGGTTATCCTTTTCCTCTTGTTCATATGTTTCTTCACTACGTGTTAAAGGTAAATTTTGTGTAACTCTTACAAGTCCTACGTGGTCAAATACTGGATGACCCCATTGAAGGTGCACAAAAGGGAGCAAAAACAAAAATTACACTGCCAGAAGTTAGAGCTCAAACAGAAATGTTTCCTTGGTTATAGGTGACCAAACTAAACACTGGGATTTAATAGGCCAGGCAAATAGACTTGGAAGTTGGGAATTAGAAGACCCACAAACCTTGCATTTCATCCATTGCTGCCTGACCATCTGCTCTGTTCATAAAAGCAACAAAGCCACAGTTGCGTTGCCGCCTATGCTCCTCTTCTGTCCTTGGCCACATTATCTTGACACTGGCAATAGGGCCAAACCGACCAAAGGTGCGCAGAAGGAAATTTTCATCCACCTAACATTAATCGCAAACAAATTAAATATAATTAGCAATGGCTCAAATGTAAATACTTGCATCCAACTCTTTCGAGCACAGAAATATGGACCTTTCAACATGAGACACTTTACCTGGGGTGACAAATTTCCTACATAAAGATTAGTTGTCTGAGGATCCCCATCATCAAATGATCCCACCAGTCTTCCACTTGGATCAAGCTCCTCTGGCATTTCATCAAAACGACTTACAAGCTGCATAATGTCAACAGTAATGAAAAACAGATCTACAAAAATCATGAATATGTTGAAATCTCTCAGTTAATGAAGACAGCGCCCACGGTCTCAAACATATGCACGAGTTAATCCTTACAAAAAGCAGATAATCTGCCTTGTTTTATTAATTTCTCACTTTAACATAGAACAGTAGACTCGTAGAGTTGATGAAATTTCCAACCATAATACTCTTAGGTCACTTGCAAAAATTTAGGTCCTGGCTTTATTTTTAACAGCGAACAGAAAGGTGCTTAACATTAAAGAAATCTGTTCCTTATCAATAGCTATTTGGCATAAATGATTCATCTGGTTAATTAATAGATTCAGATGCTCGTATGTTATAAGCTGCTACAAGATGTGCCAGACAATATAACAGATTAAACCAGCCACAACTACAAAAGAGCATATACCATTGAGCTTTCACTTGGCCTTCCTTCTCGTCGATGCTCACGCTCCTGATTGCGCTTTTCCCTCAGTTCTTGCTCTAGCTTTAATTCTTCCATGAAATTATCTATATTGCGCATCTTTCCCTTCTCCTTATCCTTCAATTTTTCATCTTCTTTCTACAGTCACATGACTCACATCATTTCAGATAACCTAAGGTCAGCATAAAATCACACAAAATTATTAAATAGCCTACAAAATATATTAGATGAATTTTCTGAAAAATGTGAATTACATGCAGATCTAATCCAAAATAACAGTGTAGGACCTTCCTTGGAAGCAGTATGAGTTAGATTTCCCCACTGTCCAGTATTGTGGTTGCAGTATTAGAGCCTGACATATATGTTTGAAAAACTATGACAATAGCACTTAATCTCTAGGTTCAATGGTGGAAGTAAAAGCCAACCTATTTGGAATGTGAAATAGAGCAAAATAAAAGAACCCCGCGAAATAAGTGAATATGACCACCCAAGCCAATTGCACATGTAGACTAAAGGTCTATGGTAATCAAACCGAAATAATAACGATCAAGATGCTAAAGCATTTGATTGCTTCGACAAATAGTAGACATAGAAATCAATATTTTGCAAGAACAGATACCATAATTTTTACATACAAAAAAGTAGTTGTCATACAAACTGAATAAGATTTTTCTAAATAAAGGTATCATCTCAAAATATGCAAGCCTACATGGTGCAGTAAATATATATGCATGCAAAGCATAACCAAGAATCACTGATATCATAAATTCAAGACAGTAAGCATATGTCAATAAGCAACAAAAAATAACACCATATAACTCATTAAAAACATGCTGCCTTATACAATCTTCAATCACAGTAAAATTTTAACTAGGGTGCAAGAATTTCAATTTACGAGCATGGAACAGTAACAGAAGCATGGAATGAAAAACATGAAGATACACAGAATTTCCCTCTCCAAAATGATAGATTCCTAATGGCAAACTTAACAGAGAACATGTTCCCCAAGCAGCATAGAGATTTATCTGACAATTACCAGCACACTATTTTCACAGAAACAATGGCTACGTGAAATGATCCTGATAAAATACTAAATTGTAGTGTTAAGCCAATTGTGATTTAGGACATATAAATGCATATGGTATCTATTTGCTAGTATGTGAGTGTACAAATATATGTCTATATCTACTATAAATACATTATATGCTTAAGTCAATTTGGATTGTTTGTTCATCCATATATAAGTTGATTGACCGTGAGCCGATGGCAGCCCCATTCTTTGTATTTTAAAATCAAAACATAGCAATTATAAAAATAGAAAACTGTGGAATGATGATACATATTAGATTATAGAGTTAATCCTTAATATCGATTTCAGAAGGCATTATTTAGGGGTCATCAGCTCTCAAAGACCTGTGCAAAATCACAATCTATCCCATAAAACTTTAAAAGTTTGTTATTCAATTTAAACTGTGGAATGGCCAAACGTTTATTATATTTTAGGAGTTTCAATTAATATGGAGAGTTATGGAAAGATTACCATTCTCCACTGTGGCCTTTGACACTAATAAGATTTGTTTTCACATGCGAGGATTTGATCTTATATCCAAAGATTGAGCTCGCTAGGTTACCCGTAATTGGCACTCTCTAGATCAGCCAACTCAGCATGTAGGGATTGATTTCATTACTGCTGTATCCTTTTAGTTCCTCCATTACAAACCAAACTGTCACACAGTATATTATGAAAAATGTAATCCCACTCCTCTGTTGTTGCCCATCATATGGAATCCTGTACAAATTGATTAACACATCGAATGCAGCGATCTAATATGATTCCATCCATATTGTCCAGGTTTGGTGACTGAGATACTCACTATTAAAATCTAAACAGTATTCCAACACCTTAAAAGAAAATTAAAGATCTTTTTCAAGTCAATGATGCCAGCACCCTGCATACCTAAGAGCTTAAACTACAGGGCAGCTTACAGCATGAAAACCAAAGAATGCAAAGTACACTATTAGAAGACTTAAATTGAGATAAAGGATCTTTTCCTAAATCCTTTAAATGAAATTATGAAAAACTATCATTGACTTTTGTTATTGCAACAAAATGTAAGTTTGAAATAAGGTATTCCCATTTACAATTCTATTAATGATGGCTGGTAAATTATGGATTTCACAAAATAAAACTGAAGCAGTGAAAAAAAACTGTGGCTTGAGAAAGATGAATAACAATCCCACGGGCTCCATTACATCAGAGAATCAATTACTATTAGCAAAGTTGTTTCTAAAATTGCTTCAAAATAGATATAATCCTAGACTGAAATAAAACTCACTCATCATTTTCCAAATAAATTTATAAATTTATGATGCCACATATTACTTTATTGCAAGTTGATATAGAACATGGACTTCGACAATTCAAACAAGAACATTTTAGTATGTTACCCTAACTCACACATAAGAGTGAAAACACACACGCATGTGTGGACAGAGAGAGAGAGAGCTTTCACCATATTTTCCCCTTTTCTTTTACTATTTATGGAATGATATAAATGTTTAGAGGTTCAGATGATCAACGTCTATTTATGTATTGCAGGATCCCAAATAAAAAGTTTAGACATTTACTCATCCTGAGAAAGGGTATATGTTAAGTTTGGCAGGAATTTCCTTCAACTACTAAAGATCACTTGTTTCCCAAAAATTTATATTGCATACTGTACCTTTTTTTCAGGCTCCTTTCCTTTACTAATTGAAGCTGCCATCCCAGGTGGTATAAATGATGGTATATACCTGCAATCCACAAAACAAGCTCAAAGCACAAGAAATTGTTAGTGGCCCGCATCTTTACATTTCAATCTAAAAGAACTCTTACAAATAACCTAGTATAGACAGATCAAATTAACCGAGTGCTAACCCAAGATGCAAAAAAAACATTCATCAAAGAAGCAGAAAGAAAACTGTAATCCCAGCTGGCAATATAGTTATCCACAATTATACAGCCACAATTGTGTTGCATAGTTACCAAGAGATGTGGGGGTACAGGTATTAGTACGTGGACGGAGACGCCATTCAATTCAGGGTACATGAGTAAATGAATAAGGGTACGACTATATTGTATATAAATGTTGTCATCAAAAAATGTGGGTACGGGGACGGGTACCCGGTTCTTGTCCCTATGTTGGAGTTTACTGGTAACTATGTTATGTTGGAAAGGCCAATGTTATTGCAGTAGAAAAGCACTATTTCAAGTGTTGCTTGACTGAGGCAGTGGAGATTGGAAAGCATGGATGCAATCTATATAAGGCTGATGAATTGGGTTTATGCCACTCATGGAGACTCATTATTTGCCAATGAAAAACATGACCCTCACCTTTGGAGAGATACATTTAAGGTAAAAACTAGTGGTTACAACTTACAACTTCTGAATGGATGTAACAGCTAGATTACTTAATATTATCTAGGTTACCAGTATGGGTTCAGGTACAAATACACATACATGGTTTGGGTATGAGAGTTTGCCATTGGCTTGTGACCTTGGGTACCAGTACAATTTGGGTACATCCATAGAAAAGTGAGCCATATTCTGGTTAATTTTGAATATAATATATATATATATATATATATTATATTCAAAATTAACCAGAATATGGCTCACTTAAAAATTGTGTGAACAAATCATCATATTGCTTTTCATCGAGATCAGCAATTGGTTCATTTGAACCAGATGAATTAGGACTAAGAACAATTTAGTTAGCTTTGTTTTTTCTAAATGCTTTTGTTGTAGTTTTTATTTATTTTTTATTATTTACTATTTACTTGTTTTCATTATGACTGTCATACGCAGATCGGCACTGTTTTTTAATTATGTCTTTATCATGACGGTCAGGTACCCAAAGTAATAGAATAACCCGATAGGTACCCGGGAGGTGCTTAGAGCAGTACCATTATGAGTACTGAACTCGTACGTGTACAGAGGCCTCCAGGGGAGTGCCCAGTAATGTAGATTATTATTTATTATCATTTTCTCTTTGGATTAAACCATTTGGCATTGTGTACTCGTCAGGAGTTATCTATATAAGGACTGCCAGTTTGCCGTCCCAACATATCATTCCAGCCTCGATGATGGATCATGTGGTGTAATCCAAAATGTCGATGAAAAAACTTTTTATGCAGTTTTTATCCAAAAATATTTTTTCTCATTAATATAGACTGAGGAAGCCTTAAATCATTAATAGATCATAGCCATTAGCAATATTTCAGCCAATAAATTGCTCCACTCAGCTTGAGTACTTCCACATATAGGTGATAAAGTAGAACTGATTTAACTTTTAATACTCAACATCTTGGGTCAGGTAGCTAAAGAATAGATAGGGCTATATTGTATGTTCCCCTAAACATAGGAACGCAAAAAGGGGATGCGTATAAGTACTCCCAAAATCCCAAAAATGATATTTGAAAAGGAAAATCGCACAGGGTTGGGAATGAAGAAGGGGGGACACATCCCAGCAGAGCATGGGCACTATACAAAAAGGTCATGCTGACAAAATAGCAAAAAACTGAAATCTTGCCATCAACAAGGGATAGAAAAATATATTGGACTTCCACATGGCAGAAATTGAAATGTCCCCTATGGGGCAGATTATTGCCAAAAAGGGTACAACAATAAACCCTAAAAGTATTAAATAAATTTCTGAATTTCTTTTGAAACCCTAAGCACCTGAAATTTGCAGAATTTGGAAAGTGCCAAACTAGGGCACAAATCAGCTATTTAATTACTCAAAAATTACCAAAAATTATGAAATATTTCTACCAATCATCATCCAATCAGAACTGATTTTTAGGTCTAAAAATATAGCCGATAAATAAGATAAAAACACCACAATGTTCTGCTGCCTGCAAACCACCAGTAGGCTGGAAAAACAGCCTGGAAAATCCCACGTCCACCCCAAGAGGGGGTTCGCTGACCTCCTTGGGTGATTTGTTGATCTTCTGATGCTCCAAAACCCTATGTTGGCCACACAAACTGCAAAGTCCTCCACTGTTTTGCTATACCTGAAATGGTGTCTGAAACACCTCCAACTGTCCAATAATGACCAGTGCAACCACTGAATGATGGCTGCCAGCTGATATGCAAGGGTTTCCATCCTCACTCAGCCCCTCGATGAAGGTTTTTGTCCCCAATGAAGAAGTCCAGCAGATCGTGCCGAAAATTCCAGAATTTCAATTATCAAAAGTAGTCTAACCCTCCAAATGAATCTCCACTTCCTTTTTATACTCTTCCCCCAAGGGAAGCATTCCACTTGGAGGGAGATTTGAATATTTAAAAAGGACAATTCCCTTATAATAATCACTTAAGGCATTGAATCGCCCATGATCCTCAAAAGTCCCCAACTTAAGTGAAAAATAGGAAGAAGTTGCCAACGTATTCACTTGGCAACTAAGGCATATTATTACTACTTTTATTTAAAGTATTTAAAAATACTTTTTATTTTACTAATAATATTATTTTATTTCTTAGAAAATGAGACATTACAGAAATACTAGAAAGATTGAAACTATCCTCTATCTCCTATGGCTCAGAGACTGTCAACAAGCTTACATTTCTCAGAGAGAATGGCTAATTTGAGAACTTTTGTGCTTCATCGAGCATTTTGATGTAGTGCTTATGAAACAATACAGTACGAACATAATGTGTATAAGATGACAGTTGGGTCAGGACATAAGGCTGGAATGCGAATTTTGATGCCATGAAAATGATCTATACAAAAAATTTGCTCTTTCCTAAACTGACCCATCCCAAATAAAGAATCCAAATATCAGAAATAATGCTGCTTGCCTTTTCTGCATATATGGTTGGAATAAATAACAGGTCATAAGTGGTTTATAACCAATGATAGGTAATACATGGTTTGGAACCAATAATATCACACAATTAAAACATTCCAGAGCAAAAGTGGTAAAACTTTGAACATCTCCTCTCTCAATATTGAGTATTCGTTTACAATTAAAATTGTTACCAATCGAAGAATACAGATTGCAACATATAATAGTGTCCACCGTCTATTCAGAAAACTCGCAAAACATGTCACTAAAATAAACAACTGGCACTTTATCGCAATGTAAAATATATACATATAATAAAATCAACCAGAATCAACAAGAAGGCTTAACATGTGAAATCACCTGCTTCCTTTCTTTGAACTAGAGGACCCATCTTTGGATAATCCACCTGCCATTACAGAACTATCTAGTGAACTCACTTGCTAATCAAAGCAAGTAAATTAGGAAAACGATAATACAAAAATATTTAAGACTTCAATACAAACCTTCATTTCCAGATTTCGGATGTTCATTAGGATTTATCGTCTCTCCTCTAACAAATGTTTTCCCACCAGGAACATCATCACCCTTGAAAGATTGCACAAACTCTTCATACAATCGAGCTGCTTCATCATCCTCTCTCTAAATACCAAGAAGAATGATGGACATTTTATAACCTTAAAATTGACCATTTTATTACACCTTAAAATTGACCAATTTATTATCTTAAACTTGACCAAATTATAAATCTTAGAATTAGAAATGCAATTGTGAATAAAGAATAATTTTTATATTACCTTTCTCTTAGCCTCTTCTTCCTCTCTGTGCTTTTGAAAAGGAGTTTTCTTTCGAACAACTGAAAACGAATTCATCTTGTCATCGGATATTGCATGTTAGAAAAGCCATACCAATGTCAATTATAAGACTTCCAAAATGAAACATAGATTCTGAAACTGCTTGCATCAATCTTGTCATTGAAAGGAAAACATCAAGTTTGAAGAGCTTCTACAAAAATGCATCATATACATGCTTAGTTGCTCTCATTTGCTAAATTCACAATGCTTGCTAGAAAATAGTTTGCGATAAAAGATGATTCTAAAATTCAAGGTGAATAACAAAGCAACCACTAAATGCAGTGACAATTCCTCAGTTTGAGGCAGCTCTTGTAACGGAATACAATTTTTATATATTAAAAAAACAAATCCCATTAGCTTTCCTACAAACTTAAGCTAAATGCACCCAGAAGACCTGAGATATGGATACTGGGACATCATTTCCAAATATGGTACAACTATATTACATTCAAATATAATCACCACAGGATGTGACTGAGGGTGCAGGGACAGGTCCCCATCCCTGAATCCGGATTTCCATTTCCTTGTGACTGTCATGTAGCAACCAAATTCATTATCAACAAAAAAAAAAAAAAAAAAAACCAATAATTTGATTAAAAAAGATTGACTGAAAAAAGTAAGGAACCAAATTCCATTATATTTTGGGCAGAACCACAAGCACAAACTGCAACAATAATTGGAATTAATAATTCCCAAAAAAAAAGTTGAATGGAATGACTTCAAGTGGTCAAAATATTGTAAGATTCAATGTGGAGCCCCAGGATCAAATCCTCGGAGTCCAAAATATAATGTTGGAATTGGGTATTCATACCACATTCAATTCACTAATTAGAAAAGATCTCACAAAAAACTGAGTGTACACATGACTCGTGTGTGTTTAAGTCAGTCATCTCAAGATAAACACTGTGAGTAGTCATTACCTTGATGACAATTATTTCCCTGTGTACTTTTGGTAATAATCAAAGGCAAAGGACCCACTTACCACACAAGCATTTTTTGGCGTGGCGGGGCGAGGGGGATAATCACAAGGCAAGGGGACCCATTTGACACACAAGGACCATAAGGGAGGAACGGTGAACAAACATGTCATTTGTTTCCAACTGCTCCGGTTTGGTTCACTAGAAAAATACTATAATGGTTGAATGAATAAACATTTTTTGAACACTGTATTGACAGAGGTAATCAGTTACAAAATTTCCGGAGACTAAACTCTTATGAAGACCCACCAAACCTATCAAGTCAGTCATAAATAAATATTCCGAAAACAAAACCCTCGTTACAGATCAAAAAAGCGAAAACCAAAAACGTCTCCATAAATTATCGTGCGAAACAAACATGGTCGATTATTTTCAGATTCAAGAGTTGACATATTAGAGGTAGCGGGGTCGAACCCCAAGTAGTTATAAGTTTTCAAAAAACCTAAATCAGGGCACCACAAAGCATTGCAAGTTCGATTTTGTCACAAATTTACAGTAAGTCGCCATTATTGTCAGTATATTGAAAAAATTATAATTAATATTATATATATAATTTGACCCACAAAAATCGAAATATTAAATTTACCTTGTTACAGTCTAATTGCGAAGCCGAAGCACGCACTCCGTTATCTGATGTTCTTTGTTAGATATTTGCATATATATTTCAAAGAGGGTTTAATAGGAAATACAAATTGAATATATATTGTCGCAGGCGTTTAAAAATACGATGCAGGTCTTTCCTTTTTCCTTCGCTTCTCCGTTGTCACTTCCATGGCCGGAATATACTTCCGTCAAAATAGGTTTTCTCCAAAACAAAACCAACTTTTGCCTCTCAAGGTACAATAAAATAGATTCCAGATTATTATTTCTTATTTCTGCTGGATAACTAGGTTATAACTAGAGTTGTCCCAAAGGTGCAACTTACTACTTAAAAGAGGATTTTATAATGTGAATGAGTGTAAATCAATTTAAATTTAATATAGAAATATTGTTATTAAAAATGTGGTGGAAGAAGTTTTACGTTGAGTCTTGTTTTTCTTATTTTTTAGTTTTTATATATTTATTATCGTTCATTGTTATGTAGTAATCAAAGGAAAATGCAAGGGAGATATAAATAACATATAATGAGTGAATTTTGATACTAAATTGAAGATCAAGGTTTGACCATTGATATCGTTGATATCAATTGTTATTTTATCGAGAATCATTACTTGTGTTTCATATATGGTTAGCACCCAAGACATTTTGAGTAACGTTTGTCAACAGTTACGATATAATAAGAGGAACTGGTGAAAGGGCATCAAATCGTTGATATCCCAAAGGCAAAGGCTTTTATGAAGGCACCAACCATATATGTAGATAAGTCAGTGGATTTTGAACCTGGAGTATAGACAATGTGAACAATTTTCTTAAGAGTGCCATTAATTAACCCTACTTTCAAGCACAAATTATGTCAACATATTCTCGTCCTCTGCACAAAAGCATTTTTGTTTTTGGTTGAGTGTCATTGACGTTTGGTGCGATATGACATTTGCTTTATTTTTCTTTGCTTATTGGAACTGTATTGTTTAACAAATTTAGCATTTGCTTATTATGCAATGTAGCTAAGTTGTTAGTCATGTACAAATGTGTTAAGATTGTAAAGGCTTGTTATTTTTATGGAGACATGAAGGAGTTTGTTCTTGACACAAGAATGTTGGTCTTCTTTTGTCGGGGTGTTTAACCCTAATTTCGATTGTGGAATCCTTACTTGAGTAGATAGAGTTAAGAATATAAAAACGATAGGGCACAAGAGTGAATATCAGATCTATAGTAGGCCAATTAATGTGCTAAACTCAGATGTACCATGTGTTGAATTTATTAATATGAAATAAGTTAATGGAAAGTACAACTATGCTAGATATAGAGATGACATAAAAAGTAGTACTTAGTTTGGTTCTAATACTAACACAATATTGGATCTGGGATAGGTAGAAAGTAGGTGGGAAAATAGTTATCGAATAGTTGTCATATTTTGGATATGGTGTCTTTGTCTTTTTAGATAGTTACATTAGCCTGGAATGGTTACATCAATGATATTGTCTAAATTTGATGCTAGTGTCTTGTACAAAATATCAACTGAAACAAGATGCGACCACCTAAATGCTTATAGGTTTAGCTTCGTCTTCGCTCTAGTGCATTCAAATTTGGGTCATGGAGTGTCACCCCTAGTGAAATGGCAAAACCCTAACTTTTCATCTTCAGTGTGATATTGGAAGAAAATGGGTTAGTGGGCACACGGTGTTGAGCTGACTCACAATGACCCTGCTATCAAAGGGCAGTGCCTACATATCCAATATTCCATAATAGGACCTCAAACTCATGTAGTTCTTCCCTACGTGCTAGCTTGTGTGTGAATCATGTAATGTGTAAAGCAAATACAATAGTGACCTAGCTTATAAGTTGGCAAATACGACCTTATAACTGATCCTTTAGTACTTTAGACTTGTAGGTGGGTTGTTCTTTTAACTAAAATCAAAATAGGTTAGAATAAGAAAGCTTTTGGTAACTTGAGTGTTCTTTTGGTCTGATTGTTAGGTGATGAATGAATAGGGTTAATATTATATTTATATCAATCCCATCGAGAGATAACTCGCATTAAATCACTTAGGTCGACCATTATAATACATTTCATTTGTAAATTGGATGACTTCAGGACATTGAACACTTGAATCGGGACAGGATAATATCGTTGACGCTACTATTTGTCTCAATTGTTAGTGTCCAAGGAGAAGGAGAGCAAGTATATGCTCAGAACTTGTAGAGGTGTAAGATAAGTACATTTTAAGCATTTCAAGAAAGATGGGATGTCTATGTCATAAATATAAGGCTAGTCAGACTAAGAGATAGGTCAAGGTGCACAAGATAAAGTAGGTGTGAGGCTTGTAGAAGCAAGGCATGTGTAAAACTAAGAGGAACAATTATAGTCATATAAAACGTTATTTTAATGTAATGAGTGTCACTTGGGACCACCCTATCTTTAGCTTATTCCTAAACCTATCATAAGGCCTCTTTTGATCCTTTTATAGCTTTTATGCATGTATATCCCATGCCTAGATATACTAAGAGTTGCATTGAGCCATCACCTAGGCATCCCCCATCCTTTTTCACATGTGCCAACCACCTGGACAATAACACGACCCCATTAGTCTATAGTGTAGTGTGTTATTGGCAAAGGGGGTAGAACTATTGACCCTTAGCCTCCTTTACCCCTAACGGATATCTTTCCACTTTTTAAAGCATCTTAGGGTCAGCCTAAACTCATTCCATGTTTCGATAAGCATTAGAACATTATATAAAGACCACTCTCACTCATTTATCAAATAGATGGCAATTCTCATGAACAAGCTCATAAATAGTTATGCAAGTTAAGGTTATTGATCCCTATTTATCCTTATTTTTACAGACATGTATCTACATTATCCCATGGCTCAATTTTACTCAAGTTTTTAGTCTTAATTCAAACTTAAAGTGTTCAAATTGGCATTCATACTTAGACATAATAGCATCACTCTCACTTGCACCAGCACTTAGATTGGGAGAACTACATTAGGCTTGATCCCCTTTCGAGGTATTGGTATGTAGGCAATGCTCAACACAGGGGGTGTGAGGTCATACCCTACGAACACCACTCTCCTTCCATTTGTGTTTATCAAAACCCTAGTAAGCATGGAGGCTTAGGGTTTCATAACGAAATCAATCCAAGCACAAAACATGCGATGATCTAGGTCTTGGTCATACATGCACATGCTTCCCAAAATAGAGCAAATGCCTACCTAGCTACCTAGAATTTCATTGCTTCACCTATGCAGAAGGTCTATAGCATAGTGTATTACTGCCAAAGAGGGTCGTGTTATTGTCCAAAGAGGGTTCTGACACATGTTCTCTGTTGATGACACTTTACCATGCTCTTGCATCACTTCCCAGACCGCCACTTGTCTATCTCATTCATGTTTTGCAGCTAAGTACATGTTTTCTAATTCATTTTTATTTATAGAATATTCAAATAAATCAAATGTTGTGTAAATTAATAAATATTGATATTGTAGTATTTTATTGCCTAATTTATTACTTGATTCTTTATAAACTTGGGGTTACATTCCATATTGGTGAACCTGACTTACTTTGAATAGTGCCCAAACCCTATTCCTAAATGCTCTTAGGGTTTGTATCCTTCTTTTTTGTGTGCTTAGCAATTAATTTTAAAATCTCACATCTAATTCATTATTTTATTTATAAAATCTTTCATGGATTTGATTTCTTTAAAGGTTCAAAATATACAACTTTTTATTTTCCTACTTTCCAACCTACAATGACACAATTCGATAACTAATTTGATGAGACTGGTAAGAGATAACTACAAAATTTCATTTACAAGCATTCAGATATGCAAGATGACCTTATTTGTATTATTTAAGAAGAGCTTCTAAAGTTCATTGTGGGTCAATCCTTTGACCCCACATATGTTAATATTGTTACACCTATTATGGGGGTAACTCATATTCTACAACCACGTGTTGTAACTAAAAAACTCTCACTAGTGGAACACCTCCAATGGCTAGTTTGCATTCCTCCTCTCTAGATATACAATCGTTTATGCATTAGATCCATTCTCTGCAAGCCAAGATGTTACATCTTGAGAAGGGTACCACTGGACCATCTCATGCCTTGGACTCTCATGTTCTCCTACATACACCATTGACACGACATATAGTGGCAACTCCTTTGCCATCTAGATTTGTGGCACCTAAGCTTACTCTATATGATGGTATGGGTGATCTAGAGCATCATCTACACGCTTTTCATGCAACATGTTTGGACTACATATCCAATGATTAGCTCCTGACTAAGTTGTTCCCTCGTAGTTTAAAGAATTATGCATTATAATGATTCTATGATCTCCCTAATCATTCCATTACAACATTTAATCCACTCACAGATATGTTTTTAGCACATTTTTTTATCAACATCAATGGCAAAGTTTCATATGCTTAAGTCGCTCAACTAAAACAAAAATCTAATGAGCCAATAATTAAATATGTCTCGTGATATAAAGTTATATTAGCAAAGATGACTAGCACCATGGCAAATAGAGAACTCGAGGACATATTCAAGCAAAGTTTATTACCATAATTACATGAATCTATATTATTCAAAAAGTTTCCATCATTTACATATCTATGTCATAAAGTAAAGAAATGGGAAGTCCAACTCCTCTCCATGGGCAAATTAAAGTGCATAATCGATCGGATTCAACTAATAAGAGTTCAAATATGCTCCCATATAAGGTAAGGCCCAATGAAAACAAGAATGAGTAAAAGATAATAATTAATGCAGCCTTAGAGCCAACTCTTCATGTGGTTTTATTAGCTTCTCCAAAGGGACCTTTTTATGAATCTTCTTGAATCACCAACTCACATTCTCCAACAATTTTTGGAATGCAATGTCATATCTCTCCCTCCCATCAAAGAGGTTGATACGACTAGGCATCTTCCAAAGAATTATGATTCTAATGCATTTTCTAATTATCACATGGGCCCCGACCATACTACAAATAGATGCATCAACTTACAACATAAGATCCAATATTTGATAGATGTTAATATCATTGATGTGATCACCCCTATAAAAACACCCAAAACACAACCAACTGGAGAAATGAAAATAATTTCTAATCCATTTACAAAACATACAAATAATGAGATAACAAACACTTTAGGTGTTCATTATACTTATCAAGCACATCCACCACCAACATCTTATCGTACTCATACAATGGACACACACCCTCTACATAATATCATTGGTGTGTATCATACTACAATTCTAACTAAGCCTCTTATCACTTTCTCGGCATAGGAGATCATTGATGATGACTCATATTTATACTCACTCTTTATACAAGCTTACATTAATCATCATCCTATTCAGGGTATCATGGTCGACAAGGGGTCGAGTATCAATATGCGTACTATTACACTTTTACATCATTTGGGCTATTCAAATTATGATATTTCTCCAACATATATAATTATTTGTGGCTTTAGTGGCCATGTCTAGAGCTCCATTGGGGAGATCCTACTTCCATTACATGTTGGGCCTGCACATGTGGTCACCAGATTCATACTTGTACCTAGTGTCGAATCATTTGATATGTTATTGGGTAGGCCTTGGACATAACAAATTCGATCCATTTCTTCCATTGTACATATATGTCTTAAGTATATACATGTTGATCAGGTTATTGTAGTTGAGGGCCTTCTATGTAAATATACTTTACCTACACCATAGTTAGTTACACAACAATCATCATTAATAGCTCCAAACATAGATTCCATTAGCACACCTCAAATATCAGTTGAGCCACCAGTGTTGGTGAGGTCTACTTCTACAACGTTACCACGTATAGACACTCTCCCATAAAGACCTTTATCAGAGAGACCCCTATGTCATAAACATGTTGTGGATTCTCAAGAGCCTCTCTCTACCACATTCCCACCTATATCAATGTTATTGAGTCCCCAAAACACTCCACATAGAGCATCCATGCCAGTTACAGATTATTTTACCAAATGGGTACCTAAGAGGCCCATAGTTCATAGGCCAATTCAGTCTACTCCATAGATTCATAGCCAAACTTTGGCTTTTATTTCAACTATAGATTGTTTAGTACATCTGATTCCTAGATCTCAGATACTTCCTTGCACATCGCATGTGATCACCCTTTCTTTACTTGATACAAATCACCTTGATAGTGAGTCTCTTACAAGACTCATCAATTAGTATGTTCCCTTGTTACATGTATATAGTTTCATTATTTTAATTTACTTATACATAATTTCTTTTGTCTTGCTCCTTGTACATAGTTTCATTTTAATGTTGTTTATGCATAATTTATACTCATAAGACAAAAAATATATAATATATTCAAAAATACAAAAACATTCAAATATTGCTAAAAAAAACTAATTTTAGATTGTATGCATTTCCAAATTTACATTCCTTCTATTTGTGATGTAGATCTATACTCAACTTGCACTTCTTACACTTTTCTTGCAATCTTTCCAATCCTGCTTGAGCAACACTAGGCCTACCTTGTACAAATGGACCAAAACTCAAATTCTTGCTTATCAAAGGTTCCAAAGACACATAAACATTCAAAAACCTTATTTTAAACCATCTCAGTCCACTTCTATCACTCATTACCTTGCATTTTAATCAATATTATGTCTTTTGTCTTCTAGGCCTACTAGCCTTATTTTTGAGTAAGTTTCCTTGTTGGGAGTACATGATAACCTTTCTTAAGAAACAAAATACATTTTCAAGGACCCTTTTGGTCCATGCAACTCATACATCTCCCTCTGGATTCAATTCTTAGGGATTCACCTACTTGCTTCACAACACCTTTTCTCAATTGGCCCTCCTAAGCTAGAAAGCTTCTAGGTTTGGGCAAACAAAAAACCTTTAATACAAAACCCCAAAATT
The DNA here is from genome assembly GCA_037957365.1 of Torreya grandis. Taxonomy (NCBI): domain Eukaryota; kingdom Viridiplantae; phylum Streptophyta; class Pinopsida; order Cupressales; family Taxaceae; genus Torreya; species Torreya grandis. The sequence continues at coordinate 2,266,192 of JARHVA010000402.1, read as the reverse complement.
TTTGAATACCCATTTGGATCTCCCAATTGAACCAACCCTATCTTACCTTTCTTTTTTAGATAATTTTGCTTTTCCTTCGTTACCTTACTCCATTAGGCCCTCCTTGGACCTAGTACTAGAGCACATTCCTAAAGTCCATATTTGAGAGTCCGTACCACAATGAAACATTGTGATTAAGTTAAAGCACATAGGATATGATCAAATTACATAATTTGGGCCTTTTCTGATGGTTGGAATAAAAGATATGGAAGAAACCCTAGTTTAGGGTTTTTGGGGTTTTTGTCTTAGTCGAGAGCACATAAAATTCAACTACCAACGTTTGAATGGGTTTCAAAGGTTTGTGTAAATTTCCCCAAGTCTGTTTAGAGATTTTACAAGTCCTTCAACCATTATATGCATGCTTTCAATCCACTATCTTCAATTTCCAACTCAAGATACACTTGATTGTGCTAAGCAAATGGTTGTCTGTAGGTATGTGTACCTATAAAGATGGATAAAACATATACAAGACAAGACAAAGTGTCAAGGAAACTTAAGACACGTTAAATCAAATTACCTCAATATTCTTCAAGCACTTGATCATCGATTTAAGGATCACTTCTCAAAGAACACACTCATAGTTTAACCAAATAATGTTTGCTACAGGAATAAGGTTCAGTTTGTGCAATATTAGAACAATAAATGATCTCTCCAATATTTATTGATATTTTCCATCAAAACAATAAAAATAACTTGAGGAACATAAATCAATACAATCCCAAAGTCCTTTGAACCCTTAACAACAAAAACATAGTCTGTATACAAAGAACAATTCTCAAACAGAGGTTTGTTTATGAATAAGTATGATCATCAGATGATTTGAATGTTATTCCTAGTAACTTATATCCTCAAAATACACTCAACAATCCTTTAAGAACATTTAAAATGATTATCATATTCCATTTGATCATCAATCTTGAAAACTTAATATGCAAGTAAGATTAAACACTCATAACAGGGTCTGTTTTACAATGTCTTGAACCACATCAGATTGCATCTCTTGCATTAAGATCATATAAAGAAATTTAGTCATGCTAAATAAGAAGGGAAACTTTCATAAACAATAATACATTCATCTACAACTTTTTTTCATAACAAAAGGACTCACATAGTCCTATACATTGTCATGGCAAACCTTCACTCCTTATTTCAACAAAGTCTGCCCTATTTTCTCCTCCTCCTCTTCTACTTCAAACCATACACACTCTATATCACTCTAAAAAGACTTTCTACAAACTTGTGTAACAACTCCTAACCATTTCTTGATTCAAGAAACTTCCAACTATTCCTAGATCCATGTAGGGTGGTAGACACTTTAGCTACCACCTCACACCCTCTCTTAACATATGTATTCATAACCAACTTAGGACATTTCATGAGACCTTTTAGGTCTATTACAACATGACTCCATCAATTACATATCATCATCATTCACTTAGACCACCTAAACATCTTTGAAATTTTAAAAATCCCTTTTGGTAGGAAAATTGATTTTGGACCCAAATTCAAATTTCACTCACAAACATGACTGTAAGACACATCCTAGACCAACCTTGAGCATTCCTAAGATGCCCCTACATCATACTTCCGAGGGGAGAAAATAAATTGACACTCATAGTCTTCTTCAATCAAATTTTCATACAAATGTGTATGCTCTTTGCTGCCACACCTATGTCTTTATTTCCTCATCCATGTCATCCTTTATTATTTCTCATGTTGTTTCTCATACTGCTACTTTTACCTATAGTTATTCTTCTTACTTTGCTTTCTTTCATAATTATATTCAATCGTCATGGCATTTAATAATAGTTGCCATTCCTTGTCCATTGTGTTTTCTATCAGCTCTATTTTTGCCTCTTCATCAGCATACCCTGTCTATGTCATATTCTTTTCCTTGTTTGGTGACCATTCCAAGGTCTCATGCTTGCCCCTATTCTTGCTGGTAGCATCTTCTATCATGTTGTCATCCACTACAACTTCTCCTTCTTTGGCTATCAAATCAGTCAACTCATCACTTTGCATCTCTACTTCATGGACTGACGAATCAGTCACTTTTTCCTTCACCTATTCATCACTTTCCTCAAGCATTTCATGTGATTCTTGCATCTTCATTTATCCAATAAACTCAAACAAACTTATTGTGTCTTTATATAAAATATCTTCTTGATCTTCATAATATTCATAAAAATATATATTTTCTTCGTTACCTATTGTTTACTTCTCATATTTACACTCTTCTTTATCAAATAGTTCACCATATTTAGGGTAGCAAAATACCTCATCCTCGGTTGTACCTTCACTCTTCCATTCATAAGCTTCTTCTTCCTTATGGACCATTGTCCAATCAATTTCTTCATCCCAATCATGCTCCTCACTTTCCATTTCTTGACCTGTATTCAACCATGATAAATCAATGTTAGTCTAAAACTTTTGAGGCCAAATTGCCTCTCTCTCTGCTCTTCCATGGCAAGTTGTGTTGCCATCTTCTTCAACTGTCTCTCCAAATGTTCCATTACTTGCTAGTTTTCCCTCTATTGTAGTCTTTCTATAAAGTTGGACTTGAATCTTTTCTTGATATTGATTTCACACTTCAAAATATACACATTCCATATATGTATTGACTCTTTTTCCATCTTTTCCAATGCATCCTTCATTTCTTTTATCTCTATCTCCATCATTCTCTCACTATGGCAATCAAATTTAACCCTATTTCTCACTTTTCTTTCTACCTTGCCTTTCATTTTCATCTTTAGTACTTCACTTGGGTACGTACTCTTCCTCTTTTGTTGGCCTCACTTGGACCACCTTCTTTTGGTTCACACTTGGAACCCCTCTCACTCTCTATCTCAAGCCTCACTAGGGCCTTTCCACACTCTTGTCTTTCACACTAGGACTATCTTCTCTTTCCTAAGCTCTATTTATGAGCGTATCTCTTTTGAGCTTATTAATAGCTCTCTTGATTTAGGGCTTGCTACCTTAATCCTCTCTTATCTCCTTTTTCTCTCACCTGTCACATACCATCATCGGTGCACTCAAACCAATAAATCAACCACAAGTAACTCATACCTTCTCTTTATCTATTTTCTTAGCTGTCTTTCAATAAGACTCCTTGCAAACTACCTCCTTACTTTCCTGTAAATTCATGCAACATGCCCTATAACAATATAATCACCATGTTCATACCTTTATATACCTATTCTCATATCATCTAGATGGATCTAATACCAAAATGATGTAGAGCTATACTCAACTTGCACTTCTCCTTACACTTTTCTTGCAATCTTTCCAATCCTGCTTGACCAACACTAGGCCTATCTTGTACAAATGGACCAAAACTCAAATTCCTACTTATCAAAGGTTCCAAAGACACATAAACATTCAAAAACCTCATTTCAAACCATCTCAATCCACTTATATCACTCGTTACCTTGCATTTCAATCAATATTGTGTCTTTTATCTTATAGGCCTACTAGCCCTATTTTTTAGTAAGTTTCCTTGTTAGGAACAGTTGATAACCATTCTTAAGAAACCAAATAGATTTTTAAGGACCCTTTTAGGCCATTCAACTCATACATATCCCTCTAGATTCAACTCCCTAGGATTCACCTACTTCCTTCACAACACCCTTTCTTAATTAACCCTCCTAAGCTAGAAAGCTTCTAGGTTTTGTCAAACAACAAACCTTTAATACAAACCCTAGACATTTTTGGATACCCATTTGTATCCCCTAACTAAATAAAACATATCTTACCTTTTTTTTTGGAAAAATTTGCTTTTCCTTCTTTAACTTACTCCACTAGGCCCTCCTTAGACCTAGTTTTAGAGCACAATCCTAAAATCCATACTGGAGAGTATGTACCATAATGAAACCTAGTGATTCAATTAAATCACATAAGATATGATCAAATAAAAAAAATTGGGCCTTTTCTGATGATTGAAACAAAAGATATGGAAGAAACCCTAGTTTAGGGCTTTTTGGGGTTTTGTCTCAATCGAGAGCTCATAAAATTCAATTGCCAATGTTCGAATGGGTTTCAAAGGTTTCTGTAAAGTTCCCCAAGTTTTTTTAGACCTTGTACAAGTCTTTCAACCATTGGATGCATGTTTTTAATCCACTATCTTTGATTTCCAACTCAAGATACGCTTGATTATGCTAAACAAATGGCTGTCTACAGGTTTATGTGCTTGTAAAGATGGATATAATGTATACAAAACAAGACAAAGTGTCAAGGAAAATTAAGACACACTCAATCAACTTACCTAGATATTTCCCAAGCACTTGATCACTGATTTAAGGAGCACTTATTCTCAAATAACACACTCATAATCTAACCAAACAATGTTTGTTATAGGAATAGGGTTCAGTTTGTGCAATATTAGAACAATTAATTATCTCTCCAATATTTATTGATATTTACCATAAAAAAAACAAAATTAACTTGAGGAATGTAAAGTAATACAATCCCAAAATCCTTTGAACCCTTAACAACAAAAACACAGTCTATATACAAAGAATAATTTTCAAACAGAGGTCTATTTATGAATAAGTTTGATCATCAGATGATTTGAATGTCCTTCCTAGCAACTTATATACTCAAAATACACTTGGAAATCCTTAAATAACATTTAAAATGATTATCATATTCCATTTTATCATCAATCTTGAAAACATAGTTTGCAAGCAAGCTTAAACACTCATAACAAGGTCTATTTTACAATTTATTGAACCACATCAGATTGTATCTCTTGCATTAAGATCATATAAAGAACTTTAGTCATGATAAATAAGAAGGAAAACTTGCATAAATAATAATACATTCATCTGTAACTTTTGTTCATAACAAAAGGACTCACATAGTCATATACATTGTCATGACAGAACTTCACTCCTTTCAACAAACTCTACCCTATTTTATCCTCTTCCCCTTCTACTTCGTCTTATACATTATCATGGCAGACCTTCACTCCTTTCAACAAAATCTGCCTTGTTTCCTCCTCTTCCCCTTCTAATTTGAACCACACACACTCTATATCACTCCAAAAAGACTTTCTACATACTTGTGTAACAACTCCTAACCATTTCTTGATTCAAGAAACTTCCAACTATTCCTAGACCCATGTAGGGTGGTAGACACTCTACCTGCCACCTCACACCCTCTCTTAACATATGTACTCATAACCAACTTAAGACCTTTCATGATACCTCAAAGGTATATTACAACATGATTCCATCAATTACATATCATCATCACTCACTTAGACCACCTAAACATATTTGAAATTTTAAAAATCCCTTTTGGTGGGAAAACTAATTTTGGACCCAAATTCAAATTTCATTCACAAACATGACTCTAAGACACATCCTATACCAACCTTGAACATTCTTAAGATGCTCCTACATCAATTTACTAGGTACTAAATATGCTATCTATGTTAGTATAATCAAGTTTATCATACATACACGCTTCACTTGTTTCCTTTGAGTGTTCGCATATTACCACAAGACTCCAATCCTCTACACAGATCCATGCTTGCTATTATCCACCCATTGGGGGCACATACACATATACACTAATTCAACATTGATATATTATCCCATTAGGTACATCATACACACAACTTCTGATTTGCTAGGTTATATATTTCTATACTCCATATCACAGATTTAGCATTTATTAAATCTTGATATTGATCATCCTATACTACACTAATTTTTTGTCGACTATTATTACTATAGACTTAGCTTATGTATATCTTTGTTATTATATAAATTTGTACCACATGATTGTGCATACTTTCATTTCTAGATTTACTAGTCTAGATTTGATTGTGTCTCTTTGCTTCTACATCTACTCGAAGACATTTGAATATTACATTATCTTTTTATTGTTTTATGATTTGTACATGTGCCCATGTCCTTGTGTGTGCTTCTTGATTGTGTATGTGGACATTTGAACATGTCATTCCATGTGGCTCTAAGCCAAACTTGTTTGCTCATTTATATATGTAGACATTTGAACATGTCCTTGTATGTGTTCCTTTTGTCAGACTTAGTCACATGTTCCCATGTCCCTTGTATTATGGCCCCTTGGCCTACTTTGTGTGTTATATGTATTTGTATGCATGCACCATGGACATGACCTTATATCTTGCTTGTTACTTTTCACATCTAGTTTGTGATGCCATGAAGGACCTCGTGCATCTCCCCTTCCTTCTTAGGTACCTTGATGGACATCATGCCCCATACCCCCAAGTAGTTTACTCGCATTATATCAGGTTTGTTGTTCATATACATGCTTACATTGTTATATCTATCTTGACAACCTTGTGAATACTAGATCTAACATACATCATACATTATCAATGTCTTATGCTCAATCTCTTTTACATTTTGATGTCATTTATACACATTAAATTGGTTTATCATGTTGATATCATATATTTTCACTCTAATACACATGATGCATAACTTTTATTTTGAGAACAATTATTGTAGAGGTTCAACAACTCCCCTCAAAAGAGGGGGTATTCATAGGGGTTTGTCACAGAGATCAAACCATCCTAGCGATCACCTAAAAACATAATTTTTAGCATGCAGACATAGATTACAAAGCTTAAACTCAAGAAAATACAATAAAATATAGTCATACACAAATCAATCTTAATTTTTATCATAAATGAAACTTTTGGACAATAGCATAGTACAATGTTTAAGAACATAGTGTGCTTTAGTTCACCAACCACATTATTGTCTAGTAGCCTCAAAAATATAAAATATTGGAATTGTTATAAAGGTTAAGCAAGTAAAATTTAGATTTGTATAGTCTTAGTCATAGATTATCAAACATGCTTAGTATATATTCAGTTTAAACATAGAATTACACAGGTTTGCTCATATTGGGGGCATCATATATGGCATGATCACTCTCATTTTAGTTTTAGATATGCACATACATAAATTAATATAAATCAATCCAAAATCCATATGCATAGATATCAGAATTAGGGGCATGCATGTGGCACATTGTTTCCATATGCTCAGTTTGACACCAATTCTCTCAGATGGAATGACAACTCCATGTCATTTTCCATGTTGTATACTTTGGACACTGTATGCACTAGGATTACACCATATTAATGCCTTGTTCTATCTATAGCAATTAGCATTTTTGAATTGTCAAGTTCCTGAGTGGCCCCTGAGCCATTTTACATTTCAAAGTTCTCAAATGGCACCTGAGTCATTTTATATTTCAAAGTTCTCGAGTGGCTTAGAGTTATATTTTACAACTTCATGACACCACATGGTTTTAGTTTCAACTTCTTCTACTACACATGGGTAGGAAATAATGGAGTCATGACCTTCTTGAGTTCTTGAGCCACCTACATAAGAGGGTTGGACAAGTCATCAGTCCAATCCAAGTTATTCATAGATTATGATCCATCGAATAGGGGTGGACAATGATGGATTCAAGGCCAGCTTGAGTTCTTGAGCCACTCGCACATGGGGATTAGCCAATCCATTAACTTAGTCCAATTTATTTATAATTTTATCACCATCTACACACACATGGGATTTCACTAGTTTTTTGCATTGGTTCACATACATAGTGAGGTGTATTTGTTCCTTTCCTCTCTCTCACATCTCTTTACTTGGTTTTGTATTTGCTTTTGATATTTATTAAGTAAGAACTAATTTAAATATGTTTCATTTATAAGACACGCAATGGAGCACAGTTCATAGACTTAGACCCACATTCATGGGCTTCGCCTTGTAGGTAAGTCAAGTTATATTTCTCTTTCTTGTATCCTAGACATTTTGCTTTGCTACACTTATAAAAAAAGGGGAGTAAGTGTAGTCATATAAAATGTCATTATAATGCAGTGAGTGTCACTTGATACCACCCTATCCTTAATTTAGCCTTAGACCTATCTTCGGGCCTCTTTTGATCTTTTTTTAGCTTTTATGTGTGTCTAGCCCATGCCCATATATACCGAGAGCCACATTGAGACATCACCTAGGCATCCCTAATCCTTTTTTCATATGTGCCATCCACTTGGATATTAACATGGCCCCATTAATCTATAACACAATGCATTGTTGGTAAAGGGAGCAATGTTATTTACCCTTAGCCTCCCTTGCCCCTAACATATATCTTTCCACTTCCCAAATCATCTTAGGGTCAACCTAGAGTCATTTCATGTCTCAACAAGCATCAAAACACTATATAAAGACCACTCTCATTCATTTATCATATATATGGCAATCATGAATAAGCTCAGAAACATTTAACGGTAAATTAAGGTTATTGATCTATATTTACCCCTATTTCTACATACATCCATCTACAATAGCCTGGATCTTAGTTTTACTCAAGTTTGTAGTCTCAATTCACACTCAAAGCGTTCAAATTGGCATTCATACTCAGGCATAATATCATCACTCTCACTTACACCGACATTTAGATTGGGAGAACTACATTAGGCTCAATCCCTTTTTGAGGTATTGGTATGTAGGCAGTGCTCAACATATGGGGTGTCATGGTCATGCCCATCCTATCATACTAACACCATTCTCTTTCCACTCGTGTTCATCAAAAGCCTAGCAAGCGTGGAGGCTTAGGGTTTCATAGTGAAATCAATCAAAGCATATAATAGATGATGATCCATGTCTCGATCATATAGGCACAAGCTTCCCAAAATAGAGTGAACATCTACCCATAATTTCACTGCTTCACCTGCATAGGGTCATTAGCATTGGACATAAGGTCTATAACACAATGCACTACTAGCAAAGAGGGTTGCACTATTGTACAAAGATGATTTTGACACATGTTCTCTGTTGACGACACTCTGTCATGCTCCTACATCACTTCCCAACCTACCACTTATCTATCTCAATCATATTTTCTAGCTAAGTACACCTTTTCTAATTCATTGATATTTATAAAAAAATTCAAATAAATAGATTGTTGTGCAAATTAATGGCTGTTGATATTATAGTATTTTTTTCCTTCATTTATTACTCGGTTCTTTATCAATCTAGTGTTACATTCCATAATCCAAAAAAATATAAATCAACAACCAATGTCTAAGTTTGTCAAGTGTATAGGATGGAGGTGTTACATAATCACAAAATATCATCAACATTTGCCTCCCTTTAATCTAGTAGTGAAATTGCTAGTTTAAAGGAAACGAATAAGTACCTTGGTGTGGATGCACACCTTGTATTTGCTTGAATTGAATTTGAGAGCTTCATTGGAGTTGAATTTCAGTGTTTTATTTGTCATCAAACTATAGCCAATAACATGTTACAATGTAAAATCAATGCATATAATATAACTTAAAAGTACTTGAAATTGATAGAAATTGAAAGACCAAGGTTTAGGAGTGCACCTGTGTGTTGATGCAATCACCTTACCTATTGGTAAGTTAATTTTACAAAAGATGTATCATTATAAGGTTATGAAATTGAGAGAGAGAGAGTTGCACCTGGTAGTTGAGATTAGCTCAACCATCCAACCCAATGATACTTATAACTTGGTGAGTTTAGATAATCAAGACTAGACTAAAAACTTGGTAAGATTGAGTGATTTAATCACCTCAACCATACCAAAAGGTGAATCAACTACTGCATTAGATTGGCTCGTTAAAGTTTGTAAAAGTTTGTGGGGTATTAATACATGAAATAGTTTTGGAATATGAGATTGATTTAGATTTTAAAATATCGGGCATGTGTTGTGTAACATATGCACCTTAGATATGTCTCATGCTGAAACTATGTATAACAGTGGTACTATGTATATAATTATGCCATAAATGTGAATCTGAATCATATAACTATGACCAATAATAATATGACGATGTTAACTCTACATTGATGAGCTTTTAGGTCTATGCCACACTGCCAATCATTGTGGATCTAGGTAAGATATATATTTTTGCATTAATTGTTAATTTTAATCAGTGATTCACCCTCTGGGTGGTAAGGGGGCACTCTTTATTTAGTGACTACCACCTCTATCTCTGCATCCATAGATGTAGAGAAAGCTAGAGCGTGTGAGCACAACCATGCCCCCAAAGCAGGTGAGGAAATTCATCCAAAGGTCTTCCATGAGATAATGTTGATGACTCTAACTCTCAATTACTTGATGTTAATCTGGATGTATGTAATTTTGACAAAGCTTGTCATTTCTCTGAGAATTTTACTTTAATTGCTTATTTTGTCAGTTGAGTCCGCCAAGAGAACCTTTTGAAGCAATGGGTTCATAACCACTGGCAAGGCAATGGTGTGAAACTTGAGTGAGTCGAAAATCTTACAAATGGCTTTGTTTGTTTTGCTTTTCTAACCCATAACACTGCAAAGTTATTTTTAATCATGGGCCTTGGATCATTTGCAACACTTTGGTGGTGTTTTCTTACTAGACTCGATACTTTCAATTATTCGAACAAGCAAAATTGAAAGTACCCATCTGGGTTGAATTTATTGGCTTACCACTCCCCTTTAAGGTTTTATAAACTAGCTCATAAAACCCATAGGGCATTTCATTTTCCATGAGCAAACTAAATTCCATATGGCTCATCCTCAGAAGAGGGTTTATGTGAAAGTTGATTTAAAAGAGTATATTGTTATAGAAATTGGATCTAACCATTTTTTATAACATTTTTTATATATCAACCTCCTAAATACTTGATTTTGGTGCTAGTCCTCAAATCACATGATTCGAGAGTGCCCTTTGATGGTTCACATGCTTCTTGCTCCTTAGGAAAAAGGCAGATTTGAAGTGAAAGCTCATAATGGCAATTATGATGGTTGGACTACCATCACCAACAAAAAAAACAACTCTTCCAAAGATGGTGGCAGACCACAAAATTTGTCATTTCGACATACTGGAAATAATTTTTCTTCAACTTCTGTTTGCAAATTTGCCTTACCCACCAAAAGTTCACCTCCTCTTATGTGTATGTTGCATGTAGTGGCCTCGTTAGTTGAGATGCCACCCTTAGTACCATGATCACAACCCTCTCCTAAGGTGAGTTCCCTTGAGGAGGATAGGAGCCTAGTCACTATGGACCAAAAATTAGTTTTATGGTGCTCTAATAGCCCCTCTCCTTCTCTTGAAGAAAAGGAATATATGGCACACAAGTGACAACCATTTAGAATGAATGATTACATGCCCAACAATCTTATGTATAACAACTTTGCTATCCTATAAGAACTCTCCAAGGAGAATGACATTCACCTCGATCATATCTAATAATTGTGTATTCCTAGAATGTTCAAGGTCTTTCTGATCTTTCACGTAAGTATGTAGTCAAGAACAGTTGCCAGTTTTTCAATAACATGAAAATTATTTGTCTGTAAGAGGTCAAGATTTTTGGCTTCTTACTGCAACACGCAACATGGATCATTTGGCCTAAGCCTATCTTTCAGGACATTGGGCATGACATTGGGCATGATGGGGCCATCACTCTTTTGGCTCCAGAGCTTGCTCAGAATTTTATTTCTTAGGGTTCAGACCCCGCCCATTGGGTGGTGTAGACCCTTTTTGATTTTAACATCTACATTATTAGGTTGGTTAATTTATATGCCTCCAATGATGTTGTGGAATAGGTAGCCATGTGGATATGGCTGGCTAACTCTCTCTCAGATGTTTAGTGGATTCTCTATGGTGACTTTAACATGGTGGAGTTGGTCGAGGACAAAGGAGGGTGCCTTCCAATGCAATGGTGTATAGGTGAGCATGAAGCATGATTCTATATGCATAATAAACTCATGATTTTTTATCCTAACCATCATTGAAGGAAGGATTTAGACTCTTTATGGTTCACCTAGTCCAATTTCTGTTAAGGGAATGACAGGGTGCTTCAACGTCTCGATAGAGCTTTATTAGCCGAGCAAGATCATTTCTATTTTGCTCTGGTCAAAGATAGGCCTATTTTTTTCATTCCTAATACTTTTTTCTTAGATAATCACCCCATTTTCTTTAGATTTGGATGGACTTCTCCTTAACTCAAGGTAGCTTCTACATAATTCTATCTTAATACTGCCAACCTCAAACATGAAAGAAAGGTAGAGCACCTTGTTAGAATTTAAGACTTAGTTCCTTGACCAAAAGAAGATATTGGCTAGATTCAATGGTGGTTTGAGGCCCTTGCTCACACTTTTACATTCCTTCAGATCTATGGTAAGAAAGTAGTTGTTTCTAGATGGTGTCTGCATCATGCTACAAACCATGAGTTCATATATGCCTCACATGAACTAGAGTAAACACCATTTAATTTCCACCTTAAAACTTAAGTGGCACAATGAAGATATAAGCTCCAAATTGAGGAAACACACAAAGTTATAGGAGCTTAGCTACAAGATCATATGCACTGGCTAAAAATTGGTGACAAGTTGTCCAAGGACATTTTTGCCCTCCTTTGTTCTAAGAGAGCTGATGATAGAATTAAATCCATTAAGGAAGGAAATGCAAGACTTACCAAAATTCTTGACATTTTTCAATCCTTTGTGCATCATTATCATGGTGTTTTCTTAGTGTAAGCTTCTTTTCTAGAAAAGGAGGTGGTTATCCTTCAATGTCTATAAGTTGTGCCCTATAAAGTCTCCAATTCTCAAAGAATTGGTTGTGATAGGTCTTTATCTCACATTGACCTTCATGAAGCTATTAAACAGATGGGAGTGGATAAAGATCTAAGAATTGATGATTTTCCATGTGAGTTTTATCAAACCCTGTGAAGCATTGTTGGTCCTGATTTGCATCAGGTTTATTATGAAGTCAGTCTAACCAATTCCTTGAGAACCCTTATTAATCAAGGTAATATCAAGTTCATCTCCAAGGCTGGTGATCCTAAAATTATCACAAATTGGAGACCTATTACTTTTCTCAATGTCTCCTATAATATTATTTCCAAAGCTATGGCTCTCAAGGTGAAACACATTCTCCCCTTAATTGTTTGAAGTGAATAAACATGGTTCATACAATATAGGTTCATACTGGACAACGTCATCACTATCTGAGAAGGTATGTAATGGGTTAGGATTTATAATCAAAAGGCCCTATTTATTAAGATTGATTTTGAAAAGGCTTATGTTCACATTGATTAGCCTTTCATTTTAGCCATGCTACAAGCACTTAGGTTTGGCCCAAAGTTTGTTCAGAGTGTTAATATGCTTTTTTAGGATACAGGGGCTTGTATTACTATTAATGGCACCCAGTCTTCTTGGTTTGAACTGCATTGCTCTATTAGACAAGGCTATCCTTTAGCCCATTCCCTATATGTTCTTCATTCAAAATGATTTAGTTATCTTCTAGCTAATTATGCTTCCAGGGGTCTAGTGAAAGGTATCTCTATCCTGCAATCTGATAAACAACTTTTAAAACGCCATTTCTTGGAGGATTGCTTTCTCATTCTCCAAGAGGAAGAAGGATCCGTTAAGAATGCCATGGAATGTCTACACATATTTTTTTTGGCTTCAGGATCATCTATTCAATGAAAGAAGACCTAATGCTACAGGCAAACATTAGGCCCCAAACCTCCTTGGCTTGAAGAATTCCGATGGTAGTGGATTCTACTAGGAGTGTAGTTTATGTTTTTGAGCATTCCTTTGCCTTTTGGGCCTCTCTTTCTGGCTTGTGGTCATATGTGCTGTGGAGAGTCGAAAAAAAGATTTACTTTTGAATCACTAAGGCTCTTTCTTTGGCTGGTAAATTTCAAATCTGCTCTAAAGTTTTGGTAGCTATGTATGTGTATTACTCCTCTTGTTGGCCACCTTCTAATGCTACCTACAACAAATTCGAAAAAATTCTAAGGGATTTTCTATGGGCTAATTCTGAAGGACACAAGGGCTTCTAAATATTTGCCTAGAACATTTGTTACCACCCCAAGAAAGCTAGGGGATTGGGACTCATTGATATTAAAATCTAAAGACTTGTTCTTGGGGCCAAATGGATAATCAAAGGTCTTTTTGGGGATGAAGCTTGATAGATTCTTCTTCACCATTATATCTCTTAGGGTCTCCCTTATGGCAAGAAAACATGACAAGGCCTAGGGCTTCACTCCTTATCCCCTAATTTTAATGAAAATTAAGGGTTTCTTTGTAATTCAAAGCTTATGGAAGGCTTGGGAGAAGCTTAAGCCTCATCTCAGCTGGGCTGGTGAAGGGTTCAAAAATTGCCTTTCCATTAACTCTCAGTCCCTCTGGTGGTCACCTTATCTTAATTTTCACAATATTCCCTTTGTCTTGGTCCTTTGGGTTAAAGGGCTATGCCTTTTTAGAAAAGGTGTGAAGGTTATCATTGATCTCTTTTGTAAGGAGAGTAGGGTTTGGCTCACTTGGCAATGACTTCAAAATAAATATCAATTAATAAATTCAGATGCAAAGACTATTGCAGAAATTCAAGGTTCCATACCTGATGAATATTTGTATAAGATTAGAGTTAATTCTCTTGTTCCTTGGTGGAGGGATTGGCATTGGCCGACAACCACCCCCTTCACCACAATTCTCTATGGTTGGGATATCAATTACTTTCCCCTCAACATATTCCAATTGATATGCTCAATATCAGATGGAATCTTTATTCCCATGATGGGATTTGGGCCTGATGTTTTAGCACAGTATAGTCTACTTTTATTGAGACCAAAAAAGTTCATTTTTTATGGTGCCTTCTTTCCTAGAGCTTACATGTGGGCAATAGGATCAAGCATCTAAGTGTGTCTAACCCCATCTACTTGACTTGTCAATAACTAAAGACTATTAAGCATCTTTTCTAGTTTTGCCCACATGCTCAGCGTGCATGGCACTAAATTCACTCCCTTTTTTAGCCTTTTTGTCTGGAATTCTTCACATGGAAGATGGCTCTCTTGGGGGACTCAACTTTGTTTCTTGAAAAATATAATCACTTTTGACATATCTTTAGAGTTGATATTTTGTTTCAAATATGGAAAGCTATAAATTATGTTTACTTTAACCAGGAAGAGCTAGAACGTAATTTTTCTATTTATAACAAATTTATTATTCTCTCTAATGTCACTCTTTAGATTCAAATCCAAACATATAAGGTCCTTATAGAGCTCAACCACCTTCAATGTTTGCTTGATCACTAGGGAAATGCTCCATGTGTGGTTAATTAAGAACCTCCTGAACCCCTATGACATCCTTCACCCCTCAGGGATGAGGATGTAGGCCAAAATGGTAGTGTTCTATACCCAGATGTAGGAGTTACTCTCCACATCGATCACCACCTCATTGGCCTTCTCCTCATTGTGGTGGTTTTATTGGTTCCTCCCAATCAAGATGTGATGGTTGGGGTTGGGCATCTCCTCCCTCATCCTAAGATGGTGATAATAGAGGTTGGGGTCTACCTCCTCAAGGAAAATTCCCACACCTAGCTTTGGCTATCTCCCTTGAAAGAAATCAAAATGAGACTTTGGAAGAGCAACAAAACACTAGTTGGGATCCCTTACTTGCTGATGAAGATCCTCCTATCATGGGAAGATGGGATGATAATCCTCTTGGTCCATCATCTCCTCCACCTCCTCTAACATCCATGTTTGTTGTTGTTGCTTAAATGTTCTCATTAATGTTATTTGTATTGTGGTTTCTCTGCTTTCCTAGCAACTGATGTGATGTATTTTTTTGGTGTGATCATTTTGTGATCACTTTTTATGGCTTTTTTTGAGGGGTTTTCTTTGACCCTTGGTGTGAATTTTCTCATGGGGTGTGACTTTTCCACCCATTTTTTTTATGATTAGTATTGTAGCATATAATGATTTATATTAAATATAGGCATTTCTCAATAATAAAAAAATCATATAACTATGTGTTATATCCAATTCGGATAACTGTGTAAGTGTGTAGGACATGCTTCCAAAGCATGCCCTCATTATATATGGAGAAATTTGAAACTGATATAAATACCAATGTAGAGGACATGTTTCAAAAAAACATGCCCCCACTATAAAATGGAGATGTCAAATATTGAGTCGGTGCATAAAACTTGCTTCCAAAGCATGCCCCCACTGAATCTAAAATTTGTTAACATGTGGAAGTTATGCCCATATGACATGCCCCCACTAAATATGAAAACTGGTCTAAGTACTAAATACTGAATAATTGTGAATAACATGCTTCCAAAGCATACCCCCACTGTAATTTGAAAACTATGAATGTGTGGAAACCATGTCCATATGACATGGCCCCACATAATTTGAGAACTATGTAAAATGTGGAGAACATGTTTCCCAACCATTCCCCCAGTAATATGCCCCCCCCCCCCCATTTTTAGGTGAGAGAAAAATAGTACTTGTAAATGACCCCATCTCAAAAGGGTAAGACAACTATAAAATATGTAACCATATAGCATATAGAAAGAAACGTGTATAGGTAAATGTATCATTGAAGCACATATAACCAATGTGATTATATGTAAGCCTAAGATGCATGATAAATATCATGAAAATGATTAGATAGTAATAGTGCAAGCTTAATAAACAAATAAGCACACACACAAGAGCACTCAAAGCAAGTCAAAAGGCAATGGTCAAAGGAGACTGCAAACAAGGGGCATGTTCAAATGCCACAAAATTGAATAGACATGATTTAGTCAAGTGTCCACAAGCAAGGAATGACATATTCAGATGCCCATACAACAAGAAATGACATATTCAAAAGTCTAAGAAGGCAAACATAGGCACATGGGCCATATACAATAGAGCATATTCAAATGCTTGAACAAGCAAGATAATAGTAAGGCAAAACATTCAAAGAAGTGTATAAAGTAAAGCATAAGAAGCCATTATAAACATGTCGTAGTGACCCATGGATCAAATGTGTTAGTAAAAAGTGTCAAATGCATAACATATCAAACACCATGTGCAAGATATGAGCATGGATATTAATCATGTGTAAGTACATATGTAAGCTCAAACATGATAATATAGTGTGACCATATAATGATATAACTTGGAAGTATCAAGATCATAGAAGATGGATGACCCCAATGTCCTAGTGATGTGAGTAGAGGGAAATCCCAACACCTATAAGTGTATAGCTTCATGCACTTATGTATGCATGTAAATTTATATGTAGGAGTAAATGATATGATAGCCCTCGACATGGAACTAACACATAGATGTCAAAGAGCCAATAAAACATGAAGGTGCCCAAAAATGTTTTTAGATTTAATTTTTTCAAATTTTTTGTTTTTTTTAATATTTTTAAAGAGATAAGATCATCCCATGTTCTCAAGATGAGGATTAAAATCTTCAAGATGTGGTAAATGTATAACCTGTCCTGAACAAGATATACCATATGTATGCATAGTAGAATAAAAAAGTGTATCATGCTCTTTTGGTAAGTTTGTACTTGGTATCTTTGTTATGGAGTTATCTTCCTTTGTTGCTAGTAATGATTGTTTGCCAAGTTTTGCATTATATTTTTTCAAAAAAGGTATAATATGCAAAATAATAGATCTTCATTCAGTTCCAAGTGTGACATTACATTTCAAGTATCCAACATAAAGATAAGATATAGTAACTTTATTTACATGTTCATTGTCATATCCCAGAGATGTAAAGAATTCCAGGTTCATATATTAAATTCACATGTTGAGTCAAGCATGATATTTTGACATTGCTTTCCGTATATGCACGGTCCAATGATCTTATGTTTTGAATAATGATTGGAAATTTCTTCATACGATGGCATACATTTGACATTACTCTATTTAGGTACTTTTTTACTCTTTCTAGACTTGTTCTTTGTGTACCTTATTTTCATTTGTAGGTTCTTGCTCTTTTGTATTGGCAAAATGTATCTTTGAATGATTTGCATTTGTATTGCCAATATATCCCAATCCTTGATGGTCATTCTGATCAAAGGTGGATATAGGATGAGTGATGCCTTGGAAATATTTTCTCAAGCCTTGACCATGGTAACCAATTTTTTGTAAATATTTCATTCCAAAACTATATTGTTTGGAAATATGAGTATCATTTTTGAGAGGTAAGTTTGTATCCTTTTTTTGATATGATTTGTCCTTTTGATCCTTTTTCTTACTCTAAGTTTGGTATTTGTAACTATTTTTGCTCTAAATTTTCCTTTGGTACCCATATTTTCTATTCCATCACTTGTACTTTAGGAGAAGTACTCATAATGTGAGTGGGTTTTTTGGTAGATGCATCAATGATAGGATCACCACTATTTGTAACTTTGTGTTTGGTTCTTCAATTTAAAACGATGATTGGTATAATGCCCATACATTCTATGATATGCATAGTAGTACTTGGATCTCCTTAGAGGATATGGAGGAGATAATTTGATCACTTTGTCTCAAATCATTTCCCTTGGGATTTCACTTGGTGTCTTAGTAACTGTTGGTATAATATTTGGATCACTTGTAGAATTATTATCATTAGGTGACTTTGGATTTTTCTAGGCACATAATTAATATATGAAGATGCATACACATGGTTCATAGTAGCATAATGTGGGTTCTTTGTATATGAAATCTAATTTTGCATTAAAGTGATCTTTGAATTTAGAGATTGGATTCGTTTTTGTAACTCTTTAATTAACTTGTTCATATTGTCAATTTGATCTTGTAGGGTTTTATGGTTACCCTTTTTTGGCATAATAGGATGATCTACCTTTTCCTTTGAAGGGGAGATAGTATAAAAACCTGGTTAGAGGGAAGATAGTTATCACCCCCCTTAGGGTTAGGAGGAGTAAGCTCAGTTTTATCCATTTTAGATGTTTGAAAAACTAATATTAAAATAGGATAAGCAAGAGAAACAAAAGTACATGTACAACTTGTAGATCTAAATTTACTAAAAATAGTAAATTTCTAAATTTGGAATTTTTTAAAAATATTTTAGCAAACTGAAAGAGGTTTTTGTATAAAGTCGCGTGTTTGATCCACGTCGAGTTCACTAAATGTTTAAGCTTAATTTGGATTGTGGAATATTTACTTGGGTAAATAAGGTTAAGGATATAGAAATGATAAGAGAAAAGGGTGAATATCAGATCTACAACAGGCTAATTAATGTGTTGAACTCATATGTACCATATAATGAATTTATTAAACTAGGATAAACTATTAATGAAAAGTATAATTATTCTAGATATAAAGATGACATAAAAGAGAGTACGTAACTAGTTCTAATAGTAACACAGTGTTGGATATGGTACAAGCAAAAAGCAGGTGGGAAGATAGTTTTGGAATAGTCATCATATTCTAGATTTGGTGTCCCTAGCTCTCTAGATAGTTGTGTCAACATGGGATAGTTGCATTAACACTACTATTCAGGTTTGATGTTAGTGTCTTGTATAGAATATCAGTTGAAAAATGATGCAATCACTCATATGCTTTTAGGTTTGGCTTTGCCTTCACTCCAGTGTATTCAGATTTAGGTCATGGATTATTACTCTTGGTGAAATGGTAAAACTCTAAGTTTACATCTTCAATGTGACCTTGGGGAAAATAGGTTAGTGAGCATATGGTATCGAGCTAACCCACAATGACCCCATTGTCAAAGGGCACTACCTACATAGCTAATACTCTAGAAGATGGCCTTAGACTCGTGTAGCTATCCCCTACGTGTTGGTTGTGAATCATGCAACATGTAAAGTAAGTACAATAATGACCTAGCTTATAACTTAGCAAATATGATCTTATGATTCTCATTTAGTACTTCAGACCTATAGTTGGACTATTCCTTTGACTGTTACTAGAATAAGGTAAAATAGGAAAGCTTTTATAACTTGAGTGCTTCTTGAGTGTTCTTTTGTTCTAATTGCTAGGTGGTGAATGAGTGAAGGTTGATAATCCTATTAGGAGATAGCTCACATTAAATCACTTACACTGACCATTACAATACATTTTATTTGAGAATTAAATGACTTTAGGGGATTTGACACTTGCATCAAGATAGGATAGTGCCATCAACACTATTGTCTATCTTAGTAATTAGCGATGAGGGAGAAGGAGAGCAAGGATAGGCTTAGAACTTGCAAAGGTGTAAGATTAGTACATTTTAAGCATTTTAGGTAAGATGGGATGTTTGTGTCATCAATATAAGGCTAGTTAGGCTAAGAGATAGGCTAAGGGACACAAGAAAGAGCATATGTGAGGCTTCTAAAAGTAAGGCATATGTAAAACTAAGAGGAATAACCAAGGTCTGAGTTTGCCAAGTGTATAAGACTGAGGTGCTACATAATCACAAAATATCATCTACGCAGGGTTGCATTTGTGATTTTGGGTTGTAAACTTCTAAACACTAGTTATTTTTTGGTGCATCCTTGCTGATGAAAAGTTGTGTCTAAAGTTATAATTATTTCAAATGCTTTCCAAAGTGTGTCACCAAATGACTTCCTCATATACATTACTATGTCCTTTATGCATGGGGGAGGGGGGATAGTTGACATAGGTGATAAACAAATATAAATGAGTAATAATAAAAACTCTGTTTTTAGTTAATCCTATTTTGAATGATATATGGGTATCTAGGGTTAAGTATATAGAAATAAATAATTATAAGGGGGATAAACATATCTATAGTAGGCCAATTAATTTACAAACTCAAATAAATATTACTCTGAATTTGAATACTGAGACATGTTTGTTAGGATTAAGAGCACAATTGATTACTTTTGTATAAGCAACTAAACACGGAATTTAACCAAAAGTAATATATAACTAGAATTCAGAAACAACAAAAAATATGAGAGACAATACAATCTTGTATTAACACTCTTCCAAAAGGAAATACAATGAAGAAATCACACTCTTCCCACACCTCTTGGGCGTACCAGTAATTCTCCCTCAAGAGTTCTTTCTCTCACACAATCAATTACAACCATAACTCAATAATGAGTTGTTCCCTCCACCAGTCAGTAACAATACTGCTAGTCCACCAAGTACTCAAAGTACTCCAAGTAAATCTCCCTGATCTTGCACACCTGCAAATCAGCTGATCTTACTTACCATGTAAATCTCCCCTGATCTTGTTACATCACAGATCAACTGATCTTACAATTGGAAGGATCTCTTCCTTGTCCTTGATTATAATACAGCCCCATGGGTCTATTAAATAGATCCCATACAAATAATAATTAGACTTCCTAATTACAATAATTATAAACGTAAACTCAAGACTAAAATTAGTTTTTTACATGCAAACTAACTGTTTGTCTAAAATTAGACCAATTCTAGAAGCGCATGCAAATGCACACACACAGAGGTTACCGACGTCGGGTCTTGTCTGACCGATGTCGGTTACTGCGTACACTGGAGATGACTGGCGTTGGTTGATCAGACTGACGTCAGTTGCTCTGACACTCTGCAACCTCCTCCATTTGCATCAGTGAAGCTTTTAGCTCCACAACTTAATAATCTCCCACTTGGAGATAAATAGCTGCACCTGTACCTGTACATCATCTAATTTTGTTTCCTGGCTTGTATCCCTCTTCAAGTTCAATCTTGAAGACAACCACCACATATTTTGTGGTGCTTCTCCTGTCATCCAAGTAACCTGCCATATTCGAATCTGCATACCCATGTAGAGAAGTGCCTGACCCTGCATAGCATGAATACCTGTTGCTGGTCCCTCTCATATAGTTGAGAATCGACTGAACTACTTTCTAGTGCTCCTTTCCTGAATTGGCCACAAACTTGCTGACAACTCCCACTGCTTGGGTAATAATAGGTCTAGTACACATGTACTCAACCTCATCATGTGATTTGGGACACTATTCTGTGAACTGTCCATCCATAGGTGTGCTAACCGGTTTTGCATCCTGCATATTGAACCTCTCCACTACCTTATTCACATAATCATCTGGAGACAAAATCAACTAGTGACTTTCCTTGTCTCTAGAAATACTCATGCCAAAGAATTTTGCTACTCCCAAATCCTTCATGGCAAACCTCTGAACTAACTTTACCTTTAGCTCAGCAATCTCCTGCATGTGTGACCTTGCAGCAAGCATATACACTACATACAGTAACAGGATAATGTAGCTGGTAAAGTAAACACAATGGTCACATTGACATTGATTAAAGCCATGCTTTGTCATACACCTGTCAAACCTTAAACACCATTGTCCTGCAGCCTGTTCAAGACCATATAACCTGGCCTTCTGTCTCACGTGTCCATTCTCTCTTTTATTTAACCTAGGAATCCATTCGTCTTTTAGTGCTTTCATCTTGGCTGGCAACTCTACCAAATCTTCCGTTTGGTTCTTTTCCAAGGAATCAATTTCTTCATTCATGCCATGCTCCCACTATTTCCTAGATTCTACCTACATTGCCTCTTCAAAACTTCTTGGTTCTTAACCATCAATGAGCAACAAGTAGTGTAAAGAAGGGGAATAATGAATTTGAGGATTACTTACCCTTTCAATCCTCCACATGGGTGTTTGAGACTCCTTAACAACTTGCTATCCACCCAAAATCTATTTTGACAGTGATCAATGTCGGTCACCTCTGGCTGACCCTAGTCTGCACCCGACCGATGTCAATTCCACCTGATTGCTGACGCCGATTCCCTGATCGACGTCGGTGTCTACCTGGTCACCAACATCGATTCCCTGCCCGACGTTGGTATCCACCTGCTCGACACCACTGACTCTGGTCTGCACATGACCGACATCGGTACCTGCCTAATCGATGTCAGTTCTCACTTGACCGATGTTGGTAACTGTGTTTTCTTATGAGTGATGATTTTTACCCACGAGCTCACTTTGGATCATAACCTTGTCCAAACTTCCCTACTCAAAATTATTCAGCCCTTTGAGCTGATCTTTGTCCATCATCTTCTCCTTGAAAACCAAGGCTTTCCTGTTCTTGTCAAAAACATCAGATTTCTTCTTTATGCAATAAACCTGATCCTTTCTTGTAGCATCAGTTTTAAGAAACCTCACTTTTTTCTATTGCTTACAAAAATCTCGATCTATGCTTTTCAAACCCGAAAGCTTACCATTTGACTTAAGAACATCCATTCCCTTCTTACTCATGTGACCAAGCCTATAGAGCCACATCTTCGCATTTACATCTGAAGTAGATAAACCATAAGGAGAATCAGTAATACAAGTAGATAGATAAAGGGTAACTACTTTCTTACCTCTTTCTAAAACAAGTGCACCCTTGGAAACTTTCCAAGATTCCGTTGTGAGAGTTACTGTGCATCCCTCATCACCCAACTTTCTTATAGAAATCAAATTCTGCTTCAGGACTGGGACATGCATGACCTCCTTCAACACCCATGTGTTGCCCGTCTACAATTTCAGCTACACTTTCCCTTTGCCAACCATTTGACAAGGCTTACCATCCCCTAAATAAATCTTTCCAAAGTCTCCATGGACATAATCATGGAATAATTCTCTATTTGGGGTTGCATGGAAAGAGGCACCAAAATCTAAAACCCAAGATTCCACTTTATTCAAGGATCATACAAGAGCATCTTGTGCAACAATACCTGCAACATCTGCTTCTTCATTTCCTTCATGCTGATCTTCTTTCAACCAACAATCTTTCTTTACATGCCCTTTCTTTCCACAATTCCAGCAGATTATACTGCCATACCTAGATCTAGATCTCCTGCCTATCTTTGACCTTGATTTCCATTGCTCGATCTTCGCTTTTTGCCTTCCCCTGCTTTCAATACTTAAAGCATTACCTGATGATTTCCCTATGCTTTTCTTACGAGTTTCTTCATTCAAGATTACACTAATAACATCATCAACTTTCAAGATATTTGAAGTAGATGCAGTATTACTAACTGCCATTACCAAACTATGCCAACTTTCAGGTAAAGAGCATAAAATTAAGGGAGCCTTAATTTCATCATCAAAAATTATTTTGATTGAATTTAACTGATTTACTATTGCATGGAAATCATTAAGATTACTAGATACATATCCACCTTCCTGCATTTGCAAATTAAATAATTACTTCATAAGATATACCTTATTTGAAGCTGAAGGCTTTTCATATAAATTTGCCAAAGTATCCATTAACTCTACCATTGTCTTTGCCTGTGATAAGTTGGAAATCACAGAAGAGCCAGGCTCAACCTTATAGATTCCAGAGCCTTTTTATCAAGAACATTCCATTCTTCATCTTGCATATCTGTGGGCTTGTTTGAAACCCCACGCAACGGTAAGTACAGATCTTTCTGATACAAATAATATTTTATCTGCATCCTCCATAATTGATAATTCTTGCCATTGAATTTCTCCATTCTCAGCTTACTTTCTTCTGCCATTGCTTTACTCCTAGTCAATCAGAAACCCCGGAGAGTGACCTGTAATCAACAAACACTAACCTGCTCCGAACCCGGCTCTGATACCACTTGTTAGGATTAAGAGCACAATTGATTACCTTTGTATAAGCAACTAAACATGGAATTTAACCAGAAGTAATATGTAACTATAATTCAGAAACAACACAAAATATGAGAGACAATACAATCTTGTACTAACACTCTTCCAAAAGGAAATACAATGAAGAAATCACACTCTTCCCACACCTCTTGGGCATACCAGTAATTCTCCCTCAAGAGTTCTCTCTCTCACACAATCAATTACAACCACAACTCAACAATGAGTTGTTCCCTCCACCAGTCAGTAACAATACTCCCAGTCCACCAAGTACTCAAAGTACTCCAAGTAGATCTCCCTGATCTTGCACATCTGCAAATCAACTGATCTTACTTACCATGTAGATCTCCCCTAATCTTGCTACACCGTAGATCAATTGATCTTACAATTGGAAGGATCTCTTCCTTATCCTTGATTACAATATAGCCCCATGGGTCTATTAAATAGATCCCATACAAACAATAATTAGACTTCCTAATTACAATAATTAGAAATGCAGACTCAAGACTAAAATTAGTCTTTTACATGCAAACTAACTGTCCGTCTAAAATTAGACCAGTTCTGGAAGTGCATGCAAATGCACACACACACAGGTTGTCGACATCGGTTCCTGTCTGACCGATGTTAGCCGACCCATAACCGATGTCGGTTACTGCGTACACTGGAGATGATCGATGTTGGTTGATTAGACCGACGTCGGTTGCTTTAACACTCAACAACCTCCTCCATTTGCATCAATGAAGCTTTTAGCTCCACAACTTAACAATGTTAAAAATAGAAAGTATGGTTATTGATTGATTTTGTGATAAATTAGAAACAAGATTATTTATCTAGTTTATTGTGCACATGTAGATATAAGATGAAATATGTTGGATATGGACTAGATCAAGATCTTGGAACAATCATCAAATTCTATAAATCTACATTTTGTGGCCTCAAATACTTATATTAAATTTGAACAATTGCATCAACACAGGCATCTAATCTGGACATAGGTATCATGTACATGACTGGATCTAGATGCAACCAATTAGAGTCTTATAGGTTTTTCTTTCACCTTTATTTTGATGTATACAAATCATGTGCACACAGTATTATTCTTTATCAAATGATCAAATCCTATCTTTATCACCCTTGGAGTGACTATGGGAAAAGAGGTTAATGGGCACATGGTATCGAGCAGCCCTAAGGACCTCTCTATCAATGGGTGCTACCTACATAATAAATACTCTAAAGAGGACCTTAGACTTATGTAGTTCTCCCCTATGCATTGGCTTGTGTGTGCATAAGGATGTAATGTGTAATAAGTAAATATATACAATGACCTAGCTTATAACTTGACAAATATAACTCATGGGGTGATCCTTCGATACTTTAGACCTGTAAATAGACTAATCCTATGACCGATATGGAAATAGGAATGAATAGGGTAGCTTTGCTCACTTAAATGCTCCATTGATACTTATTTTTTGTTTTGTATGAAAGAGGTAAATTTGCTAGGTGATGAATGAATGAGGGTTGATCTTATATAGATACCAATTTTTTTTAAAAAAAATCTCACACTAAAGCACTTAGGCCAACCATAATGATATGTTATATTTTTAAACTAGATGACTTTTGGGCACTAGATACTTAGTTGGAATAGGGACACTTGTGTCAATGTAGTCATTTGGATAGGGTGCAAGTGTCTGAGAAGCTATAAAACATGTTAAAGTCCAAAACTAGCAAATAAGGGTAATGATCAGATTTAAAATATTTTGCACAATATAGAAGGCTTGATCATCAGAATAACATATAGTCAAACTAAGAGATAAGTAATGTTGACCGAATTTGACTTCTAGTCAAATGAGGCCAACCACTATCATTTTAAACTTTTCAATAAGGTTTAAATACATCCTATGGGGTCTCATATTGTCTTATATACCTTGGTATTGTCTTAGTCTTTGCCTAAGTTCATTTCCCTTAAATTGGCCTAGTCAACCATGGTCAACTATGGTCAAACATTGGTAAAACTTATTCAAAGGTCTATTTGTGTCTAATTTATTCTAATATAGAATTTATCATGTTTCAATGTGATCACAAGTCATAAACCAGTCATTTATTGTGTCTAATGTGAAAAAACGGGTCTTTTGGCCACCTTTTGGCCTATTAAATGACTTGTACTTACTTTTATGCCATAAAATTTGACACCAAGGTCATTTTCAACATGGATCATGTTAGTGGACAATTATAAGTTAGGTTCATCAAGTAAGAAGCAATTTTCCCTAAAAAATAGGCCTTTTTCAACACTTATATGGACTTCTCAAGCTCTTTTGCAACAAAAAACATGGTGGAATGACTCTTAACCTCCCTACAGGTCATATACACATTTAGTTTTAATATTTTTCACAAAAAATTGCATATACAACTCATTTCTCTTCTTTCTCCATTGGCAAGCTAAAGAAGGGCAAGTTCAAACACTCACCATGAGAGCTACAAGTAGAGTTAAGGAAAATGCTTCTACAGATGGATAACACTATGAGTGAAATTTAAATCTATATCAAAAAATCTCATATTTGTGGCTTATCCTTCATGAACAATCATTTACACTCTAGGCAACTTTTTATGGAATTACATCCAAGAGGGGTATGGTTGTGTATCTAATTCTTATTTTTTAGAGTTATAGGGAGATGTGTGAGTTTTATGAGGTGTTTTTAGGTCCTCTCCATGGTGATTCAACCATCTAACACTTTTCTTTCAATGCCACTTGAAGAAGAGTTCAAATTGTGCTTATTTTCTAAGTTGACAATCATGTATGAGAAATCTGAGTTTTATAATGTGGGAGGAGATCTATGAGGTGTTAAATCATCTTGGATTCATGTCTAAAAGGTTATTTCATAAAATTTACATGGTGAGGTATCAAACTAGCAATTCCTTCGAGGCTAAAATTGCCTAGTTTCCTTGCTCACTACCTTGTCCACAGAATGCTAGTAGTCACCTTCTTCATGAGGATTGTACAGAGGTATGAGTGTTGGAAATGCATGATAAAACTAATGTTTGAAACCTAGAATATCCAAGGATCCTTGATTTCATGCATGAAGCTAAGATGTTATGCCAAGAAGAAGTTTTCACTTCAAAAGATGACTTGACTATTTTGGGTTAACAATCCCTCAAATGGCCAAATAGGGATCCTGAGGGTTCTTTAGAATAGTATATGTCATGATCAAAGAGATTTAAATGATATTTATTTGGTCCATATAATATACCTATATACATACTACACTCATTCCAAGTTTGAGAACAAAGGGAGGAGTGGAGATGGAGTTTAAACAAGCTCAAGAGTGGTAAAAAATCATTGATTTCAAATAGTGATGTCTATAGGAAAATGTCAAAAGGTGATCTTGTAATCCATTTGAAAAGTTGTAGATCATGATACTAAGTTGAAACCACCCTAAATAGTTTAAATGTCAAATATTGAGCTAGATGACAAAGGAAAAGGCAAATTTTGATATTTGAACTCCTTAATGTACCCTCCCTTGTCTGTATAGGGGTGGAAACACCCACCTACGACAGGCTTGGTAAGATCTTATTTCAAATAGGGAATTGAATGATATAGATTGAAGGTTTGGGGTGAGTATATAAAAATGGAGATCACTAGGCTCAAAGGTGAAGTTGGTCCTTTCCAATCACATGGCCAAGAAGGTCTCACAAACAACTTACAGGCAACCCTAATCCTATAATGAAAACACAGTCAATGGACAATAAGGTAGATGTTGATGTTTAGACCTCATTTGGAATCCTCTAAAGATGAATTCAAGTGTAATTAGTAATAGGTGACCTAAAATAATTAAAGGAGTGACCTAGACAACAATGAAATAAGGTTCAAGACCTAAACCAAGCTCAAAAAGATGCAAAATAGGGGTAGGAATGGAGATAAACACAGTTAAAGCAAGGGTATGCCAAATGAAGAACCTAGGCATGGTAATGCAGGATTTGAAGGTTTTATAGGTGAATCCAAGAATGAGGATGGTTTATTTCCAAGGAAAAAATGAAATAAAGTCCTCAGGACATCAAATAAAGCTAAAACACACCTACAACCATGTATAGAACATGGCTTTCCTCTACTAGGCAATCATAGGCCTGTCTGAGTTTCCAAGAGCAAAAAGATGTTTTAGGAAAAAAAAGGGATAGATATGGATTGAATAGGTTATTTTAGGAATTTAGGGTCCATAAAATCCCCTAATAAATCCCAAGGTAATCCATTTACTTTCCAAGTATAGTCCATCCCTTACCCACCTCAAACTATGCTTTTCCCAAAAGTCTACCTTGTAAATTTGTTAAGTTGGAGGACCAAATGGAAGAGTTAGGAGCTAAAATTTTGTAAAGAGTACCCTTAGGACCTATATATTACTCTAAAATCATTATTTTTCTGAGGTAAATATGGAAAAAACACACTATTTTGTCTCAAAATAGGGTCACTTTTAGTGTGCATGAAGGTGCTAGTTTTGGGGAAAATGATGAAATATTGAACCAGAAGGCTAGAAAGAGAAATTTTATGATTGGATAAGCTAAAGGGGATATAGATAAAACTATAAAAATTTACCTAAGGGTATTAAAGTATACGTGTTGTTCTAACCAAGGAGGTTTGCAGTTAGGGGTGAAGGGAATCCTTAGGCCTAAAAGCCAAATTGGGGGTCATTCTCATTTTTGGTCTTTTACATGCCTTCCAATTGATTGAAAAATTCTTTAAATGGAACATGAGATGTTTTTGATCCATAACATGTCAAATAAATCCATTGGAGTGTCAAGTTGGGTCTCAAATGGCAAGCAGGTCTTTTGTCAAGGTCTAGGCCTAGTGCCAAACAAGGGCGAGTTTTAATTTTTGGATATTGAGGAGATAATATAAGGATGGGGACATGATTTTTGGGTTAATATTCAGGTTTTTGATCCATTTTTTTTAAAATAAATGCATCATAAGGTCAATTTTTGGCTTAGAATCTCCCAAACCCTCACAAAAGGCATAAAATGGCTCAAATGGTCAACTTCAAATGCTTGGAACTTCCATTATCTCTTGCATGGGACCTGGAGATATTCAATTAAGTTAGAGAGGGTTCCCAAGAATCTAAAAGTGTAATTTGGAAGGAATTCCAATGTTACACCTTTATGAACAAACGTTAAGAGGGTTGGTCACTCTAAAACCCCCTTTGAGACCTAGAGGTGGAAATGAGCCTAAAAGTGCCATCAGTTGGAGGAATTTGACCCTAAGTGATGAAGATAAGTTGTTTTACAATCCATGAAGATGAAATCCATGTATTTTTTTGTATGAAACTATATGGATCAGAGGAAAATAGGGCTTGTTTTGGCCATTTTTAGTTGTGTGAAGGCTAGAAGAGGAGTTAGG
The DNA here is from genome assembly GCA_037957365.1 of Torreya grandis. Classification (NCBI taxonomy): domain Eukaryota; kingdom Viridiplantae; phylum Streptophyta; class Pinopsida; order Cupressales; family Taxaceae; genus Torreya; species Torreya grandis. Next base: position 2,236,390 of record JARHVA010000402.1, on the reverse strand, counting down.
AGATTAAACAAAATTTGGGAGGAAGATTTACTCTTGAGATAACTCAAAAAATTCACCTCATCTCATAAATCATCCTCTAAATGCCTCAAATAGACCCTCACTTTCAGCCAATCCAGTAAGCCAGCTAGTGAACACTTATAGGAAGAGGTGAAATGCAATTAGGGAGGCCTTTTTATGTTTTTTTCTTGAAATTGATGATAGGAGAACCTTTGACAAGTGTCATACCATCTTTTTCATGGATCAGCTATTAAAATTTGGAAGTTTTTAATGCTAAGTGGAGAAGGTGCATGGAAAATAGCCTTTTAAAACTACCAAAGATGATTTTGCATGTTCAAAAGAATAGGGATGGTCAGAGGTCAATCCAATACATGTGGGGACTTGTTTGTAACCCCTATTTATCAGACCAACCATTAGACTTGGCCATATGTAGGGATAAGGGTAGTTTTGGAAGGCAAATCATATAGGTAGTTTCTTATGCCAAACTTGCAAGTTTTGTGCCACTTTTCACTATCTTTATGACTTGTTTGGATAAGTACACCTTCATGACATGGAATATCTTGCCCCACCTCTCCTCTACATGCAATTATAACTAATTTTCACTTGGTGACACATGTCCTTGTGCCTCTTCAACTTCACTTCTCTCTTTCTTCCTTGAAATGTTATAAATTCTGGCCTTTTGGCTATTGTATGGGGACTCCACTTGGGTATGGTGAATCCCTACCAAAATTGTACCTCAAAATCAATGAAGACAAGTTACTTACCTCATTCAAAGAATCCACTAAGTGTAAATGACAGTGTTTAGTCTTGTGCAAGTATGATGTCTATTTACCTTCACATACTATTCCTACTATTACCTAGTGTGTTGTGTTTTCTTTCATGAAGGTCAACAAGAAGTGTCAAAAGAGGTTGCAGGTGTAGTGAATAGCTCATTCAATAGAGTGTCCTAGCATGCTTATTGCCTAAGTCTTCCTTAACCTATTCTATCTCCTAGACCCCATGTTGAAGCATTGATGTGAGAGAGAGAGTTGATATTGAGTGAAGTATTTATGTAAGTTGTTCTTAGTTTCAAGTGTATTTAAAAGAGTGCGATTTGATCAGATATTTGGTGTATTGCCTTCATAGATTAGGCTAACTTTTCATGTTATTATTAACTCTTTTTAACCGCAAAGTGTTAGTTTTAGGATATGTGCTTAAGTGATGCATCAAGAGGAGCTAGCCCCTAATCTAGAGATCCACCCCCCAATAGGGATACATGGGGTGGTTCCATTGTCTCACTTGAATGAGGAAAAGCTTGTCCAATCTCCTCATTGGGTGCAAGTTCAAGTGACAACAAGTAGATTTGGCACAAAGAGATAGTGAATGCGAGCCTTTTGGTAGTGGGAAGGTCTTAGAGAAGAAGGGTATAACCATGATAGGTATTTTCTAAGTATACAAGACAAAGGTGTTGGGGATCAACCAACAAACTTGATTACTATTATGCAAGCAACTAAACATGGAATTAAACCAGAATTGAAAGCACCTAGAATAAAAAATAGCAAAGAATAAGAGATATAAGAAACCACCCTGAAAACTTGTATTAAACTCTTCCAGAAGGAAATACAATGAAGAAAATCACACTTTCTTCTCACACCTCTCAGATGTACAGATCTCTTTCCCTCAAGAGTTCTCTCAATCAATTCCAACAACCTAGATTGATACACATATACAATATGTCTTGTACTATTCTTTCTTTACATAAGTTATGAAGATCTATCCCTATTATATAGAATTAGGGAACATGAGCTATGCATTCTCAACCATTAGATACACCTCCTAATCAAAGGCTCAAAATAGTCCTGCCAAAAATAGAAATGTGGACTTACAACTAACAGCTAAACTAATCATGCAAACAATCTGTTTATCCATGAAAATAGACTTTTTGGATGCACAGGTAACCGATGTCGATCCCTGCCTGTCTCCACATGACCGACGTCAACCAATCATAACCGACGTCGGCAGCTACTGGTCGACTCCTTGCCATCATCGGTGACTGTGTAAATCTAGCAACTTCAGCATCCGCTCATTTGGTGAAGCTTTTAGCTCCACACCTCAATAATCTCCCACTTGGAGATAAACAACTGCACTAGTACCTGTACAGCGACATCTTCTAGCTTCTCCATCTTCAAACTCAATCTTGAAGACCAACAAAAATTGAATGAAGATTCAACTTCTCTTTTCTTATCAGCTTTATTAACATATCAGTAGGGTTCTTATCTGTATGGATCTTTTCCAGCTTCAACTCACCATCCTCCAATACCTGTCTAATGAAGTGGTACCTAAGTTGTATATGTTTGGTTCTTCAATGAAAAGTTGAATTCTTAGCCAAATGAATTGCACTTTGACTATCACTGTATAATCTGTAACTCTCTTGCTCCTTTCCTAGCTCTTCCATGAACCATGTCATCCATATCATCTCTTTGCTAGCCTCTGTGACTGCAATGTATTCTGCCTCTATAGTAGACAAGGCAACAACCTTCTACAACTTTGAAATCCAGCTAACCGCCGTTCCACCAACAATGAACACATATCCTGTGGTGCTTCTCCTGCCATCCAAGTCACCTGCCATATCCGCATCTACATATCCATGTAGAGAAGTGTTTGATCCTCCATAACATAAATGCCTACTGCTAGTCCCTCTCAGATATCTGAGAATCCACTGAACTGCTTTTCAGTGCTCTTTCCCTGGATTGGCCATATACTTACTAACAACTCCCACTACTTGGGCAATATCCGGTCTAGTACATACCATTACATACATTAAGCTCCCAAATATGGAATCATATGGAACTCTACTCATGTACTCTACCTCATCATGTGAATTAGGACACTATTCTTTGCTCAACTTGAAGTGTCCAGCCATAGGTGTACTCACTGGTTTTGCATCCTCCATATTGAACCTCTCCAGCACCTTGTTCACATAATCCTCTTGAGACAAAATCAACCTGTGATTTCTCCTGTCTCTTTTAATACTCATGCCAAGGATTTTTTTTGCTGCTCCCAAATCCTTCATGGCAAATGTGTGAGCTAATTTCACCTTAAGCTCAGAGATATCCTGTATGTGTGAACCTGCAACCAACGTATCATCTACATACAACAACAAGATAATATATCTACCATTATCCAATCTCTTAAAATAAACACAATGGTCAGATTGACATCTACTGTAGCCATGCTCAGTCATAAACCTATCAAATTTCAAATACCATTGTCTAGGAGCTTGCTTGAGACCATACAAGCTTTTCTTCAATCTGCACACAAGTTTATCCTTACCTTTGACCTCAAACCCTTCCGGTTGATCCATATATATTTCTTCATCCAAATCTCCATGAAGAAATGCTATCTTAACATCAAGCTGCTCAAGATGCAAATCCTCAATAGCAACTAAAGACAATACAGTCTAAATAGAAGTCATTTTAACTACAAGAGAAAAAATCTCACCAAAATCAATACCTAGTTTCTGTGCAAATCCTTTCACTACCAACCTGGCCTTATATCTCATCTATCCATTCTCACCTTCCTTCAATCTATAGATCCATATGTTTTTCTTTTTCTCGCTGCCAACTCAACCAAATCCCATGTTTGGTTCTCTTTCAAGGAATCAATTTCTTCATTCATGCCAAGCTCCCACTGATTCTTGGATTCCACCTGTATTGCTTCATCAAAACTCTTTGGTTTTCTACCATCAGTAAGCAATAAATAAAATAATGAAGGAGAATATCGAATTGAAGGTTTACTTACTCTTTTTGACCTCCTCAAGGGCGTTTGAAACTCATTCTCAACACGCTGTACGCCCAAATTCTCTGACAGTGACCGATCTCGGTCATCTCCAAGCCTGTAACTGACCGACGTCGGTTCCACATGACCGACGCTGATTCCTTCCTGACCGACGTTGGTCACTATCTGACCGACATCAGTTCCTGTATTGTCAACGTCGATTCCTTCCTGATCAACGTCGGTCTTTGTGTTTTCCTGTTTATGATTATTCTTTCTCGCGAGCTCATTTTGGACCGTCACCTCGTCCAATTCAACATTGCTCTACTCAGATTGATTCAACTTCTTGAGCTGATCACTGTACATCACCTTCTCATTAAAAACAACATCACGGCTCCTAATTATTTTGTTAATTGATAAATTCCAAAATCAAAATCCAAAATCTCCAGAGCCATAACCAATAAATGTGCACCTCATAAACTTAGCATCCAGCGTCTTTCTATTTTCTTTATCAACGTGCACAAAAGCTTCAAAACCAAAAACTCTGAGAAATTAAAGATCTACCTTTTTACCTATCCACGCCTCTTATGGAATTCCACCATCCAGAGCTGTAGAGGGTCCTTTGTTAATCAGATAAACTGTAGTATCCACAACTTCTACCCAAAACTATAAGGGCAAACCAGCATGCAACCTCATACACCGTGTACGCTCTAATATTGTTTTGTTCATCCTTTCAGCAACTCCATTTTGCTGAGGTGTCCTTGGAACCATTCTTTGCCTATGTATTCCATTCATATAACAATACCAATTGAACTTATAGTTGCAGAACTCACCACCATTGTCAGATCTAAGGCACTTCAATCTCTTGCCTATTTCATTCTCAACTAAAGCTTTCCAAATCTTAAAAGTGTCAAAAATATCAGATTTCTTTTTTATGCAATAAACCCATACCTTTCTTGTAACATCATCAATGAGAGTAACATAATACTGTGATCCTCCAATAGAAGCTACCTCAGCTGGTCCCCACACGTTTGTGTGAACAAGCTCCAACTTGTGCTTCCTCTTTGTTGATCCAATTTTAACAAACCTTACTCTCTTCTATTTTCCAAAAACACAATGCTCACAGAAATCTAGATCTATGCTTTTCAAATCTGAAAGCTTACCTTTTGACTTAAAAATAGTCATTCCCTTCTCACTCATGTGGCCGAGCCTATAGTGCCACAACTTTGCATCCACATCTAAAGTAGATAATACAGAAGGAGAATAGTCAGTAATACAATTACATAAATAGAGAGTACCTACTCTCTTATCTCTGACTAATACAAGTGCACCCTTGGTAACCTTCCAAGATTCAGATGTGAGAGTTATTGTACAACCCTCATCACCCAACTTTCCTTCAGAAATCAGATTCTGCTTCAGGGTTGGGACACGCATGACATCCTTCAACACCCATGTGTTGCCATTCTACAATTTTAGCTGCACTTTTCCTTTGCCAACAATTTTACAAGGCTCATCATCCCTTAAATAAATTTTTCCAAAATCTCCCTAGACATAATCATTAAAAAATTCTCTATTTGGGGCAGCATGGAAAGAGGCCCCAGAATCTAAAACCCAAGATTCTATTTTATTATGCAAAGAAAGTGAAAGAGCATCTTATGCAACAATACCTACAACTTTTGCTTCTTCATTACCTTCATGCTGATTCTCTTCATTAACCTTCAACCATCAATCTTTCTTTGCATGTCCTCTCTTTCCACAATTCCAACAGGTTATCTTTCTTTTTCCATTTCTGGATTTGGATCTATTGCTCATCTTTGACTTAAACCTTGATCTCCCTTTGCCTTCTCTTCTCTTCTTTCTTTGTCTTCCCCTACTTTCAATACTTAAAGCATTACTTGATGTTTCCCCTATGCTTTTCCTGCGAGTTTCTTCATTCAAGATTACACTAACAACATCATCTACTTTCAAGATATTTGTAGCAGATGCGGTATTACTAACTGCCATTACCAAACTATGCCAACTTTTAGGTAGAGAGCATAATATTAAAAGAGCCTTAATTTCATCATAAAAAAACTATTTTGACTGAATTTAATTGATTTACAATTCTATAGAAATCATTAAGATGATTAGATACAGATCCACCTTCCTACATTTGCAAATTAAATAACTACTTCATAAGATATACCTTATTTGACGCTGAGGGTTTTTCATATAAATTTGCTAAAGTAGTCATTAACTCTACCGTTGTCTTTGCCTGTGACAAGTTAGAAATCACAGTAGATGCCAGACTCAATCTTATAGATCCAAGAGCCTTTCTATCAAGAACTTCCCATTCTTCATCTTCCATATCTGTGGGCTTTTTATCAACCCCATCCAATGGTAAATACAGATCTTTCTGATACAAATAATCTTCTATCTGCATTCTCCATAATTGGTAATTCTTGCCATTAAACTTCTCCATTCTTAGTTTACTTTCTTCTACCATTGCTTCTCCCACTCAAACAAAAACCCCTGTGAGTGACCTGTAATCAACAAACACTAACCAGATCTGAAACACCTGTTAGTCAACCTGAGCTCTGATACCACTTGTTGGGGATCAACCAACAAACTTGATTACTATTGTGCAAGCAACTAAACACGAAATTAAACCAGAATTGAAAGCAACTAGAATCAAAAATAGCAAAGAATAAGAGATACAAGAAACCACCCTAAAAACTTGTATTAAACTCTTCCAGAAGGAAATACAATGAAGAAAATCACACTTTCTTCTCACACCTCTCAGATGTACATATCTCTTTCCCTCAAGAGTTCTCTCAATCAATTCCAACAACCTGAATTGAAACACATATATAATATGTCTTGTACTGTTCTTTCTTTACACAAGCTATGAAGATCTATCCCTATTATATAGAATTAGGGATCATGAGCTATGCATTCTCAACCATTAGATACACCTCCTAATCAAAGGCTTAAAACAGTCCTGCCAAAAATAGAAACCAGACTTACAACTAACAGCTAAACTAATCATGCAAACAATCTATTCATCCACGAAAATAGACTTTTTGGATGCACATGTAACTGATGTCGGTCCCTGCCTGTCTGTACATGACCGATGTCGACCGATCATAACTGACATCGGCAGCTACTGGTCGACTCCTTGCCATTGTCGGTGACTGTGTAAATCCAACAACTTCAACATCCACTCATCTGGTGAAGCTTTTAGCTGCACACCTCAACAAAAGGTGCTATATAATTCATATTCAATGTCTACAATTTTTATTTTAAGGGAATGCCTCACACAATCAACTGTTTATATTGAAAGCATTTTTTGGCCTATGAAGCTCATTTCATCAACGAGAATGTATTCTATGTGCCTCATTTGTTCTTGAAATAAATCTAGTACTAAAATTCAAAGACTTGAATGTATCATTGACACATTTTTTATTTATTTCTAGACTTTTTATGTTGAGAAGTCATGGAGACTTAATTTTCCTTATTAGTCCATGTAGTTCATGTTTTATGTTGCCAATCACGATTCCCTTGCACCTATTGTTTCTTCAATAATCGACTTAAATGGTAAAGCTTTTAATTTTTTGTGGTCATGATCTATAACAATTTTTAAGGTTGTTTGTTGTTTATCTAACAACTCATTTGGAAATGGATGGATTGAGTAGTCATCATCTATAAATTCGGTGTTTGTGTGCTACAAATATGTGAATTATGGAGTCATGGTATGTAGGTTGATTAACACCTCTACATGGTTCCAATTGTGGCTTTTATCAAAGTTATTGATGTCAAACATGTTAATGTTGTGGTGCTTGATGGGTGCATATGGGATAAGAGTTCCCATTCTTGCAATTCTATTTCCATGTGTCCTTCTTTGTGTATGTTACTATCACCACTATTTATTTTAACACTACTTACAATTTTTGTAGTTGTAAGTGTAAACACTTAAAATCAGACACTTTATGTTAATTTCAACCTTCCTTGCACTAATTCCCTAATCATCTCTATTCATCCTTAGTTTTTCATAATCTTAATTCATCGTTACTATTCATCATTACCATTCACTATCCCTAAATTAATCCAAAGTTAATTAACTAATGTTTATCTAATTAAAAATTCCATGGATTTTGGAAATTCATAATTTGTATAAATATAAAAAATCAAAATCATCCTCACGTGCCATAAGGCTCCACTTATCCCCCACAATTCCAATTTAATAATCCTATTGTCCTCCATGATTTAATTTAATAATCCATATTTATTCCCATTGTCTTCCATGATCTGATTTTCTCCAATTTAATAATCCATCTTTATTCCCATTGTCTTCGTTGATCTTATTTCCTCTAATTTAATAATCCACCTCTAATTCCATTGTCTTCCATGATCTGATTTCTTCTAATTTAATAATCCACCTCACATCCACATACTCATTTTATATTCATTTGTGGGCCCTGTATGTCCACTTCAATTTTTAATTCAAAATCCTCATTATGAATTAAAAATTACCTTTCATTCTCAGCGCTTGATCTTCATCTCTAAATGGATGGTTCACATCCATTTCTAAATTCTATAAATTAGAGGTTCTTTGTTCAATTTAGACAAGCTTATTTATTACAAATTTATTCTATTAGTATATCTCCAAAGCTTCTTCATTGCGGATTTATTATGTTGAGTTCATAAGAGAGTTTCACAATTTTCATGCAAGCACATCCAAGCCATCCAAAGTTCATATACCGAAATGTTGCCTAATTCCATCTTCTTTGGAGAAGATTGAACAACCACGTCCAAGAGAGTAAATCAACTCAAAATCACAATGAAAGGAGCTTATTATGTATAATTTTGTATTTTAGTCTCTTTCATTTGTTGTTATAACTTTAGTTGATTGAATTTAGACTAGATCTTGCTTAGTTTAGTGTTTTCTTAGCATAATTTGTAAATAGATTTCACTCATACATTTTTGCATGCCCAGTGAGACTTTCCCAAATCTCTCTCATCTTATATTTTTCTTTTATTTTTATTTTTTAAAGGTTTAATTAACTTCATTTTTTGTTTTTGTGCAGGTTTTAGACTAACTTTGATCTAATTTGTTTGCTTTTTATTTACTTATTTTTTGTTATTTTTATTTTCCCAAATCTAATTAGTTGAAAAAAATAGATAAAACACATGACTATTAAAATTTTCATAACTTTAATTTATAATTTGGATTTTTCTAATTTTTTATAGGTTGGTTTGAGTTGTACTAGCTTTAATCGATTCAAATTTTGTATAAATTTGGTTTGTATTTTATAAGAAATCATTAAAATCATGACTGTTATTTTTTTATTTTTCCAAATTTTTAACTTTAATGTGTGTGTGTATTTTTTTTTCTTTTTATATTTTTGACTAACTTTATAGGATGCCTTGATTATTCAGCTTCTAAAAAACTTACTAATATTTGTGTGAAGGACATTTTTTAAAGAAAGCAAAAAATCAAGTCACAAAAAAAAAATCTTGTTACAAACTATTGCTTACTTTCAAAGTTTTGATTTCTTACAATAATTAGTTTTCATTTTAGTATTTTATTTTTCATAGTAATTAACTCACATTTTTTGTTTTAGTATTAATCAATCTTTCATTTCAAGTATTTTTGTTTGTGTGTGTTTTAAGGTTGTGTATGCTCTTCCTTTGGTGTCACATTGGTGACAATACTTGGGAATAAAAAACAACTTTATAACTTTTGTGTTACCCAAAGCAATACTTGTACATATGCTCCTCTCAATGTCACATTGGTGATGATACTCGAGAATTAGAAGCAAGTGTTGCTCTTTTATTTTTATTTTCCTAAGGGCTCTATCAATCATAAATTTAATCACCACGCATTAGGCCAAATTTTGTATATTGATAGAGTATAAATAGCAAGATCAATTATTTTTAGGCCAAGCGGGAAACCCCATACAGGATCATATGAAAGTGAGGAGTTAACTCTCTAACCCAAGCATTAGATAGCACCCTATGTGAATTTAGGCCTTACTATACTGAAAGGTATCTCCAAGACTCCCCTAGTTGAACTTGTATGTACCATAAGCCTAGGTAATCCATTCCATCCATTTAATTTATAATGCATCAGTTAGTGGTTAGCATCAAAAATTTACTTCCCCTTCACCATTGAAACTGGGCTTAGTGGGTCATGGGAATGACACGATTCTCCATGGTTAGTACCATGAAATATTAGGCCATAGCTAACACAATGAACAAGCAAGTGGCACAAGAAGCCTATGGGTTATTCAAATCCCTTTTGCCAATTTTTTTACCTTTTTGTGTAATTACATGTGTGTTTAGAGTAAGATTTATTTGTTTATTTCCTTATGCTCTACCACGTGCTGAATACCTTTAGTGTAAACACATACACTTTTGAGTCCATTATCCACAAAATAATTAAAATCAAAACATTCAAAACAAAACTCAGAGGTATTTAGTTGTCAATAAAGTTTTTTTTGTCACTTTGATCTATTATCAATTTAGTGTTAAGTTTTTATTATGTTAAGTCCTTCCACTAGATGTGTCACCCATTACAAGACACATGACTATGTTAAATAATTATACTACAAGTGTGGATCCTTTGACAATGATCCTTTCTATTTTGGTAGCCAAGACCATCAAACTCATCATGTATAAATACATGAAATCAATGACCATGAAGAAGAAGAGGGAGGAGCATACCAAAATGAGGGTAGCCCTAAAGCCATTTTAACCCTACCTCATTTAGCCAATGCATATTAACAAGTAAAGATGAAGTTTTGCATCAAAGTTTTGAGCTTAGGTGTTAAATTTCCACCCAACTTCAATGTCCAAAACTTGCAATATTTGATTATAAAGAAAGAGTCTTTGTCCCATATTCATGAATAATCCATTTCATAAAACTCTCTTTAAAGGGAAATAATGCTCTCTTAGATTCCTCCAATCCTAATCCCCATGTCTCCCAAGATAAAGGGGAAACCATCCTTCATGAAGAATCCTCTCAAATAAGTCATGGATTTTCTATGGAAACCATGCACACCATATTAGCCAAGAGATTACGAATCTCCAATCCCATCAAACAAACAATATTTTGGCTACTATAAATTCTAACCATCCCAATTTGAGGGTGAATGTCAATTCACCTTCATTTTTCAATCCAAAATATCCAAACTTGAATGTTCACCAATCACAAATCAACCAAATCCAAACTAGAATGTTAATTCTAGTTTACCAATTGTTAGCAGAGGTTCCTAGGTTTCACCAAAACATGTTAATTATAGGGATAGGGTGTGTGATGTGACTTAGAAATATTACAAAAAGGTTTAATCAAGACTGAGAATCCATAAACATGGTTTATCATAGGGAAATATATTAATCTAAAAGTTCAATGCATGATGGATCTACTTACAAATAAAGAATTAGATACATCCAAATAAATGAAGGAAATAAATATCTGAACATAAGAAACTCTGCGATTATGCCAATAAAGAAAATTAATACTTAGAATTCATATTAAAAGCTCAAATATCAAAAATTATAATAAAGAAACACCTTATAGATCAATGTCTAATCCTATCAAAATACTGTGCAAAAGCTTTTTGAAGATAACCTTTAGTATTCTATTACTTCCATACATATCAGAATTAACATAATTGTCAACCCTTCTATTACATTCATTACAAATACTTATAGGTACTATTTCCTATAGTTGTAACTTTTGGATTTACCATAATAAAAATAGATTTTTATATCACATTTGGTGAAATCTTGACCAACATGGAGATTCTTGTAACAATTCGTAACAACCCACAAATAAAATATAGTTGAAATTATCATAAGACATTCTCGTACATACAAACAATTTTACATTTACCATTTACCGCTAACACTTTCTTGGACTTAAAATGTTGTCTCGTCCTGAGACATCATAGAGTGAAGTTGTCCATGGATGGAGAAAGGAGCCAAAATATAGAAGTGTATAGGACTTTACAAGTGATGCTCTAGGTGTCAGTAAACCAATTTTCACCCCTTGTGCACTACTTAGGTACCCTTTCATGTTTTCAACTAAGTAGCCTACTATTATACCACCCTTTCAGGTTTTTAATAGACTAACACTACGTAGCACTATACAAACTTACTAAATACAAAATGTATGGACCAAAATTGCAAAATTGTAGAACCTGTACAAGCATCATTTGAAGGGTGGAGGCATTTTCCTGCATTGGAGAATCTATCGTAGTTAGATGTGGGGAATGATCTAAGGCTCCTTGATGAGTGATGTAATGCTTGTGTTGATGACAACCAAATCATCCTTATAATATTTCCAATTAAGAAGAGCTTCTTGAGCATTACACAAAAGACCATATAAGGGGACTTGATTTACCATCAGCTAGTGAATATTAGTATCAACTATCCCAAGCAAAACAAACTTCACTAGTTAAACTTTGGAGGTGATTTCACCATGGAGATAAACTAACTCATCAATATGTCATTATACTTGCACATCAATAATAGAGCTACACAACATCCAGTTCTTCCAAGGCTACATATTCTACATTACAATATCCCATGCACTAAGTTAGGTCTGGAGGGTATTAGGAGTGGTATTTAGTGTAGTGAGAATAGTGTGGGTGAAAGTAATCATAGTAAATTCAGGTTACATAGTGGTCCAAACTATATCCAAATACTTCTTCCAGTTGAGTAGTTGAAGTATAATGTGTGTAGCTTGAGTGCGAGTAGTATCAATAGTGGTTTGGTACTCAACTAGTATTTTTTAAAGGATTTTTGTTTCAAATTTGATGGCCTACCCCTTCTAAATGATGAACACCTCATATAAAGTTTGCCAGTTAGTGGTGATCTTGTTAAGGACAATTTCAAGTTGGTTCTTGTATGGAAGTGAGGGATCCATGATCAACTAGGTATACAAATCAAGATAGGGTCCTCAATAGTCTTTCAGGTAATACGTAACCATTTGGTGATGGCAAAATTCATGTCTTCCAAATCTTTAACCTTCTTCTCCAATGCAACCACCTTTTACAAAATCGATTCATGGAACATAGTAACACCATCAATCTGCATATATAATGGGAGTTGAGAAACATCTAAGGATGTTTTGGTAGTGGCAGAAGTCAAGGCAAGGTGTGCGATATAGGAACTCACAGGTGTGATGCATAAATGAGTAATGAGTAGAGAGAAAATAATACATTGAGTAGAAGTGGCCAACAAATCCCATAGCCAAATGTTATACATGCTCAACAAAGCACTATTATCCTATGAAGTAACTAAAATTTCTCATGGCTATGGATTAATCCATTCGTGAGATGGTGGTAGGCAAATAAAACTCGATGAAGTTATCTTAGATATAACTATTATAGCAACAGATTGATCTTCCTCATCATATTTAATCATAGTATCCTCTTGCACCTACTTGGTAAAATCTACTTGCACACCTACTTAGCCTGTTGATCTTGTATTCTCTATTGGAAATCATCCTTCACCAATTTATCTACCTCTATTACCTATGCCTTGTTATACTATGTTTTATATATGGCCTACTGCTGCACATGCTCCTACATAATCTGGTTCTTTTTTAGCTCCTCAATATATTTTATCTATTTGTGCTCCACTTCCACTGTAGCATCCTTGCATATTAATCAGTTATGAGTTGTTGTTGAGCGTGTGTGATAGCTATGACTTCCTATTGTAATTTGGTCTTGTCTTCTTCTTCTTCTTGTTTTTGATGGATGACCTCAACATTCGTAGCTTGCATGTGATTGGCTTCTTCCTTGGCCTTATGTTGATATTTTTCTATATCTTTCTACGTGATTTCTTCTTTTTACTAAAGTTCACCCTTAGCCTTACGCTTCTCTTCATGGTGCACATGATGTTCAGCTGTTCTCTGTGCTTCCTCATGTGTGGCTTGTTGTTCTTTAGCAGTCTAAGTATCTAGTATGACTTCTTCTACATCTCTCATAGCCTCCTCAAATTTAGATGGAGAAGAGCTAAGTATAATCATTTTCACTTTAGCTCGAGAAACCTGCCCCTTGTGAACCAAACATCTTTTGGGTTGGGAAAGTAGAATGTCATGTGCAGATGGTGCTTCCATCATAGGTTCTATAATGGCATGTATATGAATAGAAGAGGTGTTAGACCTATATTTTCAAGGACTACATGGATTTTTCTTACATTAGAATTATATTGGGAGACTCATGTCATCAGCTTCAGATTGTGATGGACTCATAGTTGATCCTCCTACCTCAAATGATTGATGGATTTACTGCAACTTGGATTTTTTAGCCACCATGTTGATGATGATAGAGGTCAGGCAAGGAGGTATCTCTACCCAAAGATTTTCTATAAGAATCACTCTTTTTATTCTTCCCTCTCATAAAGGTCTCCACCCATATCGGCCATCATCATCTTGTATACTTGTTGCTCATCAGTGCCCAAATGTAGAAAATCATATAATTCAATGATTTTAGGCATGCTTAGATCATCCAACCACATGAAGTACCTATGAGTTTTACACCATGGAGGAGATGGATTTATTTAGCCTTTGGGTACCTTGCATTTGTCAGACTCATAGATTGGAATAGTTGTAGGCTCTACGCCAGATGGTGCTATTATTTATAATGGAATGACTCTCATTGTTATGATCACTTTTTACTTATCCACCTCACTCTACACCATCTGCATGTCGATAAAGTATGGAAGAGGTAGACCTAAACCTTGGGGAGTTCATGAACCCAAATAGCAATGTCGTTCAGTAGCTTTGTAATAATTATATTCTTTCTCAGCTATTACATGACATCAGGTGGGATGCACATGTTAGCTATGATGAGCTCGACCAACTCATCCCACCAAGTGAAAAATTTGGATTGATGTGAAAAATATGTTCTCTCATGAGTCTAGGTGAGATTCCAAAACTGGACATTCGACTAGTAATCAACATTAGGGTGAACTTTGCCTTCAGGAGACTTCAACTGCATAAATACCAATGACAATGCTAAAAATTGGTATTAGAAGGTTTATTTTGTAATTGACAAAACTTTTTTGATGTTCAAAGTGAGTTTGTTGACCAAAATTTCTAGCCAGTTGAATTTTTCACTATGATGGATCATCTGATGAACAATGTTGATGAACCCTTTAGTAGCTTATTTGACATCCCTAGTAGTATGCTAGAATCAATGAGCATTGCATTCGACCAGAATGCGCTTTGACACATTTTTAATATCTTATAGTGGAATTACTTTGGAATTAAAAGAATATTTTTCCTTTATCTCTAAAATAATTGGTGGCATTTAGGTTTTGTAATTCACAATTGACCTCCCTTGTGCAAGAAATCTTGTCACCTTAGTCATTGCAGGAATAATAATGTGGATAGTGAGATTTTGGGAAAGATAAATCTTACCCTCATTAAATCAGCTCAACAAAACCTCTATGACATCTTTGAGTTTCCCAAAAGTGGGTAACCATATAAATCACTCCATAATAGTATTATAGAGCCTATCTAGTGGCACTAACGTGGCTTGATGTGCTCCTTAAACTGTGTCTAGGATAAACATGTACAACTCCATGTTGAAAACAAACTCATAACCATATATATCAATGAAGCGTGTTTGGTATAATTCCACACCAGTGCCATATCCTTCTTCTATGCTTCTATAAACCCTTTGATAAGTTGGGAATGATCAAACCCAACCATTACATGTCTTGATTTGGAACAAATATGTGAAAGATGCAAAGTAAAATTGAAAAATCACTGGAAATTTGGACAACACCTCAATATTTTTACTAATGGATAGGAATGGAGTCACCTGAGTGCCCAATTTATAACATCTCACACCTCCTTCAATGGTTTATAATCTTGATGAGCTGTATTGTCACTCAATCCTTCACATGCAAGCTTTAAATGACATGGATATGCTATGTTGATGTGGTACAAATTTAGTTAAAATGACATTTAATTATGGTGGTGATTAATGTTTTTTAACCTATTGCATTAATAGGGCTTTGGCCATACATTACTTATCCCCTTTCTGACATAGACCCGTCACTTTTCCAAAGAGATTTGTCAATCTCCCATCCTAAACTTAATCATTAAATGCAATGACTTAACTATTACGCTACACTATCTGTGCTAGATTCATATGCATGTGTTTTTTCTAGACTTAATTATTATTTGTACACTATACACACTTGGCCACCTTGCCAAATTATCTGCAGTAATGAACCTTTGATTGTTGCTTGGATCCTTCTGGTGACATACTATACACACACTTACATTTACCAACACCTGCTGAAATAAACACATAAAACATAAACAATCCTAAAACAAAACTATGCAAACCTCTCTACAATCTATTGGGTGTGATAAAGCACCTTTATTCCATATTAATATGAATTAATGGCAGTGGGACTTCAACCTACAACCATTTACCCACCTGGGTAAGATATTGCCCTATAAATCTCATAGGACCACTATTATAGGTTGCACAAGTTTGTGAATGATGTAAGGACCCTTCAAATGGATGTGAATATTTCTAGGGAAAGCTCTAAAACTACTATTATACAAATGAACAAGTTGATTTAACTAGAATTCCTTTGTTTGTAGGTTTTTATCATGCCATACCTTCTGGTTACACTTGTTTATCTCTAGGTTCCTTACTACTCTACTTCTTGCTTCATCCATGCAATTTAAGTCCCACAATCTATAATTCATTGACTCTAGATCACCCATACATAAGACATTAGTGACCCATAGACTAAGAAGAACATATTCCATGAGCATCACAATGTCAAGCCCGTAGACTAACTAGAATGGTGTAAATATTATCACTCATTTATAATGCACGTGATAAGCCCACAAGATAGTTAGAAGTCTGTCATCCTAGTCATCTCACTGTACATCATGTATTGAACATATTCCATGAGCATCACAACATCAAGCTTGTAGACTAACTAGAATGGTGTAAATCTTATCACTCATTTATAATGCACGTGATAAGCCCACAAGATAGTTAGAAGTCTGTCATCCTAGTCATCTCACTGTACATCATGTATTGAACATATTCCATGAGCATCACAACATCAAGCCCGTAGACTAACTAGAATGGTGTAAATCTTATCACTCATTTATAATGCACGTGATAAGCCCAAAAGATAGTTAGAAGTCTATCATCCTAGTCATCTCACTGTACATCACATATTTTAGTAAGCATCTTACCAATCACCTTGTTTGTAGCTTTGGCTTACCCATTTTCGTATGGATTATATATATTTCTTTTGTGATGCAATGTCATAAACTCATCTATAAGGGTTTTGATGGTCTTGTTCAGGAAATGGGTTCCTTTATCACTTACCAGATTAATAGGACAACCAAACTTAGTAATGATATTCTCATATAGGAACTTAGTTATGTCCTTCACACCGTAACTTGGAGTCATAGTAGCATCGACCCATTTGGTAAAGTAATCTTTCATAGTGATTATGTACCTAGCCTTACTACATTTTCTTGGGGGTTTTATTGGCCTGACAAAGTTATGCCCCACTATTCAAAGGGTTATTGTGCTAACATAGGCTAGAAAGGCATCTCATCTCATTGGTGTGGTTTCCCCATCCTTTGGCAAATATTGCACTATTATGCAACTCTTTGTGTATCTTGAAAGAGATAAGGCCACGAAATACCACTTTGTAAAATCCTCCTCACAGTTACATCTCCTAAAAAATAGCCTCTTGCTACTCCTTAATGGGCTTCTTGTACAATATGTGCATGCTCATGCTCTAGTGCCACTCTACGTAGGACTTCATTTTTACCTAAGTAATACAAAGATACATTAATAAGACTATATAAAAGAGCTCTAGTTATCAGTTGTTTCTAATCTCTTTCTGTATAATAATCTGGGAATGTCCCTTGTTTAAGTAACTGTGTAATTTCCTGTAGTTGTTCTAGAATCACAATCACTCTAAATAAATAGGCATTTGATGACTCATCTTAGAGTTCCTTAAGTTCATCACCATTAATTAACTGGCTAAGATGGTCTAGACCAACATTCTCCCATCCTGGTTTGATGTTAATACAAAATTAAAATTCCTGGAAAAACATTAGCCAACGAGATAGGCATCCTCCCAATAATAGCTTGTTTACCTTGTATCGTAGAGCTTGATGATTAGTAAACAACTCAAATGGTGTGGCCAACAAATAGTGCCTAAAATTTTACAGTGTGATTACTATTTCCAAGGCTTCTTGCTCAGTTATTATATAATTCTTTTCTACAACTGATAACTTTTTGCTTGTAAAATGGATCGAATGATCCAAGCCTTAGTCTCTTGGTTATTTAAGTATTACTCCAATGACAAGACCTAAAGTGTCCACATGCACATGAAAAGGTTTATACCAATCCAAAAGAAATGAGGATCAGAGTAGTCACTAGTTGCTATTTCAAATCCACAAATGCAGACTGATAGCCCTTTGTCCATACAAACTAGATTTTTTTTGTAGCAGCTTCTCCAAAGGAGTTGATATAGTGATGTATCCCTTGATGAATCTATGATAATAATTTGTGTGTCCTAGGAAGGATCACACTTCTGTTGAAGTCTTGTGGGTGGCATATTTACAATGATTACAATCTTAGCCCAATCTACTAGGATTTCTTTACTACATACTACATGACCTAATAAAGAACTAAAAGGTGTGAAAAATAAGCATTTATTTAAATTTAGTTCTATTTGCAATGCTCTACATCTTTCTAACATTGATCCTAGTTTTGATAAATGTTCTTTGATCAAAGAGAACACTACTTAATCATCCAAGTATACTTCCAAGAAGTCATGGATGAAATCCCTGAACAAAGTTAACACAGCTCTGGAAAACACCACAGGTACATTTTTGAGTCTAAATAGCATGACCTTTATAAGTGAATGAACCCCATTTGGTGTTGAATGTGGTTTTGGTCCTATCCTGTCATGTCCCCTTTTTCATGGACATTGACAGACTTGATGATTAGCCTATTATGCGACCTTCGTAGGCTGATAGGATGGATAGAGGGTCATGATGGAGATTGGCTTGGCTTCGATTTGAAAAATTCCTATAGTTGGCTTTCATTTAGGGTATTTCAGACACATTTGGCATGAGCTCCTATTATTTAGGGATATTTGACATGCAGCAGAGCGCCCTTTTTTTGGTATGGTCATGTGCGGAATCACTCCCTGGTTCACCAGCTTTGAACGGTTCGAGGATCCGACATATATTGAGGGAGATATTAATATTTGATTGATTTAATCAAATATTAATTATTTAGTCTATTTTTAATTATGAAACCCTAATTCTAATTTAAGAAACCCTAATTAGGGCAAGCACATCTTTTTGAGGGTATAAGGGTTTCTCATGGAGGCCATTATGAATTATGCATTGATTATTGATTTTTGATATTGAAGAATTCTTCTGTGAAGACTGAGCCAAGGGTTCCAAGATTCCATCTACATTGGAGAACATCCACTATTCAGTGTGTGCAATTCAGAGGCTATGAAATATCAGCTGATCTATTGCCAAATTGAGAGATAGCTTCATACAGAAGTTATCATAGAGGTTTACAGATTTGAGAGGTAACTTTATACAAAAGTTGTCACAGAGCTTCCCAGGTATTTATTTTGTTAGGTTTTTGATTCAATAAATTACACAGATAGAGATCTAGTATATTAGAGCCATATATCTTCAGATCAGGGGTTGAAAATAGATAGGTTGTGCTTTATTGGCGGCCATACGAAGTCCATACAGGTCCGTACAGATCCATGCAGATACCGACCTCGACAGACGGAGATCCCCAGTGACCGACATCGGCCAACTAAAGACCAACGTCGGTAGAGAAGGACTGACAGAGACCGACATCAGCAGCATATCGACTGACGCTGGTGACTGTGTGTTTAACACAACAGGCTGAGACGTCCAGATTCTTCATTAATTTCCAGATTTGCAAAAGCCCAGGGTTTTAAGACAAAATATTTCATATTATTTTATGTGTATGACAGAGACTCAATTGTGTAATCGTCTAGAAGAACAAGTGATAAGATCTTTGATTTGCTATTGAGAGATTATATTGTGACTTATTTATTTATTTGGAAATTATTTTGGCAAAATTTGTATCTTTGTATCAGAGCTTTGTGTTTCTATATTCCCTGTTTGAAGGGGATATTACATATCCTCTTCTAAGATAGGTATCTGATGGTAGCCACTGAATCTATCAATGAACAAGAACACTTCATGTCCAACAAAAACATCTAAAACTTCATACATGAAGGTAATGGGAAATGATTCATTGACACAAGCATCATTAAGGATGTGGTTGTCTCCATAGATGCATATCTCCCTAGTCTTCTTTGGTTGAACCACCATGGGATCAACCTAATTAGCTTTCTCAACTGTGAAGATAATGCCTACTTATAACATGTGATTAAGTTCAACTTTCACTTTTAGCTTCATGTTCAGATTTAGCCTATATGGTATATTCTTGATTGGTCATACACGAAGGATCAACACCTTTGAGTTTTGTGAAAGTTGTAGGAAAGACATATTGATAGTCTCAGAGTAACTACATAACCTTCAATATATCTTCCTGAGTTCAATAGTCTCTGACATGTGCCAATTTAGTTCCTCCATCTATATAATATTTTCTATATGATCCTTTAATGGTTCCTAATACATTTCGTATTCTTCTTTAGGAAGGAAGTCGTAGAATATCCATTCTCCTCATTTTAGAAATTGTATATGTCACAGCTTTTCCTCCTTTATTTCCTTTATGACTGATTTAGGTAGGGGTTGTAATTCTCTCTCTAGTTTGAATGGATCCCCTATTTCCATGTAATCCTCATTGTCCATCCAAGAAGATTACTCATCCTTCTCCTGTATCATATGGCAGGGTTGAATCCATGGTTGGGCCTCACCTTGGCCAATTTCTAGAATATGCAAGATGTGTTTTAGGTTGTTCTCTGCGACTTCATGTGAATCAAGTTCCCCTTGTGCTAGTAAATATTCAACTCTTTTGTGGCATAAAAAGGTTTTCAAATTTTGTAGAGTGACTTGTACCTAAGGATTATCACTTTCAAAACTGAATGTTTGAATGAAATTGGATTGGATTTATACCTAGTGCTTTATTTATCTTCTTCATTTTTGATGGATGTATGAGGCTTTAGGGAAAAAACCTAGGGTGTAGATTAAGCTGTGGCTAAATTTATGAACTATACCTTATGACATCTACACCTCAATACACCTATTCACATGTAGTTATATGCATTCAACTTCCTAATAGATAGGCTAGTCTCTTCTAACAGTCTTGGGCAACTTAAATCAAGTTACAAGTAGCCCACATGCTTCGTCCCATGTTAATTGAGTCTCTTTATGGATAGACCACCAAATCATAACAATCCCCTTCATTGCATAGTCAAGATCACTCACCCTCTAGGTCTCATCTGGTACATGCTATTAAAATCGCATAATGAACTCACCAACATACTCTATGGAAAAATACTAGGGTATCAATAGGTCAATCACAAAGACCATCTGTAATGGTCACAACTCATGATCTCCATTTACCTAATTGAGTACATGGGTGTTTGAGTCTTCACTAATTGAATAAGCTCTATCATATGGAAGAACACCCTCTAGGTCTAGTTATATGTAGTCTTGCTCAATACAACCCATTTGATATAGAAAGTTTATATTAGATTGTGTTGGAGATCTTACTGCCATTGATCACACATCCTCCTCAACCCTTTGAGGTATCTCTAAGGTATTCAACCTCATCTTATCTAAGAGTCATTATGTGCTGAGAATCTGAATCTGTAGAATAGTATTTTTGTAGAAGAAGCTATACTCGATTGTTCGTAGAGCCTTTTATTTACCTTTAACTGCAACTTTCATCCAGCTAGTATTGACACCAACATAAAGTGAGTCTAGATCTTTTGGAATGCTATAAGTTTGGAATTAGTCTTGTTCAGATGAATGATAATGATATTTTCATCTTAATGAGACTCCAATTGATTCATGACTATGTTAATAGTCATACACCCATCATAGGCCCAGTTCTTCCCTATCAGAGCTGGGTAATGAGTTTCATCCATCTTCATATCAATTAATTCAAAATCCCCTCACAAACTAAGTTCTACAACTTTGATTTCAACATCCTCTAAGTGACCAATCAGTTTAACCTTGTCATAGTCTATAAGGTTGAGCGTGACAAGGTTATAACTCAACACAAGTCTTCCTAAGGCTTCCTAAGTGGATTTGGGGATCATGTTTACAATGTTTCCAAAATTGAATACAATGTTGGGTATGCCATATCTAGTTAATTTTATGTCCATATTTTCATCAATATCCCAAGGTTTATTATTCTTTACAAACCAAACCAACTTATATGTCTATTGTTGGCCTTTATATACATATTCTAGTAGGTTACAAAGCAGGTTCATGATGTTCTATGAGATATCCTCACACATAATGTACTTAGGAGTCACATCAAATCCATCATGCAATGACAACCCAATATTATCATAATATACACACTCTCTACCCATACATCTATGCATCAAGAGTGACATCATCCCCTTTAGCTATCCCTTGTTGTATTATCTTCAAAATCTACACAACTTCCTGCATCAGGGCCTTTTTAGTAGTAGGTTTGAGGTATCAGTTTGGTCATGCCTTTTTAATACCCAAGTCTTTAGGCATTTATAATAAAGGTAATCCCTCTTCTACATGCTATTGTCAAGTTACTACCTATAATGTAGTATCCTCCCTTAGCTGTGCATAAATCATATTAACATTTTTTTATAGGTTTATCCCTCTATTGTCTTTCTAGGAATGGAAAATCTTTTGTATTCTGTTGCTCTATCACTCTACAATATGTGCAGCAAGGTTGTCTCTAAGGATTTACATGATAATTTCTCTACACATTGTTTAGTTCTCCATAGAGATAAGAACGAATGGGTGGTTTAAGTCTTTTGTTGCCTTGACCTCCTTTTTCACCACCTTGGTATCCACCTCTATATCCTCCTCTATTCCCTTGAAATCCTCATCCACCTTAGTGTTGTGGTTGCCCAAATTTTTTAGTATTCAAGGGTGCATTCCATCCTTGATGTTGTATATATTCATTAAATCCAGTCACTTGTGACTATGGTGCATTGAGATCCCATCCTAATTGTTGTGCTTGATGAATCATAGGATTTCATGGAGCTTGATATAGGTAGGTCACAGTTGATTATGGAAAGTTCTACGAGGGACTATTTTAGTTTTATGTAAAAGGTAGGGAACCTACGAGTGTAAAAGGTTGTTAATGTGCTTTTGAAACCCAAAGTATCATTGAGGGATTCTAGCCTAGTATGATATTCCTTGAGGTAGGAGTAACCTATGGTGCAACCACGACTTTTTGTGTAGCAACCACAAATACATTCTTAGTTATATCTTCCTTCAACTCCTATAATGCATGACAATCCTTGTCATCATGTGTAGGTGACTTGAATTATTTATAATACATGTTTTGTGGAGTCTTTATGTACTATTGTAAAAGGTGACA
The DNA here is from genome assembly GCA_037957365.1 of Torreya grandis. NCBI lineage: Eukaryota > Viridiplantae > Streptophyta > Pinopsida > Cupressales > Taxaceae > Torreya > Torreya grandis. Next base: position 2,213,072 of record JARHVA010000402.1, on the reverse strand, counting down.
CTACAAGGTCAGATGCCCTACCACTCTATATATCTCACATAACTCTGTCTTAACTATGGGCATTCATTTTTATGGTGCCCTTGTTGTCTACACTCTATACACTAGATATATGACTTGGGTCTCTCAACCCTTCATTGAAATTGATGTAATCTATTGAAAATAGTTTACAAGGTACTTTATACCTTAGATGATGGTGCAACTGCATCACCATGCTCTTCAATTTGCTCTACCTAAATTGCAGTAGCTCTAACACCAGCTTTAGCTCCAAATTGAGTTTGAGCCATAACAAATCTAATACGTGGTTGTAAACCTTTTAAAAACCTAAAAACTATATCTTTATCTTCTAAAATAAATTCTACCTTGTTCATGACATCAAAAAATTTATGATCATAGTCACCAATAGTCTCCCGAAGTCCTTGCCAGATTTCATTCAAATCCTGGATCATTTGGTTTGAACTATTCTTGACTTTGAATTCTATGATGAGTCAATTCTTAACACCATCTAGGGATGCTTTGGCTGTATTTTTACCAAAGATGAACTCCAATTCACATTCACCCAAAGCACCAATCAATTCAAACTTCTTGACATTCTCATTGGTGATTGCTTTTGCTTACCATTTCATGTTGTAGGTAAGTAGATACTATTCAAGGTCTGCAAAACCATCATAGGGAACTATATGTATAAAATCTCCCAATTACACTACCACAGTAGGGTTTCATACAGATATTGTAATTGATTATGTTGTGAATAGTGTCAAAGATGGTTGTGCTTTTAGATATTGGCATGTTGTTGTCATTGATGTCAAAAGGGTGCATCATATAAAGACATAATGGTCATTGATGTCAAAAATTTGTTGAGCATGGTGGTAACCTATTGAGACTGTGTTCTTACTTTTTATTATGATGTTGTTAATGATGATGAGTGATCAAGATTGATATTATCATGAATGTTGTGACAATGGAAGGTACAAATCATGGAAAGGTGAGCCATGTAAAGGAAGAATAGTGAAATGAATGAACAAAGGTGACTAGGTCTAGTTGACAATATGTGATGAGACAAGATTCATTGAGAAAAGTGTGGTCAAGAGAGAATTTGAAGGTAAGAGAGAATTTAAAGCTAACTAATGTATTATGGCTAAATGAAAGTCAAGGTTGATGTCAAAGGTGTTCAAGTGCATGGAAGAGAGATGTCAAGTCATATGAAGCTTGGTCATGTGGTTTTAGGTCTTTATGAGGCTATGGAAGATTGTTGTCATCAAAAAGAGAATGGTGTAGTGATATGAGTAAGGTGTAATGTCTTATATCTACTTGGTTAATTTTTTGTTGAGGTCATGACATGGAAGGAACAAATCAAGGCATCAAGTGCTTAAATAGCCTAAACCTAGTCATGGCATGAAGAGACCTTGTAATAAGGTATGAACATGGTGGCTTGGTGAGACAAGTACACACAGGGATGAATGGATTTATGATGTTGTTTGAACATGTATGTGAGGCATTGAAAAACCTTTATGAGGTTCTTGCTCGCATGATTTAAGTACCATGATAACACCTATCCCTAAGTGTTTTGAACTTCCAAAATTTGATAAATACAAAGGTAAGGGTGATCCTAGAGAGCACCTTAAGTACTTATATCACACATGTGTGTATGTTGTTTATATAAATGAGTACATGTTGTGGCTATTTCCACCAAGTCTTGGGTGTCAAGCCTTTGAATGGTTTTCACACCATCCCAAACGGTCAATCTTCACTTTTGAGGACCTTTCTGAGAAATTTGTTTGTTGTTTTTCATATAATATAGAAAAGGAATTGACCACAATAGACCTTCACAACACTAAACAACACAACGGTGAAACCTTTTCCTCATAATGATGGCAAGCATTGGCAAGCCATTTTTCATGGTCCTTTCCCAAAATCAAACTTATTGATATATTTATGAATAATCTTAACTCATACTTGGGACATCATTTGTTACTCCTTTGACCAAGGTCATTTGATGAAATTATTGAAAAGGGTGTCCAAATTAAAAACACTTTGATTAATAAAGGTATTATCAAGATATTTAAACCCGAGAATAATTCCTCAAAGCATTTTGAAAAACCAAAGTTTTTTGCAAAGAATAAGAATGTTATTGGTGATGGTGTGACCAATGTTAAAAAAATCCAAAACCCACTTAGACAACACTAATTTCAAACACAACTCACCTACAACCAATTCTAAACACAATCAACTAAAAATCAATCTCAAACGCAACCCATTAGCAACATTATTATTCCCAGTAGTCAATTAAGACAAGATAAACCAAAACATAAGTTTAACCATTTGGGAATAACTTATGAATTGGTATTTCAATAATTGGTCCAAGAAAACATGATAGTTTGGTCAAACACCAAACTTTTTGATGATAACATTCCTAAACCCGATTGGTACAAAGAAGATGAATACTGCAAGTACAATAGGATAAAGGGACACTCTACCAATATGTGTATGCACCTCAAACACTATGTTTAAGATCTTATAGATTGTGGTGACATAGATATTGAAAACCAACCATCCATACAATCCATTAACCAAAATTTAGGGATATACAAAGACCCATTACCCAAACATGAGCAAGGAAAAGGTAAAAAAACTAAGAGCAACCCAAAGCAAGTAATGTCAACCAAACCAATCACCCTTTTGAATCCATAGTTAATTGTGTTGATTATGTACACAATCATGTTAATGCCATTAATTTATAATCCAAAGATCATGCTTTTACCAAAAGGCGTGTAAAAATTATCATTCTTAGTGCATCATCTACTAATGTTATATGAGGGGAGGGGAGGGGAGGGAAGGCTTTGAATTAGATTCTGACCCAGATTGAGGCAGATATAGATTGGAGATATGGACCAAAGTGGATTAGGCTCATTGAAGCCCCATCACCTAACTCAAATTAGAGATCCCCCGGCGTCTCAATATTAGTTAACTATGGATATCTATTATCCAATCCAATCTAATACAATCTAGATATGGAGGGGGAGGGTGGAGGGGGGAGGCCACCCCAACCCCCCAAACATTATCTACCATCTCGAGAAGATGCCCACTAACATTTTCATCCTAGATCTTCTCAAAACTTCACCTATATATAAGGACATACTGAATAAAGTCCTTCAGGAGTCTCGAGTCCCACAAGACATTAACCCATCAAACTTTCAAGCATTAGTTGGTAATTTAGCAACTAATAATTAGGTTACATTTGAAAATTTTGATATCTCCCTTATGGGATCTTCTCCCAATCTACCATTGTATTAGAAATCATCTCTAGACACAAGGTAAAAAATTGTTTATAGACAATGGTTCAACATTAAATTTATATACATTAAGATTGATAAAACATTTAAGATATTTCACAATGGCATTATAATCCAAAATAATTACAATAAAGGTGTATGATAATAATGAGTGGAAATATATGGGTACTATTTATCTTCCATTAATGATGGGGCTTGTCATTAAGGACACATTAGTCTATGTCCTTGATCTTGATTTACCTTACAAATTGCTGGATGTCCATGGATACATTCCATGAAATCCATATCCTCTACTTTGCACCAATGTCTAAAATTCTCTCATAATGGCAAAGAAGTAAATATACTAGGTGATCCTCAGCCCTTTTAATATTGCAAACTATTGGATGGATGTTATAAAAAATCCAACTATCTCCCAGTTACTAAAGAAAACTTTACTCTCATTGAGGGATTACCTATGCCTAAAAATTATATCCATCCTAATGCTTTATTTCAAACATCTCCCCTTGGTGGTTGGCTAAACACACCAACTACCTCTACTTCCACAAACACGTCATCCATAGTCAAACTTTCAATCCACCATCCAATTCTAAAGCTACACCATATCCTACATCCTACTTCAAGATCATTGATATAGGTAGGGGTGAATATGAAATTCAATATCCTAATTACACCAACATAATTCATATGTCTCCACATAATCATGACAGTCCCCACTATCGAAGGAATACTTAAAAAGTTTAGAAAATTGGCACAACAATGTGGTTAGATGGCAATCTTCTTTTTGATGAATAAATTGAAGATTCAAATCTTTCTTAGCTTTACTTTGATGACTTAGCTACCTATTTTGTAAATAAATAATATCCTAGAGTAAAATCCATTATGTGTAAAATAATGAACTATAAAGTCAAGGGCCTTGGACTTCATGCACAAGGATTAATTGAACCTATCATGGTAAAAACCAATACATCCTTCCACGGCATAGGGTTTAATACACTTGATGTAAATACCACTCTTTTCCAAAGTGGCTCTTCTAGTGAGTTAGAGGAAGACTCTTCAGATATTGAAATAGAATCCATCTGTAGTCACTTTAAAGACCTATATTTAATGAACCTTTTTCATGAAAATGTCATTTTAAAACTTGATATCACATATCCACAATTAATCCAATGGGACCAACATACAACACCTCTACTTGATCATTTTCAAAATGATGAGGCAATTTCTAAATTCTTAGGTATAATAGACCACATCTTGGCAGGGGATCATAAAAAATGCTTTTCCATTTAGTTAGATAATTTTACATATTTTGGGGAACAACAATCACACAATAAAATTAGTTCAACATCAACCTCTAATAAAGATGACCTGGATGAGGAACTCAACCTTCCTCAACCACCCATAAAGTATCGATAAGATTCAACTCTCCCAGTTGAGGACACTATTACTGTCAACATCAAAACCAAAGAAAATCCAAAAATAGTCAAGCTTGTTGCTTCCCTCACTTAGGAAGAATGAGAAATACTCACTCTTGTGATTAGAGAGTTCTCTGATGTTTTTGCATGGTCATATATAAACATGTCAAGGCTTGATCATGTGCTTATGATTCATCACCTTGTAGTTCATTCAAATGTGAACCCATCAAGCAAAAACTAAGGAAAATGCACCCCAAAGTTGCACAATTAGTAAAATAAGAGCTAAAGAAGCAGTTAGAGGTTGGTTTCATTTGCCCTATTAACTATTCAGATTGGATATTCAACATTGTGATAGTGTCAAAGAATCTATATGGAATATGAGTTTGTATAAACTTTTGAGACATTAATAAAACATGTCCCAAGGATGACTTCCCATTGCCTAATATCGACATGATTGTAGATTCTATTGTAGGTCATGAAATGTTATCTTTGATAGGCAATTTTTTAGGTTATAACCAAATCATAATAGCCATTAAAGACCAACATAAACAACATTTACAATACCTCAAGGTACCTTTTGCTATCAAGTAATGCCCTTTGGTCTAAAAAACCTAAGAGCCAACTCTCAAAGGGAAATGACTATCATTTTTCATGACATGCTTCATGACATTATGTAGGATTATGTTGATGAAATACTTGCCAAGTCCAAATCTAGAGAAGAGAATCCAAAAGTACTCCACATAATATTTAAAAGAATGAGAGAATACAAGCTTAACCTAAACCCAAAGAAATGTGTCTTTAGAGTGACATCTGGAAAGTTGTTGGGATTCACCATTTCATGTCATGGCATAGAAGTTGATCCTTATAAAGTATCAGTTATCATGAACATGTCTTCACCCAAAAATCTCAAACAACTTCACAATTTTCAAGGAAAAATCCAAGCAATTGGATGGTTCATATCCCAACTTGCAGACATATGTCATCAATTCACACTCTTGTTGAATAAAGACACTCCTTTCATTTATAATGAAAATTGTAATAAAGCATTTGAAAATCTAAACTAATATCTCTCCAATTCACTAGTCTTAATTCCACCTATTACTAGTAGGCATTTCCTTTTGTACATGTCAACTACACAACATACATTGGGGGCATTGTTGGCATGACATGATAATAATAGATTAGGAAGAGAAGTGTATTAACTCAATAGAACTTTGGTGTCTTATGAGCTTCACTATTATCCAATGGAAAAGACATGTCTCATAGTTATTTTGCTTCACAAAAACTTAGACATTACATGCTCAATAATCAATGCAAAATCATTGCAAAAAGTGACCCTCTTAAATATCTCTTATCCAAAACAACCTTAACAATTAGGATGGCTAAGTGGGTCATGATTTTAAGTGAATTTTATATTGAGTATGTGAACCAGAAAGTAATTAAGGGACATGTCTTCGTGGATACACTAGCAGAGGCACCTCTTGAAGATCATACCCCTCTTCTTACATAATTCCCTGATGCAACAATAATGTCCATTTAAGGAAAAATAGTTTGGAAGCTTTATTTTGATGGTTACTTCACAAATAATGGTTTAGGGGAAGGTATTCTACTAGTCACACTAGATCGGGATTGTATTCCAAAAGCATTCAGAATAGAGTTTCCTTGTACCAATAATATTGTAGAATATGAAACACTCATAGTTAGTCTTAAACTTACCATATAATGGGGTATCCAACATCTTCTCATATTTGATGATTCTAAACTCATCATCAACCAAGTCACTAACATATTTCAAATTTGTGATGAGAACTTAATGCCATACAAGAGAATGGTAGATAGTCTAAAGTTGTGTTTTACATACATATAATTTAAACAAGTGCTATAAACTAATAACAGAGTAGCAAATGCCATGGAAACTATTAGTTCCTTGATTGATCATAAAACCAAACACAACAAATTTCTTGTAGAGTCCCTGATAATACCAACATATGATACTTCATGTTGGGTGAATATTTTGTCGACCAGCTAACTGGTGAGCAAAATAGGTCTCTTCAACCACAACATAGGGAGATTAGTCGACCCAGTGTGTAGGTTTACTACATCAGAGGTGGACAAATCTCTCCTCTCATCAAGGGGAGGTTCCCTATGAATAGGCAAGAGCTATATGCTATATATATAGTAGAAAATAACACTCAGGGGTAGGATACACCATCCATCTCTCTTCTTTCTGAGATGATGTTCACAAAAAAAGGAGAAAATCCTAGTGAAAACACTGAAGGCACTTCTTTTCTTTCAAAAGTGTTCTTGCAGGGACCAACAGGAGTTCTTTCAGGTAGTGACAAGTAACTGGTAACAAAAGGGTGCAATAATTGATAGAATGAAGTGTAGCACAAAGTCTCCACTTCAGCTACCCAGAGAGTGAGATACAAAGAATAATGGGGGCACAAAGTCATCCCCGAATCCTCAACACAAAAATAGAAAATAAACACACACTGAAGACAACTATAACAACACAAAGTCTTAAAGTAACTGACTTCAAGACATTTTCCTTATCACTTATACTAATTCTACTTGTTAGATTAAATAAATAAGAATGCATCTAGAAGATAGACATAAGAACAATATCCTAAAATGGCACAAGCTATAACATCACAAAGTTTGCAAGTAACTTGCTTTCTCATTTAAATAAAATAATATGAACAATAGTCTGAGCTCAAAGTCTCAGTATTCACCTTTCAATTTGGGCAATGTTTTACTCCTATGGTCAAAAAGATCTCCTTAAAACAATAAAAGAGATTACAATATATAACAACCAAGAAAGACTTGGTGCTTTGTTTCATGGATTGGCCCATGCTGTGCATTCAATGCCTTGAATGCATTTTTAGTTCTGTCAGGGGGGTTGCATTGAAAATAGGGTGGTTGTCTTAACTATGGCATGCCATTTCATCCCATATGTCTTCTCCTGAGTTTGGATCATCTGGTCTATCCCCTCTAACATTTGTGCAACTGTCCATTTTGTCTTTACTCCAAGTGAGACAAACAGGCGGCACCTTCAATGTTTACAAGCCAAAATATCTGCTTAGTGGACTGTTCCACCTCCTGAAATTACTTCCGCATAGATATTTTCTTCTTTGTCTCTTATTACTATGATTTGAGCTCTCAAGATATCTTTTCCCCTTTCTATTTTTGTCTTTTCCTAGCATTTGAGCTCTTAGGGCTATATCCTAGGTCTTGCCGATTCCTTACGCTCTTTCATCAGCGGTTTTTCCCTTTAGCATTTTGGCCTTTTACATTCAAGTCCGTGTTCAAGCTTTCAAAGATTAATCGCTATTTCATTTCCATGAATTTGACATCTTTAGGCCCGTCATCATTAGGAAACCAATGGTTAGTTTATCGCCCTAAAATTGATGGCTGCAGGGACGTCGGTGAACTTTTAGATCTCAATGGCTAGTTCACGATGTCCAACTTTGACATCTGTGAGCCCATCACTTTCCTCGACAATTCCTTTAGCTTTGTCATTTGATCTTCCCCAAAGGGGAACTTACCTTTGGGGCCTTGAGAAAGGTCGCTTTTTCTCAGTGAGAGCCCCCCATAAGGGCACATACCTTTCGGGCGGTCTTTGAATGGCCTTTAGGCTTTTTTCTCCTCGACGGGTTTTTGTCTTCGATCAGGCTTATTTCCTTTAAACAAAATTTTGAAGGAATTCCTTTAGACTTTTTGTCTGAAGTAAAGTTTCCTTCACAATTTTGCCATGGGATTTCATTTTGAAGGAATTCCTTTGGTCGCTCAGCCTTTGAAATGGTCCACCTACTCCCCACCTGCCCTCTGCAAGGGCTATCTGACCTCCAAGGTTGCCTTTTAGAAAAGTTGCAAGGGTCCATTTTGGATCCTACATGCCCTCTGTAAGGGCACTTGTCCTTTGGGCTCTTGGAAGACCCCTTTGAACTTTTCAATTGAAAAAATGGCTAAGTGTTGAACCTGTTTCTTTCCTGCAGAGTCTGTAGAAGCCAACTTGCAGAGTCCATAGAAATGAGTTCATAGATCTGGGGGAGTCCGTAGATGTGAGAAACCAGCCTACAGAGTCCATAGTTTTGAGGCCTTTAGAGTCTATAGATTTGAGCTTGCCTGCAGAGTCCATAGAAGCCAAGTTCATAGTTTTCTCTAACTTTGAAAGAGTACATAGAAATCTAGCTTGCAGAGTCGGTAGAAACCATCTGTGAAGTTCGCAGTTCCACTTGTAGAGTTTGTAGCTCGAGTCTGTAGAAATGGGGGAGTCCATAGATTTATTATTGTGAAGTCTATAGAAACTGAGTCCATAGAAGTGAACCTACAGAGTCCGTAGTTCCAAGCCTGCAGAGTTCGTAGATTCAAGCCTGCAGAATCCGTAGATTTTTGAAAAAGCTTGAAAAAAGAAGGATTTGAAGGCTCATATCAATTTTTGAAAAGGGAAGAGAGGATTTTGGTCTGTTGAACCAAAATAGTTCATAGGTTGTCCCAAAAATGAGTGACATTTTTGGGGATGACACTTCATATCCTAAAATGGTCTGTGAGGCGATTGGTCGCACTTCTCCATGATATGTTGACATTTTTGAATATCTCCATAATAATACCCTTCCACCCAACCTACCCCACAATCAACATAAATCATTCATCTAACACACATCTTGTTACAATCCTTGGACAAACATTATATTGAAGAGGCTATGATGGAACATTATTATAGTATTTAAATTCTAAAGAATCCACTTTTGCCATTAAGGAGCTTCACAAGGGAATTTGTGGTGGACACTCTAGTGGTATGGGCCTAGCCAAAAAGCTTTTACGTGTAGGTCATTATTAGCCTACAATGGAATTTGATTCTTGTGCCTATGTTAAGAAATGTGTACCTTGTCAAAAGCATGTTAATCTCATAAATAGTCCTTCATAAGCTTTGCAACCCATTACAACACCCTGGCCATTCTCCACATGGGTGTTAGACCTCATTGGAAAAATAACTCTAGCCTCTTTTGATGACCACAAGCATATCATTACTATCATCAAATATTTTATAAAATGGGTTGAAGCAATGCCCCTTACATATGTCACTAGAAAGTAGGTTTCTAAGTTCATCTTAAACCACATTATTTGCCATTTTGGTATCCCTTTCACTATCATCTCTAATAACGGAACATCTTTCAAGACAAATAAGTTAAGGCCTTTTGCAAAACCTACCATATAAAGGATAAAAGGTCCACTCCATATTACCTACAAGGTAATGACCAAGTAGAAGTGATGAATAAAAGCATCCTTTCAATCCTTAAAAGAGTTGTCAATGTAGTTGGCCATGACTAGTACACAGTTTTTCCCGCCCTTTGGGCCTACTGCACCAACATTCACACATTCATGGGGGAAACCCCATATTCACTTGTATATAGTAGTGAGTCTATTCTAGCTATAGAAATTGAGATTCCATCTTTATGAATACACCTATAAAGTATTATCAATGAAGAATCCTGTCGCACTTCATGCCTTAGTGAACTCAAACTTCTATATGATAAATGTCTTAATGACTTAAACCATCTACAAGTCTATCAAAACCACCTTTGTTGTAGATATAATAAATAGGTTAAATCCATAGAGTTTGAAATTAGAGATCTTGTTCTCAAGGAAAACCAAGGGAATACCAACACTGGGCAGGAGAAGAAAGGAAAGTTTTAACCACATTAGTTGGGCCCATATGTTATCATTGCCAAATATGGATCTAGAGATTCCAGATTGACTACTAAAGATGGAGAACTTGATGAACCTATGAACATCATACACCTACAAATATTCTATGCATAAATCATTCTAATGTTATGTATATCTTATTTGTCCAAAAAAAAAACAAAAATAAAAGAGAATAGAGAAAAATAGTTTGTTTACAAGTGAAAACCAATTTACTAGCACTTTGGGCAAGTGACATGGTGAAAACTAAATTTCTAGCATCATGTGCAATCCATTGTCTATAACTAAATTTTCTTGGGAGTATATCATTGCAGTTGTCACTTCTATATACCACATTGTCCTTTATCACTTGTTTTGTCATCCCTGTAGTCAAATATTAACTCAGGGAGTCATATTTATATGTACATAATAGTATCCTTGATAATTTTAGAGAAACATCTTAAATATAACCATCCCTATACCATCTACACACACTTTCAAAACAAACATTCCAATAAACACACACACTTCACCTATCCACATCTACCAACTTAACTATCTTTCCAAACCACTCGACATCATTCACTCACTTATCTTTCTTCGGTGGGAAATCATTCATATATTAATCAAACACTTAACACTTCATCAATTAACCCATTTTCTCATCACTTCCCATATTGAGTGAACACCTGATGTCTATGGACTATGTAGGTGCTACTTAATTATAAGGGTAGCTCGGCCACTAACAACTAATTACCATCCCCATTCTTCAAGTTTTCTTCTCACTGATTATCCATTGATAATAATGCCCTCTTGTTTAGGGCATCCTACATCAGGGAAGCTTTAACATTTTCTTAACATCCTTATATTTTAACATCATCTAATCTTTCTCATTTTCTTTCCTCTAATTTCTGGGAGAATTACATTGGCGTGAGGTCTTTTTGGATTATGTAGGCAATGCTCAATTACTAAGGTCAACTTAGCCACACCAACTTACTTTATTTTCCTTTATCACCTAACTCCTTTTCCTCCTTGATTTCTCTACCTATCTCTTCACCACCTCATCCCTTTTAGTTTGTCAATATCTTTTGACCACTTTTCCAGCTTGTCAATCTCTTTTTACAAGAGGATTAACAACCTTCCTCATCTATCTCTCTTATCTCCTACAAATCCACCATCCACTTTGCTTCACTGGTCACCCCGTCACCTTTCTATTGAAAATATTATTATTAATGTCAAAGCTCTAACATTATTGGTGATAAAGGCCCCATTGCATTTAATGGTGTTTTTAATATTCATATCTTGGCTAATGTATTTTAATATTAATGAATATATTTTTGGTTACATATAAGTCAAAAGAGGGCCCATGGAGGAGTCAAATATTCACAAGGTAAAAGACAAAAGAGGAATGGGACACATTTTCTCCTGAAGATTCATCTTGAGGAATTCTAAGAATCACTATGTGAAGACAAAAGAGGTATGCTGCATTTTTCCATGAAGGGACACTTGGAGAAATACAAAAAGTCACCAAGATAAAGACAAAAGAGGAAAGAATGCTTTTGCTTATAAAGGGTCACCATATGAATTTTCAAATGCAAAGATACAAAGGGTCATGCAAGTTTGGTGCCATTTTCAATGAGGAATGAAGGGTCACAAAGGGTGAATGCCAAAGATTTAAAAAGATATAAATAAAGGCTTGAGAAGCCATTTAAAATATGCAAAAGAGTGCATGGTTTGTATTTGTTTTCAAAGAGAAAAAAATATGAGATATTGTAGAGTTCTATCATTTGTTGAGTAAGCAACATTGAGAGATAATTATGTTTTATAACAAGAGGGGTTGGTGCTCCTGTGGGTTAGTGCTCATGAATATTTGTAAGGGGTTGGTGCTCTTGTGGGTTGGTGCTCACAAATAGTTATTATGTTGGTGCTTGGTAAAGGGGTTGATGCTCCTGGAAGTTGGTGCTTGCAAACTTTGTATTTTGAATTGGTGCTCATTCATATACTTGAGATTATTCTCCATAGTTTTTTCACTTTAAATTTCCACATAAAAATTTGGTGTCTCTCTCTGTCTCTTGTGTGGTGGAAATTATTATTTCAATTTGATTACATAACTTGAATGTATGATTGAGTGGTTAAAATAGGAAATCCAATTAAGAAAAAGATATATAATATATTGATTTACCCCCCCCGTTAGTATATTTTATGCTTAATAATTGGTATCAGAGCAGGTTCCTTTTGAAAAAGTTTTACAGCTTGAAGGAAGATTGAGAAAGTACGATGGTTGGATCACATGAAAGATTTTATACAAATAAAAAACTTTTGTTTGATGGAATAAATTATATTTTTTGGAGCATAAGGATGAAGACTTATTTGATGGCCCTTGTATTTGACATATGACAAATAGTGGTGGAGTAATATGAAGAGCCACATATACTTGTAACTACTCTGACATAATAGAAGGAAAGTGAAAATAATGCTAAAGCTTTAAATGTTATTTTATGTGATTTATGTGAATCTATATTTGTTAAAGTTATGCAATGTAAATCTACTCATGAAACTTGGGTAAAACTTGAGAATATTTTCAAAGGTTATGGAAAAGTTTAGCAAGCTAAGCTTCAAACTTTCAGAAGACAGTTTGAGAGTTTGAAGATGGAAGAAAAAGAAAATATAGCAAGTTATCTCTTGCGAGTTAATCAAATAGTTAATCAGATTCAAGATCTTGGAGAAAATTTAGAAGAATCAATTATGGTTCAAAAGGTTTTGAGATCTCTACCATTGAGATATAATGCAAAAGTTTTGGTAATTGAAGAGATGAAGAATTTAGCCAAGCTAAAGATGGATAAGCTTCATGGTATTCTTACGACATATGAGATATGGACTGAACAAGATAAACCCTCAAAGAGAGAAGCAACCTTCAAGACATCAAAGAAAGAGAAGGCTAAAATTCAAGAATCAAGTGATAATTCTAGCTATGATGAAGATGATAATGGAGCTCCATTCATTTACAAGCTGAAAAATGGCACATTTAAACATCAAAGAAAATTACTTTTTAAATATTTTAATTACGAAAATATTGGATATTTTGCAACTAAATGCCCAAATTAGGGTGATGATGATAATTAAGAAGGAAAGTCTATATACAAAAATAATTTCAAAGGCAAATTCAAGAAGGGATTTTAAAAGAAGAGTTTGTATTCTAAAGATCCTAGCTCAGTCGAAGATAGTGGAGTCAGTGACTCATAAGAAGAAGAGATTCTATTCATGGCCAAACATGAAGATACCTCTGTAAGCAAAAATATAAATAATCAAGAAGAAGAATAGGATGAAGCTAAAGTGAATCTAGAAAGAAAACTCATTTGTGCCTTAGAAGAGTTAAAGACTCTTGAAAAGAAGAATCGAAGATTAAAGCTCTAGATCGAGAAAAATAAAAAGGAGTCAAAAAAAATAATTGAAGATCTACAAGCACACTTTGAAAAATCCAACAAAAATAAAGAAGATCTAATGACATAGTTGAAAATAGTAAGTAAAAAATATGAAAGGTATGTTATTGAAATTGTTTCTTTAAAAGTAGATCTTGAGAAAATAAATAAAACAATAAATGATAGAGCAATCAATGATTTAAAATTTGAGAATATCACTAATATATTGAATAAGATATTATAAAATCAAAGATCAATGTCAGATGAGATAGGTATTAGATTTAAAAAAGAAAAAGAGGAGGTCACTACTTTCACAAATAAGGAAAAAGGAAAGAGCTATGCTGAAGCTCTTACAAAAGAAGAAATAAAAAAGGAAAAAGTTAAGAATACAAAGGACATTTCAAACAAAGAAGGCTGGAAGAAACATAGTTACAAAAAAATACACAAACAGGTCCTCTTTTTATCATTACTATTTTTATTGTAATGGATATGGTCATAAGAAATTAAAATGTCAAAAAGAGCTAACAGTTTCAAAAATAAGGAGAAGGAAAGTTATGTAGAGTCAAGTAGAAGCCATAACTCTTTTACTCTTCTATCAAGCCTTAATGAAGAGGCCATAATATGTTATAAGTAAAACAACTTCAGATACAACTTGGTATTATAAAAGTGTGTTTGAGTTAGTCAAGAAGGAAAAGAGCTTCAAGGCTCCATTCATCAAGAAGAAAGTTCAGATAGGTTCATGGCAAGAAAAACAATCTAAAAAATCTATGTTGATGCAGACTGCTTTGCATACAAGAAATGAATAAAAGCCATGATTCATTAACAATGGATTTTAAAAGCACATGACAGGAGACAAGATCAAGTTCATAACCTTAAAGAAGATCAATGGTGGTACAGTAAAATTTGAAGACAATATTATTGCCAAAATTACTAGAAAAAGTACACTAAGTTTAGATAATGGTAAAACTAAATTTGAAAATGTTTTGTATGTAGAAGGTCTTAAGCATAATATTTTGAGTGTAAGTCAAATTTATGATTAGAGGCATACACTAAAGTTTTATGTAGAAGGTTATAAATTAGAAAAAAAGATTCAGATATGTTGGTTGCAGATGCTCAAAGAACAAAAAATAATTTGTATATGCTATCAGACATCAAATGTCAAAGATGTTGTTTGAGCCAGATTGAAGAAATTTGGCTATGATACAGGAGAATAAAGCGCATAAATTTTGATAATATTATCAACATCAGCAAGAAACAAGCAGTCAAAAATATTCTAAAAATTACAAAGCCATCTGACACGCTTTGTGAACCTTGCCAACATGAGAAGTAGGTTAGAAGGTGGTTCAAAATAAAAAAGTACTCGCCTACTTAGATGCTAGAGCTTGTTGACACTGATCTATGTGGACTTATGAGAACTTAAAATACTCAAGGTGATAAGTATTTCATGTTATTTATTAATGATTTTTCATGTATGACTTAGGTAATGTTTTAAAAAAAAATTAGAAGCTTTCAGATATTTTAAAGCATTCAAAGCATTAATTGAGAATGAAACCAGTTTGAAGATTAAGTGTCTAAGATCAGATCAAGGAGAAGAATTCATGTCAGATCAATTTATTGAGTTTTTTGAAGACCATGGAATAAAGAGACATTATTCAACAACCAGAAATCCATAACAAAATAGAGTAGTCAAACAAAAAAATAGAATAGTTCAGGAGATGGCGAGGATAATGCTAAATGAATTTAAGATAGTAGATAAATATTAAAGAGAGGTAGTTGCTATAGTAGTGAATATTTAGAATAGAATATTATTAAGAGTCAATAGTGATAAAACTCCTTATAAACTATGGAAAGACAAACTAGTAACAGTTGATTATTGTAAAGTTTTTGTTAGCAGATGCTTCTTAAAAAGAACAAATGAAAAACTTGGTAATTTTAAATCTAGAGCAGATGAAATTATATTTCTTGGTTATTCTTGCAAAAGTAAATCTTATAAATTTTATAACAAAATAACCAAGAAAATTATTGAAAGTGCAAGTGTCAGGATAGAAGATGGAACACAAAAAATCAGTGATCCAATAGATATTTTTGAAATCATTAAAGAGGAAGGTTTTGAAGAATTAGATGAAGACGAGAAGAAGGAGAAAAAGGGCACCAAAACTCCATCCAAATATGTTTAGAGAAATCACAATGATAATGACATCATCAGAGACATAAATGAAGGAATTTGCACCAAAAAAATAATGGCAAGTGAATTTGAGCAAGTTAATTTTTTTTTGTTATCCAAAATTCAACATAAAACTTTTTCAGAAGCTAGACATGATAAGCATTGGTTTAAGGCTATGGATGAAGAATTAAATTAGATAGAAAAGAATGATACTTGAAAATTAGTGCTTAGACTAAAAAATCACAATGTGATAGGAACAAATGGGTTTATAGAAATAAGTTAAATGAAAATAGAGAAGTGACCAGAAATAAAGCAAGATTAGTATGTAAAGGATATGATCAGATTGAGGGGATAGATTTTGAAGAAACTTTTGTAGCAGTGGAAAGGTTAGAGGCTATTATAATGTTTCTTGCATATGTAGTGTGTAAAAAATTTAAAGTGTTTCAGATGGATGTCAAATCTACCTTCTTGAATGGAAATCTAGAAGAAGAGGTCTACATTGAGAAACTTGAGGGATTTATTCTCTCAAATATTAGTAGCCATGTATGCAGATTGAAAAAAGCATTGTATGGATTGAAACAAGCTCCCAGAGCTTGGTATGCAAGACTTGATAAGTACTTGTAGGATCAAAATTTTAAGAGAGGATTTACTGATAGTAATATCTACATCAAAATAGAAGGTGAGCATCAATTGATTATTGTGGTATATGTTGATGGTATCATTTTTAGAGGAAATATTAAAAAGATGACAAAAGAATTTTATGATAATATGTAAAAAGAATTTGAGATGTCTATGCTTGGCGAATTATCATTTTTCTTAGGATTACAAATATTTCAGTCAGATAAAAGAATTTTTATATCTCAAAGTAAATATGCTAAGAAAATATTAAAGAAATCTAGTTTTAAGGATTTTGAACCAATTGGCATACCAATGTGTACAAGAAATAAGGTGAGTAAGGATGAAGATTCATCTATTACAGATCAATGTTTGTATAGATCTATGATTGGTAGTCTTTTATGTTTGACAACATCAAGGCCAGACATCATGTATGTAGTAGGTATGGTTGTAAGATATCAGTCATCTCCAAAAAATAGTCATATTTAGTTGGTGAAAAGAATATTCAGATAAATCAAGGGGACATTAGATTAAGGATTATGGTATCCCATAGGTAGAGATTTCACTTTGGTTACTTATACAAATTCAGATTGAGCAGGGTGCTTGGATGATAAAAGAGTACAAGTGGAAGAGCTTTCTTCCTTGGTGATAGCTTAGTATCATGGCTAAGAAAGAAATAGAATTTAGTGTCACTTTCTATAGCTGAAGCAGAATATATTACAACAGTATTGTGTTGTACTCAAGTGCTTTAGATGAAGCAAATATTGGAAGATTTCAAGGTAAAGTATGATGAACCTATTTCTATTTTTTGTGATAACATAAGTGCTATTAATATTTCAAAAAATTTAGTGATGCATTTAAGAACAAAACATATTCCCATTAAATATCACTTTTTGAGAGAGCAGGTTGCAGATCAATAGGTTAAAATGGAGTATATGAGTACTACAAAGCAGATTGTAGATATTTTCACAAAGGCACTACCAAAAGACACATTTAAGTATCTATGAGAGAAGTTAAGAGTAATTTATTTTACTTCTTACCATTGAGGTTCAACATCAGTTAAGGGGGAGCTAAGTGTTAGCTCTAAGTAGGCCCATTGCCATTGATGTCAAAGGGGGAAAATAACAGGTACAAGTACAGGTGTAGAAATAGGTACAGGGAATATATATAGGTTGGTACAGTAAGGGGGAGTTACTGTATATATTTTAGATGGTAGTATGTGCAAGTTTCAAGATATGGTAGATTTTGTTTGAGGTTGCCATCAATGACAAAGGGGGAGATTGTTAAAAATATTGTCATTGATGTCAAAGGTCTAGCATTATTGGTGATAAAAGCCCTATTACATTTAACGGTGTTTTTAATATTCATATCTTGGCTAATGTGTTTTAATATTTATTTAATATTAATGAATATATTTTTGGTTGCATATAAGTCAAAAGAGGGCCCATGGAGAAGTCAAAGAGTCACGGAGTAAAAGACGAAAGAGAAATGGGACACATTTTCTCATGAAGAGTCATCTTGAGGAATTCTAAAAGTCACCATGTGAAGAAAAAAGAGGTATGACACATTTTTACATGAAGGGACACTTTAAAGAATATGAAAAGTCACCAAGATAAAGACAAAAGAGGAAAGAACACTTTTTACTAGGAAGAGTCACCATATGACTTTTCAAATGCAAGGATACGAAGGGTCATGCAAGTTTGGCACCATTTTCCATGAGAATTGAAGGGTTACAAAGGGTGAATGCCAAAGGTCATTTAGAAAGCTATAAATAAAGGCTTGAGAAGCCATTTGAAATATGCAAGAGAGTGTATGGTTTGTATTTGTTTTCGAAGAGAGAAAATTAGGAGATATTGTCAAGTTCTATCATTTATTGAGTAAATAACATTGAGAGATAGTTGTGTTTTATATACAAGAGGGGTTGGTGCTCACAAATAGTTGCTATGTTGGTGCTCGATAAAGCGGTTGGTGCTCCTGCAAGTTAGTGCTTGCAAAATTTGTATTTTGAGTTGGTGCTCATTCATATACTTGAGATTGTTCTCTATGGTTTTTTCCACTTTGGGTTTCCACGTAAAAATTTAGTGTCTCTCTCTTTCTCTCTTATGTGGTGCAAATTATTATTTCAATTTTATTGCATATCTTGAATGTATGAATGAGTGGTTAAAAAAAATAAATCAAATTAAGAAAAATATATATAATATAATTATTCACCCCCCCTCTTAGTATATTCTATGCTTAACACTTTTATTACATTCCTTGTGCATGATTCGTTGCTCACTCCACCACCCACTTCTTCATATTTTTATCCCTCTTTCAATTTCTTCCCAACCTTTCCCTCTATATCCTTCATCTTCTTTCACCATCCTCATCATTTCCCCTTGGCCTTGAATATTTATTGTACCCTCTTAATCACTTTACTTTATTCACTAATTACACATCATCCTATTCCCCTACACAATGGTGGACATTTTTATTCCTTCCCCTTTTCAACTGTTGCATTTTTCTCTTCTTTACTATCACCTTCTTCCACTTATTCTAGGCCATTTTCATTCCCATTTTCACTTCTTTTTTTCCTTTCCCATCTTTCACATCTTATATTATTTATGTTTCTTTTGGCCCCCATATGTGCATATCTTGTTCTCTCGTGTTTCCCTTTGTCTTCTGCATCCCTCTTTTGTGCCAAAATTTCATCAAGATTTTCAAGAAATAAAAAACCAGTTTCACATTTATTTTAGTGCTTTGTAACCTTTCAAGTTTTTACAAATGCCAAAATTTCATTCATACTTATGTTTTGGTGCATAGAAATCATTTAACTTTGTTTTTATCTTTAAAAAATTGTAAATACCAACAACAAAGCCACAGGGCCAAATTTTATTTCACATATCACTTATTGCTTTAAAAATAACACAAATCCTAGAGTAAATTCTCTTAATAGCTTTTGTTTTTGTTTATTATTTGTTTTGTTTTCTTGCAAACTAGACTTTGTATGTATGCTCTCCCCCTGTCCCCTTGAGGGAATTCAGGCGATGAAAAGTGATTCATTCATTTCCTTGTCACTTAGTCCAAAGCCTAGAAGGAAAGTTGTATATGTTCTCCCAAATTTTAAATAACTTGGGTGATTCAAAAAATGTCCTTTAAAGTCTTTCTAATTTTATTTCTTTCATGCACTTGGCTTATGGATGGGATTTCATCACCTCCCCATAAGTTCTTTAGGGGATTGTTGACCCAAGATTTCATCTCCCAACATCTTTCAAACTCTGCTCCATGGTTGGGTTTATAAATTGAGGGCGGCTCATTGGGATGTTAGTTTGAGTAGCTAAACTAACTCTATTAGTGATATCTACCTCAAAACAATAACTTAATTTGAACATCTCACTACACTAAAAAATCTGACAGATGTAGTGGTTGTAAAAAGGACAAGATATTTTTATAATAAGTTGATTAAATTGGATCCAAATGACATGTTGAGACTTAGTTTTAACCAAAAATATGGGACCATCTAAAAATACATGAAACTTATAGTTTTTAGACAAACTTCACTTGTCATAGAAATATTGTCAATGTAAGGCGAGTAGCCCGAAGTTCCATGTCACCTAAAAATTATTGAAATAAGAGGGGACATAAAAAACCTAATTTTCATTGGCATATAAATTTA
The DNA here is from genome assembly GCA_037957365.1 of Torreya grandis. NCBI lineage: Eukaryota > Viridiplantae > Streptophyta > Pinopsida > Cupressales > Taxaceae > Torreya > Torreya grandis. The sequence goes on along the minus strand of JARHVA010000402.1, from coordinate 2,192,832 downwards.
TTAGATTAACAAATTATTTCATCTCAAGAAGGAATATATCTATGAAATTTGATAATATGAAGCAACCTTGTCAATTTTTAGGGATATGACGATACACTTAGGTGTTTTTGTGTTTATTTTCTTTTACTTGCATTATTTTGAGTCTAAAACTATTTTGTTGGTAAAAAACACATAAAAAACAATCCATTAACCAATCACATGTTTATATACCCCTTTTAACCTAAAAAGGTGTTATTCTGCCCATTTGATACCATAGTGTCTTAAACATTTTCAAAAATATTTGTATGTGTGTGCCACTTGTTTGAAAAGGGAATCCTTACACTGCCCATTTCATCTTAATTTTTTGCCTTGGAGTTTTGAAATAAAATCCATTTTCATACCTTTTGAGTTATAACATCATTTCATTTCTCATATTATTTCAAAACCTTTGCCTTGTGACAAACTAATTTCAAAACCATGTATGCCTTTGGTCTATGATTGGTCTCATTATACCATCCATTTGGGTCTAAAATATTGTCTATTTGAGAACCCAAGTCTTCTAAAACCAAGTTAAAAATTGGTATTGTAAACTTCATATTCAAACATTGAGTGGTTTATACCCATGCCTCACTTAATTTTGGCTTAGGTGTTTATCTCTCACTTTTTGAACTATGCAACTTGGACTAATTCCTTGCTTACTTTGAAGATCTTTTGTGCCTAGATTTCAGAAGTGGTCTTTTTCATGTGCTTCACATATATTTTTTTGCTTAGAAATAAGGTCAAAACTCTCTTTTCAAGTACAACCTTAAGGATGGTTAGTTTACATTTTAGTCTTGCTATCACTTGGGCTTGAATGCTTTACTCATCATGCTTATTTAAGATTGATTTTCCCAATTAGTTTTAAGCATATGCCTAAGGTCTAATTTATTTTACCAATGGTCAAGTTTGTGTTTGAATTAATGTGCCTAGTTTGAGTCCAAGTGTTTCAAATGTTAGATTAATTACTTTGTTATTTTTACCTTGACCTAGTTACTTTCAAGTCTAGCTTTGTGTTGTGTTTCCAAAGACTTAGCATTTGCCTTAGTTTTTAGATTTAATTCATGCCATTTTGAGCTTATATTTGTGCCTTGTGTCTAAATACTTAGTAGCCTTTTTATGTTTTAGACCTAGATTAGAGTCATTTAAAACATTTCACCAGAAATTGGGATTCAACTTACCATTTATTTGACCATTTGTGTGCAATACATTAGACTTTGGAGACTATTTGAGACCAAGCTTAACATTGATGATTTTGGAGAATAGTTACATTCTAGGACATGTTTAAACCATTTACATCAATAGATAATGTACCTATGCCTAGACCAATACTAATTTCAAACATAGACCTAGACCAAGACCATTTTTATTAACCAAAACTACCCTCATTGGTCTAATTGCCAAACCCAACCATGTCGATTATCATATGCCAATATCATCCTTTTTTGGGCTAATTAATTTACCAAATTCACCTTTTCAATGATAATGGTACATGATCCCCTACCTATGCTAGTAACCCTCCTTTGGTCTATGTTAGCAACCAAGATTCACAATGCTCATTCATTACCATTCTAGTATCTCATCCTTTGACCTGTGTTAGCAACCAAGCTTCACAACACCCATTCATTACCATTCCAGGCCCTAATTATTTAGCCTACATTAGCAACCAAGCTTCACAACATTTATTAATTACCATTTTGGGCCCTCATCCTTCATCCTGCATTAACAACCAAACTTCATAGCACCCTTTCATTACCATTCCAGGTTCTTCCAAATCCAATAGTTCATTATCCTAACAAAGTTGTGCAATCACAACTCGATAGATCATAGTTACCATCCTAAATCATAACCAATCTTTGTTGATCCCATAATAGATGAACCTATTTTCAAACAACTCATTATTGAACCATAATTCATTCTTCATCCATTGCTAACTTTTCCACACTTTAAAAAATCCAAGTTGATCATCGAGCCATAATAGATCCATTCATTACCTCTCCAAGCACCATTATTTAAAGACCAAAATGTGTTCAAAACTAACATTTTGCAACCAATTTTAAGCCAAGGCCAAGACAACCAACCAATCCATGATGTTTTTGTTTAAACACCTATATGTGATGAGTTAACATATGTTGAATCACACTTTAACCATTGCCTTATTTTTAAGGAGCCTCACTTCGTTAAGCAGTCTCTATGGAGTTACTTATTGACCATTTTCCTTTGGTTAAGGAGTGTCACTTTGACAAGCCAGTCTTTGTTGAGTCACCCCCTAATGATTATAACCACCTTTGGGAAAATCATTACCTTGACCATGGCCCTATTTTTAAGGAGCCTCACTTTAACATGCTAGTCTCTATGGAGTTGCCTATTGACCATTTTCCATTGTTGCAAAGCCTCAATTTGACAAGCCAGTCTTTGTGGAGTCCTTCTTAGTTGAGACTATCTATTAAGAGACCATTATTCAACCCCAGGCCACTACTCATCCAATACCAAACATTCAACCTAACATATTTACCACAATACCAGATGGAGAATCAACATTAAAGTCAAGTTCTATTTTTGAATTGATATTAGATTTAGCCTTAGAAGTAGAATCAACATTAAAGTCAAGTTCTATTTTTGAATTGATATTAGATTTAGCCTTAGAAGTAGAATCAATGTTAGTCTTAACATTGGATTTAGAGTCCCTTGAATCAGACTCAACTTCAGAATCATAATACATTCATGGTTGTTACAACATTGGTTACACATGCTTTACAAATCAATTTGAATATATTTGTGATCCTTTCATAGTTTTTGAGGATGATTACTTCAACATCGACACAAGTTCTCCTAGTATCTTCTATGAGGATTATGTTTCCTCTTACCATTACATTACCACTCCACTTACCATTAACACCTAATAACATAACTATTATATTAACATTTCACCTCCCATAAGTGTCGATTGGGACTAATAGAATCACACCTTGTTGAAATATCCATGGTGGCATATCAGTTGCATAATATTAGGGGGACCAAGACCACATTCATGTAGAAGAAGAACAATCTCCTAGTGAAACCTTTTCATAGGTGCTAGGGGGAAATCAAAGTCCAAACTCAACATATTTTAGTGAAACCTTGTTTAAGGTGCTAAAATACAATCAAATTCAAATGTCAACATTCCTTAGGAAAACCTTCTCAGAGGTGTTATGGGGCAATCAAGACAACTTTATTGGTGAAAACCTATATGAGGTGCCCATACTTGAGCACAATAGTTCTTTACCACTTGATGAAGACATTATCAAAGATAGCATTAGTACAACTTCCATTCTTTAACATAATCAAATGGTAGCTACTCTCAGGCCCAAATAATATAAAAATTGGTATTTAGAAGTCTTTGGCCCTGCCACAACCAAAATCATGTTGAATATGGAATCATAAACATTGTGTGTGCCTGAAAATTCAAATCATCATTTGTTGCCTAACCATTATACATTTCATTATGATCCATTTATTCATTTTAGACCTATATTACATTGCCAAATCAGAATTTTTATCCACTATTTATCTATATTTACTATCCCTGGTCTCACTTTCCTTTATAGAGGCTACAAATACATCTTATATTGAAGTTTTGAGGAAATAGATTCAAAGACTATCAAATATCACAAAAGTTATATTGTATTCAAAATCAATAGTAAGTTCTTAATAGAACAACTATTTAAAAGAGGTATGAGCTAACAATTTACATAATTAACTATTCTAATTGTATCATATGCTAATCAGGATGAACATCTCTGCACCAATAAGAACAATAGAACTATTTGATTTACCTTACCATTTACCTTGCCTTTTACATTTGTTATTCACCTTGTCATTGTTTCATACCTTTCCATTTGCCTTGCCTTGCAATTTGCCTTACCTTTCCTATTTGTCATTCACCTTACCATCCTTTCATACCTTGCCATATAAGTTGAACTATAGTGACTTGAGGTCCTTAGGGACTATGTAGGCAATGCTCAAATTACATTGAGGTTAGTTGGGTAACCTTTTTTTAATGCTCTCATCATTTTATGAGAAATTTCAATAAACACTTTCACTATTTTGTGAGCAATCTAAGCCATGCTCTCACCATTTTATGAGAAATTTCAATAAACACTTTCACTATTTTGTGAGCAATCTAAGCCATGCTCTCACCATTTTATGAGTTGGACTATTTTGTATCTCATAATATTCAATTGAGTTGAGATGTTTAACATTCAAAACATGTCAAAATTCTAAAAATTAAAAAATCAACTTACAATCTCCTAGAGAGATATAAAGCCCCAAAATCCAAAAACATTTATCCTATTTAAACCTAATCAACCATCCCTAATCCACCCTATTGAGGAAATCCATTATTGGTTCCAATCCATTTCGTATCCATTTGGGGTGTGACCTTCCCTTTGTATGTATCTTTGCTTAGGAGTGTCATCTAATTCACACTTTTAGGCCAAGCTCACAACTTTCACCCTATTAAGGTAAAACCAAAATGTGTAGCTTATACTAGGATATGTTATCCCTACATGTTATTCCCTTGCATATAACCTTGATTGGGGGTACCACCTATTTATTATTCCATTGAGCATTCATGTATAGATATTGACTTGGTTAATGATATGATGTTTTATGTTTCTTTTACTTTCAATCTTTTTGTGTGTTTATTTGTCTATTTATTTGCTTTCATTATTGTGCCTTGAGCTAGTGTATATGTGTTCATTGGGTTATTCCTTGTGCATTGTTCTTGAGTCCATCCATATTCATATGTCAACATTGTCATCATGGTTTTTATCATTGGTGTGTTATTTTTTATTGTTTATTAGATCATGAGTTAGTCCTTATGCACATTACAACCAGGTCATCATAACATTTTATATCATGATGCATACCATCATGTGATACAACCAAAATTAGTTCAATGGAGCTTACAAGTAATGGTGTCATAAAAAACTTCTCCTTATTTACCTTGGAAAATCCTCCCACCCTCCTTGATCAAATCAACCCATTAACCATTTTGGTTGTATCAATTCTAATAAGGATGAACATCTCTACATTGGTAGGTACAATTAAATTATTCACATTGATCAATTCTTATTCTTCTATTCTATTCCTCAATCCATTTTCTCTTAATTTTGGGTGAACTACATTGGCCTGAGGTCTATTTAGATTATCTAGGCAACACTTGGATACATTACATATCTTAGGTCAACTCAGCCACCATTTTTCTTCCAATCATCTTTTTATTCACTTTGCAAATCCTCATATGCCTAGTTGTTTGTGGCTTCTTCAATAATTAGACCATAGACTCTACATTTTCACCCACTCATCTTTAATTTGTATGACAAGTTATCTCTTTGAGTTATGCTTGACAATCTACCCTATTAAGGCACAATCAATTTATCACGACCAAATCTAACCTACTAGAGAAAAAATATTATTCAGTCTAGGTTATCTTAATGAGTATAACCACCTTTGGGAAAATCATTATTTCAACCCATTTTCCCTATTGGGGGACATGCCTGTGCCAGTGATTATAACCACTTTTGGGCAAATTAGTGTTTCAACCTCTATTACTGATTATAACCACCTTTGTCCAAATCAATACCTTTAAATCAATGCATGCAAGCATTGTCTTGATTATATTAATCTCACCCATGGGTTAATTTCATTATTCTTGATTCTTTTTGAGAGACCATCCATCAATCATGTGTGTTAACCACTCCCTTGAGGGGTCAACATCATAGGCTTCCCAAAACCTACTTGAAACATTATTCCTCAATCATTATATTCTTTTTATTTTTAATGGCTTTTTCATTATTTGAAAATACATTATTGTGCTTGTGTCTCACAATGCCTTCTCAAATAAGGGAAAATTGTAAACACTCCTTTTTGGCCACTTCTATGTCTAAACTGATAATAGAGTGACTTCTTGTAAATAATGTAAGTTAAGCCTAAAAATCATTGGATTGCTCAGATTCATCAGCGTACATCATGTGCATCTTCTAAACCATGTCAATGTATCCCTAGCTAGGGAAATGCATTATACACAATTATCATCTTCCTCTAATTCATCTCTAGTCAAGTTGTAACCTAGAAAATTAACCTTTTCCACCATGTGTGAAGGATAACTTGTCAAAATCTAGAAATGACAATTAACTTGATCAGGGTTGCTTAATTGGTTAAACCCAATTAAATTCATAGGTGAAAAGCCCATGTCTAATTAATTATTGAATTTATATTTTTAAAAATTCATAAATCTAAATTGATGACATCATCAAGACATCACATAAATATCTAAAATGATGACATCACAAAAATATATGAAATTATGACATTATCATGACATCATATTTTGTGAGTTGTCAAGAGCTCACAAAATATGAAACAAATATTTGGGTTTATGAGCCATGCCTATTAATTAAAAATATTAATGGCTTGTCCCCTCCCAAACATAACCATGGTTAAATTACACCTAACCACACTTGAGTTAGAGTTAGTTTGGAAGGCTATAAATACAAGGATTCACCCATTGTTAAAACAATCTCTTAAAGCCAAAGTTATAATGTTCATTTCTTGAGAGACAAAGCTTATTTTGGGTAATGTTATTATGCTAAAATACCAAGCCAACCCCAACATTACTAAGGTGACAAGGAGAGGTGGTGCAAGAATATCCATTACCAAAAAATCTTTGATCATATAACCAAATACATTGTTGTTCCCAAAATTTGTCACTTGTTTTTGGGGACAACATATCGACTATTTTGGTCCTGAAGACCAAAATGATCTCTTCCCTTCTCAAAAATGTTTTGAGTAATCAAATTCTTCAATTAATCAAGTCTTCTCATCTAAAGAACTTGCAGGTTCAACAGGCAGGCTTTCTCAAAAAAAAGTTCCAACACTTGGGCGTTTTCAAGGCTGATTCAATGCCGACGTTCAATCAAAGGTCCATCGACAGGATTTAAACAAATAGAATGAACCACTTTGAACCATTGAACCCCACCTCCGCAAGGTTCAAAGGTTCAATGGGTTCAAAGGTTCAAAGACTTCAACGAACTTAAAGAAAAGAAGGCTTCGAAAAGTAAAGGTTGAACTGTTGAACCGTTGAACCTTGAACTAAAATGGCTCAACGAGTTTAAAGGTTCAACAAGTTCAATAAGATCAAAAGACTTAGAGAATAAAAGGATTCAAAGAAAGAGAATGAACTGTTGAACCGTTGAACTTTGAACTGAAATGGTTCAAAGGGTTTAAAGAAGTTCAAAGTGTAAAAAGGAAGCTTCGAGCGAATGGAAGAAGTTCAATAAGGATTTCAACCAAAGGGTTCAAAGATTGATTGAACCAAAGTGCTGAGTGAATAGACAAGCTAATTGAACCACCGACCATTGAACCACTTTGAACCATTGAACCGATGCACTCCAAAGTTCAAGGTTCAAAGTAGTTCAAGTGACTAAGTGATCATGATGTCCCCACGGACGTCAAATTCAAGGTAATGAAATATCCATTGATTTTCAAATATGGCGTGGACCCTATGAACAAATTTAGTGACCGACCAAAGAAGAAGCCAAAGGAGTGACAGAAAGTGAGAAGATAGCCCAGAGAGCTCAGATCACTAAGGAAGGACAAGACATGGTGAGGAAAAAGAGAACAATTACAATAAATATAGAAATATCTGTAGGAGAGTTATTTTTGGTAGATGAAACAGTCCATTAGGTGGACATTAGAGAGCGTGAACATTAAAAAATGTAGCCTATTTTTCTACATTAAGTAAAGACAAATGGATAGTCGTGTAAGCACCATAAAGAATACCAGACAACCCATGATTAAGAAAAGACGTTTGATATGATTTGAATGCCAAAGTTAAGGCTGATGACCTTTTCCAACATGGCTCTTTCACAGAAATACATTCAAGGTATTGAATGCATCATAGGCCATTTTCATGAAACAAAGTGCCTAAGTCTTTCTTGGAGCGCTATATATTGTAATCTCTCTTATGGTTTTAGGGAGATCTCTCTGTTATTAGAAGTGAAACTCTACCCAAATTGAAAGGCATTCCTGAGACTTTGAGCTCAAATTGTTAATCATATTTTGTTATTTGAATGAGAAAACAAGTGACCTTTTAGACTTTGTGTTGGAATAGCTTATGTTATTTAGGAAATTTTTCTTATATCTATTTCTTAAAAGCATTCTTGTCCATTTAATTTAACAAATAGAACTAGTGGAAGTAATCAGGAAGGTGTCCTGAAGCTGACTGTGGAGAGACTTTGTGCTGCCATAATGGTCTTTAGTGTGTTATTTTCTATATCTATGTAAAGGATCTTGGGATGACTTTGTGCCCCCATTGTCTTTCATAAATTTCACTCTTTGGCAGTTAAGGTGGAGACTTTGTGCTACACTTCATCTTGTTGTGTTACCAGATCCAGTTACTTTTACTACCTAGGAAGGAATTTGGTTGTTGACTAAGTATTACTTCTGAAAGAAGAGAAGTACTTCCAGTAATTACTTAGGATTTATCCTTTGTCTGTGAACATCATCTCTGAAAAAAGAGAGATGAATAATGTTATCCTACTCTGAGTGTTATTTTTGGCTTATTTATAGTATATAGTACCTTATAGTTATAGGGAACCTCCCCTTGATGAGAGGAGAGATTTGTCCCATTTTGATGTGGTAAACCTGCACATTTTAGTTGATCAATCTCCTTATGTTGTGGTTGAAACACCTATTTTTCCCTCAGCTGGTGATAAAATATTCACCCAATAATTTTTGGCGACTCTGCTGGGAAAGAACGAGCAGTTTGGAGCCTCAAGCTCTAAGCTGAAGCAAGGCCAATTCTTTTCCATTTTTATTCTACAATTTGGTAGCTCCACATTATACAAGAAGCCAAAAATCTCAAGGTGTTGTTGACCCTATTTTTGAGTTGGTGTAGCAGAGCAATTTTGATTTATTTCCTCCACAACCTCACCTTCAACGAACTAGGAGTCTTCCTCCTACCAACACCAGGGCACCAATACAAGGTAGAGCTTCTTTTTTCTTTGCTAGCAGAGCTTTGCCCGTACATACCCCACCAAGATTTGTTATCCCCCCTTCTATAGTCATACAATGGTAGCTCAAGGCCCCTAGGGTAGCTCTTTTAGCCCACTCAATTTAACTCCACCTCTACATGAGCTACCACGTAGTTCAAAGAAGAATTTCTCCAAATTCTTTGGTGATAGGAGAGTTCATCCTGATGAACATATTGCAACCTTTAGCATAGCCTGTGGCATGGTAGGTTTGGAATATGAAGACGTAGAAGTTAGAATGTTTGTAGAGACATTACAAAGTGTTATTGCAGACTAGTTCTACCGTCTGTAAGATCGATCAGTGACTGAATGGAACACTCTTAAAGCTAAATTTGAAGCCAAGTTCAAGCCTGTAGAAGATGCACATGCCCTACTGGCTTAGCTCACATAAATGAAGAAGGAGCCTCATGAACCAATGAGAGATTTCATAGCCAAGTTCAATAAGTTAAGGAACAGGATTCCTACAATTGCTTAGCCAACAACTAAAAATCTCAAATGCTTCTTCATCAACTCTCAGCTGCCTAAAGTGAGTTTTCTGCTGAGACGTGTTGGCCACATAGACCTTACTACAGTGCAAGATTTGGCTACTAAGGTGGAAGATGATTTCATCTTGGCAGGAAAGATAAGGAGAGATCCTAATAGAGATAAATCTTCTCATCCTCTGAATATCCATCTACGGGCACCATTGATCTAATAGTGCAAAAGATGGTAAAGGAGTTGCTAGGTCTCAAAAAGCAAATGGCATAAGGGATGTCTGCTCCTCCTTCATATCGAGATATACCAAGGAAGACATTCCCCAATCAGTCATACCAAGGCAACGCTACCACGAATCAAGGGCAGCCAAATCATCTTCCTTTCCCTCAGGGAAAACTTGCTACTGAAGTAGCTCTAGCCAGCTCAACAGTTATATACCTTGAAATAGAATCAAATTTTTCTTTCTAATATGAGTTAAACTAAGAAGATGGTGCTGATCTCTTTGTGGAAGACCAAGATGAATAAGCTAGCAACTCCGACATTGGCTTCTTGAATTACCAAGATAAACTCAAAAGTAAAGGTGAAACATTTGATGGATCATACACTATATTCATCTAATCCCAGAACCAGTCAGCCTAGCAAGTTGATAAAGAAAAAATATAGAAGTGATCTCAACCAGTAATTTCAATTGCTAAGTGAGGAACCACTCTGCCTTTTCAAAGGACCTGGTGATCGCTAAAAAGGTAAGTACATCAAGTTTTCCTTCATCTTTTGATTCAAATTCACAGACCAGTACCATCTCTCATAAAAACTAGAAGGATGAACTACCTTTCCCTGTTGCTAATTCGTTTTAGACATTTGATATAATTGACCATGTCAAGAAAACTAAAATTTAAATGTTTGAATTTGAATTCTTGCAATCCAACCCTGAACAATTAGATAAGTTGGTTCAATGTGTAAAGAATAAAACCATCCCTACAAGACCAACTATTCCAAAGGTGACTCCCACATCCACTTGAAATGACCTTGTCATTACTCCTCTAACTGCCCCTGGGAAGACAAAACCATTTTAGGTCTCCCTATTGATAAATGGACATCAGCTGAATAATTGCATCATTGACTCAAGCGCATCTGACAATGTCATGCCTGCCAAAGTGGTAGAATCTCTTGGTCTCACACTGACCAAGACATTTGGGAGATGCTTCTCCATGGAAAACAAACAACTCCCTTTGCTGGGACAAATCAAAGATACCCAGTTTGCATTTGTTGCATTTATAGAAAAGAGAATCAAGATGACAGTCCTAGTGGCTGACGTTCTAGTCTCATATGGCATCTTTCTTGGGAGAAATTTTTGCATGAATGTTGGTGGTGAGTTAAGCATGGACCTATCCAAGGTAAGGATCCCTGTCAAAGGCATCATGCAAATGCTGCTCCCTAAAAAGGAATCAAAGTATATTGTTACTTGAACGTCAGCCCTTGAAGCTCAAATTCTGTTTGAGTCTTTAGGAATGGGTAATTACTTCTTATCCACAGAGGAGGTTCATGTGGCATCTGATAATTTTTTTGAATGTGACAGTCTAACAATCGATTCAGACAAAATAGTAGAAGACTTAATAGAGCATAGTGTAAGTGCAGAAGAATCCTCCCCTCTAAATGGAGGAAAATCTAAGAAAAAAATCAATTTCTCATGATGTCTAAATTCTAAAATTTGATGGCAGTTGTTCTTCTACTAGTTTTGGATCTGAGATTGTGTTGATATCTCCTAAAAGAGATATTTTTTCTTATTCATATAAGTTGCAGTTCAACAACACCAATAACACTGTTGAATATGAATCGTTGCTGCTCGGATTAAAGGCTGCTCATGATAGAGGTGTTAAGCTTCTTCACACTAAAGAAGATGTTGAATTGGTGGTTTGCTAGGTGAGAAACCTATATCAAACCAAAAATGAGAGATTGCACCATTATCAAAATCTGGTTTGAGATCAAATTGAAGCTTTGATACTGTCAGTATCTCTGTAGTACCTAGAGAGTTCAATGATCAAGATGATGCATTGGCTATTTCTGAAACCCTCATGGTTCCTCACCTAGATTTTAAAGGATATAGGTACACTATCAAACTGGTATTTCAACCAAGTGTGCTCGATAATACTAATCATTAGCAGGTGTTTAACAATAACAACCAAATCATTGCCTTTTTATAATAAAAAGACAGCTTTGAACAGCTTAATTTCAAAGGCAGTGAGCCTCAAAAATGCAAATCAGCTCCTGAAACAAATTCAGATGCAAGTAAAGAATTCCTGAAGCTAAAAGGGAATAAAATTCCCAAAAGATTGGTTTCCCTTGAGAAATTATTTGATAAGCATGACAGGTTCATCAAACAGCAATAAAAATATTCAAGCTCCTCCCAGCAGTTTGAGCAAATAAATTTGGGCACTAAGAAAAATTCCAAGATGGTGAACATCAAGAAGTGTTGCACTCTAGAAGAGAAGTTCAAGTTTATTGCTCTGCTCTACCAGTACATAGATGTTCTGGCGTATTCTTATGATGACTTGAAGTCGCTCAAGCCTGAAGAAATTTGCCATGAAATTCCTCTTAGGAGTGATTCGTTGCCTCACAAGAAAAAATCTAGGTAGTATAACCCCAAGATATTAGGTACCATTCTGTCTAAAATTTAAAAAATGTTAAAAGCCAGGATAATTTTTCCAATCCATCATTCCACGTGGATTGTAAACATAGTCCCTGTGAAAAAAAAGAATGGTGAAATTTGCCTCTGTGTAGATTTTAGAAACTTGAATTAGTCCTCTCTAAAAGATAACTACCCTCTACCCATCATGGATCAAGTCCTTCAGATAGTCACTAGTTCAGAGATGTTATCGATGTTAGACAATTTTTCAAGGTACAATTAAGTAGAAGTTGGTGAAGCAGATGAACACAAGACTGCCTTTACTATGCCTTGGGGCACCTTTACATATCAAAGAATGCCTTTTGGTTTGATGAATGTTGGCACCACCTTCCAGAGAGCAATGGAACTTGCTTTTAGAGATGAGATGGGTAAGTTTATTGTGGTATACCTTGATGATTTAACAGTCTTTTTTAAGCATCATCCTGATCATGTACGCCATCTACAACAAGTGCTGGAATGATATCGATAGAATGGCATTTCTCTAAATTCCAAGAATTCAATTTTTGGGGTGACAAAAGGGAAACTTATCAGACACACTGTATCCCAAGAAGGCATAAAGATTAACTTAAAAAGAGTCAAATCCATCCAAGAGCTTGCTATGCCCACTAGTAAGACTGCAATTCACTCTTTCTTCAGAAAGGTGAATTTTCTACGAAGGTTCATCCCTGAGTTCGTAGAGAAGACTTGCCATATTGTGGACATGATGAAGGGAAAGGCCACTTTCAGCTAGACTAAAGAAGGTAAATCAACATTTCAAGACATCAAGACAGCTATTGCCCATGCCCAAATTTTGATTTGTCCAGATTACACCAAAGGCTTCATAATGTACATTTATGCTTCCTAACACACACTTTGAACAATTCTAGTTTAGTAAAACAAAGAAGGTGTGGAATCTCCCATATCCTTCATGAGCTATCCCCTTAAAGCTCATGAGCTAAAATACTCAAACATGGAGAAGCATGCTTATGTAGTGGTAAAGATAGTAAAGTATTTCCACTTTTAGATTCGGAATTCACACATTGTTGCCCTGGTTTCTGATGCATCAGTCAAGTCCATATTAACTCAACAGGAGTTTGGAACAAAAAGGGGCAATTAGATTGCTAAAATCCAAGAGTTTGATCTAGTTATCAAACCAATGAAGTTGGTGTGGAGAAGGGGTCTCTACCAATTAATTGCTAACAACATACCAGAAGAAATAAGGCATGAAGAAATAGAAGTGGGAGACACACCAACAATTATCTTTATCACCGCTACAGATGAGTGGTATTCAAATATCACTCATTTCCTTATTTACGGTGAGTGTCTTGCTCACCTATCTCATAAATAAAGGAGGACTATTAAATTGAAAGCTGCCAACTTTGTCTTGTGCGACAACGGGCTGTATAAGAGGAACCTTGATGGGGTATTCCTTTGTTGCATGGATAAAGTGCAACAAAACAAACTTATGGAATCCTTACATAATCTGGCCTATAGAAGACATTTTTTTGTGCTTGTAACTACCCATAAGATTCTACGAGCCAGGTATTATTGGCCTACCCTATTTCAAGACACATACAAATGGGTGTGTAAATGTGAACTATGTCAACAGTTTGTTGGAAGACCCAAATTAGCTGCATTGTCTCTCAAGGTAGTAGTAGTAGAAGAGTCATTTTAACAATGGGGAATTGATTTCATTGGCACTGTAAACCCATCTTTGAGTGCTGGACATGATTATGTCCTCACAGCCATAGATTACTTCACCAAGTGGGTGGAGGCCATTCTAGCCAAGCATGCCACTTTAAAAGTAGTATGCAATTTCCTCAAGGAGAACATCATTTCCAAGTTTGGGGTCCCAACCAAGATTGTGATCGATAATGCAGCCCATTTCTCTTCCCATGAGATTACTCAATTATGCTTTTATTATGGGATTACCCTCTCCCACTCTTCTGACTATTTTCTGTAAGGAAATGGCCAAGCAAAATCGAGCAACAAGAACCTGGTCACCATCATTAGAAAGCTAGTAGATGACAATCAAAGAACCTAGCACAAAGCATTATTTGATGCTTTATGGGTAGACAGAATTATGCCTAAGAGGGTGATAGGTATGTCACCTTTCCAACTTCTGTATGGTCTCAATGCAGAGATACCAATCATCGTAGAATTATCAGAATTGATGTTGGCAAAGGCAGTAGAAGATTCAACTTTTGAAAATGCCGTTGACAAGAGGATCATGTGCTTGAATGAACTTAATGAGCAATGAACCATGGTGGTGGACCAAATTAATGTACATTAAAGCCTGGTAAAAAGACTCTTCGACCAGAAAGTAAAAACCCATGAATTTTAGATTGGAGATCAAGTTCTGTTATGGGACAAGAGGAGAGAACTAAAAGAAATGCATGGAAAATTTGATTCCTTATGGAGAGGCCCATTTGCTATTCATCAGATCAATGGAAAAAATAGTTTCTTATTGAAGTATCAGGATGGCACACCCTTTTCACTGCCTCATAGTGGGCAGCATCTGAAGCACTTCAATTCTTGAAGTATTAGATGACATTAATTGTACATATTTGTATAGTCTTTAGTTTAGTTTTGTTTGGTTCATTTTGTTTTGTTTTTTCACCTTCTTTTTTGGGTAGCATGAATATGTAGCCTAATGGCATACATTAAGGCACTAGAGATTCTAGATTCTACTCCCTTCGATTATTTTTTCAATTGATGAAAGTTCCCCAACTGGAGCCAGCTGTTGTTCCCAAAATCTGTCACTTATTTTTGGGAACAATATATCAACTATTTTAGTCTTGAAGGCCAAAATGATCTCTTCCCTTCTCAAAAATATTTTGAGTATTCAAATTCTTCAATTATTCAAGTCTTCTCAGCTAAAGAACTCGTAGGTTCAATAGGCAGGCTTTCTTAGAAAAAAGTTCCAACACTTAGGCATTTTCAAGGCTGGTTCAATGCTGAGGTTCAATCAAAGGTCCATCAGTAGGCTTCAAACAAATAGAATGAACCACTTTGAACCATTGAACCTTGCCTTCACAAGGTTCAAAGACTTCAGTGGACTTAAAGAGAAGAAGGCTTCGAAGAGTAAAGGTTGAACTGTTGAACCTTGAACCAAAATGGTTCAATGAGTTCAAAGGTTCAACAAGTTCAATAAGATAAAAAGACTTAGAAATAAAATGATTTAGAGAAAGAGAATGAACTATTGAATCGTTGAAATTTGAACTTAAATGGTTCAAAGGTTCAAAGGGTTCAAAGAAGTTCAAAGTGCAAAAAGGAAGCTTCAAGCAAATGGAAGAAGCAAAAGAAGTTTAACAAGGAGTTCAACCAAAGGGTTCAAAGAATGATTGAACCAAAGAGTCGAGTGAACAGACAAGCTAATTGAACTGTCGACCATTGAACCACATTGAACCATTAAACCGATGCATTCCAAGGTTCAAGGTTCAGAGTATTTCAAGTGACTAAGTATCATGACGTCCCCATAGACATCAAATTCAAGGTAATGAAATATCCATTGGTTTTCAAATATAGCGCGAACCTTATGAACAAATTCAATGACCGGCCAAAGAAGAAGCTGAAGGAGCGGTAGAAAGTGAGAAGATAGCCTTGAGAGCTCAGATGAAGGAAAAGACGTGGTGAGGAAAAAGAGAACAACTAAAAAAAAATCTAGAAATATATGTAGGAGAGTTATTTTTAGTAGGTGAAATAGTCCACCAGGTAGACATCAGAGAGCGTGAGCATTCAAAGATGCGACCTATTTTTTTGCATTAAGTAAAGACAAATGGACAGCCGTGTAAGCACCATAAAGAAGACCAAACAACCCATGCTTAGGAAAGGATGTTTGATATGATTTAGAATGTCAATGTTAAGGCCGATGACCTATTCTAGCATGACTCTCATGGAAATAAATTCAAAGCATTGAATGCAGCATGAGCCATTTCCATGAAACAAAGTGCCCAATTCTTTTTTAGAGCATTATATATTGTAGTCTCTCTTATGGTTTTAGGGAGATCTCTCTATTATCAGAAGTGAAACTCTACCCAAATTGAAAGGCATTCTTGAGACTTTGAGCTCAGACTGTTAATCATATTTTATTATTTGAATGAGAAAATAAGTGACCTTTTAGATTTTGTGCTGGAATAGCTTGTGTTATTTAGGAAATTTTTCTTATGTCTATTTCCTAGAAGTATTCTTGTCCATTTAATTTAACAAGCAGAACTAGTGGAAGTAATAAGGAAGGTGTCCTGAAGCTGACTGTGAAGAGACTTTGTGTTGCCATAATAGTCTTTAGTGTGCTATTTTCTATATCTGTGTAAATAATCTTGGGATGACTTTGTGACCCCATTATCCTTTGTATATTTCACTCTTTGGCAGTTGAGGTGGAGACTTTGTGCTACACTTCATCCTGTTGTGTTACTACGTCCAGTTACTTTTACTACCTAGGAAGGAATCTGGCTGTTGACTGAGTATTACTTCTTAAAGAAGAGAAGTACCTCCAGTAATTACCTATGATTTCTCCTTTGTTTATGAACATCATCTCTAAAAAAAGAGAGATGGATGGCGTTATCCTACCCTAAGTGTTATTTTCAGCTTATTTATAGTATATAGTACCTTATAGTTATAGGGAACCTCCCCTTGATGAGAGGAGAGATTTGTCCTATTTTGTTGTGGTAAACCTGCATGTTTTGGCCGATCAATCTCCCTATGCTGTGGTTGAAACACCTATTTTTCCCTTAGTTAGCTGGTGATAAAATATTCACCCAACACACATCAATTCATTCTTAACATACAACACTTTCTCTCATGGAAGGTAAACTTGCTTGTTTTTCTTTCATTTGTTAGTTACATATATTTTCCACTAGCTCTTTGAGTGTTTAGGCTAGAGGTGTAAATATTTATTTATGTGTTTTATTTGATTTTAATTCATACTAACACCATACTAATATCCCTTCTTAGATTCTTAGTTATCACAAATTACATGTGAGCTTATTCAATGTTTATCTTGTAGCCATTTTGGACATCTGGAAGGTTATGATAGGACTTGTGATAGTACAAGTGTCGTGTCACATGTTGGATGGCTAGGTAACAATGTATGTAATAGCCTTATGCTAGTCAATTTTGGATCAAAGAGCACTCTATGATTTTGGTTCTATCATCTAGGTCTAGATCATGCATGATATGTCTAGGATTTGTCCTAGGGATATAAGATGATGAGATCAGTGATACTCCTAAGTGCATGGATATATGATAGGTTCCCTATGTATCAACTGATTAGATTTCCCCATATAGTCAATAATAGGTTATATCGGGTCATTCAATGGATGTAAAACCATGTAGCACGGGTTGTGTCCCATGTTACAACATTGCAAACTATCTTATGAGGTAAAATAGTTTGGCAACCATACACTCACATAGTTTCCACATGGCATAGTTGGTCTACCATTTCTATAAGTTTAAAACATGTGTGGATCACTGGCCACTACACTTCATGAGTGGAGCCTCATCCAATGGATCACATACCTAGATATCTAGGACTTCCCCATATAATGGCTCATCTATTAGTGCCTAATTATTGGTAACGACATGTTAGAGAGCTGACAGGGAGAGGAGGTAGAGGGGTACCTATGGAGTTACTAGTGATCAGGCCTTAGTGGGCTAGACCATAGACTAGTCAAGCATGATAGCATGAGGAAACATGGCCATGAGGAGATGATATGGATTAGATGTAGGGGTGGAGGTAACATATCAGGCACCACAATAGAGGTAGTAATGGCCACCATAAGCTCATCAAAGATGGAGACACTATCAATTTAAGGAGGCACATGCACTAACTATCATATAGGGGATCCTATAATAGTTTTATGACATAGTTGGTCCATAGAGAGGCCATTAAGGAAAATCCTATGATGGGATTAGGTGGTGACCCTTGGATTTACTTTGGTGTGGAGGTAATTAATGGAGGAGGTGCTCGGTGGGTGAACAAATAGTGAGATCATGGTTGGCAATACCAACACTGGTGAGAAATGTTTTAATTTAGTTTAAGTTTTGGATATATAACACTACTTGCATTATTTATTATGATAGATAGATGATTTGATTGATATATATATATATATATATATATATATATATATATATATATATATATATATATATATATATATATATATATATATAGACACACACAAACTAATGCCTATATGGTTTTTGGTTGTACATCATGACATTTTGGATGGGGAGCTAGTGCCATACAACCCTACCACTTTAGATGATCCTATGGTTTTATTTTCCCCAGCCTAAATAGGCTGGTTTATATTGGTGGGAGAGGTTGTGAGACAACTACAGGCACACGATGATAGGTTACAACCACTGGTAGGGGTTAGAGTTGGAGAGGCCTAGGCCTGGTAGACTTGAGCATAAGAGTGAGCTACACACATGGTGACTACCATCCAACTAGGATAGGTACAGGCCGAAGTGTATAATCTATAGGGATATGTTGTTGGATTGAGATCCTGAACTACCTCTTTACAACATATTATTTAGAGGGGTTAGTCATAGGTGTCCATGGGTAGTGTGGCTAGGCCAAATGACAAATTATATATATATATATATATATATATATATATATAATTTGATGTTGATAGTTTATTGATCTTATGAGTTGTACTTGGATTTGGATGTGGATGCATGAATATATTTCTATATTTCCTTTCTAACACATGTATTTAAATTTTGTTGCATATGCTATGGGAAATATGTTATTTATATTTTATTTTCTATCATTATGTGATACACATGCATGGTTAAAAATAAAAAGACAAAAATGATTTGGAAAAGTATAATTAATCAAAACAAATATAAAACACACACTATATCATGATGGGAAATGTGTAATAAGAAAAGATGAATAAATATAATACACCAAAGATGGTAAAAAGGATAACAAATGTTTTCAAACCATGTAAAGAGTTGCACCAAATTAAAACAAATAAAAATCACATTATATCACGTTGGGAAGTATGAAAATTTGTAATAAAATGGAAGGCACATAAAAAACCAATGGTATAAAAACAAAAATAATTAAGTCAATCAATCATACTAAATCAAGATCAGAAGCATAATAATAAAGATAAAATTATAAATGAAATTAAATTAGTCACACTAATTCAAGCTAAGAAGTATGAAAAATTTAATAAAATGGTTTTAAGTATACACACAATTGAAAAATAAGAAGATAAAAGTGAAAGACTTATGAAGTAAGCATAAAACATACTAAATCAAGATGGGAAGTATATCAAAGATGTGTAACTCATAATCAAACACTACTTATCTCAAATTTGATGCATGTAATTTCATTGTGACTTGGTTATAGTAGGAATTGGGTATTTTTAGAATATTTTATGAGGAGGGCCTAGTCCTATCCATGGTATTAAACTACAAATTAGAAAGGGAACACTAATGAGGTGGAAAAAACTATGGTGATGATTTAAAAAGATGTTTTTAATGTGGTAATTTGTAAGGAGGGCCTAGTTTTATCTATGACCTTACACGGCAACTCACAAAGGGAAACCCTAGGTGGAATGATCATTTAACAAAATAATATTTCTCAAGGGGAAATATTAGAAATGTTTTAATGAAAGAGGGAATGTAAAAATCATGACATAGGTGTATATGATAAGACCTTAAGAAACATGAGGCATACTAGGTACAAAAGAGAGACACTCAGGGTCTAGTGACCATCAAAATATAAAGGATACATGTTCACAATAAGCATAAAGCTATATAGGCAAATATGTTAGATACTAGGATCAACTCATTCTAGTTATATGAACAAGAAAAGTAAAATGGACTACCTAATTCCCACAACATGTTCCTCATGTTGTGTTGTGGAGCCTATTTCTAAATTATAATGTATTTTCAAATACTGTACCTTTAAAATGTAGTATACACTATATATGTATTTTAATGGGAAACCATTTTGGGTTAACTTTTCCCATGGTTTTGGTACCCATTATTTTGTAATACAGCTTTGTTGATGTATTATGTATAGATAGATATTTTGTAGGTAATTCATCAAGAGAACAAGGGTTTGAGAAGGAATAACAGAGTGTGTGAATTTAGGGGCAAATTCAAGAGGGTTTATTGAGCATACCTCCAAAAAATATTTGTGCATTATAATTGTGAAGATAGATCTGAGAGTGATTATACTCTGATGGATTGTAATAAATCTTGAACAAGTATTCTTTGGTGGATGTAGCCCACATTGGGTGAACCACTTTAAATCTAGTCTTCTTATTGTGCATGTTTTTTTTTTCTTTATGCGTCTCTAATCATATATATTATTGTGATTCTATGAAATTCTTCCACATTAATTTCTGTATTTATTCCTAACAACTAGTATCAGAGCTTCAGGTTATATTTGTTGAAGTGTTGAATTACAGGAAGGGTTATTAGTTCAAGTGGGAGATATGGCTGATGATCATAGATCAAAGGTTGAAAATTTTAGTGGATATATCTTTGGTTTATGGAAGATGTAGATGGAGCATTACCTCTATCAGAAGGACCTCCATGCTCCACTGGGAGGAAAAGTAAAGCAACTAGTGAGTATGACAGATGAAGCTTGGGACTTGCTTGACAGAACAACACTTGAGGCCATCAAGTTATGCCTTGCATCATCAATTGTGTTTAATATATCATAGGAGAAGACCACAAAAGGTCTCATGAATACATTAGGGAAGCTATATGAGAAACCCTCTACTTCTAATAAAATATTTTTAATGAAAAAGTTATTTAATTTGAAGATGTCTGAAAATGGTTTAGTTGTTGATCATATGAATGAATTCAATACAGTTGTGAGTATGTTAAATTCTATAAAAATTGATTTTGATGATGAAGTTAGGGATTTTCTTATTTTGTGTTCCTTACCAGAGAGTTGGAATAGCTTGGTAATGGTTGTGAGTAACTTGGTTTCTAATAATACCATGTTAAGGTTTGAGGATGTCATAGGAGTAATCTTTAACGAAGAAATGCAATTGAAAATCTCTGGGGAGACTTCTACTTTAGGTGATGCTTTCGTGGTGGAGAGTAGAGGGAGATAAATGTTTAGAAGAAAATGAAAGTAAGGAAAGTCAAATGGTCTTGGAAGGTCAAAATCAAGGGCCATGATGGTATGATGGAACTCTGGAAAGACTGGGAATGTGAAGAAAGATTGTTGGTCTCTTCAGAATAATAACAAAAATTAGGAAGACACTAAGGAGGTGAATGTGGCAACAGTTAATGTTTGTCATGATGAATTAAATCTCTCTATTAACAATTTTTCTAAGTCTTAGGTTTTATATTCAAGGGCTTCTTTTCATGCTATACCATATATGCATTATTTTATTGATTATGTTCAAGGGGATTTTGGACATGTTTACCTTATTGATGATGAGCCTTGTAACATAGTAGGAAAGGAAAGTGTTCATATCAAGATGCAAAATGGAAACACTTGGCTACTGAAGGATTTAAAGTATGTGCCTAAGTTGAGATGGAATTTGGTATCCACATGTTAACTAGGTAGTGAATGTTGTATGGTGACATTTATATCATATTCTTGGAAGGTGACTAAGGGTGCTCTTGTAATTTGGTTCATTCAGATGTATGGGGGTTGGTTTAGATATCTTATATTGGTGGGTCATCTTATTATGTCACTTTTATTAATGATTCAAATAGGAAAGTTTGGATGTATGGCATTAAGATAAAATCTAATGTGTTTGATACATTTAAAATATGGAAAGCATTGGTTGAGAATGAAATAGGTCTCAAGTTGTCTCAGGTCAGATAATGGTGGGGAATATTGTAGCAATGCATTTTTTGATTACTATTCAAGGATGGAATTCATAGATAGAGGATGATTCCAAAAACTCGACAACAAAATAGAGTGTTAGACATGATGAACAAGATTATCATATAGTGTGCTAGGAACATGAGGTTGTATGCAATACTACCTCTTTAGTTTTGGACATAATTAGTAAACATGGCTGTATATATGATAAATAGAGGTCATTCATCTACTTTGGATGGAGGCATACCTAAGGAAGCATGGTCTGGTAATAAGGTTGATTATTCATTTCTTATAATATTTGGTTGTGAAGCCTTCATTCATATTGATAAGGATGATAGGACCAAGTTAGAGGCTAAGTCTAAAAAATGCACCTTTTTGGTTATGGTGAGGATGTTTTGGTTTCTAGATTTGGAGTCTTAAGGACAAGAAAATATTTAGGTCTAGGGATGTTGTCTTTAATGAAATATTCATTTATAAACAATAGTTATAGGATCATAAAGAAGATTCTAAAAAATAGTATACAGTATTGGAGGATATTGTAGATGATAAAGTGTCCAAACCACCAGTTTAGGCACCTACTCCACAAGAACCCCAAACTCCTATGGTGAGAAAGTATTCTAAGGTAATAAGGGAACCTAAACATTTTTCTCCATCTCTTAATTATTTATTACTCATTGACAATGGAAAGCCAAAGTGCTTTGAAGAAGCAATGCAGGTAGATGTCAGGAAGAAGTGGAAATAAGCTATGGATGAGAAGCATCAATCTCTCATGGAAAATGAGACTTGGGATTTGGTAAACCCACCTAAAGTTAAGAGAGTATTCAAAAAAAGTGGGTGTATATATTTAAAGAAGATGATGGAGGCAATAAAAGGTACAAGGCATAATTAGTGGTAAAAGGGTTTGCATAGAAGAAGTGAATTGATTTTGATGAGATTTTTCCCCAGTGGTAAAGGTGACTTCTATTAGGACTATTCTCAGGATAGTGGTAGTGGAAGACTTGCACTTAGAGCAACTAGATGTGAAGACTACATTCCTTCAAGGTGATTTGGAGGAGGACTTGTATATGGAACAACCATAGGGATACAAGGTCACAAGGAAGACGAACATGGTGTGAAAATTGAAGAAGAGCTTGTATGGCCTAAAACAAGCTCTACGATAGTGGTACATGAAATTTAACAGTTTTATGATGGAGTGGGGATACTCCAGGTGTCATTTAGACCATTACATATATATTAAGAAATTTGATGTTGGTGATTGCATTATCCTTTGTCTATATGTGGATGACATGTTGGTTGCAGGTAAGAACATGTAGGAAATAAAGGTACTCAAGGAACAACTTAGTAATTCCTTTGGTAAGAAGGATTTGGGAGTAGCAAAACAAATCCTTGGTATGAGAATAACTCAGGACAGGAAGGAATGAAAGCTAAATTTATCCTAGGAAGAGTACATCAAAAAGATCTTGGAGAGGTTTAGTATGTAGGATGCTAAATCAGTTAGGACTCCTTTAGCAAGTCATTTCAAGTTATCAAAGGAGCAATATTCTAAGATAGAGGAAGAGAGTATTTAGGTGTCACATATACCTTACTCATCAATTGTTGGTAGCTTGATATATGCCATGGTGTACACTAGGTGAGATATTGCCCATGCAATGGGAGTAGTAAGCAAGAACATGAGTGATCTAGGTAGAGAACATTAGAAGGCAGTGAAGTGGATCCTTGGATATTTAAGAAGTACCATAGGGATAGTTTTAAGCTATGGTGGATTAGACACCACTTTGTGTGGTTATGTAGATTCAGACATGGATAAAGATTTAGATAATAAGAGAAGTATAATAGGATGTGTATTTATTATAGGTGACACAATGGTGAGTTGGATTTCATGAATACAAAAACTTATGGCTTTATCAACCACAGAGGCTAAGTATGTTGCTGCCATAGAGGCAAGCAAAGAAATGATTTGGTTATAGCAATTGCTTGAAGAGTTGGGGCATAAGTAGGAGGAAGGGAAGCTATATAGTGATGGACAAAGTGCTATACATCTAACAAAGAAATCCACTTTCCACTCTAGGATGAAGCATATATAATTAAGGTACCATTTCTTTAGGACAACTTTAAAGGAAGAGAAGTTGAAGCTGGAGAAGATTCATACCAATCAAAATCCTCCAGACATGATGACCAAGGTGGTCACAAGGGAGAATCTAAAGCTATGTTTAGTTTCAATTAGCCTTCATAGTTGATAGTGAAAGGTTGAGAAGCCTACTCATATGAAATAAGTCTCCAAGTGGGAGATTATTATGTTGTGGAGTCTATTTTTAAAATACAATGTATTTTCAAATATTGTACATTTTAAATGTACTGTACACTCTATATGTATTCTCACTAGGGTTCAAGGCTGAGCTAAGCCTCGAGTAGGGGTTTTGGGGTGGCAGCCTTTGACAAATGGGGGTGGTAGCCCCCAAAATTTTTTCTGGACCCCCTTTAATGGGAAACTATTTTGTGTTGACTTTGCCCATGGTTTTGGTACCCTTTGTTTTGTAATACCGCTTTGTTGATGTATTATGTTTAGATAGATATTTTGTAGGTAATACATCAAGAAAACAAGGGTTTGAGAAAGAAGAACAAAGTATGTGAATTCAAATGCAAATTTAAGAGTGTTTGTTGAGAGTAACTATAAATAATATTTATGCATTGTAATTTTGAAGACATATCTGAGAGTGATTGTACTCTAGTGGCTTGTAATAAAATTTGAGAAAGTGTTTCTTGGTGGATGTAGCCCATAATGGGTGAACCATGTTAAATTTGGTCTTCTTATTGTGAATGTTTATTTTTGTTCTTTATGAATCTCTAATCATATCTATTATTATGATTTTGTGAAATTATTTTGCATCAATTTCTATATTTATTCCTATCACCTTGTTCGTTAGGACCTCTTACAGAATCATCAATCTACTATGAATATTGGGTACTTGTGTGAGAAATTAGGTAGCAATAAAAGATTTTTTATTCTCCTATCTCAATCTACTAGCCTACCAAACCCCAATGGACATCGACTCTATCATGAGGCCAATTGTGGAGTTTGAGATTAGATTAAAAATATGAGATGTGCTATGAATCACATCTTTTAGTGTGATTTGACATTTGAATTTGTATGTTGCCTTTTGTATCATTGTCTTTTGTTTAAATGATTTGGATTTTAACCTTTTTATGGATTTTATGATTCTTCCTCCATATAGATTTGGAATAACCAACACGAATGATAGAAGTGATGCACACAAATGAGATTTAGAATCTAGTTTAAAAAAAACTATGTATCCAAAGATATGATTGACTAAGCACTTAGGCTTAATGATGAACCAATATGTAATCTCAAGTTTAACCGTATGCATGCTTAGTATGTGAAAGGAATGTGAAGGAATAAAAGGAGATCCAAAGTGGATTACTAAAATACAAGTACAATGAGATGTCTTTATTTTTTAGCTAATCATATGGGAAATAAATACTACTAAGGGGATCAAGGGTATCTTTCAAAATGGTAAGGACTAATCATGGCATGATCCATGAGCATGCTTATAAGAGGCTCTACTAAAACTATAGGTGTACTACATGATCACTCCATTTGTACCCTATGAAAAATATGAATAAGATTAAAATTAGGCATTATGAAGGAAGGAATGCTAAAGATGAATGAAAAGACTGAAATAAATAAGTACAATAACAAATAATCTCAACATTTCTATCTTAGACAAGTCCACCTAAAAATGGGTTGTCTAAATCATAACCATCATCATATTCAGGTGTATGCAAGTTGATGGTACATGTAGGGCTAACCTTATCATCAAAATCTACATGATGGATAGAATGTCTAGTCTTGGTTAAGACCATAGGTATATCATCAATATGAGGTTGACAAGATCGAGGTTTCACAGAGGGAGGTAGTTGGGTGATGATATGAGGAGATAAATTATAAGTTTTAATCTTGAGGATAATCTCATCCAGCTCATCATCATCATAATATAGGAGGTTAGGTGGTATGTTCCCAATGATTTCACGATGACCATTATTTTTTAGGTAGAATTAACAAGATAATTAAAGATTTGATATCCTCTAAATAGAATACTAGGCAAAGGCTCAAGGGTAGTATTTTTAAAGACACCATGTTTTTGTAATTATTTGAAATTCTAAGGGTTTGTGTCTCCTTGACTCTTGTAAATAGCACTATTATGGGGGAAGTTGATGTATTAGCAATTGGATGAGGCGACAACCCTCATACGATGAGTCTAAGGTCTACGAATCAAAATTTTATAAGAGGGGAAAGTTAAAGATCATAACTTTCACATGGATGGTGACACAAGGGATGGTAATGATAAGTCACATGCAACCTAAAGGAGGCATTTTCCTTCTATTGTAGCCTTGACATGTGCTACATGTGGACTTGAGATTACATTTAGAATATCCAAGAGTTTTAATGAAATCAAGGAAAGCAATACAAGTACTTGAACCCTCATTAATTAAGGCACACTTAACTTAGATATCATTAAATTGGATGCTAATGAATAGAGGAGGATCATCCGCATAAAGTAGAATATCATAAAAAATCATGGATGCAATAGGAAACTTAAGGGAGAGAGAAGTTTCCATTGTTTTGTCAACATATATGGATATCTCTTCACATTGTTCAAAGATACTATCTTCAGATATAGAGAAGGTAGCTTCATGTCCTACTAGAGGAGGATGAGGACTTTTAATTTCAAATAGTAATTGCATTAGATGGTTTTGATGATGGGAGAATTTTGCATTAATTCAAAGAAAGGTATTTGAGATGGAAGATGAGAAAGTTCTATAATGGGGTCCCATTCATCATAACCCATGGAAGGATAGCTATATATCGGTGCATAATTTTGTAAGAGTTCTTATGAAGGAGGGTTAAAAGTGTAATTAAACTTGTGTTGGTAATGTTTAGCTGGTTTGGGTTAAGTACAAATAGGTTAATTGACTTTAGGTAGTGAGAAGGTTGATTGAGGTATTTCTTGTGCCTGACTTGAAGAAATAATATTGGAAGGCTGGGGAATGTTGTCTTAGTGTGTAGATGTTGGGGGAAGAGTAGAGATAGTGTGAGAGGTATGATAAAGTATATTTGTTAAGAGTGATTCTTTTAAATTTATAAGTTCCTCTTACCCCAACTCCATGAGATGAGATGGGGAAGTGTCTTAAATGATGTAAAATATTTAAGAGGTTTGTTGTGTGGGTGTTGGATTGGTATCGATAAAAGCAACTACTCTTCACATTTTAGTAATATGTACCACATTTTTTTCATTAGTAGTGAGATATATAAGACTTTTAACATTAATTGTACAAGGAGTAGGCTTTCCATTGCTATCCTAATGGTTTGGAAGAGGATATTTGTATATAGCAAGATAAACATTCGCTTGATTTAAATTTTGTTTTTTGTTTTGCATTTCATGGGATTTAAAATCTATGTCATATGTTTGTTGACACTTGTGAATGAGTGATTCATGGTCAAAATTTGGGCCAAGAATAAAATCCATAGTTAAATTATGTAATTGTCTTCAAGTCTTATGAGAGTGGCCCCAACTTGCATGAAACAAAAAAAATGTTTGGATTATACCTTGATTTCATTGGATGAATGGGGTCAAGATTTCATGGTAGAGGCCTTGGAATATGATTTTAAAGATTAGATAAGGATAATTGTTTGTGGACATTAGTGTTTTTAGTTGATAATATGTAGGATTAGGCATGTTGTTTTGAGGGGGAACATGCTCCATAGTGTTGGTGGAAGCAATGGCTTGAATGTTGTGAATAGTGTCTTGAGTATCAATAATGCCATCATTGGTTGCATGATTTTTTTTTTTAATGAGCATATGAGTACCCATAGTAGGTTTATATGGTTCAAATTGGTGCATGAGGAATTATTGTCACTTATCTTGGTCAAGGTATTCTTCCAAAGTTCTTGGAGAGAGAGTCATATCCTGATATTGTAACTTGGGGTAGAGAGCATTAGTGAATAGGTGGAAGAGGTTGTCATCCACCATATTATGCTCACTATTTTTAGACAAGTTCTTCCATCATTTGATGAAATCTTGTGTCATTTTAGTTTCAAGTTGTTTAAATTTTATAAAGTGAGCTAAGTTTTTTCTTTAAAAGATCAATAGTTTGAAATTCTTGGACTAGTGAGTTAACCAAGTCTTCAAGGCTAGTGATATAATGAGTTTTTAGTTGATTGTACCAATGTAAAAAAATATCCTAAGAGTGTTTTATCTAATAATTTGGTAGCAACAAAGTTATTAAGTTTGATCCAATTTTTATAAAGATTACCAAATGTTTTTCAGTGCAATGTGGGATCGGGGGACCCATTATAAGTGATGGTAGGTGTGATACCTCCTATGTTGATATTAGCAACTTGAGGTACAAGAGGTTCATTTTGTATATGTTTGATTGTTTTATTAATGAGGGGTGGTTAATGAACATGGTTACTATGGGAGTCCTTGGGGGGGGTGGGGGCATTTGGATTTTATGCTCCCTATGAAACTTGTTGGGGTTAGTTTTGAAGGTTAATGAGATGGTTTTGCATCTACATCATTTGATTTGCATTATTGGTTTGAAAAGTATGAATTTTATTGAGTGTTTATAATAAAAGTTTGTGAGTTTGGGCAATATTTTGACTAGTTTACACAACATGTGATGTATTAGTACTGGTATTAGTGGCTTGAGTTGCATTATGAGTATTAGCATGTGCCACACTAATGGCATGAGAAGTATTGGTAAAAAAAGAATCACTATTAGCATGATTAAAATTAGTAGCAAAATATGCACTAGTGTCATTATTAACATTGGTAAAAAAATATGCACCAATTGCATGATTAAGGATAAGGGTCTTTGGAAAAGGCCCACTAGAAGTTGAACCTACCATGTTAGTGGAGATACTTGGCATGGAGGTTGAAAAATTCATAGAAGAAGATGTCATGGTGTGTGAAGGAGACATAATATAAAGAAAATGTTGATAATAAAATCAAGTATCTCCCCCAAATCTATGAGAGAAAGTAGGGGAGGGTGAAAGAGGTTCTTCTTCTTTAGGACCTATCATAAGATTATAAATGGTTGAAGGGTTCATTCCTCTGTGTTGATGAAATTTGCTGATGAATAAGATCATTTCATTAGTATACTCCAAATCATACTCATATTCTAAGGATAATAAAGGATTATGAACTGAGGACAAATGAGGAGGAGTCCTATAATTGGTAGTGTGAGTGGCAATGTGAACCTTGATTTCATCTAAGGTAGGAGCCACAAGTTATGTTTTAGGAAACCTATTAAGATTGGTAAGACTCATCATGTTTATTAGATTTAACTCTATATTATCCTCAAATATGAAATTCATGATGAAGGAAAGAGGCTAAGAAGTTAACAAAAAGAAGAATCAATTGATAAGATACAAAATTGGACAGATCGACAGTGTTATGTAAAATAAGAAACATAATAGGGAACAAGAAGACACATGTAGATTGTGTACTACTAGATAGAATGTCAGGCACCAATAACAACAAACATGCTCAGGTACCACTTTGTTGGGGGATCACAAGAACAACACTTGTTCTGATCCCACTTTGTTAGGATCTTGCTCCTCAGAAAGAGCACAGTATGATTACCAAATATAAGTAATTATAAATGCAAAAATAACCAGAAATACAAGTAACTAGAATTCACCAATAGCACAAAATATGAGAGACAATACACTATCTTGTATTAACACTTTACAGAAAAGAATACAACAAAGAGCCGCCACACTCTTTCACCTTACAGGGGTTTGCCACACCTCAAGTGTACAGTAATTCTTCTCACACACACTCTCCTACACAAAAAAAGGGTCCCAACAACCAACTCACAAACAGAATTGGTGTTCACCTCTCCAACTAGTCAATAATAACCCTGCCAGTTCACCAAGCACTCTATAGTACTTCAAGTTGATCTCCCATGAACCTGCAACTTGCAATTCAACAGACCATACTCACACATGTAGATCTCCTATGAGCTTGCAACAACCTACAACTCAAATGATCTTCCACTTAAAAGGAACTTCCTTGCCTTCCTTATCTTATGCCAATTACAATACATGCCAATGGGTCTATAAATAGATCCCTAACTTAAACAATAGCTTAGACTCTTAATTTAGACAATTATCCTCGCAGCTTCAAGACTCTAACTGGCCTTTACATGCAAACACTTCGTTCACTTAACTAACTGTCCATGTAACGAGCAGTTCTGGAACACATAGGTGACCGACGCCGATCCCTGCTAGCCTGGTTCTGCTGACGTCGGCCGACTTCTTGCCGTCGCCGATGGCCTTCTGCACTGGTCATGATCGACGTCGGTCTTGTTGCTGACGCTGGTTATCCTAGATCTCAGCAACCTTCTTGTTCCTTCTGTTTGCAAAGAGTTGAAGCTTTTAGCTCCACAACTCAACAATCTTCCACTTGGAGATAAACAGCTGCAACCTGTACCTGTACCTGTACTTCATTTAGTTTGTTCCCTTGGCTTTGTATCCCTCCTCAAGATCACTCTTGAAGACCAACCACCACAAATCTCGTGGTGCAAAACCTGTCATCCAAATCACCTGCCACATCCACATCTACAAACCATGTAGAAGATAACCTGAACCTGCATAGCATGTGCACCTGCTGCTAGTCCTTATAAGAATCCACTGAACTGCCCTCCAATGGTTCTCTCCCGGATTGGCTCCAACTTATGACAACTCCCACTGCTTGGGAAAACTTAGGTTTAGTACATACCATGCACTCAAACTCATTATGTGAATCGAGACACAGTTCATAGAACTGTCCAACCATCAGTGTGCTAACTGGTTTCACACAATCATCCTGAAACAAAGTCAACATATGACCTACCATGTCTCTAGAACACACTCATGCCAAAGAATCTTGCTGCTCCTAGATTATCCATGACAAACCCCTGAACTAGCTTTACCTTTAGTTCAACAATACCCTATATATGTAACCCTGCAACAAACACATCATACAGTAATAGGATAATGTAGCTAATATTATCCAACCTGGTAAAGAGAAACACAATGATCAAACCTCCATTGCCCTACAGCTATACAAGACCATATACCCTGATCTTCCATCTCACGTATCCATTTATGCTCTTCTTCATCTTGAACATCCATTTGTCTCTCAGTGCTTACTTCCAGCTAGCAACTCTACCCAAAACACCTGTTTGGTACTCCTTCAAGGAATCACATCCTCATCCATGCCAAGCTTCCACTGTTTCCTGGATCTACCTGTTCTGCTTTTTCAATAACTTCCTGGTCCTATGCCATAAGTGAGCAACAAGTAGTGTAAAGAAGGGAAATGATGAATTTAAGAACTTACTTACACCTTCAGTCCTCCATATGGGTGCTTGAGACTCCATGACAGCTTGCTGTCCACCCAAAATTTGTCTCAGTAACCGATGCCGGTCACATCTCATTTTGCACCCGATCGATGTTGGTTCCCTGCGACTGCCCTTTTACTGACGTCGATTTCTCCTAGCCGACACCGGTCATTATCTGACCTGAGTCATCGACGTCGGGCTGCACATAGCCGACGTCGGTCCCTGTCTGGACGCCGACGCCGGTTTTCCTGCCGACGTCGGTCTCTGTGTTTCTCTAGTGAGACCTGACTTTTTCTCGTGAGCTCTTTTTGGATCAAATCCTTCTCCAAAACACCCTTGCTCTGCTCAAAATTCTTCTGCATCTTGTGCTGAACTCTATCCGTCACCTTCTCCTTGAAAACCAAGGCTTTCTTGTTCTTGTCACTAACATCAGATTCCTCAAGAAACGTTACCTTCTTCTTATGTATACAGAAACCATGATCCATACCTTCCAAATCTGAAAGCATATCCTTTGACTCAAGAACAAGCATCTCCTTCTTATGTATGTGACCAAGCTTATCAAGCCATATCTCTGAATCTACAGCTGAAGTAGATAACCCAGAAAGAGAATCAATAGTACAAGTAGATAGATAAAGCGTACCTACTTTCTTACCTCTAGCTATAACAAGTGTACCTTTGGTAACCTTCCAAGAGTCCGCTGTGAGAGTTACTGTGCAACCCTCATCACCCAAACTTCTAACAGAAATCAAATTCCACTCCAAAATTGGGACATGCATGACATCTTTTAACACCCATTTGTTACCTGTCTATAGTTTTAGCTTCACTTTCCCTTTGCCAACAATCTGAGAAGGCTTACCATCCCCTACACAAATTTCTCCAAGGTCTCCCTGGACATACTCATGAAAAAATTCCCTATGTGGGGATGCATGAAAAGAGACACCAGAATCTAAAACCCAAGATTTTACTTTATCCAAAGAACATACCAGAGCATCCCGTGCAGCGTAATCTGCAACATCTACTTTTTCTTCATGTCCTTCATGCTGATCTTTGCTTGATCTACAATCTCTCTTTAAGTGCCCTTGCTTTCCACACTTCCAGCAGGTTATTCTGCCATACCTGGACTTGGATCTTCTGCCTATCTTGGACCTTGATCTCCCATGCTCTATCTTTTCTCTTTGCCTTCCTTTGCCTTCAACACTCAAAGCATTTCCTGATGATTCACCTGTGCTATTCCTACGTATCTCTTCATTCAAGATCACACTCACAACATCATCCACTTTTAAGACTTTTGAAGGAGACACAGTATTAGAAACTGCCATTACCAAACCTTCCCAACTTTCAGGTAATGAACACAAGATTAAGAGAGCTCTAATTTCATCATCAAATACAATATTGACTGAACTTAGCTAGTTTACTAAACCATGGAAATCACTAAAATGGCTATGAACAGATCCACCTTCCAACATTTGCAAATTAAATAAACGCTTCATAAGAAATACCTTATTAGAAGCTGAGGGTTTTTCATATAAATTTGCCAAAGATTCCATTAACTCCACCGTTGTCTTACACTGTGATAAGCTGGAAATCACAGAGGATGCAAGACTCAATCTAATAGATCCCAGAGCCTTCCGATCAAGAACCTCCCATTCTTCATCTTTCATATCCAAGGGTTTGTAATTAACCCCTCCCAACGGTAAGTACAAATCTTTTTGATACAGATAATCCTCAATCTGCATCCTCCACAATTGGTAGTTCTTGCCATTAATCTTTTCCATCCGTAGCTTACTATCTTCTATCATTGCTCAACTCCCACTCAAACAGAAACCCTGTGAGTAACCTATAATCAAAACACACTAACCAGATATAATCCAATCTATTAGTATCCCAACCAACCTGGCTCTGATACCACTTGTCAGGCACCAAGAACAACAAACATTCTCAGGTACCACTTTGTTGGGGGATCACAAGAACAACACCTGTTCTGATCCCACTTTGTTAGGATCTTGCTCCTCAGAAAGAACACAGTATGATTACCAAATATAATCAATTATAAATGCGGAAATAACCAGAAATACAAGTAACTAGAATTCACCAATAGCACAGAATATGAGAGACAATACACTATCTTGTATTAACACTTTACAGAAAAGAATACAACAAAGAGCCGCCACACTCTTTCACCTTACAGGGGTTTGCCACACCTCAAGTGTATATTAATTCTTCTCACACACACTCTCATACGCAAAAAAAGGGTCCCAACAACCAACTCACAAACAGAATTGGTGTTCACCTCTCCAACTAGTCAGTAATAACCCTGCCAGTTCACCAAGCACTCTATAGTACTTCAAGTTGATCTCCCATGAACCTGCAACCTGCAATTCAACAGACCATACTCACACATGTAGATCTCCTATGAGCTTGCAACAACCTACAACTCAAATGATCTTACACTTAGAAGGAACTTCCTTGCCTTCCTTATATTATGCCAATTACAATACATGCCAATGGGTCTATAAATAGATCCCTAACTTAAACAATAACTTAGACTCTTAATTTAGACAATTATCCTCGCAGCTTCAAGACTCTAACTGGCCTTTACATGCAAACACTTCGTTCACTTAACTAACTGTCCATGTAATGAGTAGTTCTGGAACACACAGGTGACCGACGCCGGTCCCTGCTAGCCTGGTTCTGCCGATGTCGGCCGACTTCCTGTCGTCGCCGGTGGCCTTCTGCACTGGTCATGACCGACGTCGGTCCTGCTGCCAATGCCGATTATCCTAGATCTCAGCAACCTTCTTGTTCCTTCTGTTTGCAAAGAGTTAAAGCTTTTAACTCCACAACTCAACATAGAAAATAGGAAATTAAATAAGAGGACACAATTGTATAGGTCAATTATGTATAACTAGACATGAAACAAAATAAGAAATAAGAGGACACAATCTTATAGAGTAACTATGTACTGAAGGAAAGCACGATGAATAGTCTATAAGAGACTATATTAAAATAGAGAATTTTTTGGCAAGATAATATCTAAGTAAATGAAATGAAGCACACAAGAAATCAGATTGATCCAATTGGGACACATAACATAAACCTTGCACTAACACTAGCTAATGTAAATGATAACTATTTGATCATTCATAAATGTTGTTAAGTTATAATAAAATTTGAAATTAATGTGATGGGGAGTTAGTTGTAAGAAGGAACTAAAAAGCAATCTATGGATAGTTTCAAGAAGTTTAGGCTGAAAGGGATCTATATTGGTGATAGTACTGGCTTTGGTATTGTGTCCTACCCACTCACTTCACAATCCCGTAGTGATAAGGCTATCGAGTTCTTTGCCAATATATACCATCAACCACATGTTTATATTTGGCTAGAAAACTAAGTTAGCTTCCCCCTTGGTGATGAAATCCAAGTAGGTAGACCTTTGGAAGAAAAATGTTTAATTTTTTTTGTGTAAAGTGATTTGGAAGTGTGTGCAAAAGAGAAAACTAATGTGACTAAATCAGTAAATTAAAAAGCCACCTAATTAGTCTATGTTTTTTACTCTAAGTATGTAAGAAACTAAAATAAAAAGTGAACTAATTACTATAAAAATAGGTTAATTCCTTGATTCTGAATAGTACAGAGTCAATTCAGGCAACATTGTATGCAAACAATACAAAAAAGAATCACCAGGGTTACTATTGTTCTATAAAATCAAGATCTAGAAGAACATAGTTGAACAGGTTGACTCTATCTTCTAGATAGAAGATAGTCTACATAACTATGTTGAGTTATTCGACGCAACTTGTTGTAAGGCTATAGTTTTATAGACTACAAACTTATGAAAAATAATACTAAAAATGAAAAATTGAAATGATAGAGAAGGTAATAATGAACCTTGGTGGTTTTGAAGATGCTTAGTTTTTAAAACTGTATGCTATAGTTATCAAGTGTTTATGTAAATGTTATGTGAATAGAGTCAATTGGATCAATGTAGTTGGAAGAACCTATGTGCTAAAAAATAATTCATGAACATAGTCGACTAACTTGACTATGTATGTAAACCTATATGCTAAAAAAGAACTATGAATAGAGTCATTTGGTTTAACTATGTATGGAATCCTATAACTGAAGAAGAAGACTGCATCGAGCTGATTGATCTAGTCACCTATATTTGGAGAAGACATGGAGAAACAAAATGGAGTCATTTTAGAGTGATTATGTGTTAAACCTATGTATAAACTATTAGAATTGTATCAACAGGTTCGATATAGTACTACAAAAATAGAAATATATAATATGATGATAAAATGAATGCATGAAAGAAAACCTACAAGGGTTTAATTCACATCGGGTTCACCATAATATATATAAAGTAAAATGTAGATGAACTATTAATCAATCCTAACTCAAAGAATATAAATCTTACATACACTTTCATTTATTAATACATTAGATATTCAGGGTCATGACCAAGATGGTCTTCTAGACATAAACAAGGGATCTCTTACCACAATAACATCACTAGAGAGGGTTCGAAAGTCTCTATTCAAGAAACACTATGCAATAACCCTAGCTAGGTCCTATGTTTTCATATTCACTAAGTAAATGACAACTAAAGTAAAACCTAATCTAGTGCTCACCATAGCTTGTGGCACAAAATGGGAGTAAACATAAAAAGTAAACACACATAGAATATCTACACTCAAGTCAATGTATAGGAAATACTAATGCATAGGAGATAAGTACAAATGATAATCTATCTGCTCTTACATAGGAAGAACAAAATTATGAATACTTACCTTTGAAGATGAACCTATCGAGCCTCAATCTCTTCCTTACCCAAGGTGATTTGTAAAATGTTGCTATGATATGTAAGGATAATAAGGATAAGTCAGCTCTAGGATACACAACCTTTCTATGTATCCAAAAGACTTCTCCACAAGACAAGATCCATATTTCCAAAGAAAGTATTGAAACCCTAAGCAATGCTCCTCAAATAGAAGGGTGGATAAGCAAATGTATAATATAATATTATTCATATTCTTCTTTGCTTATAAATGATGGAAATGGATGTGTATATATAGTTGAATCTAACCCTAAACCTTTTCAAAAGTTTATCTAACAAGGTCGATCCAATTTGTCCTTATATCGTTAATTGATAAAAGCAAGCTAGGTCTCAATCTATGTCAGCCAAGGCTGACCTAAACCCATAACATGAAAGTATTAATTAGAAAACAGGGTTGGCCCAGGCTAACATGTACGATAAATGTCAAAAAGGGTTTTAGGCTTAGGTAGGTGCTAATTAAGTTGGTGATTTTTTTAGAGGAGTGTGTAAGACAGGAGGCAAATCTTAGGGAAGTGTATAAAATATGGTTGTGTAGATAGAAAGTGGTGGTATGAGGGACAACAATCCTACAAAGCACAAATGGTCTACCCACCCATTTTTGGTGCATCTTTTAAAGTGTGTACTTAGAGTGATTAAGACTCAAGATATTCCTGCAAGAGAGAAAACATCAGTTATTGATAAAAGTTTAAAAATATTATGTGTATACAAAACCCTACTAAATATAAATTACACTTCTAGATCTGAAGGGGTATAGTTTAAGGAATACAATATATCTTTAAATCTAATAACATAGTCTTGAATGGACTCATGCTAATTTTGTGTCAATACTTTCAAATCCTCCAATGGTAACTTAGGTAAGGTATATAGATGGAAACTAGATAAGAACACATCTTCAAGTTTTTAGAACATTGATAAGGAACTATGTGGGAGGTTATAAAACCAATCAAGAGCCTCTTGAGCTAAACTTCGATGGAAAGCCTTTAATAGAAAGTGTCCATCCTTATCCCAATAAAGAATGTGTATATTATTTCAAATGAGTACTAAGATCCCTTTGACCACTAAAGGAGGAAAACTTAGGCATGATAAAGTTTGAAGGATAAGGATATTCAAAAATATCTTAAGTAATAGGTTGTTCCTATAATATATTATTCTCAAAGGTAGCCTCATGAGAGGAAAATTTCAACTTAAGGGTAT
This sequence comes from Torreya grandis, assembly GCA_037957365.1. NCBI lineage: Eukaryota > Viridiplantae > Streptophyta > Pinopsida > Cupressales > Taxaceae > Torreya > Torreya grandis. Next base: position 2,155,348 of record JARHVA010000402.1, on the reverse strand, counting down.
TCACTTATTGTTAAATATCTCCCATGGTAGTCATGATAGATAGCATATCATAAGAAGAATTGGTAAAAATGTTAGACTTTTACTTAAAGGTTGTAAATTGTCATTCATATAAAACATAAGAAAGATAGACTCTTTATCGCCCTAGAAAATAGGATCATCACATGGTTTTATAATATTTAGTAAAGAGGCAAGTATATAATTTTGAATAGCATGAATGTTGATACCATTATCATTGTAGGGTGTTACATTACTTGAAATTTCATGACATACAAAAGGAGTAGGAGAAATAGATTCACTTGTAAAAACATGTTATTTTTTAACAAAAAATGTGAAAGAGGGAGGAAAATAAATATTTTATACTTAATTTTCAATATTAAGAGAAGGAAAGATGCAATTTTCACTTTCATTTGTACTTTTCAAAGAAGGGAGAGAAAATGCAATCCTAATTTCTACTTTTGGTGTTCATTATCATGTGAGAAAGAGATATATATTGTGACATTTTTATTTTTTGTCATGAAATACACTTTTGGTTTTATTTGTTTAAAGGACTTGATTTTTAAATAAGATGAATCAAATGTATATAAAAATTGAACTATATCTCCAAACAATGCATCTTTAATAATAGATTTATTAGATTCCCAAACTATATTAGGGCACAATGGTGGAGTGAGGAAAAGAGGAGGGAGAGGGTGAGGAAGAAGGTGAGGATAGTGAGGAGGAAGGTGAGGGTGGAATTGGTGTCAGAGTTAGAAAGGTAAGTGAGGATGGTAATAGAAGTGGAGCCATGGGGTGAAGGCAATCTAAAAGAACATATGTTGGCTTGTCAAGGGGTGTTGGGGAAATTTTAGAGGTTGGCCAGGTTTATAAAATTATTGCTAAAATCTAAAAAATAAAAAAGACTTGTAGGAGTGATGTGTGTGGAGTGATTTGGGGGAGGATTGGTGCTTTCGAAAGTGGCTTCCACTAATAAGAAGCTAGTGTATTCAGATTGTCTTAATGCATCAAACCCTTATCATTTTTGCGATGAGTTTTATAAATATAATATCCTACAATCTAACCCTATTTATCCTCCTCAACCAGTTAATAGGAAATATTTTTTAAATTTGGGTGTTGGAGGGAATAAAATTTATGTGGATTTTATTAAGGTAAGGGTTGATTTAATGGAGCATCAACAACATTGTTTTAAACTTGGATTTATTGAGGATGTTCTACTAATCTTTTCCAAGGACCCTTTGGTGTTTGAGGTTATTGAGGAAGAGATTTTAGTGATTGATAAGAAGTTTGGTGGTAGATATATTATCTATAGATGCATGGGGAAAAGACCATCCTGGGAAGATCTTATTGTTTGGTCCAAAGCCGAATGGCCAAAACTCGAATACTTTTCCTTTTCTTGGATTTCAAATGGTTTTTTCTTAATTAACCTCCAATCAGTGGAGGACAGTGACTTCATTTGTGATAATGGTCGATGGTTTGTTGGTAATATTGGGATTTTTATGTGTTCCTAGACCCCCTTTTTTGATCTAGCTAAAGCATTAATTTTGAAAGCATTAGTTTGGGTCAGGCTTTACAATATAATGTTGGTCATGAGAGATATCAAACAACTTTAACAATTGGCATCAAAATTTGGGGAATTTTTGAAAATTTATCAAAATTTGGATTCTCATACAAGATTTGTAAGGGTTTATGTTTTGGAAGAATTCTCTAAACCTTTCCATCACTCTATTAAGATTATGTCGTCTATTGGTTCATGGCTACAATTTGCTAATTTCAAAGGGATGCCTTTGTAATGAAATTACTTCAAGAATTAAGTATAACAGTAGAATTATATCCAAATATTATTGAAATATATCCTGATAATAGATAAGCCACTTCGAGGGGGAAACCTCCATAAGCTTCAATAAGAGCAGAATTCACAATATGATGATAAATGATTACCCACTACCTCTTATATATAGTCTATCTAGGCCATGGTTACTCCATAGGCTGACCTACTAATCAAAAGAAAGCATAGATAAATGTAATATAATGTCAAGGAGGGATAAGTAAGCCACAAGTCGGCTAATACTATCCTCATACGTGTGATAGGTTAGGGGCGTAGCATGCCCTTCCCCTTCAAACCAATGTTGTCCTCAACGTTGAACAACTCTGGATGTTGTTGCAAAAAATCTTCACCTTCCCAAGTTGCATCTTCACTGCTTTGGTTTTTCCACTTGATCAAATATTCCCTAATCTCTCTAGTTCTCAACCTCTTAGTACGTGTTTGGAGGATCTTCTTTGGTTCTAAAATGACTCATCCTTCTTCATCTAGTTCTAGGAGCTCTATTTGGGTGGAAAATTTCTGTCCAATGACCTTCTTCAAACAAAAAACATGAAATACTGGGTGTATGTGAGATGAATAAGGTAACTCAAACTTGTAAGCCACACGTCTAATTTTTTGTAGAACCTGATAAGGGACATAATACTTAGGAGCAAGTTTGTTGTCCTTTTTCTATTGCTTCAAGGACATCTACTTGTAAGGTTGCAAATGAACAAATACCCAATCACCCACCTCAAAATTTCACTCACTACGGTGTTGATTTGCTTATTGCTTCATCCTATTTTGTGATAAGGCCAAATTCTCTCTCAAACTAGCCAAAACCTCTTGTTGATGTTGAATGTGCTCTTCCACATCTCGAACCTTGGTGTGCACCTTTAATGAAGAAGTGATGGAAGGTGGATGGTAACCATATAGTGCTAAAAATGGAGACATTTTAGAAGAGGTATGGAAAGATGTGTTATACCACCATTCTACAAGTGATAACCATTTAACCCAATGTTCTTGTTTATCTGATACAAAACAACAGAGATACCCCTCTAAACATTTGTTAACCACTTTAGTTTGTCCATCAAATTGGGGGTGGTAAGATGAGCTATGAGCTAGCTAAGTACCCAAACAAGAAAATAGTTCAGTCCAAAAATTACTAGTGAAAATAGGATCATGATCACTTACAATTATTTTTGGGGTCCCATGTAATTTGAGAACTGCTTCCATATAAATAGCCGCAATTGTACTTGCTGAAAATGGGTGTGAGAGAGCACAAAATTGGGTATATTTTGTAAGCCTATCCACAATGACCAAAATACCATTCTTACCTTCAGAACAAGGCAACCCAGTGATGAAATCCATGGAAACCTCCTCCCACCTTTGACTAGGAATTGTTAACGGTTGTAACAAACCTGGGGTCTTAATTGTTTCACCTTTATTCTATTGGCATATCAAGCATTCTTCCACAAAATTTTGTACATCTCCCTTGAGTCCTTCCCAAAATAATTCTTTCTTAATTCTATGATAAGTTTTCAAGAACCCTGAGTGTCCCCCAATTGGAGATGCATGCAACTCTACAAGAATCTTATGCTTAAGCTCTGAATTTTTGCACAAGTATAACCTACCCTTATCCCATATGACAATACCTTTCCATTCAAATTTGTCAGAGGATAAATTACCTTGCTAGAGATTCTGAATCAGAACTTGTGTATCCTTGTCTTGCTCCCATTCTAACCTAGCTTCATCCACCCAATCTGCTTGCAATATGGACATTACACAAAGTAATGCTTCTGTGGATGCATCCCATTTGGATAGTGCATCTGCTACTACATTATCTTTACCCTTCTTGTAAATGATTTAAAAATCATAACCCAAAATTTTGGTTACCCATTTTTGTTGTTCCTCAGATGATAATCTTTGCTCCAAAAATTATTTGAGACTATCATGATCCATTTTCACCTTAAAGTGTCTACCCATTAGATAAGGCCTCCATTGTTTAACTGCATGAAGAATAGCCATCATTTCTTTCTCATAGATAGGTTTTTGTAGATTCTTACCTTTGAATTGATGACTTTCAAATGCAATGGGTCTTCCTTCCTGCATTAGTACTGCCCCCAATCCAGACCCAAAAGCATCACATTCAATAGTGAATGTTTGTGAGAAGTTTGGAGTAGCCAAAACTGGAGTGGTGCACATAGTTACTTTTAGTTTCTTAAATGCTTTGGTGGCATCATCATTCTAATGGAAAGAATCCTTCTTTAGCAATGCAGTGAGTGGAGCTACTATGCTGCCATAGCCTTTCACAAATCTTCTATAGTAACCTGTTAGTCCAAGGAACCCTCGAAGGTTTTTGAGAGTTTTTGGCATGGGCCATTCCATTATCACTTTGATCTTCTGGGGATAAAATTTGACCCCTTCATGGGACACAATGTGACTGAGGTACTCTACCTCTTATACTCCAAAAGCACATTTAGATGGCTTCACATAAAGTTGGTGCTTCTCCAAAACTATCAACATCTATTTTACATGTTGCAAATGTGCTTCCTATGTCTGACTATAAATCAATATGTCATCAAAGAAAACTAGCACAAACTTCCCTAAAAAAGGCCTAAAAATAGTGTTCATCAAGCTCTAAAAAGTAGATGGTGCATTTGTAAGACCAAAGGGAATTACCAAAAACTCATAATGGCCCTCATGTGTTCTAAAAGTAGTTTTGTGAACATCTTCATCCTTGATTCTAATTTGATGGTACCCTGAGCGAAGATCCAATTTTGTGAAATAATTAGCACCATGAAACTCATCAAGTAAATCATCAATTACTAGAATAGGAAACTTATTATTGATGGTGTACTTGTTGAGTTCCTTATAATTTAGGCACATCCTCCATGTGTCATCCTTCTTCCGCACCATGACCACTGGTGATGAATATGCACTTTGGCTATGCTTAATGATCCATGCCTCCAGCATCTCATGGACCATCTTTTCAATTTCACTCTTTTGTGCATATGGATATCTACATAGTCTGATATTTGGTGGTTGACTACCTGGAATTAGTTGAATGGCATGATAATGTTCTCTTTTTGGTGGTAGTCCTTTTGGCATGGCCCCAAAAATAGATGAGTGGTCTTCAAGAATTATTTGTAGATCAAGATGTGTAGATACTTGTGTGGGTTGAACTTCTATGGAGCGTAATTGTGAAATAATTCCATCTGCCCCCTTTTTTAGCATCTTGGTAATCTGATGTGATCTAATCAATTGTGGAGATTTTGCATGTAATCCATGTAATTCAATTTTCTTACCTTCAGAATGAAAGTGCATGAATAGTTCTTGGAAGTTCATCTCAATGGTACCTAAGGTTGTGAGCCATTAGACTCCCAAAACAATGTCTGTGTTACCCATGGGAATAACAAACATAAGAGAGTTGAGATTGTACCCACCCATAGTAAGCTTAATACTATGGCATTTGCCTAAATAATTAATTGTGCCACCATCTGCAATCATGACTTGAAATTCTGGTGATGGGTAGATGAAACAGTTCAATTGAGTGGCCAACTTATGGTTTATAAAGTTGTGTGCTCCCTAAATCAATCAGCACTGTCACCTTATGTTTCTTGAGGAAACCCACCACCTTAAGAGTTTGTGGAGTGCTAATACTTGCAAGTGCATGACAAGAGATTGTAGGTTAGGAATCTTTAGGTACCTCCTCTATATCTTCCTCATCATCATTAGAGGCATCATCTGCTTCTTCATCTTCATTTGGTCCCTCAATGTAGAATAACTTCTTCTCAACACATCTATGTCCTTTACTCCACTTGCTATCATAACCAAAACATAATCCTTTTGCATGCTTTTCTTCAATTTGCTGAGGGGTCAATCTAGTAGGTGGAGGAAATGTTGGTGACGATATGTTACGATCTTTGAAGTGAGTGAATGGCTACTTCTTGTTGGCTATGAATTTTTCTTCAGCTCTACGTGCTAGGCTAATAGAATCAAAAATATTAAGTGGATTAAACATGCATACTTTATGTTGAATGTGGTCTTTGAGTCCACCCAAAAATAGGTCATTCAAGTTTGCTTCAAAAATTGTCTCCACACGTAAGGATAGGTTCTAAAAATGATGAATATAATCCTTGACAGAGGCAGTTTATCACAATTTTGCCAGTTGGCTGAAGTAATTCTCTGTCACACTATTGCCATAGTGTAATTGTAGCTCCTTTGTAAAAACTGACCAGGTGACATTGAGAGTCATCTTTTTATTTTGAGCACACAACCATCGATACCAAATGAATTGATTAGGTTCAAGATACAAGGATGCCATGGTAACCTTCTATCCACTTGGAATTTGATGTAGGTCAAAAAAACTCTCAATTTGGTTCATCCAATTGAGTGGATCTTTTCCATCAAATTTGCACATATCCACCTTTGGTAATAGGTTCCTTTGTGGCCATGGAGTTAGATTTGAAGTAGACTGGCTAGGAGAACCACCCTGGTAGGTTTGTGAAATAGAGTTAGCTTGATGATTTGACTGATTAATGTTCAAATCCGTGATGATATCTCCCAAACTATCTTGTATGGATTGCATATTAGATTGTATGTCTTGCACCTCACTCTGAATGCCTTGCACACTATAGTCAAGCTGGCTCACTTTCTAATCTATGTCAAAAAACCCTGGTAAAAAGGGTCTATTACATCCCCCTTCTGACTCCATCTCTTCTTTGTTATAATTTTTACCTGGAGTTTCAGCACCCTTCCCTCGGCCCCGAGTTTGTGGACCTACCATAAAAGGGTTTTATGATGTCGACCCTTATTGACACTTTTGACCCAACTTTGACCAAGTGATTTTGGAATTATGTCGGCCTAAAATAAAAATATACAAAGAACATACCATATCCAAATTTTTATAAGCTTTCCAAAAATGTAAATAACTCAAAAAAATTCTTTGAATTGCGCACTATAGAGCAATTTTATGAAAAACCATAAAATAGCGATAATTTTTTAAAAATAAATCCAAATGAGCTGAAATTTGAAGGGAAGCTTAATTTTATTATTTCTCACCTCAAGTAAAAATTTTTTAGATAAATTAACAACCATTTTTTATATATCACAAAATTTAAAAATTTAGTGTTTCACCCACAAGATTGCCCAAATCGCAGCTCTAATACCACTTGTAATGAAATTACTTCAAGAATTAAGTATAACAACAAAATTATATCCAAATATGACTGAAATATATCTAAATACATGATAATAGATAAGCCACTTCGAGGGGGCAACCTCCACAAGCTTCAATAAGAGCAGAATTCACAATATGATGATAAATGATTACCCACTACCTCCTATATATAGTCTATCTAGGCCATGGTTACTCCATAGGCCGACCTAATAATCAAAATAAAGCATAGATAAATGTAATATAATGTCAAGGAGGGATAAGTAAGCCATAAGTCGGCTAATACTATCCTCATACATGTGATAGGTTAGGGGCGTAACAGCATTTTAGGTGCTTCAAATGCAATTACTTATGGCACAAAAAGGTGGAATGCACTAAGATTGTTAAAAAAAGAAGTTATTCTTGTATAAAGATATGGGCAAGAAATATTGGCTACCCCAATTCTAATCTTATGCTTAATTTTCAAAAATTACCTGTTTTTGGTTTTCCTCCTCCTCAGGTGGATAAGAGTGTTGATGAATTTTTTGTTGGTATCAAGGAGAGGGAGGCTCTTCTTCCTTCCCAAAATGCCTTGGATCCTTTGTTGGGTGATGTTATGGTATGTGGGTGCTCCCCTTGTGGGGTTTTAGGGATTGATTCTCAGTTGGATTATCAATATGATCAGCTTAATCCTTCATGTGCAAAAGAAGGGTTTGGAAATTCAAAGTCCTGAGGGATTACATTCCATCCATAGATCTTCCTAAAATTATGTAAAATGGGTAGCTTTTCCCTTACATCAAGGAGGATTATTTTTAGAGGTTTCAGGGTCTAAGCAAGAAGAAGGTGTTGTGGTAGTGGTTGATTATGAGGAGGAGGAAATAGAGATTTTTGGTTCCAAATAAGTCTTGATGATAACACAAAGCACTTGTTCTCTTTCCAAACCAACTTATGGTAAGAAAATTTGCAATAGAGTTAGGAAGTCTAAGAAAAATTATTGCAATTAGATGCTTTGAATTCTATTGATAGAGAAACTCACTAATCCTTAGAAGCACTCTTGTCAAGTAGGGAGAGAATAAATCTTGTGGCTCGAGGTTGAGTGATTCCTGGTTGGTTTCTTGGTTTCTCCTTTTAGGTCTTCAATGATGGGTGAGGCTTCTTTTGGTTAGGAGGATCTTTGGTTCTATTTTTCCAAAATGCTTTAATGTTATTTCTTGGTCTTTTTGTTCTTCGGGGACTAGGCCCCTTGTTGTGCCCTAGATCTAATTAAATCTCCATTCAAATGCCTATATCAATCCCAAAAAAGAAAAAAACAAAGAATAAAAACAAAAAAATATTTCGTAGGACCTTCACATGCATTTTCCTTTTTTCATTCAAACAAGATAGGAGAGGAAGTAGTGCATGCATTTTGATCATTAGAAGTTAGAGAGAGAGGAATACTTTCAATTGAGTGATCCAAATAAGGAACAAAATTTTCAACATTGGCATAATTTTGAAAAGAGGAAACACATCCATCCTTTTCAACTTTTGCATCATTGGAAATAGGAGAAGAACATTCAACTCTTTCAACATTTGCATCATTGGGAAGAGAAGAGGGGAATTCAATTTTTGATTCATCTAGAGAATGTATGCATGAATTTTTTGGACTTTCAACAACATGAATTCTAACTTTGTGCATGTCTATTATATCATCCTTATTTGAGGATGGCACTAACAAAATTGATCATTTAAATTTTTTTAGGCCTTTCATCATTGGAAAATGAATAAATAGGAGAGATATGCTCCTTATATTCACATTAAAGAGGAATAAAATCACACTCATAACCATATTAAATCATCCTATGATTGTAAACATATTCATTTAGACTTGCATTTGGATCATTAGTTTTTTCATTAGCATATATATTAGCAAAAGATGAGGATCAAGCACTTTTTTGAGATGTCATAAGATTATCATATGTAATGCATTGGTCATTGGGAATATTAAACTAGTGATCCAAAAAATAGGGCTTCCTAGGGTTTATTGTAGAAGTAAACATGGTGAGGAAGGCTAAAAATTTGGAAGATAAAGGAGGAAAATAATGCCTATGGAAAAATAGAAGAAAATATTACTTAAGTTATGCCCTTGCAACAAATCAAATCTGAAAAAAATAACAACAATGAAAACTATTTTTTTAGGATAAGACAAAACCCTAGATTGTAATATAAGGTTTGGTTCAAATAAGTTAGAGGATGGGTTCAACAAATGTTTAACCCCAAATTGATATGGGTTAATATATTATAGGGTTAAGAATATAGAAATGAATAAGAGTAAGGGTGATAAATAGATCTATAGTAAGCTAATTAATTTGCAGACTCAGATAAATAATATTCTAAATTTATATGCTAAAAATAAAAAAACATATCTGTTTATTGATATTATAATGAATTCAAAATAATAGTACTTAGATGATTGACTATGTGCATGTATATCTAATATGGAATAGGTTGAAACTAGACTGGATCTGGATTTTGGATCGATAATCAAATTCAATAAATTTACATTTTATGGGCTTGAACACTTGCATTACATATAGATAGTTACATTAACACTAGTGTTTGAGTTGGATATAGGTGTAAAGTATGCAATATCAACTGGATCTGAGTATGACCACCTAGAGTCTTTTAGTTTTTATCACCTTTTCTCTAGTGTGTTCATATCTTGTGCATAGGCTATCACTCTTTGTCAAATGATCAAACCATAGCTTCCTCACCCTTATAGTGACCATGGAAAAAATGAGTTAATGGGGACAAAGTGTTGAGTTTCCTCAAATACCCCTCCATCAATGAGTGTTTCCTACATATCTGATAATCTGAAGAGGGCCTTAGACTTATGTAGTTCTCAACTATTTGTTAGCTTATGTGTGCATAAGGATACAACGTGTGATAAGCAAGTACATAGAGTGACCTAGTTTATTATTTAGAAATTATGGACCATATAATGCTCCTTCCATACTTTAGACCTATAGATAGGTTATTCCTATGACTGATATTCAAATAAGATAAAATAGGGAAGTTTTGCTCACTTGAGTGCTTGATTAAGTGCTTTTGGTAAGTTGCCTTGTAAGTTGTTAGGTCTGTTCTAGTGAGGAATGAATGAGGACTGATCTTATACATATACCTTTCATTTTAGAAATATCTCACATTAAATCACTTAAGTTAACCTTTAGGATATGTTTAATTTAAAAATTTGATGACTTTAGGGCACTAAACACTTAGTTTGGCACATGACACTAGCGTTGAAATAGGCATCTAATTGGGACATGAGTGTTTAGGAAGCGATAAAATAGGTATATGTCCAAAAATCATAAAGGATGATAATAATTAAGTTTATATCATTTTGATCAGTACAAAAGGCATGGTCATCATAAGAACATACAATTGGACTAAGAGATAAGCAATAAGCACAAGAGATAGCAGATGCGAGCATTTCAATAGTAGGAGGGTCTTAAAATTGAAGGGTACAACCATGATAAGTAATTTCCAAGTATACAAGATTGAGGTGTTATATAATTCAAATTGTTAAGGTGTGGAGCTAAAAGCTTCAACTGTTTGCAGACACAAGAAAAGGATGTTGAAGAACCAGAGCCACCGGCGTTGGCAGTATGACCGACATCAGACGTCAAAACAGTGGAGAAGGAGACCGGCGATGGCAGAGAGTCGACCGACATCGGTAGCACCAGACAAGCAGGGACTGGCGTCGGTTGCCTGTGTATTTCCAGAACTGCTGTTGATGAATAGTCAGTTAAGTGAAGTGAGTGTTTGCATGTCAAACAACTAATTATAGTCACGAGCTACATGTCTAATTATTGTAACTAGAGTTCTATTTTTGTAAGCATGGGATCCTATTTAAAGACCCATAAGGCATGTATTGTAATCATTCTAAGGCAAGTAAAAGCATTGAAGCTAACAAGGTCAAGGAGATCAGTTGAAGCATTCAAGGAGGGATAGCAACTCAGGCTTTAGAGTTGTTGTGTTGAGTAAGAGAGAGAGGGAAGAAGGTCTTGAGGTGTGGCAAGCCTTTGAGGTGGAGGAAGAAGTGGCATCTTCCTTATTGTATTTTCTTCTAGTAATATTTAATACAAGAGTGTGTATTGTCTCTCAAATTCTTTGTTGTATCAAGTTTCTAGCTACTTTATCATTCTGGTATAATTCCGTGTTTAATTGCTAATACGAGAAGTAATCATATGTGCTCTAATTGGTAGAGCTAGATCCCCTAACAAGTGGTATCAGAGCTATGGTTTGCAGGAAGCAGGGTATTGTTTTTTGATTACAGGTCATTCACAGAGTTTTCTGATTGAGTGGGAGTTCAGCAATGGCAGAAGAAAGTAGACTACGAATGGAGAAGTTTAACGACAAGAATTATCAACATTGGAGGATGCAGATTGAGGACTATCTATATCAGAAGGATTTGTACTTACCGTTGGGTGGGGTTGCATGCAAGCCCACAGATATGAAGGATGAAGAATGGAACGTTCTTGATCGGAAGGCTCTAGGTTCCATAAGGTTGAGCCTTGCATCGTCTGTGATTTCCAGCTTATCACAGTGCAAGACAATGGAAGAGTTGATAAAGTCCTTGGCAAATTTATACGAAAAGCCCTCGGCTTCTAATAAGGTATATCTTATGAAGCAGCTATTTACTTTGCAAATGCAGGAAGGTGGATCGGTACATACTCATCTCAGTGATTTCCATGGTTTGGTAAACCAACTAGCTTCAGTCAATATTGCTTTTGATGATGAAGTAAAGGCTCTCTTGATTTTATGTTCTTTGCCTGAAAGTTGGGACGGTTTGGTTATGGCAGTAAGTAATTCTGCATCTGCTTCTAAAATCTTAAAAGTTGATGATGTTGTGAGTGTGATCTTGAATGAAGAAATACATAGGAGAAGCACAGGTGAATCATCAGGGAATGCTCTAAGTGTAGAAAGCAGGGGAAGGCAAAGGGAGAAGGTTGAGCAAGGGAAATCAAGGTCAGGAAGGAGATCCGAGTCTAAAGGTATTACCTGCTGGTTTTGTGGAAAGAAAGGACATATGAAGGAGTGTTGGTTGAGAGATAAAGAAAATCAACATGCAGGTATGGAAGAAGCAAAGGATGCAAATATTGTGATGCAAGACGCTCTCATACTTTCTTCGGATAGTTAGGTAGGATCATGGATTTTAGATTCTGGTTCATCTTTTCATGCATCCCCAAATAGAGATTTGTTCTATGAGTATGAACAGGGAGATTTTGGAGTGCTCTATTTAGGGGATGGTACGCCTTGTCAGATAGTTGGCAAAGGGAAAGTGCAGCTGAGATTGCAGATTGACAACACATGGGTGTTGAAAGAGGTCATGCATGTTCCAATTCTAAAGCAGAGTCTGATTTTTGTAGGAAGGTTGGGAGATGAGGGACGCACAATAACCCTCACAGCAGATTCTTGGAAGGTTACCAAGGGAGCACTTGTTCTAGCAAGAGGTAAGAAAGTAGGTACTCTTTATCTACCTACTTGTATTACTGATTCTACTTCTGGTGTATATTCAAAGATGTGGCCTAATAGGCTTGGTCACAAGAATAGGAAGGGAATGGAAGTTCTTGATTCAAAAGGTATGTGTTTAAATTTGGAAAGCATAAATACAGTTCATTGCAGAAAGAGGAAATTTGATGCTTTTGATAGGAACAAAGAAGCCTTGGTGTTTATGGAGGAGATGAAGGACAGAGATCAGCCACAGGTGCTGAATAAATCTGAGCAGGGCAGCATGGACAAAGGTTTGATCCAAGAAGAGCTCGCAGATGAAAATTTCATCACTTACAGGAACACACAGACACCGATGTCGATTGCTTGGCACCGACATCAGTCATCCAGATACCGACATCAGTCATGTGCAGACCAGCAGGGTCAGTAGGTCAGATAGGAGAAGTCTGACGTTGGTCATAAGGACCGATGTCGGCAGGAGGGACACCTACGTCGGCCAGGGAAACGACGTCGACAGTCAGGGTCAGTGCAGGGAATCGACATCGGTCGGGAGCAGACTAGGAGATGGTCGATATCGATCACTGGAACGGATGTTGGGTGGATCTATAAGTCTCAAACACCCATGTGGAGGTCAGGAAAGGTATGTGAACCTCATATTCATTGTTCACCTTCTTTATATTGCTTACTGATAGTCATGAACTAGGAAGATGGAATAAGCAATGCAGGTAGAATCCAGAAACAGTGGGAGCTTGGCATGGATGAGGAGTGTGAGTCCTTGGAGAACCAAATAGGTATTTGTTGGTAGTGTTGTCAGCTAGAAGAAAGCACTGGATAGAGGGATGGATTCCTGTTTTAGAGAAGAGAGTGGATGGACACATGAGACAGAAGGCTATGGTTTATGGTCTTGAGTATGATGTAGAACAATGGAGGTTTGACCATTGTATTTTATCTTTACCAGGTTGGATAATATTAGCTACATTATCCTGTTACTGTATTATGTTACTTGTTGCAGGGTTTCATATACAGGGAGTTTTTTCTGAGCTAAGGGTAGAGTTGGTTCAGAAGTGTGTCATGGAGAATTTGGGAGCAACAAAATTCTTGTGGCATAAGATACAAGTATCGCATCACAGGTTTGCGTGGTGGTTGGTCTTCAAGAGTGATGTTGAAGAGGGATACAGAGCCTAAGGAACAAAATAGATGGTGTATAGGTACAAGTATAAGTTGTAGCTGTTTATCTCCAAGTGGAAGATTGTTAAGGTGTGGAGCTAAAAGCTTCAACTGTTTGCAGACACAAGAAAAGGATGCTGAAGAACCAGAGCCACCGACATCGGTAGTATGACTGATGTTGGTCAGATGCAGTGGAGAAGGAGACCGGCAACGGCAGAGAGTCAGCCGACGTCGGTAGCACCAAACAAGCAGGGACCGACGTCGGTCACCTGTGTATTTCCAGAACTACTGTTGACAAACAGTCAGTTAAGTGAAGCGAGTGTTTGCATGTCAAAGGACTAATTATAGTCACGAGCTGCGTGTCTAATTATTGTAACTAGAGTTCTATTTTTGTAAGCATGGGATCCTATTTAAAGACCCATAAGGCATGTATTGTAATCATTCTAAGGCAAGTAAAAGCATTGAAGCTAGCAAGGTCAAGGAGATCAGCTGAAGCATTCAAGGAGGGATAGCAACTCAGGCTTTAGAGTTGTTGTGTTGAGCAAGAGAGAGAGGGAAGAAGGTCTTGAGGTGTGGCAAGCCTTTGAGGTGGATGAAGAAGTGGCATCTTCCTTATTGTATTTTCTTCTAGTAATATTTAATACAAGAGTGTGTATTGTCTCTCAAATTCTTTGCTGTATCAAGTTTCTAGCTACTTTATCATTCTGGTATAATTTCATGTTTAATTGCTAATACGAGAAGTAATCATATGTGCTCTAATTGGTGGAGCTAGATCCCTTGACGTGTATATAGTATTCCACAAGGTCAATAGGAATGAATTTGTAGTTTAAACTCAAAAATTACCCAATACATTAGATCTTAAAAATTGAGCCTCAAGGTATACAATTATCATGTTAGCCCCAAATCCAATAGGTTCTTACCACCAATAAATAAAAAATAAACATATACAACATAGAGCTACGTAAAACTTAATACTCTTTTATGATTGATAACAAATCATTGGGCCATAAAACATTGAAAAAGCAAAAACCACTATTTTGCTATCAACATATCAAGGCAATAGTGGTCCAACCTCTAAGTGTAAGGTCAAATAATTGGATGCTTTTATGATGCATGGGACATGAATTATTTAATAAAGCAGACATTTATTGACAAGACCAAATTAAAAAAATGAGTAATGTAAAACTAGGCATAAGATTGTTTAGAAACCAATGAAAATAAAATAAGTCTAAAAATTGATTACATAGAAAAGAGGCGCTCTTTCGATGAAGAACATTTATTAGTTCCATTGTTAGATAAAACATTATTTATTTTTGTGACTCTAACTTTTATTAATTTTGTTAATCTAACATAGACGTTAATTTTTATTTCAATGATTGGTATGCAAAGTTTACCCTTTGTCGAGACTATAAAAACACAAATTTATATATCACCACCAATTATATGGGCCATTACCAATGAGGTAGGTGAGCCAAAGTCAACATTAATTAAAAATGTGGTCTCTTGTTTTTAAACAAACTTTAAGAAGTAATGATATACTTAGATGACATATAAATATTTAATAAATTTTACTCATACACCATGATTTTGGGTGCCATCTGCTTTACCGACCACCTTAAAAGCTCATTTCAATGTGATCATACCTCCCAAATAGTACCAATAACCATGCCTCGTTCTATGGCAAAGAAGCATCATCAAATACATGTCAACTATGGATCCACCACATACCATTTTATTCTTTAATGAGTTGCTTACATAACTGCATTTCATCCATCGATATAATTATCATGCAAAGAGATTCAAAAGATAAATAATTAATCATTCTCATCAAATAACACAATATTGAAATTAAGATGATTGCTCATCTTATAGACCAAAACATGTGTATTTATAGACAAATTGAATTCAAATTAGGACCCTATTATCACCCAAAGTAACCTCCAATGGTTAGAAAAGTGAAAAAAAAGAAACAACAAACAAGGTCACTTAAGTCAAAAAGACTCACCAAAAAGGGTACCAGGAGCATCTATACATAATTTATATGCCCTAGGAGTGTATAAACACTTTGTAAAAGGGTTCAACCAAAGGGAGATATTGGGAGAAAGAAGTCAATGATACAGGGGAGCTTGGGAGAGGGATTGACGACCAATAATAGATAAATACATAGAGATGTTAAATTTATAATTAAATACATGACCTAATTAATACATAAATTTTTGTAAGTATGGGATAAATTTCACATTCAACTCTATCCTCCAGGTAAAAATTTTATGATGGAAATCCTGTCAACATTGCCCTTCAAAAGATATAACTATTTATCTTTAAATAAGAAAACAACAAAATATTAAATATATATTTACTTTAAACTAAATTAACATACTTATAATTATTCAAAAATATTGATGGCCCACCAACATGTTCCCCTTTCATTGAATGTAGTGTTTGAAAAATTAAATCATAATTTATCTTTAAAAAGACAAAAAACATTCATATGAGTGTTTTACATGTTTTTGAATTAATGTGGTATATTAACCCCTAATTAGATATAACTGTGTAAATTAAATAATATTGAAAATATATATAATAAAGTAAAAATCTAAATGTATAAGCTTGAAACTTAACTAACAATATACTTGTTGATATATAATGTACAACAAAAGGATAAGACACTTAGCAGTTCACTGTACTGTATAGGACTGAGAATACACGCTTATGGTAAGAAAGGAGGAAGACTAAATTTTGAGCCTCTTAGATAATGAGCTAGATATTTTACCCTATTTTTGATAAAACACAATAAATTATATTTGATTATATATGAGTAAAAGTATAAATATCAAAATGTTAAAGATATACAATATTTATCTATTCTAATTTTGACAAAATGCTAAGTATGGAAAGTTGATATTTTGGAAAGTAATCATATGAAATATACTTAGCCTGCACATTGATTTTTGATGACTAATCTGACTATCTATAATTAAAAAATAGAAGAAGATGTGACTATGCAGGTTCAAGAATAAGTACACAAACATAAACAAAATCTGGACAAGTCTATTGTAAGTGGATAGTGGTACAACACACTCGAGTTTGTTGATCATGGACTTATCCCAATTGACTATGATAGGTTGCTAATAGGAAAAGCTAGAGAAAGAAAGAATCTAGAAATGACAGATCAAAGGCATAATTAGACGATATTTTTGGACATGAACATGGTATCTGGACACAGTGTGCCCAAGTTTGTTGACCATAAACTTGTCTCGATTGACTATACATAAAAATTAGTAGTTTTGTCAATTGCATCAGTTATGCCTATAAATGTTAAGTAATTTCAGATATAACACATATGTTTGACCTCATAGAAATCATTATTTGTCTTCTCTTATCTTTGAAACCCTTAAGGCACTTTGATAGTTTAAAAACTTGAAAAAAAAGAGGGGAGTGTAATTGGATAATTTGACCTCAATCATTCCCTTCATGGTTGATCACTACCCATATAGCCAATATT
The DNA here is from genome assembly GCA_037957365.1 of Torreya grandis. Taxonomy (NCBI): domain Eukaryota; kingdom Viridiplantae; phylum Streptophyta; class Pinopsida; order Cupressales; family Taxaceae; genus Torreya; species Torreya grandis. The sequence goes on along the minus strand of JARHVA010000402.1, from coordinate 2,138,236 downwards.
CCAGGGAGGGAAATCAGGCTCACATAATTCTCCCACTTAAAGTGAATGTGTGATTGTACTCCTTTTGACTACATGCATACAACTAGAAGATGGATTTGATACTTGACATTGATAGCCCTTGACTTGCTTTAAAAGGATTTTGACTTGGTTTATGACTTCTCCTAGTGAATAATGCATAATTTGGGTAAAATAGGGTATATTTTCTCATCGTGTAGAAGTGTTTATGCTTTAACCAAGTAAATAATAAGTGGAAAAAATGAATCTCTTGATATGTATTTATAGGTGAACCTTCTAATAGTTTCCTTTATCCAACCTATGAAATGTGTGGGAAGACCCAAAATATTTATTCTAAATTTCAAAACTGTAGAGTAGATTACGAGATTTGATTAGTCAAGCATTAGTCAATAAAATAAAGAGAAATGCATAAAGAGCTAAACAAAGCAAGCCAAACTATTCATGTAGGGTTTGTAAATGATATCAAGAAATAAATGAAAGACAACAATAAACCTTTACCTTCCCAAGTGATTCCACCATCCAAAGGTGGCTCCAAGTGTGTTCTATCCTTGATCTAGAGCTCTTGTCTTTGTCAATAATGGCTTCTTTGCTTCTCCATTATCTCAAGAACATTATGCAAAACTTAGGCTCATGATCTAAACTATCTATTTTGCCTATCAATGAAGCTAATCCAAATGCAAATAACACAATAATCAAAACACAAATGACTTGTGGAGAGATTTTAGCATTATAAGTTTACACAATTTAGGCTTTAAAATGGTAGTGTGAAGCCTTTTATTTATAGATTTTTGAGATTGGTCAGGATCAACCATGACCGTCCATCTCAAGATTGAGATGTGTGGTCATGAATTAATCTAATATTTATAATTAAATCCATATATATCCTCATCATGATTTGGGAAGAAGGGGCATTAATGAGGCATGGGAGATATTAAAGAGGCATGGGAGGCCATAATCATGATATTTGTTGCAATTATGGTTCTTAGATGCCACCCTATAGATGATGTCATTTAGGTGATACAGTTAATAGGAATTAATTTAAAAAAATAAATATTCAATAACCTCCATATAAAATCCACTTAAGCTCTTGATTTGAATTAATTAGCCTTAAATAATACTAATTAATATTTGTGCAATTCTTTGGAAATTGGTCCTCCATTAATCAAAATGGTCAGAAAGTTATATTACTGGGTTGTAATTTGACTCGAGAAGAATTTAAAGGTGATGTTAGATGTGTTGGAATTGTATTCTCATTTAGGATGTTTCTAACATAAAATAAACAAATATATGTGATATGTACTAATGAATTAGAAGAATAGAGTGATACAGAGCACAAAAAGGTGAAATCATCATTTTGACTCAAAATGAATTGATCAAAGTTAGGAATCACATAAAATGCATTACCCCATTTAGGGATACTTTGGCCTAAATTGGCACTTGTAAATGACAAGTTCAAATCATTTAGTGCATTTTAGTGATTTTGACCTAAATTGGGTATTTGAGTGCAATTCGAGTAAGATTCATAATTTTAACACAAATGGTGTTAAGAATTAGATGTATACAAAAACTAGTCATTATTTGGCATGATATGCAATGACCTAAATGGATAGAAACACAATGTGCCTCTTTCCACTTAGCATAAACTTTTCTAGAAAGGTCAAGGACCTGGGTTCTGAGCTAGAGAGAATAGAATGGTGATTTTAAGCATTTTGAAAATTTTACATTAATTTTTTTGTGTAGTGATAATGACAAACAAAGAGTCAATATCACATATAAATAAATAGTTTAGAGGAATGTTAAATAAGATTCATGTATTTGTGCGCAAGTCATGTGGTTTGGAATGTGTCAAGAATTAACATTGTCAAGTATCTATGCCTAGATTTATGTGTCTACATGTCCCTCCCACTTTTATTTTAGTAATAAAATTTCTAAATTAAAGGAGAAAGAATTGAACTTGAGTATATAAAACACACTTTGTCTTTGAGTAGATAATTCAATTTTATAAGGCACTCATTTTAGAAAACCCTTCAATAATGCATGAAATAGTGATTTTGTTCATTTGAAATTTTAAAAAACTAAATTTGAAAAATAAAAAAGAGACCAAGGGAGGAGTACACTTTTATGTAGGTGAAACCAAATTTTCCTATAACCTATAAATGATAACGGATAACCATGCCCCATTGTTGAAGCACTTGGAGAATTTGAATTAATGTAGAACTAAGAGTGATCAAGTCCTAATTTGAATAACTATTAAAGCTCTTAATTTAGAAAGATGCATTATTCTAACTCTCATGAAAGATGAATAATACCAAATGTACTAATCCAAAAAGATGGAACTATGTCAGGTTCATTAGAAGTGATGCAAAGTCTATTGAATGTCACTAGACTCAAACGTACATCAACCCCACAAATTCAAATGACATCATTTAGATGGATCTAGATTTTATACTTGCATGATCAAAATATAATGAAGAATATTCATGCCCCCATCATGACCACATTACTCATAGAATTTGCTTTTGAAATAAATATTTTTATTTTGAATTTGAATATTGAAACTTTGAAAAATCTTGATTTTTTACCATTTTGAAATTTTAAACTTTGAATTTTTAATATTTGAACAACCTTGAGCATGAATGAGTATCATATCGTCTCTGAATATGTGATAATTATATAGAATGTTATGCATATATATGCTTAATTGTAATTATATTTGTAACTTGTACCTTTGATCTTTTAACTACTTTACATATAACCATGCATAGGCTTCAAGTGTGCATGATTATGTGTTTTTAATATTTGACAAATAAGTGCATATGTACGTCATATGCCCCTAAAATTTATATTGATGTTTTAATTTTATCATATATTTGATTTCTAAATCAATTTAAATCTTTTGAATACCTGTATTTTGTTATAAAATATGATTTTGCATTAGTTTGAATCTTTGAAGACCTATCCTATGTATTTGTGAAACTATATTTTATAACTTTGAACCTTTATTCTCTCCCAAATCTACTCATGGAGGTTTATATCTCTGAGACGCACCCAATGTAATGCCTACCTTTTGAGATGAGGGATGTATCTTGCAAGTAACTAATTTCAAAAGAAGAGTTAACTATATCATGTGATAAAATTTTAATCATATAGTAAATATCATCATGTTTGAGAGTATAATATCATATAATTACAATTGTCATTGAAGCATGTATGTAACATATTAAATACAAGGTATACATAGTATCATGCCTAGATAAATTTAATAATTAATCACACAATAAAATAAGCATCTTTGAAATAGACTATGCTCTAAAAGTGCAAGATGAATATCATAACACTACTAATCTAGCTCAGAAAGCACATAAACACAACACATAATTGTCAGGGAAGTCCAAGAACAAACACACCTCTGTTCTGATTCCTCTTGTTGGATCTTGCTCCTCAGAAAGAGCACAGTATGATTACCAAGCACAAGCAATTATAAATGCGAAAATAACCAGAAACACAAATAGCTAGAATTCACCAATAGCACAGAATATGAGAGACAATACACTATCTTGTATTAACACTTTACAGAAAAAGAATACAACAAAGAGCCGCCACACTCTTTCACCTTACAGAGGTTTGCCACACCTCAAGTGTACAGTAATTCTTCTCACACAACACTCTCCTACACAAAAAACGGTCCCAACAACCAACTCACAAACAGAATTGGTGTTCACCTCTCCAACTAGTCAGTAATAACCCTGCCAGTTCACCAAGCACTCAAAAGTACTTCAAGTTGATCTCCCATGAACCTGTAACCTGCAATTCAATAGACCATACTCACATGTAGATCCCCTATGAGCTTGCAACAACCTGCAACTCAATGATCTTACAATGGAAGCAACTTATTTTGCCTTCCTTTCTATCTCATGCCTTAATTACAATACATCCCAATGGGTCTATAAATAGATCCCTAACTCAAACACTAACTTAGACTCTTAATTTAGACAATTATCCTCACAGCCAAAGACTCTAACTGGCCTTTGCATGCAAACACTTCGTTCACTTAACTAACTGTCCATGTAACGAGCAGTTCGGGAACACACAGGCGACTGACGTCGGTCCCTGCTAGTCTGGTTCTGCCGACGTCGGCCGACTCCCTGCCATCGCCGGTGGCCTTCTGCACTGGGTCACGACCGACATCAGTCCTGCTGCCAACGTTGGTGCTCCTGGATCTCAGCAACCTTCTTGTTCCACCTATTTGCAAAGAGTTAAAGCTTTTAGCTCCATAACTCAACAATCTCCCACTTGGAGATAAACAACTGCAACCTGTACTTGTACCTATACTTCATCTAGTTTGTTCCCTTGGCTTTGTATCCCTCCTCAAGATCACTCTTGAAGACCAACCACCACAAACCTGTAGTGTAAAACCTGTCATCCAAATCACCTGCCACATCCACATCTACAACCATGTAGAAATTAACCTGAACCTGCATAGCAAGTGCACCTGCTGCTAGTCCCTGTAGGAATCCACTGAACTGTCCTCCAATGGTTCTCTCTCGGATTGGCTCCAACTTGTGACAACTCCCACTGATTGGGAAAACTCAGGTTTAGTACATACCATGCACTCAACCTCATTATGTGAATCAAGACACCTGTTCATAGAACTGTCCAACCATCGGCATGCTAACCGGTTTCACACAATCATCCTGAAACAAAGTCAACATATGACCTACCATGTCTCTAGAACACACTCATGCCAAAGAATCTTGCTGCTCCCAGATTCTCCATGACATCCACCTGAACTAGCTTTACCTTTAGTTCAGCAATACCTGTATATGTAACCCTGCAACAAGCACATCATACAGAAATAGGATAGTGTAGCTAATACTATCCAACCTGGTAAAGAGAAACACAATGATCAAACCTCCATTGCCCTGCAGCTCATACAAGATCAAATACCCTGATCTTCCATCTCACGAATCCATTTCTGCTCTTCTTTATCTTGAACATCCATTTGTCTCTCAGTGCTTACTTCCAACTGGCCACTCTACCCAAAACACCTGTTTGGTTCTCCTCCAAGGAATCAAATCCTCATCCATGCCTAGCTCCCACTGTTTCCTGGATCTACCTGTTCTGCTTCTTCAACAACTTCCTGGTCCTATGCCATAAGTGAGCAACAAGTAGTGTAAAGAAGGGAAATGATGAATTTAAGAACTTACTTATGCCTTCAGTCCTCCATATGGGCGCTTGAGACTCCATGACAACTTGCTGTCCAGCCAAAATTCGTCTCAGTAACTGATGCCGGTCACATCTCAGTCTGTAGACGACTGAAGTCAGTTTCCTGCGACTGCCACCTTGCCGACATCGGTTTCCCCTGGCCGACGCTGGTCAATATCTGCCCTGAGTCACCGATGTCAGTCTGCACATAGCTGACGTCGGTCCCTGTCTGGACGTCGACGTCAGTTTTCCTGTCGACGTCGGTCTCTATGTTTTTCTTGTGAGACCTGACTTTTTCCCGCGAGCTCTTTTTGGATCAAATCCTTGTCCAAATCACCCTTGCTCTGCTCAGAATTCTTCTGCATCTTGTGCTGAACTCTGTCTATCATCTTCTCCTTAAAAACCAAGGCTTTCCTATTCTTGTCACTAACATCAGGTTCCTCAAGAAACGTTACCTTCTTCTTCTGCATACAGAAACCACGATCCATACCTTCCAAATCCGAAAGCATATCCTTTGACTCAAGAACAAGCATCTCTTTCTTATCTGTGTGACCAAGCCTATCAAGCCACATCTCTGAATCTATAGCTGAAGTAGAAAACCTAGAAAGAGAATCAGTAATACAAGTAGATAGATAAAGCGTACCTACTTTCTTACCTCTAGCTACAACAAGTGTACCCTTGGTAACCTTCCAAGAGTCCGCTGTGAGAGTTACTGTGCAACCCTCATCACCCAAACTTCTAACAGAAATTAAATTCCGCTCTAGAATTGGGACATGCATGACTTCTTTTAACACCCATGTGTTACCTGTCTGCAGTTTTAGCTTCACTTTCCCTTTGCCAACAATCTGACAAGGCTTACCATCCCCTACATAAATTTCTCCAAAATCTCCCTGGACATACTCATGAAAAAATTCCCTGTGTGGGGATGCATGAAAAGAGGCACCAGAATCTAAAACCCAAGATTCTACTTTATCCAAAGAACATACCAGAGCATCCCGTGCAACATAATCTACAACGTCTGCTTCTTCTTCATGTTCTTCATGCTGATCTGTACTTGATCTGCAATCTCTCTTTAAGTGCCCTTGCTTTCCACACTTCCAGCAGGTTATTCTGCCATACCTGGACTTGGATCTCTTGCCTGTCTTGGACCTTGATCTCCCATGCTCTATCTTTTCTCTTTGCCTTCCTCTGCCTTCAACACTCAAAGCATTTCCTGATGATTCACCTATGTTATTCCTGCATATCTCTTCATTCAAGATTACACTCACAACATCATCCACTTTTCAGACTTTTGAAGGAGACACAGTATTAGAAACTGCCATTACCAAACCTTCCCAACTTTCAGGTAATGAACACAAAATTAAGAGAGCTCTAATTTCATCATCAAATACAATATTGACTGAACTTAGTTGGTTTACTAAACCATGGAAATCACTAAGATGGCTATGAACAAATCCACCTTCCAACATTTGCAAATTAAATAAATGCTTCATAAGAAATACCTTATTAGAAGCTGAGGGTTTTTCATATAAATTTGCCAAAGATTCCATCAACTCCACCGTTGTCTTACACTGTGATAAGCTGGAAATCACAGATGATGCAAGACTCAATCTAATAGATCCCAGAGCCTTCCGATCAAGAACCTCCCATTCTTCATCTTTCATATCTGAGGGTTTGCAAGTAACCCCTCCCAACGGTAAGTACAAATCTTTTTGATATAGATAATCCTCAATCTGCATCCTCCATAATTGGTAGTTCTTGCCATTAAACTTTTCCATCCGTAGCTTACTGTCTTCTGTCATTGCTCAACTCCCACTCAAATAGAAACCCTGTGAGTACCTGTAATCAAAACACACTAACCAGATCTAATCCAATATGTTAGTATCCCAACCAAAAGCTCTGATACCACTTGTTAGGGAAGTCCAAGAACAAACACACCTCTGTTCTGATTCCTCTTGTTGGATCTTGCTCCTCAAAAAGAGCATAGTATGATTACCAAGCACAAGCAATTATAAATGCGGAAATAACCAGAAACACAAATAGCTAGAATTCACCAATAGCACAGAATATGAGAGACAATACACTATCTTATATTAACACTTTATAGAAAAAGAATACAACAAAGAGCCGCCACACTCTTTCACCTTACAGAGGTTTGCCACACCTCAAGTGTACAGTAATTCTTCTCACACAACACTCTCCTACACAAAAAACGGTCCCAACAACCAACTCACAAATAGAATTGGTGTTCACCTCTCCAACTAGTCAGTAATAACCCTGCGAGTTCACCAAGCACTCAAAAGTACTTCAAGTTGATCTCCCATGAACCTGCAACCTACAATTCAATAGACCATACTCACATGTAGATCCCCTATGAGCTTGCAACAACCTGCAACTCAATGATCTTACAATGGAAGCAACTTATTTTGCCTTCCTTTCTATCTCATGCCTTAATTACAATACATGCCAATGGGTCTATAAATAGATCCCTAACTCAAACACTAACTTAGACTCTTAATTTAGACAATTATCCTCGCAGCCAAAGACTCTAACTGGCCTTTGCATGCAAACACTTCGTTCACTTAACTAACTGTCCATGTAACGAGCAGTTCGGGAACACACAGGCGACCGACGTCGGTCCCTACTAGTCTGGTTCTACCGACGTCAACCGACTCCCTGCCGTCGCCAGTGGCCTTCTGCACTGGGTCACGATCGACGTCGGTCCTGCTGCCAACGCCGGTGCTCCTGGATCTTAGCAATCTTCTTGTTCCACCTGTTTGCAAAGAGTTGAAGCTTTTAGCTCCACAACTCAACAATAATAATGCCACACAATGTCATATAACAAGGCCAAGTGATGCATAAAAGAAACATGTCCAAATATCACATAAGTAAATATTACACACATAAGGCCAAGGGACACAAGTAATATAAATGTTAAATTGTTGCACTTAGCACATAATGATCTCGTAGAGATGCTCAAGTAATTTTCACACAAGGGCTAAGGGCCACACATAATAAGTAAATAATGCTAATCCCATTATGAAAGAAATAAACAACATTAAAATAACATAGAATAAGTGTAAATTAGCTTATTTCATCCATATGTATCAATGTCATATTGTTAGCAAAGTAGCATATCCATGTAACATAATGTAAAATATGAGTGTCTTAGTAAGATACTTGTAAGATATGTAGCTCAACATTGCATGTGAGGTCATATAAATATATAACTTAATAGAATGTAACCTATAAAATTTAGATGCCCCTATCATAATGATGGCCACTAGGTAGAAGGGAGTTCAACATTTAATAATGAATATACAATGCATGTCCTATGTCACACTAATATATCTCGATGAGTATGGAGCAAAAGAGGTTTGTTGGGTGTCATAAATTGATAAAGTGAAAACATAAAAGTAAAAATGATCATGTCAAGACAATAATAACTTGGAGAGACTAGTAATAATGGCTTCAGGACCAAACGATAGTAGTGGATTACAAAATAAAATAGGGTAGTAGTGGTTGCAGGTGAAAACTAGGGACCTGTAGTTATTAGGCCAAGAGGATGCAAGACCACATAACCAAGATGAAAACATGAATGTTCAGCCTTAGAATGGGTGAGAACAATCTATAATAGGGTAAGTAGAAATATGAAACATATAAATGAAGACCTTAGATACTAAAATCATTGAAAATATGAATCTTTTATCCATTTACATTGAGAATGGTGTTGTTGTATACATATATAACAATGGAAAAATAGTCCTAAAGTCTCAACAAGTTTGCAACCAATTAGAAATGGCTAAAAAATTAAAAAAGACATTTATAAATTGCTCTCTTTCTTGATTTTTTTAATGATATTTTGGTCCAAACTAGCTATCAAGTTGGTTTTCTAGTCTGGTCTCTTTATTCAACTCTTAGTTAACTAAAAAACTAGTTTTTTGAGCCAAGGCTATCAACAATGCCCAAAGGTTTTCATTCTTGATGATTTATTTTTTGAAATTTTTAAAGAAATAATAACATAATGGAGGGGTTAGGAAGAAGTTTTACCCTAGCCCATTACAACCCTAAAATTAATTCAAAACTTTGAGTATCTACATAAATTTCTCCATAGTGATGCAAGTGAAGGTGATGTCTATTGATGAGGAAGGAAATTTTGAGAAAATTAGTGATATAGCCTCCATGTTTCATTGTCTAATATCCTTCAATTTTTGAACTACTTGTCCAAATTTTAGGTTGGTTATCTTTGTGCATAAAAATATGAAGTAGTATATAATCTATTAGTAATAATCTCGATGTCGAGTGTAGTAATCATGCCACATTATTCTTAGTGGTGGCCTCTAGGTGATGTGAATCTGCTTGAAATTTTTTATTAGAGCATGTAGGTATCCATGTCCTCTAGCATGTATCACACTGGTGGGTGTGCTTTGTATTAGTCTAAAAAGATCAAGAATGAAAGATATTCATGTAACCAAGGTGTTATCAATTCAAAATCTTTCAGATAAAGCATAAAGATGTGTTCGTCATCCACATGTAGACTTATGCATCATATGTTAATTGTGAATAAAATCATTAATATAATTATTCATTTTGGGATGCATATAGGATCAAAACATTTAATTTTTGAGGAAATAAAATTAATATAATAGTGAAACCACTAAGACTCAGTGTGTGCTTGAGATACCAAAAAAAGATGCACAAATACATGAAATCTAGTAATGAAAAAAAAAACTAATTAATAGCAAGTATAAGCACAAGGAATGCATTAAAAGTTACCATAAAATTGATCTTTGTGCCATAAAAATGTTTCCAAGTAGAGTGTATGGCATAGTTCAACTATCCATTTGTTTAGTCAAGGACAAATATAAGTGAGGATTTAAGGATACGAAAATAAATGTCAATTTGGTCCTCAAATGTCATGAGGTGTCCTACAAAACTTGGTAAGATTCCTAACTTGCACTATTATCTAAAATCAACATCATTAGAAAGCTCAAAATAGTGCTACAATTGTGGTAAATTTTTGACATTACATATAATCATATTCATAAAAAATAAAATAAAATATGATCATATCATTCTCAAACAAGTTTGTTGACAGTCTTGTGGATGATGTTTAAGTTATTTCTTGTATTGAGGGTTCAATTGGATGTTAATGAAAATAGATTAAGAAAATAAACAATCAATTTTGAATAATGCAGTAATAGATTAAATTTTTATTTAAAGATGCCCAAAATAATATGAATGTGGTAATATTGATGAAAATCAATAACATCCCCAATATGATATGAAAATCTTTCAATTAGGATGATTTATCTAAGAGGACAATCAAATTATTAGAGAGAATGATACATATAGAGCGATTAGTTTTTTAAATATTTTGTACATAAATGAAGGTGAATGTGTCTATTTTTAGTGTTTAAATGTCTAACCTTTGGTTAATAATGATAATACTTTAAATAAAATATTGGTCATTATCCTCTATGTCTAGCCAAAGTGAGTGTTTTGGATTCAATAAGGGTTGAAAGGATAGGTAACACTAAATTCTTAGTGTAGTTTTCATTTAAAATGACCATTTTACCTATTCTACATCTAGAATCTAAATATTTATTTGAGATTTATCATTAAAATTTGTAGAAAGTTACATAAGTGATTATAAGTCAACTTGTAGTTGATATAGATTGGGCTATAGTTGTTACAGGCCAATCTCTTATTGCTACAAGTTGGGCCTCTAAGTTAAATCACATATTTAGTGGGTTTACCCATAAATGGGTTTAAGCTATAGTATCATGAAATATTATAGGTATTCTCATGAATTTATTAGAATAGAGACATCATTTAGTTATTTTACACATTTTGACTAAGGTTATTCCCAAGGATCTAGTTAGACACAAACATTCTTTCTGTACAAAATAAATTTTTACAAATTCTAATCATGAATTAATAGTAAAACTTTACTTATGAATGGATGAGTGTCAAGGATTGGCTCATTTATTTAAAATATAATGTTTTATGGCTGTTTTGAAGACTTCCACAAGGTGGTATGTTTATCATGATGGTTGTCAATGTGGTTTACTACAATCCTTGAATGAATATGGAACTCTAAGTTTTAATGGGGTGTGTTATCATTTCCTTATTAAAAATTGGTTAAGCTAGTTTTCTAATGTTATGTGCAAGTTTGAGCAAGTAAATAAAATTAGCAATAACCATCAACTCTTAGCCAACACATCTTATCCAAATAAATCTGAGGGCTCGTAGGTTGACTAATTGACAAAGTTATTCACTAATTTTTAACTTAAAGTTTGGGTTGGGTTATTGGATGTTTTGGAAATCAAAACCTATAATGGTTATTACTAAAACCTAACCTTTTATGGCTATCAATTTTAGGTTGGTGGTTGTCATGACTAGCCTTGATACGAAGGCCAATGGATAGGTGGTTATTGATAATGGTTTATCAAATGTTGAGATGGTGGTGTGGTGTAACTCCAAGCATGAAGTGCATAATAAGAAGGGAAAACATACAAAAGAGAATTACAAAACAATAATTCATTATGCATATCTGGTTTTGTTTTCATTGGTGATCATGGTTTGATTTGAGCTGTAAATAAGTTTTTTTCTCTTTCATCTTTATTTTCTACAACTTGTATTTTTTTTCCATTTGTGCCAAAATGTCTTGAAATTTAAAATAGACAAGGAGATAAACAACAAACCTTTCTTCAACCAATTTATCTTGAAAAATATGTTCTTCCTTGTAAAATTATTGAATTATATTCTCTTGCTTAGTTATCAAAAAATCACCCATTGATAGAAAAACATCTGAATTGCATTTCATGGGTAGAAGAGTCATGAAAATGTTTTTATCATCGTGGTTCCCCACACCATTTCCTTATATAGCTCTGGAATCTGAAGGTGGGGGTTTGGGGGTAGCTCGAATTCAGACACACTTTTCCTCTTTTGTGTCCCTTGATTTTTTTTCTAAAAATGGAATCTCCTACAAATTGAGTTGTATCTGAAATGCCTTGAAAATGCACTGATTGAGTTTTTTCTTGTTGATTTCCTCCACCAATAGCATTTAAGAAATATTCATGTGTTCTAAAAATAACTACAAATCATGTTTTATCACATGTAAATATAGGATTAAATGTTACATGCTTGTATTCTTTACTGGCATGTGCATGGTCTATTATAACTACCAACTTTGCATGTTGATCTTCTTTAACACTAGTTGTATGAGAAACAAACTGTATGTTGCACGTATAAACTATTTTGGATTGGTTATCAATAATTATATGACAAATAATGTGCATGCAACCCATATCAACTATCACAGGTTGATTTTTACCAACTGATGCATGATAAACATTATATAATTCACTTGTAGCTATTGTTAAAGTCATGTTGTAGAAAAGTTCACTAGATTAATGTTTGTGCTTGGTCACGTGCTTAGCAGTAAGGCCAAGCCAATTTTATGCTTGGTATAGCTGGGCACAAGAATAATAGGGCTTGGTGCACAACATTTAACACACTATTACACTAGAATCAGTTTCACATTTGCTCACCCAAAGTGCAACAATGAAAGAATCACACCTGCAATGGGCTAGTTGATACATGACACAAATTTGGGTCAAGAGGGACTTACTCATTGATAGGATGGGTTCATGTGACCTATCAATGCTAATTATTCTGGGGAAGCTCAATATGTGCAAGCCTTCTGAAGGGCACAAATCCTATGTGAAGGTTCATATATACCAAATACAATTCTTGATGGTGGAAGCCATGGGGATGGTGAGTAAGGATCATTCAGGTGTTTAGTCAAGTCATGGGAATGGATTGGATTCATGTGCTCCTTCTTTAGGTTAGCACTCTAGGCACGAGTATTAGGGTCTTAGTGTATGCTGGTACCAACACTTTATTTATTTTATAGATATGTTGAAGTCACTAGATGGCACAAAGATGCCATTAGTGACTAGGGATGAACCTTAATATCATAATACATTGATAGTAAAGAAACTTATAGCATTGTTCACATAAAACTGAGTCACAAACATATCATAGTGCAAACTATAATGCCACAATCAACACTCCATTACTTCAATAATATACTTCATTAAATTATAGTTCAATATACAAAGTTTATGACATGAAAAAAGAGAAAGGGCTAGTATTTAACCCTAATCATGCCCAATGGCTCACAAGTGAGCGTGGGATATATATTTGAAGTGCCTAACCTAGATCATGCAGAATACAAATACTTAAAGGTCTTTCTCTATTTTAGTAGAGCTTTGCTACCAATATTTGCCTACCTTTTTTTAGATATAAGCCTTCTTTTATAGGCAAGTGGGCATCTCCTTACAAGGTTATATGGGTGCATGCCAAGTGATGAGTTACCATAGGGGTTCGCTATTCTGTCAGCTCCACTACACTCCCTAGATTGGATGAGTGCACACTGTATGTTGAGCTATTATTTGGGGGTCATTATCCCCCTACTCCATTATTTTGATACCTATGATTCTCAAGCCACCACGTATAAGTTCTTGTAGGGATGTCCTTTGAAGGTCAGTTCCATGCAACTTCTTGTCAGCTGGTACAGGATCCTCAAGGATTCCTCCAAATAGTTCCAAAAGGTACAAAAAGGGAGTAATCAAACCAAATATTGCCTCACATTGAGATATGTTGAGTTGACATGGTCTACATAGTTGGTAGAAAAAGGGGCCCAACATTACCCCATACAAAATTACTAGTCCACCCCAGACTAGTCTTTCAGTGCCTTTGCTTTGCAAAATTGAGCACACCCTACTCTAAATCTGCCTTGAAGTTCTCAAAACCCTATATATCAAGTTTAATTTTTTGATGGCATTATATACTTTAGTGGATGCAACCTCAAGGGAAAGCATATTTGTGCTTTCTAGTTCTTTTATAAATGCCTCAAGCCTTTCCTTTGCTCACCTTTGCTCACCTTACCTCACCATCTAGGATATCCCCCTACTAATTGGCCTTCATTTGAAAGGCACATAAGAGGGATTTTAGGTCTTGTTCCTAGGTCTTTAGTTGGGTGATTAAGGATTTGAACTTCACCATCACTTATACGTGCTCCGTTATGCTCACTGTGAAGGAGTGTTAGAATAAGGCATCTTTCTCCTCTTTTGACTTTTTAAGGTGTGCATCAATGACTGTTGCTTGGGTGGTAAAATTAAAAAATATGGCATCTATTTCTTCCATCCCCTCTTCAATTTTTGTGAAGAGGTATTCCACCACATCTAACTTCTTGTTCAATTCTTTCTTTATGGGCTCACACAGGTCATTTGGATCCTCAAGCATTGGTCTTATCCTGGGAAGCATCTGCTCTAAAAGTGCACATACCTTGTCAACCTATTTCATTCTTGAGGTATTTACTTCATCTAAAAGGGATGGATATGCCTCTTCTATGTGTTTGACTAGCTGTTTAAGTTTGAGCTTTGTTGCTTCAAGTTTTGCCTTCACCTCTTGTGTTATATTCTTCTAATTATTGGTATGAACATCATTGATGATGTTCTTGTACACCACTGTGGAATCCATATTAATCAGGGTGTTATATAATCAAATGGGGTTCATGTCTTGTGGATTTATGAGCTAGTAGTCATGCCCTTCTTCCAGCTTCTTAGTACTCTAAATTGCTTTTGCAGGAATGTCAAACTGGGGCTTGTCCATGAAGCAATCCAACAGCCAAGAAACCTAGTGGCACATCAAAGTTGTGGTAGTATTTGATGGTATGTACTCCATCATATAAAAGTCTTCATATTCTTTAACCCCTTGATGTGCCCTTTCCCTATTACATGGCTCATACTCTTCTTCCTCATCTAGCTCTTCTTCTTTTTTGTTGGCACTGACACTTGCACTAATTCCTTCTTCTTCTTCTCCTTCTTCTTGGGGTTATTCATTGGACTTCCCCCTTGTCCACTTCTTATTTTTCTTTGGTGCTAGACCCACCATCATGTTCTTATTCTCATAGGGGTTCTTCCATGGACTTTCCTCCCTTGTTCATCTCCTCTTCTTGCCATGGTTTTTTAGTGCAAACCTTTTTAGTGCCCACCTTCCTTTACTATTTTCTTAATGGGGTCTTTGCTTCCTTCTCTATTTGTTTTCCTAGGGAACCAACATCACCCTATTTATCTCTAAACACCCCTTCAAATCTAGGGCATGCCTACTATGCAGCTTCTTTTGCTATTCTGGTGGAGGTGTTAGGTGCCTTATCTAGTGATATTTCCTTTCTGGGTTCAATGCTAGTGACACCCTTCTTCTTCTATCTTTCCTTTATCATCTTGGCCCTTTCCTCCTGAACTATTTTTTCCTCTTTCTACTTTCTCCTGGCCTTCTCTTCTTTGGCCTTCCTCTCTACCTCCTCTTTTTTAGCCTTCCCCTTTTCAACCTTCCTTTATGCAGTATACGCTTCATACTTCTTTTCTATTACTTCTATCTCCTCGGCTTTCAATCAATTAATCTCAGCCTAGGACATGCCATTGGCCTTCATGGTGTCTTGTCTTTGGTACAAATTCAATGCTACATCGATATGCTCTTGGTCTAGGCCCATGTCCTTCCACTTGCATATCAATTCTTCTTCTTTTGGTGTGTTTGAACGTGTTACCTCCTTGGGTTTTTCTCCTATTTCTCCTTCATTCCTTCCTTCTCCCTTCTACACCTTATGCTCCTTCTCTTTCCTTCATTCTTTGGCCTCAATAATCTCAATGACTTCTTTCAGTATCCTAACCTTTGTTATTGCTCCTTTTTGCTCCTCTAACTCTTGTGCTCTCTACATTTTGGCTTCACTGAAGCCGAGTTTCCTCCATCTCCACCTTTGCTTCTCCAACTCAGTCTAAGGTGCTAGGGAGGGGGTCCATTCACTTGATGAGGACTCATCATCTTTGGGTATGATGTATGTGCCCCTCCCACTCTTTGCTTCCTCCAACTCCTCTTCTTCCTCTTCCTTGGATAGGATTATCCTTTGTGCCATAAGAGGATCCTTCCCCTTCTCATTTTTCCCTATGTTAGGAGAAGTCTTTGGTATGAATTGCATGTGCTTCTATACAAAGGTCAAAGGAGATGCTTCTCCTTTTGAAGTAGTTTTCAGCCTTAACCACTCCTCTATTTCCTCCAAATTCTCTGCCTCTTCTTATTGGAGACTTATTCATTTTGGATGGCACTAGTGCTCCCTCATCCCTAATCTGGATTGGGGGGTCTTCCCTCTGCTTAGTGTAGGTATCCTTATTTCATCACTTCATCTCATAGTATAATCTATAAATGTAGCCCAAGATGGTGACTTCTTGAATGGGATCGATGTTTGGGTGATAAGATGCATATTCTTTGTCTTCAATGGACTTCCCATCTATGTAATGGAATTGACACCTCAACCTATGCGTCTCAACATCTAGTTCCTTTACTAGAATGGACATTTGTTGTGCATTAGGGATTTGGTATAGTACATAATTGAAGTACCCTATCAAGAAGGTGAAGGGGAGATTCAACCATCCCAACCTCTTCCCATCCTACAATGCCAAGTGCACTACAGTATAATGTTACATTACAACAAAAGATGCCATCCCAAATATACTTTGGGGAAGCCCTTGAGGAAATCACCACTCTATTCCAAAAGCTTCTATGTATTTTTTTCACTAGTATATCATGCGTGTCTTGTATTTGAGGCTGAAGGAGGTGGGGAAAGTATAGTATTTTTACTTTTATGTCAGGGATTCATGATGTTCTAGGAACACCCAGAGATTATCTTCACTCCTGTCCAGGATCCCAATTTCCTCCATAATGATCAATATGAGGATGGACCCCCACCTAAAGGTCCATTTGGTGCTATGTCACTTTAACATATTTTTCACTAACTCATTGGTGATGAAATTCATGATTTTGAACTACATGCCCTGTGTCATGTGATAGGCAATGTAGAGGTACGCCTTTGATAGATCAATCCATTAACTGTCCAAACATAATTTAAAACTCATGAAGCATGCCACCACCCTCATGCTAAGATCCTCACACTTGTTTATAGGGAATGCAAAACCCCACTTAAAGTAATTGAGGAGCTTTGTAATGTGTTCCACCTCTTCATCATCATCCATCAGTTGATGGATGTCCTGTTTGACATCTAGTAGCCTGATTATCTTCTTGATCAACTATGCTAAAATCTTCATGTACCAACCTACAAAATATATGTGGTCCTCATGAGCACATGAGAGTAAGAACTAGATGAATTCCTCTAGATTCTCATAGTAGGGCAACTCATAGAGCTATGTTGTGTTAGAAGATTTCATCTTATCTCGAATTGAGATGTCAAACAAGGCATCACCTTGTTATATTTTGTGCCCTATGTCCACTATCTAGTCTTGCACTAAGTCTTGTAAGTGGCTTGCTGTCCATTAGTTATACTCCTAGAGTTCATAACTATGCACAAATAAGAGCCAACATTATCCCACCTGAACCTTCGGGGGAAACTTCATATACTGGTATGACATCTTTGTTAGCACCTCGGTGTCTACCTCGATGATGCTAACTACTTTGATTAGCTGCACCTTAGTCTTGGAAGCTATCATCTCCTCTACAATATTCACTCACTTGGATTCTAATTGTGCTTTCATGGATCTTGCTTATTTTTTTTTCTTTACCATCCTAAATTTGCTTATGTTAAACCTTGGTAAGCGTGGCTTTTCAAAGCCTTGAATGGTGGTTAGTGCTTTTACAATCATAAGATCTGTAACTATATCCTCAGCTTTGAGCTTCATTGGTAATTAATGGTAACTTGAGTGATAACTTCTCATTCCAACTCTACTCTCTATATGAATCTTTCTCTCTAATCCTTCAAATTGGTCTCACTGTGAACATAATCTTTCTCGAAATGCTATTGTTCACTCTTGGTACTTTTGGGTGTTTGAGTTCTCACTTGTTGTAGGGTTTTCACATTTGACTCTCTAGTTTTTGCTTAAGTTTTCTCTAAGTATAAATTATTTTAAAAATTTTAACCTAAGCAAGTCTATAACTTATTATTTTATACCTTTTATTCTCATCTACCATCATTAATGTAGGCTTTATGGCATAAGCATGTCGATTTCTTGGAAAACAGAAAAATCTATGAAATCCTTCAAGAATCTCTCATACTTAATGCATTAATTATGTATATTTATGCTACTATCACCACCTCATTGAATGTTCCTACCATCTTTTTCAGTGAAGTGGTATGTGGATCAAACAGTCACATCCCACTCATTTCTAGATGGATGCCAACTATCTTAGATGATTTCTTTCTATGCATGTACATTTGGTACAACCTTCACCTTTTTTGTGGTAACTTAGGTGTAGTGCCTCACATGTGCATGATTCAACCTCTTTGGTTCTACTTTTTCTTCTAGCTATGTTTCTATTTCAAGCACACTTCTCTTTCTTGGTCAATTTCCTATGCATCATCTTGCCTTGGCTTGTCCTACCCCATACAAATCCCTTATGATGGCCCTCCATTGCCTTGATTCTCTTTTGACTCTCTTGCACATTATTAGATGGTGTATCTTTAATTTCATCCTTACACTCAACCAAGTTGAGCATCTTCACTTTCCTCTTAAGTCTCTAGTGTAAGATCAATTGGTGTACCTTCTTTTAAATTCGATGTAAAGGTAGAAATAAAGCAGTTCATTCTTGGGCCTTTAAGTGTCTTGCACTATTCATCTTACACACAAGTTTCTTATACTTCTACTTTTGCTTGGTAAGCTTCATGTGCCCACCACTTAGATGTCGAGCCTCAGACGCCAAGAGGGTACAAGTGCTTGACTCACCTGATTGGAATTATGCATGAAGTGCTAACCGATAAGTTCTTACGATCACCACATGCCCTCACTACATCTATACACTATATAAGGAGCAAAACAAAATAAAATAATAGTTTGGCTTGTGCCAAAATTTATTCTAGTTAGCTTAGCTTTAAAATGACTAGTGACCAAAAAGTCAGAGTTTTCATGGTGCAAGTGCCATCCTATTGCCTCCATGGCTTCAGTCAGTTGCCATTGAAATGCCTAGGGAGCATTTTGTTAGACAATGTGTGCAAATTTCATGCACCTATTTCCAATATGTGGTGGATGATGTAGGGGCACATCCACCATATTTGTAATTTTCCTAGGTGCTTAAAGTACTTAAAATCATAGAGCATCACCAATGCTCCTTCAATCAACTCTTTATCCTTGATATGCTTGTCATGCCAGTGCTTCTGGCATGCCCTCTCAATCTACTGACTCCACCTTACTTGGGCACACTTTTCATTCAAGTGATCTAAGTTTTCCAACCTTGTGCTTAAATATTCTTAGTCATCTAAAGTGACCAATCAATGCAATGCATAGAGAGGGCACTATGAATTCCATGAGCATAACTACTTCAGTGCCAAGTACCAATTGAAATGGTGTAGCCTTATTTAGGTGCTTGTATGTCATGTGGCACGCCCATAGTACCACTAAAACATGATCATCCCAATCTTTATTTTTGATATTACACATCTTTATCAGGCATGTACCTAGGATCTTGTTAAATGCTTTAGCTGTGTCATTGCCCTGTGGATGATAAGGGTGGTTTTGTGGTGTGCCATCATGTATTTAGATAAAAGGATGTGCACCATCTCATTGATAAAATGAGTACCCCTTATGCTAGTTAAAATTAATGGGCACCCATATTGGCTTATGATGTTCTCCCATATAAAGCATGTATCTATTGCAATTATATAGTCTTTTGTCAATGCAGATTTAGCCCACTTAGTGAAATAGTCTATGGCTACCAAAATATACCTTGCACCTATGCACCATGCTGCATGATTAATTGGACCAATGAAGTCAAAGGCCCATTTCTCTAATGGTGCCTAGGCAAGAATGGGAATGAGAGGCATCTCATCCTAGTGGTTAGTCTTTCCAATGTGCTATCATATGTCACATGCCTTGGTATACTCCTTTACATCTTGGAATAGGTTTGGCCACCATAATCTTGACTGCAATACCTTGTATGTCATTACATCTCTAGCTCAATGGCCTCCTATGATTCCCTCATGTAATTCTTGTAATATGGAGTCCCTTTCATGTTTTAGAACACATTGACATATGACTTCATCTCTACTCAGTTTGTACATCTCCCCTTCAATGAGCTAAAAGGGGGAAGTAAAAACTACAAGTTGCTTCTTTTTCTTAGTTGACAAGGTTTGGGGCACAAACCCAAACATTAGGAAAGTGACAATATCTACTAAATCTTTAGAGACACGTTGGACTTGGTATAGCTATGAATTTGACATGTCATCCCCAATTGGTGTCATCACATCACCAAAATTAATGTGGGACAATGGTCTAGTCCCAAAATCTGCATTTTAGGTTTAACAACAATGGAGAACTAGAATTCCTAGAATAGAACAATCCATCTGCATATGCACCCATGTAAAACAAGCTTGTTTATTAAGTACTTAAATGCCTCATGATTAGTGAAGAAGATGAATGTGGTTACTAACAGGTATTACCTAAATTTTTGTAATACATAGACCATTACCATCACCTTGCACTTAGTGGTGGTCTAAATTCTCCTCTACATGCATCAATTTACTGCTTATGAAGGAGATGAGGTGGTCCATCTTACCCTCACTTGGTTACACCAATATGGCACTAATAACCGAGATGGAAGCATTGACATAGATGTGGAAAGTAGTCCAGTTTGGAAATTTTAAAATTGATGCATTTGCCAATGTCAGCTTAAATATTTCAAAAGCCTCCTCTTACACCTCACTCTAATAAAATGGGCCATCTTTACACAAGAGATCCTCTAGAGGCACTACAATCTTTGCATAGCTCTGTATAAACTTCTTGTAGTAATCATAATGGCCTAGAAAGGCATGGATGTCTTTCTATATTGAAGGAGTTTGGAGCTGAATTATGATGGTTATCTTTGCAAAGTCAACAAGCAAACCATCCTTGCAGATAATGTGCCCAAGTAGTGTTCCAAAGGTGGTTTTGAAGACACACATAGGTTTAATGATATATAGAGTTGCTTGAACCTCTCAAATATGAGGCACAAATTGTCATAGTGGTCCTTTATAAGGGCATATATAGTCTAGTCATTAAGATAAACTTGGAGGAAATTATGGATATAGTCCTTGAAGGTAGTGATTGCCACTCTAAAGAATATGGTTGGTGTATTCTTAAGTCCAAAGAGCATCACATTATAAGTGAAACAACCCCATTCAGTCATAAAGGTTGTTTTGGGCTTATCCTCATCTTTGATTTGCACTTGATGGTAACTCAAGAAACCATTAGTGAAAGTATAGATTTCATAGCCTGTGATTCCATCTAGGACCTCATTGATGAATAGGGTCAGGAATGGGTCATTGATGCAAGTGATGTTCAATAGCCTATAGTCAATGTAGATCTATATGTGCCCATCTTTTTTGATGTTGACGACCATCAGGCTCACCCATTTAGATTCTTATATAAGGTAGATGATGCTAGTGGCAAACATTTCATCAATCTTTATTTTTACCTTAACACAGAGATTAGGATTCATTCGATACATGTGCTTCTTGATCAGCCTCACACCATCTACCATCTTGATGCTTATTTTACCAAAAGAATGGTGGGTGCCATTCATCTCCTGATAGCTACATAGGAACAAGTCTTAAAATTATTTTTGAAGGTCTATGATTTGTGCCATCTCTACCTTAGACCAGTAAGCACCTATAGTGGTAATCTTTAGCTCACCTTTTGCACTGATGTCTACTTTAGTGGTATTAATTGGTGCATGGTAGGGATCATTCTTCTCCTAATGAGAGTCTTCAACTTTTCTTGTCCCCTCAGTTGTTTAAATTAAAAGATGTGTTAGATCTTCTCTGTCTAGGGCATTGTCATCCACAAGGTGCATAAGTTTTTGTCTTCCTATTAAAACCTTCCAATTACGCTCTTTCCAAGTCTCATCATCTTCCTCACTAGAGTCATTATTGAGTTCCCACTCTTCAAATAATGTTAGGAGTGTTAGTATTTTCTCCCTAAACATTTCACTAAGGTGTTCTTCTAGGATGGTAGTGTCCTCAAATACTACCCTATAAATGACTTGCAGTGGCTCCAATAGTTCTAAGTTTTGTGAAGAAAAGGAAAAGGTGTGAATGAACCTCTCCTTGAGTATTTCCTAGTTTCCTATCTTACAGCATGTCTCATTTACAATGTACCATGATCATGCCCATGTTTTTAAAGTCATGTAGTAGGCATACACCCACAGACCTTTTGTCACATTCTCACCATAGACAGTCCAAGTTTATTCACACAACTGCACATGCATGATTGGATGGGAATCACCTGAGTAAGTGGGTATGTCCATGTCCTCATTACTCTTACCAAACCTAGTGCATATTATTGCCTTTACATCTTTCCATTTTGGCAAGTCAGGTCTTTGCACTACCCACCAACAAGCAATAGTACACTTCAAGGTATGCACTAATGTGCCCATTATATCTATTTCCTTGGAGATGCAAGCTTCAATGTCATAGATATACCTCTCTATATGTTGGCTCCCTTCATACTTTGGGAGCACTGCAAGATTCCCTTTACTTAACTAGAACACCCTTTTTCTGGCCTTTTTGGCATGGGGAACCCATCTCTTCTGATTATACTCAATCTAACCAATCTCGTTCTAGCTAGCCTTGGCTCAACTATGCACACTAGGTGGCACCTTAGACTAGTGACCTCATAAGCCTCTTTTACCCATCATTCATAGGCTATGTAGGTTATGTTAGAGGCTGATTATCCATTCTCCCATTCGAGCATGCCTTGGTCACTAGGGTTGAGGTTCTTGACACCCTACATCATGATGTTGTAAATGTGGTTGATCTCATCCTCAAGATCAATGCTTTCCACATATGGGGCCCTTGTTCACTTGATAGAGGGATCACCACTCTCTCTTCGCCATTTTCAAAAGTCATGTAGTGCTTCTTAAATCACATGTCTAAGTTATTAGCATAACACCATGGCCTACCCAAGAGTGTTGGATAGTTGTCCTACTCTGCCAACTTGATGACCTTGAAGTTGGCTCAGAACTTGGTGCCCATGATATATACAATGGTGCCCTTAAATATCTTGATAGGTTATGCTTGGATTTTGTTAGCCATGAATAACATGTGAGGTGAAGGTCTCAAGGGTGGTCATCCCATATTCTCCCAAGTGATTTTGATTAGAATATTAACCTCGATACCTATGTCTACAAGTACTTCACAAACTGACCATCCATTAATGGTGGCATCTACAATAACTCTTGGTCATATTCTATATTTTGAGTATGCCTTACTTCATGCACCTACTCCATATTTGATGCAACAACTTCAATCATTTGAGGTGCATCCTCTTCTTTTGGTTTCTTCCCTATGTGCCTCAACATCAAATCTTTCATTAGGGACAACATCCCTTTAGTTTGTAGGAGGTGTAAGATCTTGGTCAACTCCTATACTTTAACCTCTTTGTTGTCTTGTATTCTACATGAAGTGATGGCCTGTGCCTCTACATCTTTGACCAACTGGAGTTTGCCCTAAAATTTTTGTATCACACTCATGGCTTATTTTAAGACGTCCTTCTATCATATAGGTTCAAGATAAGGCACAAATTTGGCTCAGGTCATGGTATGCACTTAGTGCATCTTGATTTTCCATGCTCCAAGTATAATACTTGGGTTGATATAGTGGTTGGTTGAGTGGTGAACCCACTTTAGGTTGAGGCCTGCACTTTAGGCAACTCCTTATGAGTCTGTTGTGGTTTGGGAGCCCACCTTTCTTCTTTTTATTTGTGCTTAACCATTTTGGTACCCTTGTCTATACCAGGCTAACCTTGAGTTAGATTCTTGTACAAGTTTGGGTATTCCTTGATTGTATGTGGTCCTCAATAATATCTACACATTGGGTACATGGGGAAGTCACACTGATAATTCTCAATTAACCCATACTTGCAACATGATCATGGTGGGAATATTCCTTTACCACATCTTCCTCCTCATCCATGCGTGCCTTACTATTTCCCATAACCCATATTGTGCTAGCCATATCCCTCATTTCCTTGGCCTACCTAATCATCGACTGATGTTGTTTCCTATCACATACCTCTTTCCATGTTTGTGCACATCTCATCGATGACTTGATAATCAATTGTGGAGTGTATATAGGCATCACACATCTTATAGTAAATGGTAGTGTTTACTTGAATAACACACTATAATAGGGGACAATTTTGAGAGTCATGCATCCCATGACAAACTTCATAATTGAGAAGTAGGGTGAAAACATTTATTCATAGGTAGTTACTTTTGTTATACCCTCCATCTCATAGTCGATGCACCATAACCTATTATGAGTGTCATGTGTTAAACTAGCAATCAAATTCTATAGCTAGGAGGTGATTGATGTGATCTATGCCTCCATAAATGGGATGATCCTAGTATCATTATTTCTTACCAACTCAGCCTAGAGCGTAGCTTTAAGTGCTTCATAGGGGTCCATGAAGGTCTTCATGGATAGTGCTTATCTAAAGGGTACTAGCAGGCCTCAAATAAACTAATGCGTATACTGGGAGGGGTATATGTCATACAAAAGGTTAGAGAGAAGAGTTTTAAGCCTTGTGTCATATAAGCGCATGCTCTTAGATTAACTTTTGGATGATTTATTTGAGAATTATGATGCTTTTCTACTCAAACTCAAGGATATCGAACTCTTTCAAGAAGGCTTCCTTCAGCATATCATAATCAATCATAGCCTGGTTCAGATCAAATTTCTGATACTAGGTATGGGCATGCTCCAACAAGGTGGTTGTGAATTGATTTACCTTGTATTTAGACTGAGTGATGCCTTGAGTATGCCATTATAGCTCACATTTAAACACATGTTCCATGACATTCTCTGCATCATGATACTCAAGCAAGTGCATCACTATCTCATAGTATACTTATTGAAGGGGTGGTGCTAGGTTCTAAGGCACTTGTCCCCCTTATGTCTATGTTGGAGGTGGCCCTTCAACACCTCCAATTATAAGGTGGAGAATTGACCCTATTATTATCAGTTGTGCTATTGAAATTGTCGATGTAATACCACTCATTTTTGGCACCATGCCACTTCTTATGAGTTATTGCCCAGTTGGCATAGCTGACATCTTCTACATGAGAATTCTTATGCTTATGCTTATGTTTAGGGTTCCTTAGTTGTTACTTTCTAGATTCATCATGTCTTCACTCAATCCACTCAATTCCTTGTAAGGAATTACTTGCTCAATCACAAACTCTTGATCCAAATATTGAATCTTATCAAAGTGAATGTCGATAACAGGGTTGGTTACCTTTCTTATATATTCTGATGGAGAATCTAGCACATGAGCTTATGCTTCAGGTTTAAAGGGGGTAGGTTCTTTTGGTGCATCCTAAGTTGCCACATCTTGTAGGAATCCATTACATACTACACCCAACTGCTAAGCCCAGTCTCTTGCTTCTTCCTCTCTCACTTTACACTACTATATTTCAAGGGATCCTTCCCCATGCCCTTCCTGCTCACTATAGGTCCTCTCAGCACTTCCAAGTTTTAGATCATCCATGAGTCTACACCTCCACTTATTAGAGTTTATCCTCCAAAGCTCTTGAGTGTCAGGTTTCTCATCCCCTTCCATCATGCCTCACCTACACTTCCCCTTCTCACCTTCTACACTTACTCATATGTGCAAAGATGTTAGCCTTATATTCTTATGGTTTCTACACCATAATCAACCAAAAGCTTCTTTAGTTTGGTGTTGAGTCCTCTTATGGACACGCCCTTTGTCTCACAATGAAACTCATACTCTTCTTCTTTCAGGCATGAGAAGGTTGACACTGTGAACTCTAACATGTAGCTGTTCAATGTGCTGCTCCAACACTTGTATACAACATGCATCTAGACTTCATCTAGGCTCTCAAGCCTCTTGATGCGCTTGGTTGTCCACTTGATGTACTGGCCATAGCTTCACCTTATAGAATTAGTATAAGCAACCAACCACTGGTATACAAGCTTAGGTAGCTCACAAAAGAACACTTCATACAGAGCATCATACAAGTTGGCTTATACCCATTTTCTTAGTGTCATGTCCCCTTTTTAGGTGACATGTTCTGAGTTCATGGTTAGCCTATTATGAGACCTTCGTAGGCTAATAGGATGGATAGAGGGTCATAATGGAGCTTGGCTTGACTTTGATTCACAGGATTTCTACATTTGATTTTCATTCAGGTTATTTCAGACATATTTGGCCAGGGCTCCTACTTTTTAGGGATATTTGATATGCAGCGGAGTGCCTTTATTATGGTATGGTTATGTGCGGAATCACTCCCTGATTCACTAGCTTCGATCGGTTCGTCGATCCGACATGTATTGAGGGAGATATTAATATTTGATTGATTTAATCAAATATTAATTATTTAGCCTAATTTTAATTAGAAACCCTAATTCTAATTTAAGAAAACCCTAATTAGGGCAAGCACATCTTTTGAGGGTATAAGGGTTTCTCATGGAGGCCATTATTGATTATGCTATTGATTATTGATATTGATTTTGAGAATTTCTTCTGTGAAGACTGAGCCTAGGGTTCAAGGATTCCATTTGCATTGGAGAACGTTCCCTCTTCAGTGTGTGCAATTAAGAGGCTGTGGAATATCAACTGATCTATTGCCAAAGTGTGAGATAGCTTCATCCAGAAGTTATCACAGAATTTCAGGTTTGAGAGATAACTTCACACAAAAGTTATTACAGATATTCCAGGTATTTCTTTATTCTTGTTTTGATTCAATAAATTATACAGCTAGAGATCTTTTGCGCTAGAAAGGTATATTTTCAGATCAGGGGTGGAAAATAGGGAAGTTGTGCTTAATTGGCGGCCGTACAAGGTCCGTACAGGTCCGTACAGATCAGCTCAAGAACCGACCTCGGTAGACAGAGGGTTTTCAATGATCGACATCGGTCGATTAAAGACCGACGTCGGCAGAAAGCCGACCGACAGAGACCGACGTCGGTGAGATATCGACCGACGACAGTGACTGTGTGTCGACATAGAAGGGCCGAGACCTTCCAGAATTCAATTTTCACTTCCAGTTTTGATAAGCCAGGGTTTTTAAGACTGTATTTCTTATTTATATGCATGAGAAAGGATTGCAATTGTAATAGTTTAAAAGGACAAGTGATAAGATTTGTAATTTGCTATTCATAGACGATATTATTGTGATCATTCTGAATTTATTCAATAGAAGTTATATCTTGTTCAAAGTTTTTTGTGTTACTATATTTCCTGTTTGGAGGGGATATTACAGTGGTATCAGAGCTAAATCCTGCCAGCCTAAGGGTATATAGATCTTATGCAGCCACAAGAGTTGGGACCACACAAGTATAACACACGCAGCCGAGCCTTGCTTGAAGGTACTCAGGTGTTAGATCAGCCACCGACCATCATGAGTGACAGACGTGAGGGCAGCCCACCCAGGGGCCACAGGTATGATGCTGAACAGGGCACCAGAGATTTTCAGCGTGCTATGATGACAAGCCAACAACAGATGGCTCAGACACTACAGGCACTTATGACTATGATAGAGAGAATGAACACACCTGATGGACAGAACGGGGACCAAAGAGATGACAGGAGTGCTACGGTTAATCAGAGGCCACAGCGGACTCACTCCAGAACAGCTGATAGACCTACACGTCCGACTTTTATTCAAGAAGAACCAGAGGCACCAGCAGAGGAAGCAGGGAATAACCCATTTGCAGATGTTTACATGGCTGCAAATGATGAGTGGGACTTATTACCTCTTCATGTCTAAGAGAGGATGACCTTTGATCATTTTATCAATCTTAGGAGAGAGCACTACAGATTGGTTAGACAGGACAGGAAGCCTAGAGTTCAATTCAGTGAGCTGCAGAAGGCTACTGGTAAGCTTTCTTTGACTACTTTTAACGGCAGCGGTAAGATGACAGCTCAAGCTTGGGTTCATAAGCTTGACACCTTTTTGGCATTGAGACCAATGTCAGAGATAGATGCCATCAAATACGCCACTTTGCACTTGGATGGAGTAGCACATGATTGGTGGTACCATGGTATGGTAACACTTCAGCATGATCAGGTAACAGAGTACCAGGACTTTGTGGATAGATTGGTTGAGCAGTTTGATAGGAGAGATCCCAAGGTTTACTTCCGAGATCTGGCATAGTTGAGACAAACAGGTAACTTGGAGTCCTTCATTGGTGAGTTTCAGAGATTGGCAGTCATGGTGCCCAATATTTCAGAGCGTAGATTGGTAGTTCTCTTCATAGAGGGATTGTCAGAGCCATTGAGAGGTTGGATCAAAGCCTTTGATCCTCCTTCATTACAGGTAGCTATGAAGAAGGCACGTGATATGGAGATGGCAGCCCCATCCAATAAATTTAACGC
Organism: Torreya grandis; assembly: GCA_037957365.1. Classification (NCBI taxonomy): domain Eukaryota; kingdom Viridiplantae; phylum Streptophyta; class Pinopsida; order Cupressales; family Taxaceae; genus Torreya; species Torreya grandis. Next base: position 2,109,572 of record JARHVA010000402.1, on the reverse strand, counting down.
CAGAGGTACTTCTTCGTCTAGAGACCATAAGCACTCCCACGGGGATACAGAGAGACCGGATTTTAACATAGATAAATACGGGGTTAAAAATGATTCAAAAGCCAATCCGGCAGCACCACCTTTGGATCGTGAGGCGCTTAATGATTTACGCAGGAAGAAGCTTTGCTTCTACTGCAAAGGTCCATATGATATCCATCACGATTGTCCTTTAAGGCCTAAGGGCAAGGTGAATCGGATGATGTGGATATATTATGAGGATTCAGATTCTGAGGATTCCGAACAGCATAACAGTTCTGAGGGGGCAGAGGTAGAGGCTTTAGGGCCTAATGCAGAAGCAGAGTTAGAGCTTCACATTCAGGAGGCACGCATATCTAGTATTCAGTCAGATGAGTCATTCAGACTCCGTGGAGTTTTGGCAGGGCAGAAGGTTATCACCCTTCTTGATACAGGAGCCACACATAATTTCATAGATGCTAGATTTGTGGAGAAGCGTGGGCTCACTACTGTAGACTTTGAGGGCATCAGTGTTAAGGTAGCTGATGGTCACACTCTTAAGTGTGAGCGTATGATTAGAGACCTCCCATTGCGCTTGAACAATTATGAGTTCAAGGCTGATTATTATGTGGTAAATATGGGGGATATAGACTTAGTCTTGGGTATGAAGTGGCTTCATTCATTTGAGGAAGTTACTCTTCGTCTCAAGGACATGGACGTTCTCTTTAATGTTGATGGGACGACACATATTCTTAAGGCAATACGGGGCAGCAGCTTCAGATATATGTTTTTTCATCGGATGGAGGTACCTATACCACATGACATGATAGAGAGCCATGACGAGTGCACATTGGCACCAACACAGGAGAGGTATGAGGATGAGATTGATCTTGAGGTGACTTCAGTTCAGGAGTTGTCACATGTGGTGAGGACTCAAGTTTTTGTTACAGCCGGATCACAGGTTGATGATGATATGACTATTTCTAGTCTTCACTATCTAGTTTCAGATATTATTCAGGTAAGGAGTTTGCTTGCTGATTTTCATTTATGGATTGGATGTTGGAGTGCTTATCGTAGTACTAGAGATGATGTGACACCATTGCATGAGAGTTGGGATGGACATGGCATGGGGGTTGTGTTCATTGACAGTGGTGGAGATCAAAACTATATTTGGGATCCAGGTGGATTGATTGAGTTGTCATTCAGTGATTGCTTGAGGGCAAGCAATTTCAGGAGGGGCAGATTGTCATGTCCCCTTTTTAGGTGACATGTTCTGAGTTCATGGTTAGCCTATTATGAGACCTTCGTAGGCTAATAGGATGGATAGAGGGTCATAATGGAGCTTGGCTTGACTTTGATTCACAGGATTTCTACATTTGATTTTCATTCAGGTTATTTCAGACATATTTGGCTAGGGCTCCTACTTTTTAGGGATATTTGATATGCAGCGGAGCGCCTTTATTATGGTATGGTTATGTGCGGAATCACTCCCTGATTCACTAGCTTCGATCGGTTCATCGATCCGACATGTATTGAGGGAGATATTAATATTTGATTGATTTAATCAAATATTAATTATTTAGCCTAATTTTAATTAGAAACCCTAATTCTAATTTAAGAAAACCCTAATTAGGGCAAGCACATCTTTTGAGGGTATAAGGGTTTCTCATGGAGGCCATTATTGATTATGCTATTGATTATTGATATTGATTTTGAGAATTTCTTCTGTGAAGACTAAGCCTAGGGTTCAAGGATTCCATTTGCATTGGAGAACGTTCCCTCTTCAGTGTGTGCAATTAAGAGGCCATGGAATATCAGCTGATCTATTGCCAAAGTGTGAGATAGCTTCATCCAGAAGTTATCACAGAATTTCAGGTTTGAGAGATAACTTCACACAGAAGTTATTACAGATATTCCAGGTATTTCTTTATTCTTGTTTTGATTCAATAAATTATACAGCTAGAGATCTTTTGTGCTAGAAAGGTATATTTTCAGATCAGGGGTGGAAAACAGGGAAGTTGTGCTTAATTGGCAGCCGTACAAGGTCCGTACAAGTCCGTACAGATCAGCTCAGGAACCGACCTCGGCAGACAGAGGGTTTTCAGTGACCGACATCGGTCGATTAAAGACCGACGTCGGCAGAAAGCCGACCGACAGAGACCGACGTCGGCGAGATATCGACCGACGACGGCGACTGTGTGTCGACACAGAAGGGCCGAGACCTTCCAGAATTCAATTTTCACTTCCAGTTTTGATAAGCCAGGGTTTTTAAGACTGTATTTCTTATTTATATGCATGAGAAAGGATTGCAATTGTAATAGTTTAAAAGGACAAGTGATAAGATTTGTAATTTGCTATTCATAGACGATATTATTGTGATCATTCTGAATTTATTCAATAGAAGTTATATCTTGTTCAAAGTTTTTTGTGTTACTATATTTCCTATTTGGAGGGGATATTACACTTAGCTCCTATCCTTTACATATAAGATGCTTATGTGTAAAATTATCTTGCACTTGATCTAGCTAGTGCTTGATGTTCTTAAGTGATAGTTATAGCATCACTCTATTTCACCATTACAATAATGAAATTAAACATGGGTCCCGGTAATAGAAATAAAATGCTGTAGAAAAGTTCACTAGATTAGCTTTTATGCTTGGTCATGTGCTTAATAGTTAGGTTAAGTTAGTCCTATGCTTGGTACAGCTAAGCATGAGCATAATAGGGCTTTATGCACAACATTTAAAATAATACTACACTAGCGTTAGTTTCACATAAGGTGCAAGCCTTATGCACTCACTCGAAGCATAACAACAAAGGGACCAGGCTCACATTGGGATAATTAAAACATGGTTCAACTCTAGGTTAAGAGGGACTTAGTCATTAATAGGATAGGTTCATGTAGCCTATCAGCACTAGGCTATTATGGGGAAGATCAATAGGTGTGAGCCTTCTCAAGGGTACAAATCCTATGTGTAGGTTCATATCTGCAAGATACAGTTCTTGATGGTGCAAGCTATGGGGATGATGAGTAAGATTCATTCAGGCATTTAGTTGACTCATGTGAATGGCTTGGATTCATGTGCACCTTTTTTGGGTTAGAACTCTAGGCATGGGTATTGGGGCCTTGATGCATATTAGTCCCAACACTTTATCTATATCATAGGTAGGCCAAAGTCACTAGATGGCACAAGGATGCCATTAGCGACCAGGGATGAACCTTAATATCAAAATACATTTATAGTAAAGAAACTTATAAAATTGTTCACATAAAATAAGTCACAAATATATCATAATGCAAACTATAGTGCCAAAATCAACACTCCATTGCTTTGATAATATTCTTCATTAACTCATAATTCAATATACAAAGTTCAAGACATGAAAACATAGCAAGTGCTCGTATTTAACCCTACTCATGCCTAACAACTCACATGCAAGCTTGGGTTATACATTTAAAGTGCCTAACCTAATTCATGTAGAATACAAATACTTAAAGGTGGTTCTCTATTTCAATAGAGCTTTGCTACCAATACTTGCCTACCTCTTTTCAGATATAAGCCTTCTTTCATAGGCAAATGGGCATCTCCTTGCCAGGTTAAATGGGTGCATGCCATGTGATGAGCTATAATTGGGATTCACTATTCCACCAGATCCACTATATTACCCAGGTTAGACGAGTGCATGTCGTATGTTGAGTTATCATCTAGGGGTCGCTATCCCACCTGTTCCACTATTTTGACACCCACACTTCTCGAGTTACCACGTACAAGTTCCTACAGGGATGTCCTTTGAAGGTCAATGCCACGTAACTGCCTGTCAGCTGGCATATCATCCTCAAGGATTACTCTAGCTGATACCAAAAGCTATAAAAAGGGAACAACCAAACTGAATATTTCCTCATGCTGAGATATGTTGAGTTGACACAGTCCAAGTAGTTGGTAGAAAGGGTGGCCATGAAAGAAGGGAATGGGTACCACTATTGTAGAATAAGATATTTAATCTAATAAAGTGTAGTCATATAAAATGTGAAAATTGGTAACTTGAGTGTGGCTTATGACACCTAACCCATAGGTCCTTCTTGCTTTCTCTCATGACCCTGATAGGCTTCTTTTCACTAATTCCCAATCATCTATGGCCTTTTAGACCTGATCCCAGCTCAGCGAGACTACTCTTGTCATGACAAATATATCCCCCTAGGTCTTGTTAGCTCAAGACTATAGTGCTATAGCACCCAACATGGACTATAGTGTTGGGCCCTCTAATGTCTACTTTCGATGCTTCTATCTAGGTGAATTTTTGCCTCCAACGGTCAGTTCCTTCTGGTTCTTATCCCTCTTCTTGTCAGCCTAATGTGAGCACATTCAACCCATGACCAACAGATCCCTATAAAATCCCATTCAAATTTTATTTGGATAGGGTTAGAAAATATCATAAAGCAAGCAAGAATACAAGCAAGACTACTTAGGCAATCTTCTCTATTCTCTACATATATCCAACCAATGCTAATACAAGCTTATTCAAATCCTTACACCAATCTAGCCATCTCAGTCACACCTAGTTTTAGCATTTTGTATCTTCATACACACTACTACATAAAGCACATCAAGTGGGAGAACTACATATGTCTTGATCTTTCTTTAGAGTATTGGTATGTAGGTAGAATGCCCACACAAAGGGTGTGGATACACATTGAGTGCATCTTACACACACTAACCCCTCCTCTTTTATAAAGTTTATCAAAGTATAATAGAGTATAGGGTTTGAAGACTAAATATGCTCTATAGGGAGTTTTGCAAACATCCAAAAATCAAAACTTCATAGGTAGTCTCACACAGACACAATAAATAAAACCCAAAAAGCTCAGGTCTCCTGGATAATAGCAACAAAAGAGGACTATAACACCAGACCCTAGGGTGTCTTATTTTGATGCTCCTATCCAATTATAAAATGAAGGCTAAAATTTGATTTATAATATTGTCCTAGTCTTGCATAATGAATTTCAGATCCTTCAATAGTCGTCTCAGTCAGTTTTCAACTAAGTCTTATTTTCTCTCCCTTATTACTATTTTTATAAAGGTTCAAATTACAATCAAATTATACAAATTAGTAGCTTAATTATTGTATATTTATTTACTAATTTTATTACCCTAGACCCTTAAATAAATTTGGAATAATACACCAATATTCTCAAAATCGTTAAATCATTTGGTAAACTTGACTTACTTTGAACACACATAAAAACCCTAGAAACCCTAAGGTAAATTTCCTATTGATTTTTCCTATATTTTTCTAATTTTCTACCTGCATAATAAAATTATAAATTGGCATTAAATTTTAAAATTTTGTAGTAATTTTAAAATAATTTTCTTTCAAACCCTAGTTGCCCATACTAGGCCCTATTATTTTTTTAGTATTTTTCCAATAATTTTATAATTTTTTACTTTCATATTTAAATTAAAAAATAGCATTTAATTTTAAAATTCCATAATAATTTAAAAAAATATTTTCTTTCAAACCTTAGTTGCCTATACTAGGTCCTAGTATTTTTCTAGTATTATTCCAATATTTTTTTGGTGTTTTACTTTCACATTTAAATTAGACATTATAATCTAATTTTAAAATTCCATAGTAATTTTAAAATTATCATCTTTTTTTTCAAAACCCTAGTTGCATATACTAGCTCCTATTACTTTTTGAGATATCACCTTACATTCAAAAATCAGATTTCACATCAAAATAAATATGGATTTTAATTATTTGCACATGTTTCTTGCATTTCTTTCAAATAATAAGGAGACTATACTCGGTCCTATCATGTACATGAATGATGAATTTTACCGTATGTTAATCCAAAGCTTCATTATTTGCATTTCATGCTTAATTTTCATAATTAGAGATGACATTACAAAATTTATTGCTCAAATTACACAAGATTTCAATATTTCTTTTGTATACTCTTTCTCTCTCATGAGGAATAATGTCTAACTCTATTTTAATAAACATGTTAGAGATATTATGTCACAATTCAAATTTATTTATGAATTCATGCACAATTTCATGCTCTGATATGAGAAACATTCCAGGTGACAATTCGGGTGATGGTTCTACCCCAATTGGTGGCAGGATTTCTAGGAGCCATAAATTTTGCACTATAGCTCCGTTTGACTCCCCGTTTGAACCATTGGAAAGCTAAAAATGAGGAAAAAGCAATGAGATGGCATGGAGATCTGATTAATGGATTTTGACTCTTAAAAACCCAATGGAAGTGTCCCAAATTTAAATTTTAGTAGTGTAGTCTAAAAATAGTAAGTTTTTAAAAATAGTAATTCCTCAAATTCTGTATTGTTGTAAATCATGGAAGTCAAACCACTTAATCTCCCTCGAGATTGGTGACCTTCCACATCCTCCTCATACCTTCAAAAGGTGTATAAATGAAGATGTAATCTGAAATGGAAATTAGACATCTCTTCTCAGAGATAGGCATATGTTTGGGTCTATAAATTTGATGAATAAAACATCTCTTCTTAGAGATAGCATTATTGTTATTGTGTTGTTCTTATTTCTTAAATTATCTTTCAATTAAATATTTTTAAGTTTTGGATCAGTGGTATCAAAGCGACTTGTCTTTAGAGTGTATGATCTCGAGGATGAGGTTAGATTAGAAAAAGCTTGGGTGGAAAATAGAACCAGTAGAGGATCCACCTATTCACTCCAAATGACTTCAAATGATAGACAACACTTAGACATCTAATACTTTCAAGGAAATGGTGAATGAATCCCTCTAGTAAAAACAAGTGTAAATGCTACAATAATTCACCCAAACTCTAACAAATTTTGATGGAAAATTTTGGCTCCTCATCTGTAACCCTACATCCTTTCAGTGCCCCAACACCCTTCAAGGTTTAGGTGAATTTTGATATCCCTACATTGGAAGGTAAAATCAATGATGATGCAGTAAAAAATTGTTTGGATCAATTATCATCTTATTTTTTGACACAAAATTCACTAATAAAGAGAAAATCACTTTTGCTCTTTTGAAAGCATCATTGCTTCTCAAAAATTGGTAAGAAGTGAACAAAAAGAGATTCAGTGCAGATGATATTGGCCTTGAGGCAGAACCTACCTGGGATGATTTCATAGAATTTGTAAAGGAATAATACTACCCCATTAGAGCATATGATGATTTGTATATAGAGTGGCAACAACTTCACCAAGGTAAGGAATAGTCTGTTCAAGATTGCACTGACATTTTTCATTTTCTATCTGCGAGATTGGGCATCCAAGAAAGTGAGAAACACAAAGTTATCAAATATCATTTCAGACTACAATGGTATATATAGAGAGAAATATAACTCTTCAATTTGGAAACCCTCAGTGAAGCGTACAAGTTTGCAGTAAAGATTGAGCATAAGCATGGAAGAATGAATACGAAGAGTTGGCCTTCAAAATGGAAAAGTGACAAAGAAGGTCAAACATGAGGTTCAAATTGGAAGTAAAAGGAAGGAAATACTGGGAAATGGTGTGATTATCACAAATTTGGAACTCACTCCAAAGAAGAATGTCAAGCCATCAAGTCCCTGCTTTTTGAGTCACAATCCTCAACATCTACTGCTCTGCCTCATACACAACCTACAATTGAAGAGGATGAAGAAGAGATTGTAGATGCTAAGCCTAATGCCATAGTTTCTTCATCATAGACCCATGATGTGTAGCCAGATGACAAGGAAATGTTAATATCATTCTAAGTTATGGGTGAAAGGTAAGCCTCTGCATTTCATTTTTGATAGTGGGAGTCAAAAGAATTTAATCTCTGCTAATGTTGTGAAAAGTTTAAATTTATCCATGAAGCCTCACCCAAAGCCATATAGTATTGGATGGTTGAGTCTAGGGAGAAACCTCCGTGTCACCCACTAATGTCTTCTCTCATATGCAATAAAATCTTTCCAAGATGAGGTCTTATTTGATGTGGTCAATCTGGATGTTTATGATGTACTCTTTGGTCAACCATTCATTTACGATCAACATGGCATCTATGAATCAAGAACTCAAAGGATCACCCTCACTCTTGGAACATGGTGCTATAGGGTTCTAGAGGTAAAACCTTTCACATCTCTATGTCTGATTAGTGCCAAGAAATTTGTTCTCATGGTGGTCAAGCCACAAGAATCCAAAAGGGCTGATGTTGCAGCCTTGACTAAATAAACAATACAATAATAGAAGCCAAAAAATAACAAGTTGAATAATTTCATAGCCTCCCATCCATAGATTAATGGTCAGATAGAAATGGTGAACAATCAGGTCCTACACAACTCCACAAAGTATAACTCCATAAAGCACAGTCCATTCCAAGTATGCATCAGGAATCAAATAAAAACACAACTACCACACTTGATGAAAAATCTTGATGAAATGAGGACCATTGATTATCAAGGAGGGAGGAATGATCTGGACAACATTCTAGGTGACAATTTGGGTGATGGTTCTACCCCAATTGGTGGCAAGACTTCTAGGAGCCATACCTTTTGCACCATAGCTCCGCTTGACTCCCTTTTTGAACCATTTGAAAGCTAAGAATGAGGAGCACATGATGATATGGCATGGAGATTTAATTGATGGATTTTGACCCCAAAAAACCCAATAGAAGTTCCCCAAATTTCAATTTTAGTAGTGCAGTCTAATAATAGTAAGTTTCTAAAAATAGTAATTCCTCAAATTCTATATTGTTGTAAATCACGGAAGTCAAATCACTTAATCTCCCTCAAGATTGGTGACCTTTCACATCCTCCTCTTACCTTAAAAATGTGTATAAAGGAATATGTAACCTAAAATGGAAATCATACATCTCTTCTCAGAGATAGGCATATGTTTGGGTCTACAAATTTGATAAATAAAACATTTCTTCTTAGAGATAGCGTTATTGTTATTGTGTTGTTCCTATTTCTTAAATTATCTTTCAACCAAATATTTTTGAGTTTTGGATCATGCTCTTTGCCCTTTTCTCTCTATCTCTCATATGGAACTTTTTTTAAGTTTATCTTGCTACACATATTAGACATATCATAACACATGTCAAAGTTCTTTATGCATCAATGCATAGTTTCATACTCTCTATCCCTTATTTCCTATCTCTCATGTGGAATGTTCTCTATAATCATATTGTTATACAAATTATAACTCCAATTACATGAATTTTAGCCCATATACATGGTTTCTACCTAGATGTATATGCCTCCTTGGTTACTCTTTTTTCAATGTCATATTTCATGCAAAGGAAAAAAATCCCTTCTCCTCCTCTCCCTCAAGAGGGTGATAGTTACTTTCCCTCTAACCAGGTCCATGTTATCACCCCTACAAAAGGTAAAACAACTTATACCATTGTTCCTAATGCCTAAATTTAACCTATATCTTCTTCCAAACCTCTTCCACATATCTACCTACATGCTTAATCAAAAGCAACTAGGGTTTGCACTTGTAAGACTTTAAGGGATCACATCACCAACATGAGCAAGTTACTTTCAGATTTACAAACATAGAATCAACTATTACATGAAAATATCACAACATTGGAAAATTAGATTATAATACAAACACCTCAAAGGCATCTTAGTGTCAATCATGCATATGCACCTTCACCTAGTCAATTTGTTGCAAGCAATGTTACATATCAAAACCAAAAATCACAACTAGAAAAGCAACCAATTAAGAACAGAGAGCTAGTTTCCAGAACACCACCTACAATATGCACTATAATGAATAGTAGTAGGGCACCATTACACTTTGATTCAAAGTGGGATAGCCCATATGCCATATTATCAAAACTACTAGATAGGAGGTTCATCACATTGCCTTATACTCATCATTGAGATCCACATCTCTTACAAAGGCAACCACATTGGCCCTTTTATAACTACCATCATATCTATGGACATAAAGATAATGATTGTTATGGACTCATGGATTGAATTAATAGATGTGTTAATAATGGTATCATAGCATTCACATCAGGGGCATCAAGATTTCCTCCATCATGAAACCATATACCTCATTCCTCCACGACTAAGTCCTCCTAGGACATTCCTTCATAGGAATCATCGGTTACTCATCATGAGAGTAATGTAGTTTATCAAATAGAGCCTTATAAGAGATCTCATATCCCATCTACTTAGAGGCTTTAGAGACCAGTATAATGAGATCAACCTACATACAATAGTGTAGTCCACAATGTATAGAGTGCAGTTCCATACACATATTCATCACAGAGTACTACTTTGGAGAAATATACACTATGAATGAGTTTTATAGGGCCTATTTCATGTATCAACCCACTAAAATTGGTATTAAATGAGCCACCACCATATATTTCAGATCCATCTTGATCTATTACTCAATCATACACATCACAAAGTATCACTTCAGAGAAATATTCACTATGACTAAGTTTTCCAACACCTATTTTACATAATAACCCATTATGATTGGTATTAAACGAGCCACCAACACATGTTTTAGCTCTATCTTGATCTATTACTCAATCTTACACATCATAGAGTACCACTTCAGATAAATATTCACTACAACCAAGTTTTCTAGGACTTATTTCATGTAGCAACTCACTACGATTAATATTAATGAGCCACTATGATATAAGACATCATGAGAGGGAATCTCTTATGAGATTCATATCATAACACAATTGTAGGACTCTTTCTTCTAAGGGTAGTCATTACATGGACTTCATTCCTACCCTTAGAAGAGGGGGCAACAAATAAGGGTTTTGTCACAGAGATTAGAGCTCCTAACGATGGAAAAGTAGCATTCAAAACACCTAGAACAATAACCAAACTTCCAACTAGGTAGAACAGACTAGGTAGACAATGATAATTTCAAAATAGTCATCAAATTTAGCCCAAGACAACAACACTAAGATGGGACTATAGTTTTGGGACCTCTAGTGTCCATTTTTGGCACTCCTGTCTAAACAATAGAAAAACTAGACTTGTCAGAAGTAGACAAAAAAGTAGGTTCAACTATAGTTTTGCATAGTCAGACCAGTTTAAAATTAGTAGTTTTTGATACACTTTTGCGTAGAGAATCTAGATATAGGGTGAATCATGCATGACATGATGGCTCTCACTTGAAATTTTAGATAGGGTAGTTGGTATAACTTCTATATTAGAATCCATATTTTAGGCACCAGTGATTGGGGGAAATATGTGTGGCACATTTGTCTTTTTTTCTTTTTGAGTTCATCATATTACTAGGTATTCTCAATAGTTACATGCCTTAATCCATCTATAGGTGGTTAGCATCATTTTGGAGTGGCTTTCATACAATCCTAACCTCCACATTTTTGAGTGGCTTTCACATAAGCCTATAGCTCAGTTTCAAAGTGGCTTTCATACAAGCCTAATCTTTACCTTTTTCAAGTTGGCCAAGAGAGGCCTAGTTTCTAGTACACATTCAACTATCCATTCCACATTTTTAGTTTATAGAGCATTCATGGGATTTAGGAGCCATCTCATACAACATATATTTCATACTGGTATCAATTTATAGCTTTACTTCATGGGACAACGATGGAGCCAAAGGACTAGCTAGCCTTTGTCTGGTTAAGCCACCTACTCAGAGGGATTGGATACATAGTCCAAACATTGATTGACACACACATGATCATGTAGCTTCACTTAATGGGTGATGATAGAGCCAAAGGGCTAGCCTTTACATTCTTGAGCCACTCTTAGGGAATTAAGCACTCAACTCTATTCATGATATTACTCTTGGCTCAACATCATTCAACACATATCCAACACACCCATCATTACTCATCAACACAATAGGTTTTGTATTGGTTTGTGTACCTGATAAGGTGTATTCATTCCTTTGTCTTCCTCTATCTCTTACCCAGCTTTGTACATTCTTATTTTAGATATAGAATATCTAGTAAGAACTGATCTACTCTTTGTTTTCTCTTGCATATTTTCACTTCACAGCGTGCTCTCTCTATACACACCCAACATCACACAGCTTCATGAGCCTTACCCTTGTAGTTAAGTTTAGGTACGCTTTCTATTTTTACTTTGTCCTCGTATTTCTCTTTGTTGCATCACTAGAATAATGGGGGGGGGTAAATGTAGTCATATAAAATGTGAAACTTGGTAACTTGAGTGTGGATTATGACACCCAATCCATAGGTCCCTCTTGCCTACTCTCATGACCCTTATAGGCTTCTTTTCACTGATTCATAGTCATCCATGGCCTTCTAGACCTGATCCCAACTCAACTAGACCACTCTTTCCATGATAAATCTATCTCCCTAGGTCCTGTTAACTCAGGACTATAGCACCCAACTTGGATTATAACATTGGGCCCTTTAGTGTCCACTTTTAGTACTTCTATTTAAGTGTATTTTTGCCTCCAATGATCATTTCCTTTCGATTCTTATCCATCTTCTTGTCGGCCTAATGCAAGCACATTCAACCCATGACCAATAGATTCCTATAAAAACCCATTCAAATTTCATTTGGAAAGGGTTGACAAATATCACAAAGCAAGCAAGAATACAAGTAAGACTAGTCAGGCAATCTTCCCTATTCTCTGTGTACAACCAACCGATATTGCTACAAGCTCATTCAAATCCTTACATCAATCCTTATCCACCTCAAGCATACCTAGTTTTAACATTTTACATCTTCATACACACTATTTCACAAAGCACATCAAGTGGAAGAACTACAGATGACTTGATCCCTCTTCAGAGTATTGGTATGTAGGCAGTGTGCCCATACAAGGGGTGTGGATACATGTTTAGTACATCTTCCACACACTAACCCACCCTCTTTCCCAAAGTTTGTGAAATCACAATGGAGTCTAGGGATTGAAGACTAAATCAACTCTACAGGGAGTTCCATAGACATCCAACAGTTGAAACTTCATAGGTGGGCTCACACAAACATAGATAATAAAACCCAATAAGTTTAGGTCTCTTGAACAATAGCAGTAGAAGAGGACTATAACACCAAACCCTAGGGTTTCCTATTTTGATGATCTTATCTAATCATAAAATGAAGGCCAAAACCTAATTTATGATAGTGTCCCAGTCTTACATAGTGAATTGTAGACCTTGCAACAACCATCTCAATCAATTTTCAGCTAAGTCTTATTTTCTCTCCCTTATTACTATTTTTGGAAAGGTTCAAATTACAGTCAAATTATACAATTCAGTAACTTAATTATTGCATATTTATTTACTAATTTTATTACACCAAACCCTTAACTAAACTAGGAATAATACACCAATATTCCCAAAATCATTAAATCATAAAGTATGAAATTTAATCTAGGAATGGAGGAAATTTAATCTAGGAAAGTAGGAAATATAACCCAACATCTTGCTATAATTTTATTGATTAACATCTCTCCCTAACAATGGTGCCAAAATGATGAGCAAAATAAAATCCTTAATTATACTAACACAGTCCAATCACTCACATAAAACCCAACAGAGGTACTTCATAGGGCAATCACTTGGTTTATCAATCAAGCTACTTTCACTAATTGTCAACCTAGGTTATGTATAATTGGTAAGATGTTTTCACCAGTGTATGTGTGATGCTAGTTTCTCGTGAAAGCTGAGCTCATAAAAATTGTGTTTGAGAAACACACTTACAAAAGGGAAATTACATGAAAGTAAAGTATTGGAAAATAAATCACACTTGTTGGAAATGAAATCAAACTTATAAGAAAGTAATTTGCATAAAGGAAATCATAATGGTTTTGGAAGCTTCCCAAAATTATAGATTTATTGTACATAAATGGAAAACACTTATACACATATGAAATCATGCAACACACATCACAATTGTTCAATCTGAATTAAGGGATACATACACAAATAATACAAAATGAAACTAAACTAATGGATGAGAAATCAAACTACTAGATTTGTGTGAGTGGGACCTACATTATTTAAATTGGAGCTTAACTCCTCTCCTTTGCTACAGTTTTAAATCAAATCAACTCTTCTGCATTAATTACTTCAACATCAATACAAAGATTACTACAACCAATGAACATTCCAACTCTTGTCTTCTTCTGACTATATTATATTCTTATTGTTTTCCTCTACTACCTATTTACTTCTTCCCTTGCAACCTGCAACTCTACTCCTTATATAAGGGAGATTCATTTATTTAGAGACTCCTAAGATATAGGATTTACAACTATACATATGGTTGTTACAATAATACCAATTAATAAACCATTATGTTACAACAATAAAATTATATGTTGCAACCATAGAATAAATAGGATGGAGGAGAAAATAATTTATTTGGAGTTGTTAATTTGTGCTTAGATTCACTGGATCACGTCTTCTCTTTAAATCATGGAAGGATTATTCAAGTCTAAAATGCCATCTAGTTGTCACAGTTGTTACAGGATGTAAACTATAGATGCTACAGGTTTTTCCAATTGCTATGGGTTAGAAAACCAGTTGCAATGGGTTACCTACAACAATTATTATGGGTTACATAGTAGATGCTACAAGTTGCCTATATCTTCAATGATCTTCTTTATTTTTCACACCTAAAATCATCTTAGGCATTCTGCCATTCAACATTAGTAAATCCATATGACAAAATCATTGAATCATACCCCTTTATTTAGAAATCATAGACTTTATACCGCAACAATAAATATATGCAACATAAGTGAATTGTAGTCATTAAGCATGGATGAGATCTATAACAATGGCCAATGAAAGGGGTTTCTAGGATAATGTTATATTAGATGAGTGCTATTTATTTGACTCATAAAAAATGATGCCTGAGGTTTCCCATTAGAACTTTTTCTGTCCAAATGCAATAATCTAATATTTCATTAGACACACTATGTTACCTTAGTAAATATGACCTTAATTTAGACACTCAATTCATTTTAAAGATGAAAATAAAGTCACCTTTAGTGACACCCTAACATCACCCCTTAGTGACAATGATAGACTCACCACTTGGTGACACCCCAACATCACTATGAGTGACACTCCAACATTACCATTAATGACAGTCTAACATCACCCCTTAGGGATACCCTAACTCACCTAATAATGTCATATTTCAAAGTCTGATATTAATGACACCCTAACACCACCTTGTAACACTATTACATGTAGTGCAATGAACTCCACTTTTAGGGTCAAAATCATGTCATAAATTGATTTTTTTTTTTGTTTTTTATGGGTAAAACTTCGAGTAATTTACATACTTTTTTGTGGTGCAAAGACGGTGAAAAAGTGAAGAAACTAAGCATTTTTATTTGAAACACATTTATGCCACATTTTTGTAACACCCAAACCACACATGGTCCAAACAAGCTAAAAACATGAGATTTTTTTTAAAAATTATTAGTTAAAGACTTGGCCTTAACATCAAGGGAAGTCTTGCGAGACTTGCCATGCCACCATGCATGCAAAAACAAGTTAGGTCAATAAAATGAGCATAATGTTCGATGTGGTAAATATGTTTACCATTTTGTACTTATACTCATCTAATTATTTAGGTTAAAATAATCTAAGATGCCATAACACAACAACCCAATAGATAGGTAATAAAGGTTAAAATAATGTAGGGCGTCATAACACAATAATTGGTAAATAGGTAATTACTCTTTTTTTGTTCATAATTGGAAACAAAAAACTCACAAATGCCAATCAAAATGTCACAATCCAAAAACTATCTAGTTAATGACAAGAATAATAATGGTCACATAGCAACTAGTCCCTTGATTTTTTTTATGGTTGAATTTGCATATAAATTTACAATATAAGCTTAACGAAATAATGAATGATACCCAAGGATTCAGTAATGATTAGTTAGAGTGAAAATATTATTAACTGGGGTGAATGTTATATTATCTTTGCTTTGGCAGGGACTAAAAATATGTTTGTAAAACTTTGTAGTTTGTCAACTTAAAACTAAATTCAAATGTAACCTGCATCTAGTTTATAACCAAAAAAATAGGGCAATATTAAATTGAAATTAGTTAGATGAAATTATACATGTATTGGACTAAACATGATAATAATAATTTTATTTGAAATTGATTGTGACAATCGTTGGAACACAAATAATTTACATTCAAAAGTATTGGACACTTGTTAGGTGATGGGTATGTAAGCCTTGACATATGGTTATTTTAGAATAGCTTTGTATTAGTTATAGGTAAATTTTATAAATGTTTAACAATAAAGAAGGAAGAGGATTATATGGTCACTGGTTAAGAATTTATATAGTGATTGGAATATAATTATCAAAATAATACAAGTTATATAATGAATGTCACTTTTATAAATGACATATGTCATATTTAAATATTTAAAAATAAAACAAAAATCTTAACCAATAAAATTATATATGTTAAATATTTTTTCATTCCAATAAACATAATCAAGTATAATTAATATAATAAATATAATCTTTTGAACTTTAGAAAAATGTTGTGTAATAAATTTTATATATTAAACATTACAAAAATTAAGATAATAATAATAATGTTATATGTCAAATCAATGCTCTTTCCACCCATAATTTATATTTTAATGAAAAAATAAATATTGTCATATTTTTTATGATTTTGTTGTGAAATAAATTGGTCTAGGTGAGTGGGGAGTGATGAGGGAGAAACGTAAATTCAAAATCAAATATTTTTCTCATTTTACAACCAACAGTCCTCTACAACAATTCCATGGATATCAAGCCTCTACTTTTAATCTAGAGTTATATGATTACAAGCTTTCCTCTAATCAATAAGATTATGTTGACCTAAAGAAGATTCATTTCAACTCTAGTGGTGAGGATCTGGAGCCCATAGTGTCTGGTCTACAAAGGGGATTTTTATGTTCTTCCAAAGCTAGATTGCAGTTATTATTAGTAGGTGGATGAAAAAACTAAGGAGTAGGCTTCTCATTCAATTGTTCGTGGTCGTTTGAGAGAGAGATTCAAGCTATATATGGTGTTGTCGTTGCTCATGCTTCTATCGATGTTGTTGTGGGCCCTTGTGCTAAGGATTCAACATTCGGTGATTTTGCTAGCCATGTTGACTACCCTCTTATGTCCACTTTGCTTCAACCCATGGTGACTACAACCAAGCATGTCACATTAGGGACCTTTCTAGAATCTATGTGTGCCGAGTCAAATAAAGTCATTGGGGATTTGTTGGTCCAACAATTTGAGCCTTGTTCTTAGCCTATGGTTAAGGTTTTAACTCAATGAAGAGATTGTTCTCCTCTTGATCCCAATGAGTATGAGGTTTCTAAGTTTGGTTGGATTTATGTGGAATGTAAGAACACCTCAAATTAATTTCATGAATGCAGTGATTTTTTAAAATCGTGGATTCCTTTTAGTTCTTCAGTTGGCCCCCCTATTTCATGAATGCTTCCTTGCTTTCCAATATTCACCATTATGTTACCTTTTTTTGGGTGATGTGCCTATTCAATTATCTGAAGCTACCCTTGATTTGGTTATCCTAGATTATTCCTTTCTTGAGATGGATAATGAGATTGGCTATAAATCATTGTTTGAAAAGTGCGTAGGCACATTCCTTTCAGTTTTTAAGCTTTCCTCTTGAGCTTCAAATGTCTGAAGCTCCATTGCAGCTCCCTCTTTCTCTCTGATCTATTTTAGTTGTTTCCTTCTTAAATTTCATATCCCTTTTGACAAAGATTTTATTTGGAATTTTGGTCCTTGTTTTTTCAAAAATCACATGTTCTTTTTTTGCCCCTAGTTAAGAAGCAAATTTTAACTAGTCCATTGTGGTTAAGATTGAACAAATTTTCATCAGTTTTAAGAAATGAGAAGAATATCAAGATGTTGGTGAACAAAGTTGGCACTTTTGTGAAAATCGATGACTCTTCTTGGGATCTCATATTTGTTTGACCATGTGTTATTATTGATCTCTCCAAACTACTCTTCCATTCAGTGAAATTGCTTTCCTTGCATGGCTCGTGGAATCAGTTTATCAATTACAAAGGTTTCCCTCTCTAATGTTTTTAACATAATCTTTCCAAACATTGGTTTGTTGGGTGTCCTATTAGATCTCATGGGTTTTCCCCTTCTCTGTCTCTTCAGGTTCGGAAGAAGAGAGAAGGGACTCCTAACCAGAAATTTATGTGGTGCAATAATGAAAAATTCTATCATCCTCATTTTTTGGTTTCTCATGCTTTTGAAGCTCATGTGGAGGATTCCTTGAAGGAGGTGTTAGAACATACTCTATCTAAATCGGCCTCAACTGATTGAGACAACATCCTTCCCTCCTAAGCCTAAGTTTGTGAAAAAATCTATAGACGTGGGAACTAATTCAAAAAAGAAAAGTTACAAATATGAAGCTGAGTCACTAAGAGCAAAAGCAGAGACTACGGTAAGTGATGGAGTTCAATGGTCATTGGAGGATTTTCTATCTAGTCGATGGAGAAGAGCAGTTGCGGCCTATGTATAATTCTTCACCCATTGTTTGGGTCCTAGTATTTTTTGGTGTGGATTCTTACCCTTTTCGCCTTTCTAACCTTTTTATGATGTTTATTTGTAGTTATTATGATGTTCTATTGTTGTGCATTGAATGTTTTGTATTTTGATTCTTTCCCTTATTAGGAATTCTCTAGGTTTACTCGAGTTTTTATCCAGTGTTGGCTAGTTGACTAATTGTTGTTAGTTTTCAACTTGTTGGTTGGTTTTTGTGGCCTTGTTAGCAATATTTAGGCTCCCTTGCTTGGGATTGTTGATTGTTACTAGGTAGGGCCACAATCAAAACCCTAATTTTATCACTAACAAAAAAATATTGTCATATTTGTCATAATACATTGATATAAATGGAATATTACAAGAAAACATATAGAGAAATATTATTTAATATTTGGATGCTAAAATTTATAATTGATAAAGTATTTTTTTATTTGATAGGATAAAACACTTTTAAAACCTTAACTATGAACCGAATCAGTGAGGGTTTTGATTACTGGTCCCACAACCAAGGGACCCTCAAAGAGGGTTTGAATGATCCCACCACTATACTAGCTCACAACAAAAGGATTTGATGGATCCCACAACCATACTAAAAGATAACAAGAGGGTTTGAAGGATCCCACAACCTTAGTAGAACAGACAATAGGAAAACAACTCCTCAATAAAAAAAAATACAATCAATAGTTGTCTTACTACAATAATCATTCCCTGAAGCTTTCATTGTAGTTCTAACATGAGAAGTCTCTTCTGCCATTCAAAAACAATCAAGGAGCTAGGAGGGCCCATGAGGAACTAAACAACCAACATACAACTAAACCATAGCCTGCCAAAAAGTAGCACCCTTGCCTACAACAAAACTGAACAGGTTGTATTTTGCTGAGTTTTTATCTTTGTTAAATTCAAACAAATTCTGCATAGCTTAGAGAGTCTTCTGCAAAGCTTCTGTAGGACTTTTTTATGATGAACCAAGTGACTGCAACCCATAAAATAACTTGGAATAAATTGGTACAATAATAACGAATCTAGGAGAACCATATTTCTCTCAAAAATTATGTTTACATCCATATAAACCATTGTGGAACAAATCTGAAGCAGGTCCACATCATGGAATAATCTTGTTACATTTCTAGGACTCCCATGAAACCTCCAAACGCTATCCAAATTGTGGTAGAAGACCAACAGACACTGACATAAATCCATACAATCCTCAAGGGATACAGGATGAGACAAATTTGGGACTAGTCCACCCATCTGTGGACTAAAATGAATCCGTGGACCAAAATGATAGGCATCAATCAGGTTCATAAAAATACTCCCTAGGTTACCAAACATGCTCTAGTTCTCCCTAAATAGAGACCAATCTAACTTCATGGAGCCTTTAATGTGAGTCCATTTTAAGGCTAGGCCTTGGGGTCTAACAACCCCTACACTAGGCCTTCCAACCATCAAATCCCAGTCTAAATCATAGATAAACAAACATAAGATAAATCCCCTGGGATTAGGCCCAACCTCCAAAGTGGGACTATTTACAACCAGATAAAAAGGAAGAACCTTCCAAGACCATTTTGAAACAGGGCTTGGGCGAAGGGGGTTGATTTGGTACTAAGTCTCTTCCATGAAGAAGCTTCCTTTCAATTTTCCTTCACTCAACCAAGAGTTGTGGGTTCAAAGAAACTTGAACCATATATCCTGATCGAATTCCCTCCTCGAAGCTTCTATTGAGTTAAACCGAGGGCCTTCATAATGCATTTTAAGAGTTTTGTTGGTGGACCATGTCGCACCTGAAGCCTTAGACTGGGCATGGACAAGATAGAGACAATGTGGAGCCTCCAATGCTTCCAATAATCACACCTATGTCGCCAAACCTTCCTTTGCTAGGAGGAATTGCAATCCATCTCTATAAAATGACAAGCTAGACGAGACATAGACCTTACTATCAGTAGAACTTCTCTTTTTGAGCTTTCCCAAGGCAACTTTGATGTAAATTTGAACCTTGTCTGATGAAACCAAGCGGTCGTCATTGCAACAAAATGAATTAGGAAAAGACCCACTCGAAACAACCCACATATATAAGTTAGAGTCCTTGTCGTCCTCCACTTGGTTCTGGGTTGAGCTCTCTTGCCCACAAGCCAAGTTCAAAAATTTCCCCCCGCTCCTTTATGCCATTTTAAGGTTGCTCAAATCTTATCAATTATTAATGTTGGAACTCCAAAGCAAAATGCATAAACATAAGTAGCTATCAAACCATCTCACATTCTCAGATGGAACATCTATGTGTCATCTCGAACAAAGTCATTGTGGTATAATCCTAGGAGCACCTATGATGCACTGAGAAGACTAATCCATATAATGCTTTGAGGTTGTGGTCAGACTTGTCTCTTCCATGCACATTTCAAATAGACATTATGTTAATCATTCCATTTTCATTATCCATCTCAAACATACTCAATTTTGATAAAGTATTATTTCTTGTCAAAGATTTTCACTGGTTAGAACAACAAAATTATTTGTTCTAGGGGAAAGGTCCCACTAGTGGTGCACCTATCAATGGTGGAATAAGGTTTTTGTTTCGGTGTGTTCCATTGATAGAACATATTGGTGTGTATAAATATTAAAGTGCACCAGTAGTGGTGCAAATAGCCTCTAATACTTGTTCAACATTTATTCTATAAAATCAAAAATAACCAATCACATCTTGACAAGTAAGACTCGAATAATACATTTTATGACCTCTCGTGATAAAATCAGTTATATCGTAAAATATATATTGAGTTAGACCTTAAGACCTTAGTTATAAGTAGTTAAGACGACACATTGAAATAGGGAAAAATTTAGGAGTTAGTGTGATGTTATGGCACCTTAATTCGCTGTTCAAAGTTAGGGTTCACCGCTAGTGAGTGACTAAATATCTAGCAAGTCCTTGGTGTTCGAGATAATCTCTCTCTAGTCAGTAATGAATGGACTCGGATGGATATACTCGGCTATTGAAAGAATGCATTCAGAGGAAATCTCTAATAGATGGCAGACTCCTCCACGGCCGTATTATTAAGTATGGCTGTTACCGCGGTACATTTCTAGCCAACCATATTTTGGAAATGTACGCAGTCTGCAGGAGTCTGATGGACGCGCGCCAACTGTTTGACAAAATGCCTGAACGCGATCAGTACACTTGGAACAGGATGGTCGCTGGGTATGCACAGTGTAGGAGACTAGAAGATGCACGCCAACTTTTTGACAAAATGCCTGAACGAAGCGAAGTTTCCTGGAATACTATAATTGCGGGATATTCTCGATATGGCCATGCTGAAGAAGCCTTAGGAATGTTTTGCCAGATGCAAAAAAGAGGTATAATGCCGAATCAGTATACTTTTGCCAGTGTTCTCAGCGCATGCAGTCGATTGGCGTGCGAGCAAGAAGGAAAACAGATCCACGCTGGTGTTATTCGAAGTGGGTTTGAGTCTAATGTTTTTGTGGGCAGTGCCCTTGTTGATTTGTATGGGAAATGTTCAAACATTAACGATTCACGCCAAGTGTTTGACAAAATGTCTGAACGAGATGAAGGGATGTGGAGCGCTATGATTGCAGGGCATGCTCGGCACGGGCACAGTGAAGAAGCCTTGAAGCTCTTTTTGGATATGCTGAGGTCAGGTATGAATTCCAGTCAGTTTAGCTTTACTAGTATTCTAAGCGTTTGTGCCAACGTTCGAGATCTCGAATGCGGGAGAAGTCTTCATGGTTATATTGTAAAAATTGGGCTTGATACAAATCTCTTTGTTGGGAATTCTTTGGTTGACATGTATGGTAAATGTGTAAGCATGAAGGATGCACACAGAGTCTTTGTCGAAATGCCTGAACATGATGAAGTGTCTTGGAATGCAATGATTGGAACATATACCCAGAATGGCAATGGCGTGGAGGCTCTGAAATTATTTTGTCAAATGGAATGGGGAGAAATCAAACCTGACGACTTCACTCTGGCTTCAGTTTTAAGTGCGTGTGCTAGCTTAGCAGCACTAGAGCATGGCAAACACATTCACTGTAACATCGTCAAGAATGGCTTTGGGTTTGATGTACATATCAACAGTGCCCTCGTTGACATGTATGCCAAATGTGGGAGTATAGGAGATGCGCGCCAGGTGTTTGATCAAATGCCTAAACATGACATAGTTTCCTGGAGTTCTATGATTGGAGGATATGCCCAGAATGGCTGTGCAAAGGAAGCCCTTAAGCTATTTGAGCTTTTGCCAGGGACATATGTGAAGCCTAATCATGTTACTTTTGTTGGTATACTATCTGCCTGCAGCCATGCAGGCCTAGTGGATGAAGGTTTTCACTACTTTTATTCCATGATTCAAGATCATTGCATCACACCACACGCAGACCATTACGGTTGTATGATTGATCTACTTGGTCGTGCTGGCCGCCTAGATGAAGCAGCGGACTTAATCAATAATATGCCATTTAAACCTAATGCGGTCATATGGGGTGTATTACTTGGTGCATGCAGGATTCATGGTAATTTTGAGATAGGGCAAGTAGCAGCAGAACATCTTCTGGAGCTAGAACCCGATAATTCATCCACTTATGTTTTGCTGTCAAACATTTATGCTGCAGCAGGTAAGTGGGATGATGCAGCAAAGATGAGGAAACTAATGAAAAGCAGGGGCATAAGAAAGGTACCTGGCTACAGTTGGATTGAGGTACAGAACAGGGTTCATGTGTTTGTAGCAGATGACAATTCTCACCCGCAAACAGCAGAGATTTATATAACATTGGAGAGACTAACAGAACAGATAAAGGAGGTGGGGTATGTGCCTGACACAAACTTTGTTCTGCACAATTTGGAGGAGGAGCATAAGAAACAGGTTCTCTCTTACCATAGTGAGAAGTTGGCCATTGCGTTTGCTATCATCAATACATCCCCGAGAACACCTATTAGAATTGTCAAGAATCTTCGGGTATGTGGGGATTGCCACAATGCCATTAAGTTCATCTCTGAAGTTTCTGAAAGAGAAATTATTCTGAGAGATGTCAGCCGGTTTCACCATTTCAAGAACGGGCTGTGTTCTTGTGGGGAGTATTGGTGAAGCTAAATTAAAAAAAGTGATAGATGGAATCACTTTGGTCACTCCTCTGTCTTGGCAGTTAATACAGGAAACTTTTAAGTTTTAAAAGCATTGATAGTTGTTCACCTGATGTCGAAATATTTAGCTTGATACCCTCCTACGTATTCATAACTTTTTTACTGCAGGCCCTTCTGGCACACGAGCTTCCTACTTGTCAAAGTTATTTTTCAGGTTACATGGTGTTTTTGCTATTTTCAACCTTGGGCTATATATGAATACAGGGACTCTTAAGGAATGTTTATTGTTGAACAGTGCCTGGATTATGCTCTTCTATTGATAAGTGTTTTAATGGTTTGAAGCAGGTCAAAGCAGCCAAACAGATGTGGGTTTCAGTTCACAGTGATGTAAACACAGAGTCAACTGCAAGGTAAGAATATGAACAGATTGAGAACTTCTGCTCTTTTTAACATGATTTAAAGTTAAATTTTGGAAATGGATGATATTATGTTTCTGTGCTTGAACCAAACTAAATCTTTCTGATCATGCAAATACAGGGAGAGTTTTGACTGTTACGGAGGTAAGAAATATTAAAATATTATGGATGGAATCCCCCACTTAGCTATTCGTGTGCTTACTGCTAAATATTTATTTGTACATACTACCCTGGAAGCCTAGTGGCAGGAAGGCTGCCTACCACAAAGATGGCCAAGGTTCAAATCCAGTGGGCTACGTCGTCGATTTGTAAAAGAGAGCTAAGTACTTTTTCCCGGCCCAAAAGGGGCCATACAATTGAAAAAAAGTATATGCCATTCCGAAGGTATTCAGTTTACATTTACATATGGGGTGTTCCTAGTTCATTAAAGTGGTGCCTTCCAGAAACATGAATCTTTGCAAGAATGTGGTCGAATCACTATCTTTTCAGCGAAGCAAATATATTATGGTTGGCAATGAAAATGGATTTCATGCCATTATATCTTTGGTTTGCTTCTGTATGGGGAAGATCTTTTCTTCATGGCAGAGAAACATAGTTTTGAAATCATCAAGCATGTAGTTTTCTATTTTTAGCATTTATGCAAGTTATACAGATCCCAGTTCAATATGAGACTACTTAGGTGTGTTTCTGGATGAAACATTCCAATCGAAAAAGTGTGAAGACATAATGTCTAGACCAGAGGTTTATAAGGTGCAATTGGGTATGCTTTTTCAGTACTCAACCACAAAGAAATAGAAGATGACGATCATGTTAAAAGGTGGAGAAATATATAATGTCAGTTTTTGGAGATCCGTCATTTGCCATGGGAAACCACTTGAGAAGCAAGGAGACAGCCATTTCTTTCGTACGCAAATTTTGGTAAAGTTCTACTGATGCAAATGATTTCATAAGAGGCTATAACTTTAAATTTAAACAATGACTAGAACAACAAACCGGCATTAGCACCCACAAAATGACTTATATAATGGAACTACAAGAAATGTGGAACAAATGAGAATGCTTGGGTTGTCATAGTGCAAGTTCCAAAATGTTGTCTAAAAGAAAAAGAAGCGGCAAACATCAGTTGGCGACATAACA
The DNA here is from genome assembly GCA_037957365.1 of Torreya grandis. NCBI lineage: Eukaryota > Viridiplantae > Streptophyta > Pinopsida > Cupressales > Taxaceae > Torreya > Torreya grandis. The sequence continues at coordinate 2,084,427 of JARHVA010000402.1, read as the reverse complement.
AAGTTTACTTTTGATTATAAAGTTAACTATTTATTGTTTTAATGGAACATGTTGTCATCTCATAATTCTTTAGAATGAAATTTTAGGGTTAGGATTAAATCTAGGGGATTGCAGCTATTATCAAGCCTTTTCAAGTGCCAATAGTAACTATGTAGTGTGTAAACATCATGTTGTAAAATCCTTCAAATGGTTGTGTGCCCTTCATGAAATTGTCTAAGTGTATCATTGTTTGAGTAAATGATTGAAGGGGTGCTCATGCATGTCATTCTCTTGATTGGGTGTCGCATTTGATGAAAGAAATCTTTTAGACTAAACAAGTGAATCAAAGGAATGAACTTAAATGACATGGATCGCTTATTCGCTGATTGGCTTGGATGCATTTTTCCTTGAACCCTGAACACCCAAAGCAAGGAAATAAGCCAAAAGTGGCTAAACAAATGTTCGCTCATTAGCATGGGATCAAAGGGGTGCTAAGTTTGAAAGCTTGAAGTATGTATGTGTTGAAGTACATTGTTAGATTGTTTGGGGATCAACTTAAATAGGGGAACTCTTTAAGTCCAAATGCCCAAATCAATAAAAGAGGTAAGATGGGCTATTCAAACTTTTACTGGTCAATAAGCAAAGAAGATCAAGCTAAGGCCAATGGTTCAAATCATTAAGGATTAACAAAGTATTTTATGCACTCATTCAGGGATAAAAAGGAAGGATTTATTGTGACAAGCCTGATAACTCGAATGGGGAAGTTGAATAGAAGTGTTGTTTGACCAGTCAGAGGTTGGCTTGTGTAAGTCAACTCACAAAGTTTGAAAACCCAAAGAAAGGAAAGTGGTCAAAAAGTATTGTTCCGATGTTCATTGTTTCAACTAAAAAAGCAAAGCGCCAAGGCTCGAAACCCCAAATATAAAAAGTTAGCATAAACCCATTTTGTTCATTTATTCATAAATTGATTAAAGTTGACTAAACATTAAGTTCAAATGTCCAAATCTCCAAAATAGGTCAAAATATATTATTTGCCAATTCAGATAAAGGCATCTATAAAAAAATGTTACATCCTTGAAGATCCAAATCAAGGTGTTTTGAAAGGAGGGACTATTTGGATATCCATTCCTAGGCAAGCTAAAACATGTAATCAAATCCCGAAATTCTGAATAATGATTATAAAGGAACTATTATTATTCACTCGTTCACTGATCCATTGTTGAAAGACTAAGGCCAAAGCATGAACATCTGAATACCAGAGGAGCTAATGTTAAGATGCATATTAATGATTTGAATGTTCACCAATAACAAATATTGTATCACACACTTAAACCCAAACACCCAATAAAGGAAGTTAAGTAAAGATGATTTAATTGCAAAACATTAATTGTGCCACACTGCAGACCTCAAACACCATTCAATAAACATAAAGGAGATTCGTACAAATTGTGAGATTATCAAAATTAAAAAGGAGATTCTTTCATGGTCAGTGACAGTCACAAACAAGAGTAAAAGACTATAGTAATGATCTAGTGTTGCAAATTCCAATCTTTCCAGGGAAGTGCATGATTCTTCAATCTTTGTCAATACTTTTTTTCTGCAAAATGGCAACAATTGAGAACATTAAAATTGGTAGCAAGCAAAAATTGGATCAATATATGTCCTTGAATGAGTTTGAAACCCAATTAGTCTCCCGAGGTCACCTTAAGAAAGCCACAATTGATGAACACCAAATAAATATACGAGACTACCATATGGATACTAGAGCAAATGAGAGAGATCTCTTTTTAATATTGTATAATGGGGAATAATTCTTCAAGGCTTGGCTCTATTCTAGGCATGATAAATCTATGCATAATGTATGGAAATGTGACCTAGGAAAGATTGTAGTGACCAGTTGTTTTGAAAACCCTAATATCATATCTTGGACAACTAACAATTATCACTCAGAGGAAAGGGTTGTGAAGAATGTTGAGGGGAAGGTTATCCTAGATATGAGCCTTGATAGTATAGGGAAGGCGTTTGGTCTCAACATAAAGGTTGTAAAATTACTTAATATAAAGATAACAAAGTCAAAGTACATAAATAATTTTTGTGCGAGATATATGAAGCTCCAAGAGCATAAAAACAAACCTCATAGAGGGAGATACATGGAGGATGATATTTTGGAGCCATTTGACATTACTATGTTTTTAGAGTACTTCTACTTGTTATATATCTTGTCTCAACTATTTGGAAATGAAGATGATAAGTGGGTCAATATGGATCATTTTTTAGTGTTATGTGATGTCCTTCATTATCATCACCTTCTCACTTATGATTATGCCAAAGTCTTATTTGACAATATCAATGAACAACTAGATGAATACAAATACACTTAGGCATACGAAATTCAAGTATTACTTTCACATATGCCACATGTATTTGGCTACACATCACAAATTGTGGCTATCAAAGTTAGAAGTCCATATGTATGCTACTGGTTACAAAATTAGGCAAAGCTTTTTGAAACCAATGCAAACATAGACATGACATATTGATAGACATTGTGATTGGGGAGAATTCCAATACTTTTAAGACTATTTTGTTGAGACATTGCACAAGCTATTTCACAAAGGAAGACCCAGATTAAGTTCCACTTTTATGAAGATATTGAGACCTTTACAATATGCCCATGAAATTGGAGCTTCACATAATTGGGTTGATTGATGGTCGGAGCCTAATGGTACTTACTAATTTATCTTTTTTAGGATTATGGAATATAACCCTAGGTCGATAAAGAATTGAATAATAAATTAGGGAATAAACTACTATAGTATCAACAACCACTGATTTGCACAATAATTGATTTATTTAAATATTCTATAAATAACAATAAATTAGAAAAGGTATACTTAGCTAGAAAAAATGATTGAGATGGACAAGTGGTGGACTGGGAAGTGATGTAGGAGTAGGGCAAAGTGCTGTCAGCAGAGAACAGGTGTTAGAACTCTCTTCGAACAATAGCATGGCCCTCATTGCTGGTAGTGCATTGTGCTATTGACCTTCTATGCAATGCTAATGACCATGTACAAGAGGAACAATGAAATTTTGGGAGGATGTTCAATCTGTCTTGGGAAGCCTATATTTGTGTGATCGAGACCTAGATCATCACCTATCTGCACTTTGACTGATTTCATTATGAAACCCTAAGCTTCCATGCTTACTAGGGTTTTGATGAACATAAGTGGAAGGAGAGTGGCGTTAGTAGGGTAGGCTAGACATGAACTCAACACCCCATGTGTTGAACACTTCCTACATACCAATACCTCGAAAGGGGATCAAGCTCGATGTAGTTCTCCCAATCTAAGTGTTGGTGCAAGTGAGAGTGATGCTAGTATGCCTGAATATGAATGTCAATTTGAATGCTTTGAGTGTGAATTGAGACTGGAAACTTGAGTAAAATTGAGCTCTGGGATATTGTAGATGGATGTATATAGAAATAGGGGTAAATAGGGATCAATAACCTTAATTTGCACAACTATTTCTGAGCTTGTTCATGAGAATTGCCATCTATTTGATAAATGAATGAGATTGGTCTTTATATAGTGTTTTGATGCTTGTCGAGACATGACATTGTTGTACCCAACATCCCCCTTCTTTCCATAGGAAATGGGGACCCACTTTTTTTATATTATAGTCTTGACTTTGAGCCCCTCTTCTATATGTTTATGCAAAATCTGGGAGAAGATTGATTATTGGCCTTTTCGTATTTTGACAAAATGGCATTGACATCATGTTTTCATAAGCTAACCTTGTTAATGCTTTTCGAGAGTCTTTGTTAGTTTTTATGTTTTCGAACTTCTCTTTTTTTCAGGGTTTTGTCTTCGGAAATTTTGTTCTGCACTTTTGGGCTTTTATCTATTGGACATTTTGTCTGACAAAATCTACTCTTCACAGCATTTTCTCTGCAACAATTATGCAGAAACTTTTTGCCTCGGACTTATTCTATCAGACATTTTCCCCGACGCATTTGGTCTTTGTCAGGGTTTTTGTTTAGGGTTTTTGCCACGTACTTCTCTTTGTTGGGGACATTTTGTCTGAAACAATTCCCCTGACGGAATTGGGTCTGTAGGCTTTTTGCCATGGGAATTTTGCCCGATGAAATAGACCTACCCTTCTGCCTTTTGGGAATGACCCTTCGAGTTTTTTGTCAAGGACACTTTGCCCTACGAAGTAGACCCTTTAGGCATTTTTGCCACGAAGTAGACCCTTTGGACTTAATGCACTTGCCCTTCGGCCCTTTTTGTTGTGGGCACTTTGCCCCACAAAATGAGCCTTTGACTTTTTTTGAAATGACCCTTTGCCTTATCGGACTTACCATTTGATACTTATGTCCCGAGCCCTTTCCCCACAAAAACGTACCCTACAAAGTAGACCTTTCGGGCATTTTTACCACGAATTAACCTTCAATTTTTTTTACAGTTGCCCTTCGGCCTTTGTGTTTTGGATTTTTTTTTCAACAAAGTAGACCCTTAAGGCATTTTCGCCATGAAGTAGACCCTTTGGACCAAATGCACTTACCCTTTGGGACTTTTATCCCAAGCATTTTTACCTACAAGCCTGTCCTTCGGGACTTTTATCTTAGACTAATTCTTTCGAGCCTTTTGCCTCGAACCAATTCCTTCGGAAGTTGTGTCTCAGACATTTTGTCCAACGGAATTGGTCTTTGGAAAAATTGTTGCGAACATTTTATCCAAAATAATTCCCCCAATGGAATTGGGTTTGCGAACATTTTGCCCAATGAATTGAACCTTCGGACTTTCAAAATTTCCCTTCGACCTTTTTGTCGTGGATATTTTATCTGATGAAAATGACCCTTTGAAATTTTTTGCCATGGGCATTTTTCCCAATGAAATAGAATCTTCAAGATAATTGCTTCGGACATTTTATCCAAAACAATTTCCCTGATGATATACATGCCTCACACAAAAAGGTTGCAACAATTGCCCCGCGCAAAATGCTGAAACAATGCCTTATTGCCAAGATCAATAAACCAAAAATCCCACAGAATTGCCAAGTGTCGCCCTTGTGTCGAGCACTTTATTATACATATATGCTAAGTCATTCTATGTTTATGTTTGCAAGAGTGAATCTGGAAATGTCAAGTGTCAAGCTTGCGGGAGTCAAAGACTCAAGCACCAAGATCTACAGTGCGCATTAACTCATGTACCGAAGATCTGATGGTGCGTAATCAATCACAACAAAGGCTTTTCAAAATCTCTGCAAGAGTGTTAAGTGGTAACATTGTGGGAGCCCAGTACATAGAGAATCCCATGGAGGTGCCAAGTGGCATGCTCACATTCTATCATGCAGAAGATCTGACGGTGCGAGTTCTAGGTGGACTTTTCAAAGATCTAGACTCAGTGAGAGGCACAGACAACATGCAACACATAATCAATTTAGATGAGTCACAGTTGAACAGTTTCATTGGTTTTTAAACATTGGTAAAGCAATACTTGTTTTTGACGCATGTTTGAGTTCCATTTGAAGGTGACTAATCTAAAAATATTCAACAGGTTGTTCTCACAACCTATAAAAGGCTAAGACTGTGCATATACAGTTATGTAAATGATGCATATATTCTAAATTTTTGCATGCAATTCGAGTTATAATTATAAAAATTGCCTTTGTCTTTTACACATGCATAGCTTTCGCAAAGGCTATTTTAAACCAATAATTAAAATTGGATTCTTATAAGGTTTTAGACCACAGTTAGAACTCAAGTTTTGACTATCATATGTAATGACCTTGTTTGAATTTGGAGGATGAGGCGACCCCTTTCCCAAGTCTATATAAACAATTGTAATCCAACTTAAATTTTTTGTCAGAAAATTTTTGAATATAGTAGCAACATCAATTTTGATCATCAACGAATGTGTTTGAATATTTTCTCTCCACTTTTTGTGTAATTAGTTCTTACTTTCTTTGGTTGTATGTTTCAATAATCTTTAGTGTTCAATAACTGTGAATGGATTCTTAATTATTTTGATTGATGTATTGATCTATAGATGTGCAACAACTGTTGAAAGATTGATGAAATGTATTGATTAAGATAATTAAGTTGATTGATTCATAATTTTGAATGTGCACAAGTGCTTTCTTTGATGTAGTTTTTTTTTGTGTGTGTAACAATTGCCTCAGATACTTCATTATTTTGAGCCATAATCTCCTGAGTAAGAGTGTGCAATAGCTTCCCTAAAAGGAACAACCTTTGTCTGAGGCATGTGAATTTATTGCATTAGTATTTTCTTATACTTTTTAGCCATGTTTGATTGTATGTGTGCAATCATTGCTAACAATAGGCATAGGTTTTGAGAGCACTTGTCCTATTAAAAACCAACCAATGAAGTAGTTCCTGAAAAATATAGAAGCTTTTTTTTCTACCTTACCCTTCCCTCCTTTTTGAGTTTATTTTGAGATCTACCCACTCTAGATTATAAGTCAGCCACCCATCCTATTTGCGTAGAGACTCACTACCTTTTAGGGACCATACCTTCGTCCAAAACACTTTGTCAACAACCTGCATGCCCTACCAGCTATTCTATCAATATGTTGTAATAGATTACATACCTACAATCCGTACCTTGGAGTGGAGTTTACCTTCATTGAGATTCTAAAATGTTAGAGGTTACTTCGTTCGACTATGGTGTGCATAAAACTTGCATCAACAGTCTAAATTAGCGCTAGAAGGAGGACTAGCACCCCCAATAAGAATATTTATTCTTTATGTAGATTTGCACTAGAGTCACCTAGGAGAGTGACAAAATCTAATTTCTAGGTTGATTTTCTAGTCTCACCCTTGATAAATTATAGGAGACCTAGAACTATGCCAATAGTCCCAATTCATAACAATCCACCTCCTCTAGTAGGGAACCCCTTACCTATAAGGAACCCTTTATCTGTTAATCAACCAATGGCTCAGCCCTGGTTATTTGGATTTGCTATTGCTATCCCAAGAGATGTGCATGATTTATCTTAGAATCCCAAAAGTCCCTGGTTTCCTTTGCTCCTTTAGGAGTAAGGACAACAGAGGAACATATTAGATATTTTAAAGCTACATTAAGGCTAATAAATGTTGTCCATGAAGATGTTGCATGCATATTATTCCATTTTACTTTAATGGATGTTGCTTATGATTGACATGTAAATCTAACAAAAAATTCCATCACTTCTTGGGATGAATGTCAAGCAATTTTTATTGCATAGTTAGAACATGCCACCAATCCTAGTTTGGTATACTAGCACTTCACCAACATGAAGAGAGAACCCAATGAGCCCATTCATGCTTTCAACATAAGATTCTAGAAGATGTACAACTAGTTGATCTCAAGTTATAAACCATACCAGCCATTAACATTGAGAATGTACAAGAACACCTTGGACCCAATCACTATTGTGTTCCTAAGGAGAGCAACCATCATCAACAATTTGACATTGGCATACAAAGAGGCTATCAATATAGACAAGTAACTCAATCCTCAGATGCTTGGAGCACCTAGTGTCAACAATGGATTTCTAGCACTCAATCTAATACCATATGTGAAGCAGAATGTTCCCGCATTCAATCAAAATCAATTGTATGCATTACCTTCGTTGACATAGACAACACAACCAAATTTTAGCTTCTTGAACAATCATATGACAGGCAATGCTTACCAACAAAATCAACAAGCATCTACACCTTCCACTACTATTTTACAAGGAACATATTCTACAAAATTCGAATTGGATTCTATTCAGAAAATGGTTCAAAAGTTGAGCAATGATTTCTTGAATATACAAAGGAAGATGGGCAACGCCATGGCCTAACTAATAATCAAAATGCTAGATTTCAGAGATACAACTGACCATTCAATAGTGCTACGAATAATATGGATCATCCTAACAAGCTCCCAAAGATCAACATAGTAGAAATGACTCTTCCTAATTTGTGCAGAATTCACAATACTTTTGAGCATGGTGAGCTTAACTACGTTTAATTTTGTGCAGCATTAGAAATCTTCCAAAAAGAGGTGGTTAGACAAGATCATATGCATAATTTCCCTGAGCATCATCTAGATCCTGGCTCTTCCAACACTGCCATATTCTTTGAAACTCACCAGTTTCCCTTGCTAGGTGAAGACGACAATGAATCATAACACAATATGGATGAAGTTCATGCTTTCCAACAGTTCCAAAGAGGTGCATACAAGTTAAGGAATAAACAACCACTTACAACATTGATTCTTCCAAATACCATAGTGATTCCTCTTAATCCCAAAGCAGACAATAATCCACCCCCTCCAAAGGGGAATGATTAGTCACAGAGCATTAAAGAACCAAGCAAATGAGGATACAACATTGTGGAGGATATGAAGAAGATCAAGGTGAATATAACTCTTCATGAGTTAGCTCAGATCTCTAAATAGGAGGAGTTGCTATGGAAGTCCATTATTGGAAAGACTCTTATGGAAAGAACTAAAACATCTACAGACAAAGTGAAAGTTATTGACGCTAATGTCATCTACAAGAGTAAGCCATAATTTTCACCCTTTATACTGACTATCAAGGCATTTGGTAAGAATATTCTTAATTGTTTAGTTGATTTTGGAGCATCTACAACTGTCATGCCTACATCCATATGTCAAAATCTTGGTCTCAATCCAAGCCCCTCAAAGAGAACAATTTACCAATTGGACAAAATAGTAGTACCAGTAGTTGGAGAATTGACCAATGTGCGCATTCAAGAAGCATCTAAACTGTGAGTCCAAATGACCATTAATATTCTAGTGGTAGACATACCTGAAGGCTATAGACTGTTGTTGAGTAGGGATTGGTCCAAAATTGTCAATGAATATCTCTCTATAGATTTATCTCATATCTAGCTGCCATGGAGAGGAATTTTAAATGAAAATAGAATTGACAAAGAACTGAGAATGAAGTATCCCATTACAAATTATAATGTCAAGAATGAAGAGGTGAAGTATGAATCTCCTAGCCTTGGTATTTATAATTTTATTATGTAGAATCAATTATATAATCCAAAACTTGAACGTTTGAATCGATTGTGGACTCTACACTTTGATGGTGCTAGATCCAAGCAAGGATCAAGCATGGGAATCAAGCTTATTGATCCACAAGGTAAAAAGTTCTTGGTAGCATACATGTTGCAATTTCCATGCATGAACAATAGAGTTGAGTATGAGGCTTTAGTTATGGGATTACAATTTGCACTCAAGAATAATGTAAAGTAAATACTGGTATTTGGTGACTCATAATTGGTAATTAACTAGGTTAAAAATAAATATCAGTGCAAGCTATCTTATTTCAGAAGATACAAGCATAGAGCATGGGACTTGATTTAAAGCTTTCAACATAGTAACACTTTCCAGAGATTAAAATCAAGTGGCTAATTCACTATTTGATGCTACCGCTAATCCAAAGCCATTACAAGAATCTAAGGTGAAAATATTCTTAATTGAATTGGTACCTTGTCCCTTTGTTCTAGATAACATAGAAAACTTTCAGGTCTTTAATGATGACCAACAGATTATCTAGTTTTTAACTAATTCATGGGAATTCAAGTCCCAAATCATCGATGACAAGGACATTAATCACCTTTGCCAAGAAGAATCTGATAAGGAAGGCATTCTCTAGCCCAAAGAGAATCAAATTCTAGTCGGGTTGATCTCTTTGGAAAGACCATTCAATGTAAACCCTCAAACTCAGCAACTCAGGAAGCCAAAAGTCAGTGAATTAAAGTTCAAAAGAGAAAATCTAGGAGATGAACATAGCCCATGGTATGTTAATATCAGTCTCAACTGTACCCAAGAGGAAAGACAATGAGTGAAGGATCTAATCACTTGATACAAGGACATCATTACTTGGACATATGAAGACTTGAAGTTGTATGACCCTTAGGTCATCACTCATACGATTCCCTTGAATCCATATCATAAACCGTTAAAAATAGAGGTAGAGACTAGTCAATCTTATTTTGGAGCCACTCATTTAGAAAGAAGTGGAGAAGCTTTTAAGTGCAAAAATCATCTTCTTAGTTTGATATTCTACCTAGGTGGACAATTTGGTTCCAATAAGAAAGAAGAACGGTGAGATCAGACTATATGTGGATTTCAAAAACTTGAACAAGACTTTTGAAAAGGACAATTATCTTTTGCCTTCTCTGGATGAGGTGATATAAATAGTAAGTGGTTATGAAATGATGTCCTTCTTAGATGGATTTTTAGGCTATAATCAGGTACTAGTACAATCTGAGGACATAATGAAGATGATGCTTACCACAAAGTAGGGAACTTATGTGTATAAGAGGATGCTATTCAACCTAATAAATGTAGGAGCTACCTTTCAATGTGCCATAGATAATGATTTCAGAGGATTTATAGGAAAATGCATAATCATCTATATGGATATCTTACGATATTTTCAAAGGATCAAAAAGACCACATAAGTCACCTATAGTCCATATTCGAGATATGCAAAAGGTTTGGTATTTCACTAAACCCAAAAAATAGCATATTTGAAGTGACTGAGGGAAAGTTCTTGGGGCACATCATCACCAAGGATGGGATCACCATTGATCCAGATATAATTCAGATGATTTCAAAAATTTAGCCACCAAACAATAAGGAACTCAAATCATTCTTTGAAAAGATTAACTTCGTAAAGAAGTTCATCTCAGGATTTGCATAGATTGTTAGACCTTTGAATGCCATGCTCAATCAAGATGCCAAAAAAAAGTGGAAAAATAAAGCTCGAAAGTCCTTCCAGGACATTAAAGAGCAATATCACAGGCTCTAGTATCGATCAGTCCAAATTTTATGAAAGATTTTTGCTTGTATTCATTCACTTCAGAGCATATGATTGCTGCTATCATCACGCAGAAGAAGGAAGAGATTGAGCATTCAATTGCATTCATGATAACCAATCTGAAGGATGCAAAACTTAGGTACTCCACGATTGACAAGGCAGTAAAGAAGTTTTGGCATTACATCTTAAGGAATAAAACCATCACCATTGTACTTAATCCTACTGTCAAGCTCACCCTATCGTAGAACAAGCTAGGATAGCATCAAAGCAAATGAATGGCCAAACTATAAGAATTTTACATAGAGATTAAGACAATGAAGATCACTCGAGGTCAAGGCATTGTTTAGCTTATGACTGAACCAAATCCTCGTATCACAGTTGAAGAGGTATGTGAAACTCAAGTATCTAAAGAAGAATGGTATATTGATATAATATAATATTTACTTATAAGAACTTGTTCCCTGGAGCTCAATAGAGAGAGAAGAACTTTGAGGCTCAAATTTTCTCACTACATGATCAAGAAGGGAGTCATTTATAGAAAAAAAAATGAAGGCATTTATCTTAGGTGCGTATCCGCAGATGAAGCTAAATAAATATTAGAGAACTTACATCAAAAGATAAGCAATTGTCATCCTTCTAGATATACCACAACCCATAAGATCCTAAAAATGGGCTACTATTGGTCATAGTTTTCAAGGATGCTCATACTCACCTTAGAACATGCTATGAATGCCAAGCTCTAGCCAAGAGAGAACACACAACAATGCCTTTACAATCAGTGGTTGAAGGAAGACCATTTGCCTAGAGGGGTTTAGAATTCATTGGTGTCATCAACCTAAATTCCTCAGTAGGTCATAAATTTGTGCTTACTACCATAGACTACTGCACCAGATGGACCAAAGCCATATCCACAAAGAAGATGTGATTCGATTCTTGGAGCAACACATAACAACCAGATTTGGCACACCCATTTCTTTGGTTTATGACAATGGATCAGATTTTATATCAATAGAATTTAATAAGTGGGCATACAATAACCAAATTATTATCAGGTTAACTTCTATCACCCCTAGAGAAATGGACTAGCAGAATCAATAAACAAGAATCTGATCGATGCAATTAAGAAATCTATTGGAGACAAGCCTAGGGACTAGCATAATTTATTGAAGTATGTTCTTTGGGTAGATTGGACTAGACACAAGCAAGCCCTTAAAACTTCACCTTATCTGCGAGTGTATGGACACAGGCCTATATTTCTTATCATGTTGAAGTTACCCACTTATCAGTTTATGTAGGATTACATAGAATCGAGTGATAAATTAGAATCAAGATTGCTAGACATAATAGAAATGAAAGATTCAAAGATTGAAGCCTTATAAACATTTATCAAACACTAGGATGTGGTTAATAGATGGTTGGATAAAAGAGCAAAGGTCAAAGCATTCAAGATTTCAGATTTAGTGCTACTTTGAGACAAATCCTATGAAAATAAAGGACAACATGATAAGTTTTTCCCACTATAGATTGGACCATACCATATTTCAGAGATCATAAGAAATAATGCATTTCATCTGAAGGACCTCCAAGGCAACGAGCTTACATATCTAGTCAATGGATAGTTCCTAAAGCACTACTTCATGGATGTATTGTCTAAAAAAACCCCTGATTGATGAGGGACAAACAAATGTAGCTATAAGATAAGATTAGATTTTCTACTTTCTTAAATTATATTTCATACTTTCTAGACTAGATTTCAATGCTTTATTTAGATAGTTTATTGCTTTCATAGATTAGTTTCTCACTTTCTAGATTAGATTCCTACTTTCTTAGTTTAGATTTTATGATTTCTAGAGCAACTGTTGTTTATTGCTTTCTGTGATGATCAATATTGTGTTTACTCTAATTATAACCAAGTTAAAATCCAAACTAACTGAGCTTATGACTTGTATAAAGGGGGAAAAATTAAAATCTTTATACTTTGGGACTAGTTTACAGATTAGACGTATTTTTATATTTTTGAGTTTTCAAGATAAAGGTAGGCAATTTTAGATTATTCCGAATGATGTCACAATTGAATACTCTTACTAGGCATTTGAAAGTTTCTCTCAGATTACTTCATACAAATTTAGAAATTTTTCTTATTTTATTGAATCAAATGCACTTATCACTTTAAATACTTGTTGAAAGTGACAATTCTGGGTATTAATGTGGTTGACAGAGATGTTCTAGTAATGATTTGTTTTATATTTATACTAGTTCATTGGGGTTCCAGCTCTTCTCTTTTCATTCAAAAATTTAAAAAAATAAAAGAATAAGGAACCAATGAGTTCAAAAGAGACAAATAAAATTATAATAAAATCAAAAGGCTCACATGATGAAATAAGGTCAATGTACCACACATCATGATCAAAAGAAGATAATAAAAAAATAAGAGGAGCCTAAGGTATTTCTATTGGGGCTATGGATGCCTGACTGGTAGCAGAGCAATGCTTGAACTTTTTATTTATTTAATGAGCTTTAAAATATACTAGAATGAAACCTCCAACTTTATCAAACCTTTTAAAAATTCATCACAATAAGTTAAATAAAATACACATTTTACACACACAGATCCAAAAAATTAGAAGGCAAGTATGTTGTGTGAATCTACTTAGGAATCTCTTCCATGTTTCTGATTTAAGTATTCTTCTGTGACACACTTCATGACTGATTTAAGATTATAAACCAGAGTTTTGGGTTCTTGAATACTTAGGAGTATTCCCCCTATAAGTCATTATTTGTTGTACCTAACATCTCACTTGTTTCCATAGGAAATGGGGCCCCACTTTTTTTTTGGATTATAGTCTTGACTTTGAGGCCCTCTTCTATATATTTATGCAAAATCTGGGAGAAGATTTATTATTGGCATTTTCGTATTTTAGAAAAATGGCATTGACATCATGTTTTCATAGACTAACCTTGTTAATACTTTTTGAGAGTCTTTGTCAGTTTTTATGTTTTCAGACTTATTATTTTTTCGAGATTTTATCTTCAAAAATTTTATTTTGCATGAATTGGTCTTCGGGATAATTGTGTCAGACATTTTGTCCACAATAATTTACCCACGATAATTCCCTCGTGCCAATTTCTCCAAAGTAATTGGACTTTATCAGACTTATCTTAATCAGACAAGTTCCATGAGCCAATTGAATTATTTTGAAATTTTTGTCTGAGACATTTTCCCTAGGGTGACTTATGTTTTCTCTCTTTTCTCTATCAAACATTTTGTTCGATGGAATTTGCTCTTCACAACATTTTCCTCACAATAATTCTATCAAAACTTTTTGCCTCAGACTTATTCTATCAGAGATTTTTCTTGAAGCATTTGGTCTTTGTCAGGATTTTTGTTTGGGATTTTCTCCCCATACTTATCTTTGTTGAGGACAATGTTGCAGACATTTTGTTCAAAATAATTTCCCTAATGAAATTGGATCTGCAGGCTTTTTGCTTGATGAAATAGACCTACCCTTTGGCCATTTGGGAATGGCTCTTCGAGTTTTTTGTTAAGGTCACTTTGCCTTACGAAGTAGACCCTTTGGGTAATTTTGCCATGAAGTAGACTGTTCAGACTTAATGCACTTGCGCTTCAACCTTTTTTTCATGGGTATTTTGCTTGATAAAATGGCCCTTTGGCTTTTTTTGAAATGACCCTTTGCCTTGTCAGACTTACCCTTTGAGACTTTTTTTCTAGGCCCTTTTCCCACCAAAAATGTACCTATGAAGTAGACCCTTCAGGAATTTTTGTCATGAAGTAGACCCTTCAATTTTTTTTGCATTTGCCCTTCAGCGTTTGTGTTTCAAACTTTTTTTTCTGATGAAGTAGACACTTTAGGCATTTTCACCACAAAGTAGACCCTTTGGACCAAATACACTTACCCTTCAGGACTTTTATCCTAGTCATTTTTCCCTATAATCCTATCCTTTGAGACTTTTGTCTTGGACTAATTCTTTTGGGCCTTTTGCCCCGAACCAATTCCTTCAGAGGTTGTCTCTCAGACATTTTGTTTGACGAAATTGGTCTTCAAAAAAATTATTGTGGACATTTTATCTAAAATAATTCCCTTGATGAAATTGGGTCCGTGAATATTTTTCTTGATGAATTGACCCTTCAGAATTTTAGAATTTTCCTTTGGCCTTTTTATCGTGGACATTTTGTTTGATGACAATGATCCTTCAGACTTTTTTTCATAGGTATTTTGCTTGATGAAATAGACTCTTCAGGATAATTGCTTTAGATATTTTGTCCAAAATAATTTCTTCGATGATACACATGCCCCGCACAAAAAGGCCACAACAATTTCCTCACACAAAATGCCGAAACAATGCCTTACTGCCAAGATCAATAAACTAAAAACCCTATAGTATGCCAAGTGTCACCCTTGTATTGAACAATTTATTATACATATATGCTAATTCATTCTACATTTATGTATATAGGAGCAAATCTAGGAATGCCAAGTCTCAATCTTGTAAGAGTCAAAGAGTCAAACACCAAGATCTATGTTGCACGTTAACTTGTGTACTAAAGATTTGATAGTGCATAATCAAGCACAACAATAAAGGATTTTTAAAAGCTCCACAAGAGTGCTAAGTGGAAACATTATGAGAGCCCAATACATAGAGAATTCTATGAAGTTACAAAGTGGCATGCTCACATTCTATCATGCAAAAGATCTAATGGGTGAGAGGCATGAGCAATATGCAACACATAGTCAAGTTAGATAGTCACAGTTGAACAGTTTCACTAGTTCTGAAGCATTGTTAAAGTGATACTTATCTTCGACACATGTCTGAGTTCTATTTGAAGGTGGCTAATCTAAAAATATTCAATAGGTTTTTCTCACAACCTATAAAAGGCTAAGACTTTATGCATGTATAATTCTATAAATGACACATATTCTGAAGTTTTGCATGCAATTCAATCCATAAATTTAAAAATTTCCTTTGTTTTTAATACATGCATAGCTTTCACAAAGGCTATTTTAAACCAATAACTACAATTGTATTCTTTTATGGTTTTAGACCACAGTTAGAACTCAAGTTCTGAGTATCACATGTAATGACCTTGCATGAACTTGGAGGATGAGGCGACCCCTTCCCCAAGTCTATATAAACAATTGTAGTCCAACTTGAATTTTTGTCAGAGAATGTTTGAATATAGGAGCAACATAAATTTTTATCAGTGAATATTTTTGCATATTTTCTTTCCAATTTCTATGTAATTAGTTGTTATTTTGTTTGGTTGTATGTTTCAATAATCTTTAGTGTGCAATAACTGTGAATGGATTCTTGATTATTTTGATTGATGTAATGATCTGTAGATGTGCAACAAATATTGAAATATTGATGAAATATATTGATTAGAATAATTAATTTGATTTATTCATAATTTTAAATGTGCATGAGTGCTTTCTTTAATGTAGTTTTATGTGTGTGTGCAACAACTACCTCAAATACTTCACTAGCTTGAACTATAATCTTCAGAGTAAGAGTGTGCAATAGCTACCTTAAAAAGATCAACCTTTATTTGAGGCCTATGAATTTTATGCATCAATATTTCCTTAGACTTCTTAACCGTGTCCGATTGTGTGTGTCCAATTGTTTATAGCAACAAGCATAGGTTTTGAGAGCACTTGTCCTATTAGAAACCAGCCAGGGAAGTAGTTCCTAAAAACTATAGAAGCTTTCTTTTCTACCTTACCCTTCCCTCCTTTTTGAGTTTATTTTGAAATCTTTCCACTCTAGAATAGAATCCATTTGCCCATCCAATTTACCTAGAGACTCACTACATTTTAAGGACCACACTTCCATCCAAAAAACCTTGTCAATAACCTGCATCCCCTACCAACTATTCCATTAACAAGTTGTAATAGACTGCATATATGTAACTCATGCTCTGGAGTGGATTTTACCTCCATTGAGATCCTAAAATGTTAGAGGCTACCTCATTCGAATATGGTGTGCATAAAACCTGCATCAATAAAAATGACTCTAGGTCGATCTTAAGACACTTTGGGAAGTGGAAAGATATCTATTAGGGGCAAGGGAAGCTAAGGGTTAATAGTGCTACCCCGTTTGTCAATAGTGCACTATACTATAGACTAATGGGGTTATGCTATTGTCCATGTGGATGACACATATGAAAAAGGATCGAAGATGTTTGTGTGATGGCTCAATGTATCTCTTGGTATATCTAGGCATATGTTAGACATGCATAAAAGCTAAAAATGATCAAAAGAGGCCCTAATATAGGTCTAAGGATAAGATAAATATAGGGTGGTCTCAAGTGACACTCATTGCATTAAAATGATATTTTATATGCCTACATTTCCCCTCCCCTTATCCTAGAAATGCAACAAAGTAGAATGATTAGGATAAAGGAAAAAGAAACATACCTGGACTTACCTATGAGGTGAAGCCCATGAATGTGGGTTTAAGTCTACAAACTGTGCTCCATTACATGTCCTGTAAATGAAACATTTATGAGTCAGTCCTTAAGAAATATCAAAAGCAAAGACAAAACTAAGTAAAGAGATGTGAGAGAGGAAATGAATGAATACACCTCACTAGGTATGTGAACCAATGTAAAAACCTAGTGAAATCTTGTGTGTGTATGTAGATGGTCATCAAATAGTGAATAGCTTGGACTAAACTGGTGGCTTAACTAATCCCCATGTGTGTGTGGCTCAAGAAATCAAGCTTTCCTTGACTCCATCATTACCCACCCCTATTCGGTGGATTATACTCTATGAATAAATTGGATTGGATGGATGACTTATCAAACCCTCTTATGTAGGTAGCTCAAGAAATCAAGTAGGTCGAGACTCCATCATTACCTACCCATGTGTAGTAGAAGAAGCTGAAACTATGTGGTGTTATGAAGCTATAAAACATGGCTCTAGGCCACTTGAGAACTTTGAAATGTAAAATGGCTCAGGGGTCACTCAGGAACTTTGAAATGTATAATGGATTAAGGGCTACTCCAAAACTCAAGAACTAAGGAATGCCAACCATTGAAGATGGAATGAGGCATTAATCTGGTGTAATTCTGGTGCATATGGTGTCTGAAGTATACAATGTGGAGAATGACATGGAGTTGTCATACCATCAGAGATAACTAGTGCAAAACTGAGGATATGGAAATAATGTGTCATGCACATGCCCCTAATTTTGATAACTATGTATATAGATTCTAAACTAAGTTATAGTAATTCATATGTGCATATCTGAAATTGAAATGGGAGTGATCATGCTGTGCATGATGCCTCTAATCTGAGTAAAACTATGTAATTTTATGAAAAATTGAATATATACTGAGCATATCTAATAATCTGATTGAGACTATGTGAATCTGAACTATACCTTCTATACCTTTTTAACAATTTTGGAGTTTTCTATTTTTGTGGCTATTGGACAATAGTGCGATGGGTGTATTATAAAGCACTGTGCTCCTGATAGTGTACTGTGCTATTGTCCAAAAGTGGTGTTTCTGAGAAAAACTAAAACTAATATATGTATGACTATATTTCATTATATTTTCCTAAGTCTGAGATCTATAATCTATGTATGTGTGTTGAAAATTGTGTTTTGGGTGCTCTCTAGGATGGCTTGATCTTTTTGACAAACCCCTATGAATGCCCCCTCTTTTGAATGGAGTTGTTGAACCTTTATAATAATTGTCCTCAAAATAAAATCTATGCATCATGTGTGTTAGACTGAAAATATATGATATCTATGTGATAAACCAATATAATGTGTATACATGACATCAGAATGTAAAAAATATTGAACATAATTTGGCAATGTATGATATATGTTAAATCTAGCATTCACAAGGTTGTCAAGATATATATATATATATATATATATATATATATATATATATATATATATATATATATATATATATATAACAATGTAAACATGTATATGAACAATAAATCTAAATATAATCTGAATAAACTACTTGGGAGGATGGGGCATGATGTCCATCAAGGCACCCAAGAAGGAAGGGGAGCTGCATGAGGTCCCTCATAGCATCATAAACTAGATGTGAAAACAAAAAGCAAGAGATAAGTGTCATGGCCATGATGCATACATGAAACATACATACAAATACACGAGGCACACAAATTAGGCCAAGGGGCTAGAATACAAGGGACATAGGCATGTCACTAAGTTTGAGAAAA
The DNA here is from genome assembly GCA_037957365.1 of Torreya grandis. Taxonomy (NCBI): domain Eukaryota; kingdom Viridiplantae; phylum Streptophyta; class Pinopsida; order Cupressales; family Taxaceae; genus Torreya; species Torreya grandis. Next base: position 2,065,372 of record JARHVA010000402.1, on the reverse strand, counting down.
GGAACACATACAAGGATGTGTTCAAATGTTCACATACACAAAAGAGCATGCAAGTTTGGCTTATAACCACATGGAAGGACATGTTCACGTGTCCACATACATAATTAATAAGCATACACAAGGACATGGGAACATGTTTAAAGTAGAAAAGCAATGAAATGACAATGACATATTCAAATACCCTTGAGTAGATGTAGAAGCAAAGAGACATAATCAAATTGAGATTAGTATAGCTAGAAATGAAATTATGCATAATCATGTGGTATAAATATGTATAAGAGAAAAAATGTACATAGCTAAGTCTATAGTAGTATTAGTTGGAAAAAAATTAATGTAGTATAAGATGATCAATATCAAGATATAATCAATGCTAAATCTATGATATGGAGTATAGAAAGATATAACCTGGAAAATTGAAAGTTGTGTATGATGTCACCAATGGGATAATATATCAATGTGGAATAAGTGTATATAAGTATGTGCCCCTCATGGGTGGATAGTAGCAAATCTAGATCTATGTAAAGGACTAGATTCCTCTAGTAATCTGTGAACACTTAAAGGGAAAAAGTAAAACATGTGTGTATGATAAAATCAACTACATTAACATAGATAGAAGATGTAGTACCTAAAAAATAGAAGGAATGTAAACATATAAATGAATACAATCTAAAATTTGTATTTTTTAGGTAAAATTTGAATGTTTTTGTATTTTTGAACATATTATATTCTTTTTTGTGTTTTTTGAGTATAAGCTATGTATAAGCAACATGAAAATAAAACTATGTACAGGGAGCAAGATAAATTAAAATATGTACAAGTAATTTGAAAAAATGAAACTATGTATAAGTAACAAGGGAACATACTAACCGATGAGTCTTGTAAGAGACTCACTATCAAGGTGATCTATAGCAAGTAAAGGAAAAGTGACAACACATGATGTGGAAGAAAGTATTTGAGATCTGGGAACCAAATGCACTAAAAAAATCTATAGTTGAAATTGACTGTAGGGTGTAGCTATGAATCTATGGAGTTGACTAAACTGCCCTATGAGCTATGGGCTCTTGGAGACCCATCTAGTAGAATACGCTGTAACTAACATGGATGCTCTATGTGAAGTGCTTTGGGGAGTCAATAACATTGATCTGGGTAGGAATGGAGTAGAGAGAAGCTCTCCATAATCCACAATGTGTATCTAACGTAGGGGTCTCTCTAATAAAGGTCTTTATGGGAGAGTGTATATACATGGTAATGCTATAAAAGTAGACCTAATATCTAAGGTGTACTAATAGAATCTGTGTTTGGAACTATTAATGGTGACTGTGATGTAATTGGTTGTGGAGTAGGTAAAGATACTCATATGGAAGGCCATCAATTGTAACAACTTGATTAATGTGTATAAACTTTAGACATTTATGTACAATGGAGGGAATGGCTTGAATCTACTATATCCAATGCCTACCCAATAACATATCAAATGTTCTATCACTAACTACAACTATGAATCTGGTGGCCACATATGTGGGCCCAACCTATAATGGAAGTACGATCTCCCTAATGGAGCTTTAGACATGGCCACTAAAGCTATGAATAACTATATCTATCATAGAAATATCTTGATTTGAATAGCCCAAGTGATGTAGAAGTGTAATAGTACACATATTGATGCTTGGCCTATTGTCAACCATGACACTCTAAATAGAATGATGATCAATTTAAGCTTGTATAAAGAATGCATATAAATCTAAGTCATCATCAACAATATCTTTTTTTGAGAAAGTGATAAGAGGCCTAGCTAGGACTATAGTATGATACATACCAATGATATTATTTAGAGGGTGTGTGTACATTATATGATTATGATAAGATGTTGTTGGTGGATTTCCTAATAAGTATAATGAACACCTACAGTGTCTATTCTCTCATAAGCTATTAGTTTTGGAAATGGTTCAGAAAATATTTTCATTACTTTTGCTTCAGTCGGTTGTGCTTTGGGTGTTTTTGTAAGGGTACTCACATCAATGATATTAACATCTATCAAATCTTGGATCTTATGTCATAAGTTAATGCATCTATTTGTATTATGGTCAGGGGCACTGTGATAATCACAAAATGCATTGTAATCATAATTATTTGGAAGAGGCCTAGTCATATCAACCTCTTTGATGGGAGGGAGAGATATGGCATTGAATTCCAAAAGTTCTTGGAGAATATGAACTGATGATTTAGGAAGATTTCATAGAAGGTCTCCATAGAGGAACTGATAAAACCACATGGGGAGTTGGCTCTAAGGTTGTGTTAACTATTGTCTTTTGCCCATTCTTGTTTTCATTGGGCCTCACCTTATATGGGAGCTTATTTCAACTCTTATTAGTGTGATCCTATTTAGTTGTGTACTTTGACTTGCCCATGGAGAGAAGTTTGACTTCCCATTCCTTCATTATATGGCATAGATTTGTAAATGATGATTTTTTTTTGAATAATATAGATTCATGTGATGCTAGTAATAAACTTTGATTGAATATGTCCTAGAGTTCTCTATCTACCATGGGGCTAGTTATCTTTTCTAATATGGTTTTATATCGCAAGACATATTCAATTGTTGGCTCAATAGATTTTTGCTTTAGTTGAGTTACTTGAGCATAAGAAACTTTGTCACTGGTGTTGATTGAAAACTATGCCAAAAACATATCTATGAGTGGATTAAATGATGTAATAGATTGATTAGGGAGATCATAGAACCATTGTAATGCATAGTCCTTTAAACTACAAGGGAATAAATTAGTTAGGAGCTAATCATTAGACACATAATCCAAACATGCGACATGAAAAACACATAGATGATGCTCTGGGTCACCCTTACCATCATACAGAGTAAGCTTGGGTGCCACAAATCTAGATGGCAAAGGAGTTGCTGCTATATGTTGTTCCAATGGTGTATGTAGGATAACATGAGAGTCTAAGGCATGAGATGGTCTAGTGGCACCCTGCTCAAGATGTAACACCTTGGCTCATAGAGAATAGATCTCATGCATAAAGGATTGTACATATGGAGAGGAGGAATGCATACTAGACATATGAGGTGTTTGCATTGGTGAACGTTGCCTAGTTATAGCCGGTTGTTGTAGAATCTAAGTTACCCCCATAATAGCTATAACTATATTAGCATCTGTGGGGTTAGAGGATTGACCAAGTGATGTGTTCTTTATTTCCAATATAGATTGAAAAATTTGTGCATGATCATAGCGATATTCTCGAAGTCTATCTCTAAAACTTTGTAAGATATCATCCTTATTGAATATAATATTATTAGCATTGAGGGGGAGAGATAAATGTGTCCTGAGTCCCATATTGTGTAACATTATGATATTGATTGTATTTCTCATGTTCAGATGTATTATCATTGAATTCCACATAATCAAAATTTGAAGGATCGATTAGAGGAGTTGTAAATAGTCATTTATTTATGGTATGAGATCAAATGGAAGGAATCTTAGTATGCTCAATAGGATTACCACTAAGCCTAACACGTCTTCTTAAAGGAAGAGATATAAATTTTTTAGATGGCATAAGTAAACAAAATGTAATAATGCTACTAAAATAGAATATATTAAATCTGAAAATCCTAACACAGTAAATGGAAACAAGAAAAAAAAGGATACAAACCATAGTAGCATTTAGGGCTAGGGTTTGGGCACTATTCAAATTAAATCGGGTTCACCAAATGATTTATATTTTTTAGGATTATGGAATGTAACTCTAGTTTGATAAAAAATTGAGTAATAAATTAGGAGATAAAATACTATAGTATCAACAGCTACTAAATTGCACAATAATTGATTTATTTGAATATTTTATAAATAACAATGAATTAGAAAAGGTGTACTTCGCTTCAAAATATGACTGAGATGGACAAGTAGTGGTCTAGGAAGTTGTGTAAGAGTAGGACATACATCATTAGTGGAGAACAAGTGCCATAACCCTCTTTAATTAATAATATGACCCTATTTGCCAATAATGCACTGTGTTATTGACCTTATGTGTAATGCTAATGGCCATGTATGGAAGGAATGGTGAAATTATGGGAGGATGTTTGATCTATCTTGAGAAGCCTGTATCTATGTGATCAAAACCTAGATCATCACCCTTTCTGTGCTTTGACTGATTTCACTATGAAACCCTAAGCCTCAATGCTTTCTAGGGTTTTGTTGAACACAAGTGGAAGGAGAGTGGTATTAGTATGTTGGTTGGGTGTGACCTCAACACCCCATGTGCTGAGCACTGCCTACATACTAATACCTCGAAAGGGGATTAATCTCAATGTAGTTCTCCTAATCTAATTGCTGGTGCAAGTGAGAGTGATGCTAGTATGCCCTAGTATGGATATCAATTTGAATTATTTGAGTGTGAATTGATATTGGAAACCTGAGTAAAATTTAGCTCTGGGTTGTTGTAGATGGATGTATGTAGAAACAAGGGTAAGTATGGATAAATTACCTTAATTTGCATAAGTATTTATGAGCTTGTCCATGAGAATTACCATCTATTTGATAAATGAATGAGAGTGGTATTTATATAGTGTTTTGATGCTTGATGAGACATGAAATGAGTCTAGGTTGACCCTAAGATGCTTCAAGAAGTGGAAAGATATTTGTTAGGGACAAGGGAAGTTAAGGGTCAATAGTGTTTCCCCCTTTAACAATAGTGCAATGCGCTATAAACTAACAGGGTCACTCTATTATCCATGTGGCTAACACATGTGAAAAAGGATCAAAGATGCCTAGGTGATGACTCATTATGGATCTTGGTATATATACTCATTGGATAGATATGCATAAAAGTTGGAAAAGGATCAAAATAAGCCCTAAGATAGGCCTAGGGATAAGCTAAGGACCAAGTGACACTCATTACACTAAAATAACATTTTATATGACTACACTTACATTAGAGTGTGTGGGTCTAATGTTTAACCTTTCATATTCCCATTACATGTACCCTTCAAAACCATGTCCATGGGATTTGTTAGATAATTGACCTTTACTTATGAGGATTTTGTTGGAGTGGTAAAATAGGGTAATATTACTTTCAAATTTGAATTGAATGATTATAATTTTTAACACAAGGGTGCCTTTGTTGTTGCTACGACAATTATGTCTCACTTATGATTGTCTCAATTATGTTTAATGTTTAAAGAGGAGGAAATGAAAACTTGAGAGGTCATCAATGAGAAAATAAAAAATATAAAAAGAAGTGGACATCCACATGACTTTGATGAATGGAAGGATTTATGTATGAATTGTCTTAAAGGTGAATACGTGATAGAAAGGAAGTTACTATGGAGTAGGTTTAAAATATTTGAGGAAAAGAATAAGAAAATAAATCCTTATTATGTTTGGGTTAATCCCCACATTTATTTTCCCATAAAAATGATGGAAAAGTTTCTATAGAACATTCAAAAGTATATTAAACCTGCTAAGGTGGAGAAAAACAAGTTGCATTGCATGGGGATAAGTTAAATGACTCAGACAATGAGTCATAAATGCTTCTTAAATATACTCTTATTGTTCAAAAGGATAAATCAAGAGATAGGAAAGATATTTAAACATAAGTCCTTGCTAAATGTGTTGGTGATAATCCTCTTGTCGTTGTTGTACAAGAATTGTGTGACACCCAAGAAAATCTCAAGGAGATTTTCCCATGGAAAATGTGCCCCAAGAAGTTCAAGAAATGACAAAGGAAGAAGTAGGTACATTTTTCCAATGGGGGACATTGAATTAATGGATACTTAATTGATAAGAGAACATAAGGGTAAAGAATGGGTTATCATTTCTTATTTAAGAAACAAGAAAAGAAAACACGTGTTTAAAACAATTGAGAAGTGAGTGAAATATGGAACGATAAAAGAAGTTGAGGTTTTATAGATGCTTAATTGTGGTACAATACTTGTAATTTTAATGTTATTATCTTATTTTCATACATATGGATTATTGGTTTAAATTGGGCTCTTATTGGTGTATTATTATCTATGTTGAATCCCACATAACCTTTCATTATCATCATTCACTCATAAACATCCTCATATTTGCCCTTTGTTTGTCTTTAGATACTTAAGAACACTACTAGAAACTCATTTATCTCTATTTCTTGAGCTTTGATCACCTTGACTATTATCTAAATAGTTTGATAATGGTATTAAAACTGTCAAACTATCCTAAATTTGGTCACGTCAGTTGTGGGTCATTTGTCTTATTTTATCACTTTTTATTATGTCATGATTATTGTCTTCCCTAATTTTATAATTCATTTTACACTCAAATAAAGTCATAACTTGACGTAGACACCTAAATAGTGTCTAACCCTTGATCACCCTCCCCCTTGGTCCATTCCTAACCCATTCCTAAAAATTACTAATTTAAAATAATAAACTTATTTTGAATTAACCTCCCTCCTTGGACACATCACCCATAACACCTCACCTAGGATACCTCACCTTGGACTAATTCCCATCCTATGACTCACCCAAGACCTATTCCTACTTCTCTCTAACCGCTTAACAAACTCTCGTGCGTATTTAACCCAACCCTCGACATTCTCCAATGGATAGTGCACTTGGCGGATGAAAAATGGGCTTAGTGGCTCTTTTTGCCCGTTCTAACCCCGCCGACGTCGGTCAAATGTCGGCCGACGCTGGCGGAATCGCCGACGTCAGTTATACTTAACCAACTTTTCTGACTCTTTGAGGATCCCAATCAGAAATCGGCTAATCTCTGGAAGCAAATCACGAATCCTTCAATCTTTAGTCTTCGACCATCCGTTAATTTGCCAAATCTCTCAGTCAAGCCTCTCACTCTCTCCCTCAGGTGCAGCAACAGCTTCAGGTTCTCCATCAGCAACAGGTTCTCCACACAGGCTACATCAACAGCAGGTATGAGAATCATCAGTAGCACACCTTCCACAAGGCACAGGTAAGTATATTGTCTGTATTTTTATTTTCTTTTCAGTTATTGCTTTCAAACAATATCTCCCTAGACCAGACTGTTAACCAAGCCAGACCCAAATCTTGACTTATCCACCTCCCTATTTTCTCCATCCTCTATCAGACCATACACTCTGCCCATTCAAGCAGACTCTCAGACCCAGATCCCAGACCATTCAACCAAGCCCAAAACTTTGTCTCAAGACTGTTAACAAACCCAGACCCTTCCTTGGCCTTGTCCACAGACCAAAACCCCGACCAGACTCTGTCCACAGACCACAGACCTGCCCAGACCGTGTCCAAGCTAACTGCCCCGACCGACGCCGGTCACTACCCCAACCGACGCCGGTCATATTAACCGACGTCGGCATATTAACCGACGTCGGCACCTTGACCAACCGACGCCGGTAGGACCACCGACGCCGGTGATTGTGATCAGTTCGACAGCTTCTTTCAAGTAAGCCTTTGCTTCCCTTTTTCATTCCATTTCTTTATCATTTCAATTCTTTATCATTCTGTTGTTTATCAGACACTTTTTTTTATTTACTAGTGGGTTTATATCCCTTAAAAAAGTTTTCATACTTTTGAGATCAAGCTTTCGCTTGACAACCCACCATCTGTCCATTTAACGCCTTCTTTTGTCCAAGTTTCTTTTCTTTGCAGGTGTCATTCCTCCACAGCCAAAGAAGAGTACTCACAGCGTCTAGATTACGGTGCGCAGACTATATCCAGGTACACATCAAGCCTTGACCATTCCTTCTTAAGTTTATCATTTTCTCTTCTTTGAAATTAAAAGCAAAATTTGAATAGAAACATTCTAGCACGTCCGGTGGGACCCCTTTAGGGCCTTTCTTGGGTTCCCTTTCTTCTTTGTTCATTTAGGTGCATTAGGCTTCTTCCTCTTCACCTCTTTCTTCTTTTCTAAAAAACATCATAAGCAGGAAATAAAAAAAACTTTTTCTTTTTTTTCTTGCATTTCTAGACTAGTCAAAAAAATCATTTTATTCAACTCTTTCTCCAACTTGTTTTCATTCCAATTTAATATTTCAATTTGGGGCTTTAAAATATACTGCATTCCATTTCTTGCTTTCTTGCATTCTCTTAGTCCACACTTAGTAATTAGTAAAACGCATATTGAATAAATCGTAGATCACTTGATGTTACACAACCAGACCACGTGCACTTAATTAAACACCAATCTCAGTTGAGATAAGGCCCGACTGGGATTTCATCACCCAACGGATACCTTACCCATCCCGACAATCCTACTTGGATTTCACCACCAAAGGGAACGCCAACTCTGTTCTCTAGCAGAGTCTAAACTATAGGGAAAGTATATTTTGGCTAAGCGAAACCAGCTAACCACTAGAATTGTGAAGTGAGGGGAGCTTGCTCCTTAGCACCAGGCCTGTACGAAACCTAATACATACTTTTGAGCGTCTAAACATACTTGAAACCATCTTTAGATTACCTATTCTAGGACCCTTCTTACAACCAACCTCCTCAAACATCACATTAAGGCATAAGCCACACGATCTTAATAAAATTGTTTCTAGGGATTTAACGCTAGGATCTATCTGTTATCATCATATTTTCTATTTTTATCTATTTTTTTGAGCTAGTAAGGACGTCTTCTTCATTTCCAAAAACTTTTTTTCTGAGTTTTTGGAAAACACAGTAACCGACATCGGTTCTGTAACTGACGTCAACAACTTTTTTGTATCGGCATCGGTCATCTGACCGACATCGACAATATCCGTCACCAACATCGGTTTTTATACCGACGTCGGTCTCTGTCTATTTTATTTTTTCCAAAAACAACAAGCTTAAAATCCAACTTTCTGGCTGTCTAAACATTCATTCTGGTTTTTTGAGACTGACAGAACATAGTTTTCTGAACCCTGACCCTTTCTTGCCTTGAATGGTTTTGACACGCAGTCAAACCAAGGCCCTTCTTGACCACGCTAGTCAACAACCGCTTCCACCTTCACCATCTATAACCAGTCTTATAATGAAGATTAACTCAGAGACTGAAAGAACTCCTACTCGCCCAACCCCGCCTCAAACTCCTATCGTCCCAAAAGGGGACCAAGATTTTGCACGATTCTTAGACCTTAACGTCAAAGCCTTACAGCACTATCTCGTGAATAGCCAAACGCGAGACTCCCTAGGCAACCCAATCTATGGGATGCCAACTTCCTTAGTTGACACAAGAATCACATCAATAGCCCCTATAATTCAGCCACTAGACAACACCTCTACCAATAACCCAACCGTGTCTTACCTTCAAAACGTAGCCACTCCATCTAAACCTACCTCCATGGGGGTTTCGGTACTCCCTCAACCTCAAGTCACTCAACCAAACCCCACACCTTTCCAAAACCTACTAGTCTCTATCCCCCCTACTCTTGCACCTATCAACACAAGAGTAATCGTTTACCCGTCAACAAGCGTAGCCACTCCTCAACCATCTTTGACTGCCCCTATCCAACTTGTGCCTACCAATCCCATGACACAGGTGCCCTTGGCTCCAACTTTTGCTCCAATAACCAGCTATCCATATGTTGCGTCTACACAACCAACCACGTCATACGCCCCTCCCAATATCTTTCAAGCACCTTATAATCTAGGGGGCGCTCCACCCACCAATCCGTCAGCAGATATCATCAAAATACTGATGGATAAGATGTCTAGCTTAGAGACCTCCATTTCCGGCTCACGCAATGCTCTCTCATACGAGCAAATTTGCAATGAGCTTATTCATCCTTCCGTTCCAATTAGACCATACCCCAACCAGTGGGAGCTTCTTAAATTTTCTCGCTTTCAAAGCAAGAAAGACCCACAACAACACTTACAGACATTCAGACACGCCTGTTACCTTATTGCCCATGACGATGCATTGCTCTTGCACATATTTTCTATGTCCATTTCCGGCGCTACGCTTGACTGGTACAACTGTATTGCCAGCCATTCCCTCTTCACATTTACACAGCTAGCTCAGCTCTTTCTTGATCACTTCTCCATTAACATCACCAAGAAGGTCTCGATCACGGACCTTTACACTATTTGCCAATTCGAGGACGAATCAATAGCTGACTTCGTTGCTTGCTGGAGAGGCCTTATCAATCAACTCTCCTTTTCCTTACCTCAAACTGAACTTATTGAACTATTCTCCCGAGCTTGCACCAAACATATTTTTTCCACTTTAAGGGTTCAGACCTTCCGTACCTTCGACGAAGCCTTCACGATGGCCCGTAAACTTGAATTACATGCCATCGAGGAGAATAAAGTCAAGTTGCAGAGCAAGAACCCCAACTCTAAAACTAATGACTCTTCTTCTTCTAAACCTTCATCATCAAATCTTAAGTCTAAAGCTTTAGCTAACGCTGTGGTCGTTAGACCTTCATCCTCTTCAACCAATCAACTTGAGCCATCCACATCTCAGAGCGCTACCTGTCAATTCCAACAGAGATACGTACAAAGACAATATACTCCTCTTGGAGAATCTTACACGTCTATACTAGAAAAACTTGTTAAACAAGGGATTCTCAACCTCCCCCAGATTCGACCACCGCCACAATTTGATCCTTCACGCGCCATCCCTGCATGGTATAGGGAAAATGACTTTTGCAATTTCCACCGTGTCAAAGGTCATGACACGAAAAACTGTAAAACCTTTAAAAACATAATCCAAGACATGCTTGAAAAGGGTGAGCTCGTTCTAGATAATCTCAATGCACCTCTAAACCAGGGCATCGATATCTTCAAGCAACCATTCTCTAATCATCCATCGACCCAAAATAATGTCCAGACTTTGATTGACAATACGCACGAACATGACATTCGAACAGTCAATACGGTCTCGCCCTTCATCCCCAACCAACCTCAAGAGGTTAACCCATCTACCAGTCCATCACGTGTGGACGAACCTCTTTCCCCGATTAGTTCTCCACCAACCTCTCTCATCTTGGAGGACGCCTCAACTTTACCGGCACCACCGATCTCACCATCCTCCTTTCTTCTGGCTATGGAGGACCTGACTTTACCTACTCCTCAACCGCAAGTGGAGGGCACCATAATCCCTGCCTTTTACCCGCTTGAGGAGTCACACTCTCCAGTTCCTTCTCCACCAATAGAAGAACCTGACTCTCCATCTTCCTCCACCAACGACAATCCAGATATAACTCCCACACACCTTGGGTTCGAAACTACTGCCACACCTAACACATCTTCTCAAGAATCCAAACCTCATCCAACATCCTCTCAACCATTTTCTCGACTAGTGGAGAAATTAGAACTTCTCCCTTCAAGGAAAGTGGAGCATCGGGGATTGTGGGAACATCTTAAAGTTCTTCAACATTCCCGTGCCCTCTCGTCTCATGCTGCCAATCTCCCCATGGCAGAATCACCCAAGACTCCAAACAAAGACCAAACCCCCGCTTCTAAATCTGCATCTACTCAATCTAAACCAATCAAGTCACTTGGCATTCGCCCTCTCTCTACCCTCACTCACTCGCAAGTGAAGGTGGACTTGGACCAAACCTCGACCAAAAGTAGTCTTCCAACCAAGTCGAAGAAGACTGCCAGACCACAGAAGCGAATCCCTCCTCCACTGTCAACATTACCCTCCATCTTAGGTCTTCATCCTTCTACCCTAATCGGTGTGCTTCCTACTCCGACCCTTAACCAAAACAAATTACCTCCATTACTTTCTTTGCCAACCACAAGTCAACCCCCTCTCAAAAATTTGGCACCTCTCACAAAGAAAGTGTCATCTTCACCTGTCACCGCACCACCAACCCAAAAGGTGGTACGAAAACCTTCTTCAGCATCCCCCAAGTAGAAGTCACCAACGCGTCATGCATCAACAAGCACGGACCCCTTAGTAGGTTCATATGCGTTGATATTACGCCAAATTTTGTAGACTTCTAGCATTACCCTTCCTTCTATCAAGCCATTCCAACCCCTCGGGTCAAAACCTTCTTGGTTCGATGATACAAAGATTTATTTATACCATCGCATGCCAGGACATGATATCGAGACTTGCTGTGCCCTCAAGGCAGTCGTTCGCCGCTATATGGAGAAAGACACTCTTCTCCTTGAAGACACTCTTGACCAACCCTCGACATCTTCCCATCCAACCTCTTCAACCACATCAACATCTCACCAACAGGCCATAACCCCTTCTTCACCTCTTATCTTTGAAATCAATGTTATCCATATAAACACTAGGTCATAAAAAGACAAGGCAAAAAAAAAGCCGCTATTCCTTGGACCTATCCTTTTGTCCAGGCACTTCAACCGCCGAAACCCAAGATTTCTATCTTAGGTGCTTCTCAACCCCCTTCTTCAGAGGCAATCACAGAATCTATGATAAAACAACTTCACCAAACGCTTGTGAAGATGACCCTATATGACCTTATCCAAAGCTCCCCCCAGCATCGTCAGGCTCTAATCAAAGCCCTACAGGCAACAAAAGTCCAACTTGAAGACCTTCAACCACTAGCTGTTTTAGTCCATTCTTTATCCCCTGTCGCCTCTATCACTTTCAGTGATTCTAAAATTCTGACCTCTACCTTGGAAGATCAGGACACTGCCCTTTTTATCACAGCCTACGTTGATCGAACCCATATTAAATGAGTTATGATCGACGGGGGCGCTAGCATTAATATCATTTCCACCCATGCCTTTGATCAATTGGCTCTTCCCAAAAATTGTGTATCAAAAACTAACGCAATCCTTAGATCATTTAATGACACCACCGCTAACACTATTGGCACTGTTGTCCTCCATATCCGCGTTGGTCCACGCACAATCCTGAAGCTCTTTTACATCATTGAGGGAGAATTTCAATATAACATTCTATTAGGGTGACTTTGGATCTGTGCCATGGCTTGCATCCCTTCAACACTTCACCGTTGTGTCAAATTTGAACATGATAAACAAGTCCATGTCATTCCCGCCGACCCATCCCTTTTTAAGACTTGTAACACGACCTATCACCCCAACGACGTTCTTACCCTGCTCAAGGCATCAACCCAAACATCATCTCCATCCGTAGAAGCGTCAACTAGTACACAAACAACGGTTGCCACCACATCATCTTCTCAATTAATGACCACAGACCCCATAGAAGACATCTTCCAAAGACTTTCATTAGGGGAGTATCGCGAGTATCGCTTGCTGGTCTTAGACATATTTCAAACTCCACAAGAGTATGGATGCCTTCATCACAGCCCTAGTTACGACCATCAGATCAGGATGATCGTGCCTTATGGTCCCCCTCACCTCCAAACCAACCTTGTCTATAGGGGGCTTGATCAAGCTCTTACTGATGGCAATCCTCTTTCTTCACCTCAACTTTTCAGATCAAGGTTCTCATTTTTTGGCAACCCTGTCTTTGCACACACTTACCTTCATAAGTGTGCATGAAAGGGTTTTGGCTGTGAACGTTATGAGCAGGGCTTCCATCAGCCCATCAAACTGCTCAACAATGACGATGCCAAGAAACGGTATGGCCTGGGATATCATGACCTCACTCAAGACCCTGCAGACCTTTGTTTCGAACCAACCATTGACCAATCTCCTCCAGGCTCACCCATCCCTCCTCTTTCACCTACGGAGTCGGTGGTTTCTATTCCTCCTAGTTTTTTTTTCCATAAACACCATCCGCCTGGAACCCTTGACTTATCAGCTCAATGGGATGTCCAGGTCTCTCCTCATTTTTCCCAGCATGATAGAAGCTGAGTCGGCGACCATTCACACTGTCCACTACGTTGACGATGATGCCATTCTTTCCTACATAGACGCCGATGACTCTTTCATCTAGCGCTCCCTCCCTTCTGAGACCCAGGTTATGTTAAATGAATCAACCATTGACATCAACCTCCCTTCTTCTGATATTCCTCACGTCTTAAAGATTGGCCAATCTCTAGACACCTAGGAGCAGCTTGACTACACCCAGTTTCTCTCTGACCATAGCAAGGCCTTTGCCTGGACCTACCATGACATGCCTGGCATCGACCCCACCATTGCTACCCATAATATTGTCACCAAACTAGAGGGTAAGCTTGTTAGGTAAAAGCTTCGAAAGATGCATCCTCGTGTTGCGCTCCTTATCAAAGAGGAGCTTCAACACCTCCTTTTTGTCTCCTTCATCCAGCCCATCGATTATCTGTAGTGGGTCTCTAACATCGTCTCAGTTACCAAAGTAACTGGGGGGATCCAAATCTACACGGACTATTGTGACCTTAACCTAGCCTGTTCCAAAGATGACTTTTCTCTTCCTAACATTGACCAGCTTATTGATCTCACAGCTAGCCATGAGATGCTATCACTCATGGACGGGTTTTCAGGATACAATCAAATCTTGATTGCTGTGAAAGATCAGTACAAGACCACTTTCATTACCCCATGGGAGACTTTCTGCTATCTGTTGTTTCTAAAACCAGCTTATCTCATTTTAGAAGCAACCCCCCACAAAATTTGTTCGTTGCATCTTATCTCTCTAAGTTCATTTTTAGAACGTTTTCGTAGTAGGTTTTCATCTTGATCAGATCGAGAAATGGTTACTATCTTGTCGAGACCAAGTTTCCCCTTCCCCTTTTCCTTTTTCTCCTCTTTCCGGAGTTAGTCTCCCTTGCTTTTTTCCTACAAGGGCGGCGATTTTTGCTGCCCCTGCATTTTTTCTACAAGGGCGGCGATTTTCACCGCCCCTGTATTTTTCTGCAAGGGCGGCAATTTTTGTCACCCTTGCACATCTCGATTTCTGTGCAAGGCATTAGTGGCCCTACGCAGCGAGTTGTTGGGGTTGGTTTTTCACCCTATATAATCCGATTTGGGCCTCATTTCTTCTCACTTCTTCCTCCTCCCCTCTTACCTCTTGCACCTGAGCGCTCCAAGTGACTTTGCGAAGTGCCAACTCGTGGATCCGACTTTGTGGCGCGCACGTTTTTTAGGTAGGGTTTGTTTTTAAGTTTTGTTTTTATTTTTTCTTCTTCCTAGCTTAGTTGTTTTTTTTTTGTTTTTGTTTTTATCTTTTCTTTCCTCTACCCCGCGGCCTCGTAAGGGCGGCATTTCCTTGTCGCCGTTCCACCCGGTCTTTCCTCATGCAAGGGCAGCGATTTTTGCCGCCCATGCTTTCCTCATGCAAGGACGGCGATTTTTGCCGCCCCTGCTTTCCTCATGTAAGGGCGGCAATTTTCACCGCCCCTGCTTTCCTCATGCAAGGGCAGCGATTTTTGCCGCCCCTGCTTTTTCCTTCTTTTTTCAACTAACTCTCAGATTTTTTCTGGGTTGTCCTTTTCAAGCTATTTCTTCCTCATTTTTTATTTCTTTGCCCATCCTGGCCTTTTTAAGTGACCTCCTGTAACCTATGTCACTTAAATTGCTCTCCCCCTCTCTCACTCTCCTTTCGACTATGGCTGCAGCACCTTCAGCAAGCTCTTGCACGCCTGCTCCCGTCCAAACAAGATCGTCCCCCATGACGGAAGCATCTCCTTCAAAAGTGAAGATGATGAAATACAAATACCAGGGTGTCTTCCCGCTCACGACAATCACCTCGAATGTCGATGACATTCGAGACACTGGGATCGGCCACGTAGATATGGCCGAATTCTTGAGACGAACCAAAGCAACAAATCTCAGCACTGGAATAAAGAAAATTATCAAGAGCAACATCCACCTGGTGGCCGCCTTCCCAGTAACAACCCATCATGCAGAGTTCCTCTTTCAATGCGCGCACTTCTACGACAAAGAGACCAGATCAGTCTCAGACGCCAGTGGCAGCATGATCATTCGATTGGACCTCGAATTTATCGACAAAGTTTTTCTATGTCCACCAGCCACCGAAGTAACCCAAATTGACTTCGAGAACGCGTAGAGAGAGTATGACAAAGACCCCGAGAGGGCAA
The DNA here is from genome assembly GCA_037957365.1 of Torreya grandis. NCBI lineage: Eukaryota > Viridiplantae > Streptophyta > Pinopsida > Cupressales > Taxaceae > Torreya > Torreya grandis. The sequence continues at coordinate 2,049,487 of JARHVA010000402.1, read as the reverse complement.
AGAGGGTCATAAACCATAAGTGGTTAAAAACCCCAAAGGCCAACCTATCCAGATGGCCGAAAAGCTTCCCCAGAAGCGATTTTATTGAAGAAGTTGGTGACTTAATCACCCTCTTCAGCAGAGTACGGGGCCTCCCATCCTCTTCAAAATTTTATGAATGGATGTATCCGTTCATGAAGATCATCTTGCAAGATAAACAGGCCATCTTCTAGAGAGAACAGATCAACAACGCTATTCATGAGCAGCTGACTAGGGTACAAACCTCTTTCAAATTTTACATGACCTCGTACCTGGTCTACATAGCTGCTGCCATGCGATCTTTCCCAGGTCTAACAACAGAGGGGGATAGGAAGACCACCCTAATCTATTCATACTATCTGCAGCTGACACTTCAGGGGTCGACACATCATTTCAGGCGAGTGAATGACACATTCTTTGCCGTATTTCTATGTTTTTTCGATCTTCAACTGAAACAGAAGAGAATATCAGACGAGGCTTGGACAGTAGTGAACAGTTTTGGCTGCATGTTCCTCCAGTTCTCTACATTTTCTTATCTTCGGGTGGGTTTCTATCAAGGATACCCTTATATGCTCCCTAGATTCCCTTCGAACAGGTTGGTTCTAATGGAGCTTTGCCGACAATTGGCCGTCGTGCACTCAAAACAGATGGAGCTTAAGAGACCTGGTTTCAAGTTTCCTATCTAGATTGACAGATTTTCCGTTGCTACATCGACTAAAGCCAAGGTTATGAAAATAGAGATGCAGATGGTTACTATCAAATCACTCAAAAGACGAGAAAAATTTGATTACAGGGGAGTCAGAGAGACAATCCGAAGGAAGACTCAGTTCCACGAGCCCATGATTGAGGACATCTGGGTGGATTTGAGGACGGCTGAAGAGGTAAGGAAAATGGACTATTGCCATCTCATGCTAGAGCAAATAGAGTACCTTGGGCTTGCTGAGATCCTTTTAGGGTTGACTGACGATGGGAATATCGTGAATAACAGATATCTGATAGACAAGGTCATCGGTTTCCCTCTTCCTCCGATTAACTGGTCTCAAAAAGAGTTGACTTCTCTAAGAAAAAAATTCGAACCAGTATTGGCTAACACCAATAGTTGGTTGGCAGCAAATGAAATCACCCTAAAAGATTTCATCACAGGATCAGAGGCTGAATACCAAGCAGAGATGAAGAGAAAGACAGAAAGCCGAACCAAAAATAAAGACGACGTCCCTTCATCTTCTAGACCTCACAAGTTTAGGATCGTCTTTGTATCCAAGAAGCCTAGGTCAGCACAAGAGCCTGAGGCAGTAGCCGAGGGAACCAAAGAACAAAGTCTCGGAGTATAGGCAGCTCAACCAATGGGGTCAACGGAACAACCTTCAGAACGACCAGGTGTTGGGTCTCCAACCTCAACTGGACAAGTGCGGTCGATCCATGGCTCCTCTCCTCCTCCTCAATCTCCTACGGTGCCCACTTCTCCTATCTCTCCCATCAGCGTTCCATCTTTCGGAGCCGCTTCTCCTTCCAAGGTTGTTTTTGGTGATCCACAAGATCCTTCAGCAGGTTCACCTCACTCGTCTGCATCCATTCTGAGTTTATCATCTCCATCTTTCAACCTGCCACCAAGCCCTGTGCCTAATCCTGAATCAACAGTTGGTACAGTCTCGCCGGTCACTCCAACTATGACTACTGTCACCACCAGTAGCATGGAAGCCGCTACCATGACACCGACGGAGGCAACTATTATTACAACAGGTACTTCTCTTCTGTCGTGGATGTCTGCTTTCACACTAAAGAGAAAGAAAAGGGCCATCTCCCCAGAAGAATTCGATTTCGGCAAGATAGTGCCGGCCAAAACAAAAGCTCCCAAGAAGCCAAAAATCCTCTCCAAGTTGGTCGAGGAAAAGGGGCAAATTTTTTTGGAAATTGCCAAACCCCCACAGGACGCAACCCTTGAGGGTTTTGAAATGAGCAGTTATTCTTTTTCTCGTGTTGAATTAGGCAAGGTTACACACGAAGGTGCGAAGAGTGATCTTCAATCGGCAATGGACATTATGGTCCAAAAATTTGACAAGGAAAAAGAGATGAAAGATTTTTATAAAGCCAAGGCTGAGCAGTTAACGACAGTAATAAGAAGATTCACCATCTCACCTGAAGCAGTGACTCCAGAGGCCTTTTCTGTGGATGATTCAGTCATTCAAAAAGCTGAAAAGACTTATTTAAAGGGAAAAGTAATGGAGGAATATATTGACAGAATGCACAATCAAAGAATCTCTCTGCTATCTGAGGTTGCGAAAAGAACAGAGAAAATGAAGAGGTTGAAAGCTCAGGTAGACAGTTTTGTCTCTTTTACCTCTCAGGAGATTGACGGCTTGGAGAAAGATCTCGATAGATGGAAGGAAATGAAAGATCTAAAAAAGAGTACCCTGATATCTATCGGTGTCATCCCCAACAAGGATTCATATGTTGAGATCAAGGAGGCGATGATCTTCAGGATTCAGGTACTCAAAGATCTAATTGATGATCTCAAAGCTTTTAAAGAAGCTAGTGATAAAAGTGACTTGAGCTTGTTGAATAAATTAGAAGAGCTGCCCTGCGACTTGACCTCTAAGAATCATCAGTTCCTTCCAGCAGATGAAATGATTCAAAATTTTGAAGGGATGATCTAGAGGGATTTCAAAAGAGCGTCTTTCTCCATGACTTCAGTAGACAACATTCTGAATGCTCAGTTGACTTTGGAGAATTTAAAATCCAGGTTAACTGGCCACTCTAAAGCCATCACAGCATTGAAAGACGCACTAATTAGATCAAGGGTCGTCTCCAAAAACACAGTTGCACCAGACAACGTAGGAATTCAGGCATCAATCACCATGTACGATGACCATATGAAGAAGTTCGACAGCAAAAATTGACACTCTCCCTCTCTTTTTCTATCTTTATGCATTTTTGTTTTGTGCAGAATGCATGCAATTTTGTAACATGTAATTACGAATTAAATATTTTGGAAAATATCTAAAAGTCAAAGATGAGTCATCTTTGACCAAGGTATTTTATTTTTATTTTCTGTTTTTGAAGATTTTCTCCCTATATATAGTGGAGACCTCATTTGTAATATCCTCTTGGAAAAATAGAGAGCAAACACTCTGCTGAAATTGAAGCAACTTTTGAGACTTTGTGCTCAGATTTGTAAATCAGATTTTGTCAAATGAATGAGAAGCAAGTGATTTCAGACTTTGTGTTGAAGTTATTTGTGTGATCTAGGAAATAGTTTCTTATGTACTCTTTCCTGATAACCTCTTGTTTATCTGACTTAATAAGCAAAGTGAATGTGTTGATATTATCTAAGGGCACTTTTTGAGGGTAGAAGATAGAATTTGTGCTACTTTTACTTTTGAGATTCTTTTATCTTTGGTAGTTTCAGGTGAAGACTTTGTGCTTCACTTTACTCTACGGTTGTATTTGTTCCAGATCCGTGAAGAAGCTACAGCAGACTTTGTGTTTGCGTGAGTGTTCTTGTGTGTTTGTTACTTCAGGTAATCTCCTGCTCTTCGTTTGATACCATTCTTGAAAGAAGAGGAGTGTTGTTAGCTTTAGATCAGGGATTTTCCTCTTTTATCCTTCATACGTTACTTCTGAAAAAAGAGAAGTAGATGTTGTTTTACCCCCCATGTGTTATTTTCTGCTTAATTATATACATACTTATAGCACACAAATACTGATAGTGAACCTCCCCTTAATGAGAGGAGAGATTTACCTCGTCTAGATCTGGTAAAGCCACCCTCTTCATGGTGTAAATCTCCTTTACGCTGTCGCTAATATCCCTATTTTGCCATCAGTTAGTTGATGACAAAATATTCACCCAACAATTTTTTGGCGACTCTGCTGGGGATCGAATGTGTAGTCTGAAACCTCAAGTTTCAGATTGAAGCAGTCCCTACCCTTCTCCTTTGCGTAATCTGGCGACTCCGTTTCATGTCTTATCCATTATCATTTTAGCTTTACCAGTTGCCTCCTTTATATTATTTGGTCTGCAAAATTAGAGCTGATGAAAAGAACGCACATCTTGGAGCCTCAAGCTTCAACTTGAAGTGGTTTCGGTCTCAATTTTGTTTTAAAAATCTGGCAACCCCACGTTACACCAGAGGTTAGAGATCTAAGGGTGTTGTTGACCCGGTGTTCGAGTTGGCACAACAGAGTAATTTTGATCTGTTTTCCCCATCAACTTCTCTTCGACGGTCTAGGAGTGTTTCTTCTAGCCTTGCCAGGTCACCAACACAAGGTAGAACTCCTTTTCCTGCTGTCAATCGCCGCCTACCTATAAACACTCCACCAAGGTTTGTTATCCCACCTTTTCATCCCCTTATCATAATGGCTCAAGGCCCGTGGGGTAATTCTTTCGGTTCTCTTAATTTAACCCCACCTCTGCATGAACTACCTCGTAGTTCTAGAAAAAAATTTCCTAAGTTTTTTGGTGATGAAAAGGTTCATCCCGATGAGCATATTGCCGCTTTCTCCATAGCATGTGACGTAATTGGTGTTGAATTTGAAGATGTGGCGGTGAGACTTTTTGTGGAGACTTTGCAATGTGCTGCTACAGATTGGTTCTATCATTTGCAGGCTGGGTCAGTAACAAGCTGGAATACGCTCAAGTCCAAATTTGAAGCTAGGTTTAAACCCGCTGAAGATGCACATGCTTTGTTAGCTCAACTAACACAGATGAAAAAAGAATCCCAGGAACCCATGAGGGATTTCATAGCTAAGTTCAACAAATTAAGAAATCGAATTCCTACTGTGGCTCAACCCACGCCGGAGAATCTTAAATGCTTTTTTATCAACTCACAGCTCCCCGAAGTAAGTTTTTTATTGAGACGAGCTGGCCCTATGGACCTAGCCCTGGCTCAAGGATTGGCCACCGAGATTGAAGACGATCTTATCCTGGTAGGCAAAATCAGGAAAGATTCTGGTAAAAACAAATACCTCTCACCCGCTGAAAGCTCCTCCACGGGCACTACTGATCCTATGGTGCAAAAATTAACAAATGAACTGATTGCTTTAAAAAGACAAATTGCTCAAGGCCCGTCTGCCCCTACCTATCAAGATGCACCCAAGAGGACATTTCAGAATCAGCGATATCAAAATAATACTGCTCGAACCCAAGGACAATCAAATCGCCTACCTCCCCTTTCAGGGAGATTAGCCATTGAAGCAGCACCTACAAATTCAGCGGTTGGATACCTAGAAGCTAAGCACGACCTTTTCTTTCAGCCGCAGCTAGATCAATCAGAAAGTGCTAACCTCTTTGATGAACATGATGAGAAATTAGCTGGTGACTCCAGTATCGGTTTTCTAGATTACCAAGATGAAGCCGGACAAAAAGGGGAAGATTCAGAGGGAGCTTATGCTGTCTTTACCAGGTCTCAAAATCAATCGGCTTCACGCACTGACAAAGGGAAAGCAGATGACGAGCTCCGGCCAGCAGTTTCCATTGCCCAACGCGAGACTCCATTACCTCCGCAATCAAAAGATCAGGTAACTCATAAAAAAGTAACTGCTCCCGGTCACTTAATATCCTCCCCTCCTACTACTCAGGCCGGTGAAGAACCTGTCAAAGTCCTTGATGAGGGGATTGCTCCTTTTTCTATTGCAACCACCTTTCAATCATTTGATATTATTGATCATGCTAAAAAGACTAAGATTCAAATGACAGAGGTTGAGTATTTGAGAGCTAACCCAGAACAGCTTGATAGGTTAGCGGAATATGTTAAAAATAAAGCTGTCCCTGTAAGACAAAATCTTTCAAAAGTTGTTCCAGATCTCCCCAAAGACAAACCAGCCCAAAATAATCTGGTTGTGACACCTCCCGTCGCTCCCAGAAAAATAAAACTTTTTTATGTCTCTCTACTTATAAATGGTTTCAAACTGAGTAACTGCATTATAGACTCCGGGGCTTCAGATAACGTCATGCCTGCAAAAGTAGTAGATTCTCTCGGCTTAACTTTAACTAAAATTTTTGGGAGGTGTTTTTCCATGGAAAACAAGCAAGTTCCCCTCCTTGGCCAAATAAAAGATGCCCAATACGCTTTCACAGTTTTTCCAGAAAAGCGAATTAAAATGACAGTTCTAGTAGCAAATGTTTCAACATCTTACGGTATTCTGCTCGGGCAAAATTTCTGTAAAGATGTTGGAGGCGAGTTAAGCATGGACCTATCTGAAGCAAGGATTCCGGTGCAAGGCGTCATGAAAAGATTGCTTCCTGAGAAGGAAGCCAGGTATGTAGTTACCCGTTCCACAGCACCTGAAGCTCAGATTTTATTTGAGTCATCAGGAATGGGCACTTATTTCTTATCCACAGACGAGATCCGCAGTGCATTAGATGAAACTCATACGGGTGATGATTTGATTTTGGTTTCAGCTGACGCGAAGGATGGGACACCCAAGCAAAATGAACACATAAAACAATCTTTTTCTCGAAACGAGAAAGTTTTTATGGAAAGAGTAATACCTGATGAGCTATGGACTTTAGAGTTCGATGGCAGTTGCTCTTCTACTGGATCAGGAGCGGGAGTTGTGTTGGTGTCCCCTCAAGGAGAAATTACTTTTTTTTCCTACAAATTACAATTCAATAATACTAACAACACGGCCGAATACGAATCCCTGTTGCTCGGACTACAGGCTACAAAAGAAAAGGGCGTAAGGAAACTCCATGCTAAAGGAGACGCTGAGTTGATAGTCTGTCAGATAAGGAACCTCTATCAGACCAAAAATGAGAGGTTGCGCCATTATCGCAATCAAGTATGGGATCATATTGAGGATTTCGATGCCTTCAATATCTCCGCCGTTTCGAGGGAATTCAATGATCGAGCAGATGCATTAGCTGTCTCTGTAACTCTCCTGATTCCCCATCCTGATTTCAAGGGAGATAAGTATACTATTGAGTTGGTTTTCCTACCAAGTGTACCAGACAATGTTGACCATTGGCAAGTATTTAATGACGATGATCAAATCATCGCTTTCTTGGAGTAAAAAGACACTTTCAAACAATTGTGTTTCGAAAGCAGTAAGCCCCGGGAGTATGGACTAACCCCTGAAACCCAGGCCCATACAGGTGAAGATTTGCTGCAACTCAAGGAGAATAAAATTCTCAAAGGTTTAGTTTCCCTAGAGAAGCTGTTCGATGACCATGACCGGTTTGTCAAACAACAACGAATAGATTCAAGTTCTTCTTCAGATTTTGATCAAATCAACTTGGGGACCAAACACGACCCTCAGATGGTAAACATTGAGAAATGTTGCACTTCCAAGGAAAGGTTTGAGCTTGCTAGTTTACTCTGTCAATATAGGGATGTGTTGGCCTATTCTTATGACGACCTAAAATCTCTCAGGCCACATGACATCCGTCATGACATCCCCTTGAAAGCCAACTCTGTGCCTTATAAACAAAAATCTAGGCAATATAATCTAAAAATCTCAGATACTATTTTAGCCGAGATACAAAAGATGCTGGATGCTCAGATAATTTTTTCAATCCATCACTCAACATGGGTTGCTAACATAGTACCTGTCAGAAAGAAAAATGGTGAGATTCGAATCTGTGTAAATTTCAGAAACTTGAATCAGCTGTCCTTAAAAAATAACTACCCCTTTTCTATTATGGATCAAGTCCTACAGATGGTAACAGGTTCGAAAATGTTATCAATGCTTGACGGTTTTTTGGGTTATAATCAAGTGGAAGTCGGAAAAGCAGATCAACATAAGACATCATTCACCACACCCTGGGGTACTTTCGCTTATCGCAGGATGCCTTTCGGTCTGATAAATGCAGGCGCTACTTTTCAAAGGGCTATGGATCTCGCTTTCAAAGATATAATGAGAAAATTCATTGTAGTATACTTAGATGATCTGACGGTATTTTCAAAACAGCTTTCTGAGCATGTTCACCATTTGCAAAGAGTACTAGAGCGCTGTCGTCAAAATGGCATCTCGTTAAACTCAAAGAAATCTATTTTTGGAGTAACTGAAGGGAAGCTTCTCGGACACATAGTGTCCCGAGAAGGTATCAGAATTGATTCAGAAAGAGTTAGATCCATTCAAGAACTTACTCTGCCTACCAGCAAGATCGCAGTTCATTCTTTCTTTGGAAAGGTCAATTTCCTTAGGAGATTTGTTCTTGAATTCACCGAGAAAACCCGTCACATTGTCAACATGATGAAGAGCAATGCCACATTTAGGTGGATTGTCGAAGGCAAAGCAACGTTCAAAGAAATTAAAGAAGCAATTGTAGGGGCACCAATCTTGGTCTGTCCGGACTATACTAAAGGTTTCAAAATATATAGTTATGCCTTTGAGCATACACTATCAGCTATCTTGGTTCAGCCCAATTCAGAAAATGCAGAATCTCCTATGTCGTTCATGAGCTGCCCACTCAAAAATCACGAGTTGAAATATTTCCTTATGGAGAAACACGCATACGCCGTGGTCAAGGCTGTCAAACATTTCAGGTTTTATATCCTGAATTCTCACACTGAAGTCCTCGTACCAGATACAATAATAAAATCTATTTTGACTCAACAAGAGTTCGGTACAAAGAGGGGTAACTAGGTTGCCAAAATTCAGGAATTCGATCTAGACATCAAACCAACCAAGCTCATACGGGGGCGGGGCCTTTGCCAATTGATCGCCAACAACACTCCAGAGGAATTAAAAAATGAAGATCAAGATATCGAAAGCGTGCCCACAGTTTTCTTTGTCGCCACTACTGATGAGTGGTTTTCTGACATTGCTTATTTCCTAACATATGGTGAATGCCCTCCTCATCTTTCTTTTAAAGAAAAATGAAATGTTAAATTAAAAGCAGTTGGTTATGTTCTATGGGACCATGGTCTTTACAAGAGAAACCTGGATGGGGCATTTCTTCGTTGTGTTGATAAAGCTCAACAAGAAATTTTTTTAGAATCTTTCCATAATTTGGCCTGTGGAGGACATTTCTCTGCACTGGTGACGACGCACAAGATTCTACGAGCAAGGTACTTTTGGCCTACGCTTTTTCAGGATGCTTACAAATGGGTGCGTAAGTGTGAGCTGTGTCAGCAATTCGTCGGAAAACCTAAGTTACCTGCTTTGCCCCTCAGGCCAGTTGTGATCGATGAACCGTTCCAGCAGTGGGGTATTGATTTCATTGGTGCAATTAACCCATCTTCAAGCGCCGGACATGATTATGTCCTCACCACGATAGACTATTTTACTAAGTGGGTGGAGGCCAAACCAACTAAACATGCTACATCCGAAGTAATATGCACCTTCCTCAAAGAAAATATCATCTCCAGGTTTGGGGTTCCACTAAAAATTGTGACGGATAATGCGGCCTGCTTTTCGTCACATGAAATCACTCAATTTTGTTTCCACTATGGAATTACCTTGTCTCACACTTCAGACTATTTCCTCCAGGGAAATGGACAAGCAGAATCAAGTAACATGACCCTGATCACCATCATCAGGAAGTTGGTGGACGACAATCAGAGAACATGGCACAAAGCTTTGTATGATGCTTTATGGGCCGACAGGATAACACCTAAAAGAGCTATAGGTATGTCACCTTTCCAACTCTTATATGGATGAAATGCAAAAATCTCCATCATCCTTGAACTACCAGCACTCAGGTTAACCAGAGCAATCGAAGACTCGACCTTTGAAGGCTCAGTTGACAAGCGTATCATGTATCTGACGGAGCTGAATGAACGAGTTATGGTGGTAGATCGGATCAGGGAACATCAGAACTGGGTGAAGGCGCTTTTTGATAAAAAAGCTAAAGCGCATGAGTTCTAAGTCGGAGATCAAGTCTTGTTATGAGACAAGCGGCGTGAACCAAAAGGGATGCACGGCAAATTTGACTCCCTGTGGAGGGGTCCGTTCACCATTCGGCAGCTCTGTGGCGAAGCCAGCTTTTTGCTGGAGTATAAAGATGGAACGCCATTTAAACTACCTCACAATGGGTAGCATCTAAAGCTTTTCAACCCTTGAAGCTTGGATGAGTCCATTTGTAAAATATGTACAGTTTTTTTTTTGTCTGTCTTTCTTTCTCTTTTTTTTCGCTCGACTCCGTAGCCCATGGCTTGGATGAAGGCACTTAGAGACTGGATTCTACTTCTGCTAATCTTTTCGATTGAACGAAAGTTCCCCAACAGGAGCCAGCTGTTGTTTCCAAAACCAACTTATCTCATTTTGGAAGCAACCCCCCCACGAAACTTATCCGTTTCGTCTTGTCTCTCTAAGTTCATTTTTAGGACGTTTCCGTAGTAGGTTTTCATCTTGATCGGATCGAGAAATGGTTACTATTCCATCGAGACCAAGTTTCCCCTTCTCCTTTTCCTTTCTCTCCTCTTTTCAGAGTTAGTCTCCCTTGCTTTTTCCCTACAAGGGCGGCGATTTTTGCCGCCCCTGCATTTTTTCTGTAAGGGCGACGATTTTCATCGCCCCTGCATTTTTTTGCAAGGACGGCGATTTTTGCCGCCCTTGCACATCTCGATTTCCGTGCAAGGCATTAGTGGCCCTGCGCGACGGGTTGTTGGGGTTGGTTTTTCACCATATATAATTTGATTTGGGCCTCATTTCTTCTCACTTCTTCCTCCTCCCCTCCTACCTCTTGCACCTGAGCGCTCCAAGTGACTTTGCGAAGTGCCAACTCGCGGATCCGACTTTGTGGCGCGCGCGTTTTTCAGGTAGGGTTTGTTTTTAAGTTTTGTTTTTATTTTTTTCTCTTCTTCCTAGCTTAGTTGTTTTCTTTTTGTTTTTCTTTTTATCTTTTCTTTCCTCTACCCCGCGGCCTCGTAAGGGCGGCATTTTCTTGCCGCCGTTCCACCCGGTCTTCCCTCATGCAAGGGCGGCGATTTTTGCCGCCCCTGCTTTCTTCATGCAAGGGCGGCTATTTTTGCCGCCCTTGCTTTCCTCATGCAAGGGCGGTGATTTTCGCCGCCCCTGCTTTTTCCTTTCTTTTTCAACTAACTCCCAGATTTTTTTTGGGTTGTCCTTTTCAAGCTTTTTCTTCCTCGTTTTCCATCTCTTTGCCCATCCTGGCCTTTTTAAGTGACCTCCTATAACCTATGTCACTTAAATTGCTCTCCCCCTCTCTCACTCTCCTTTCGACTATGGCTGCATCACCTTCAACAAGCTCTTGCACGCCTACTCCCGTCCAAACAAGATCGTCTCCCATGACGGAAGCATCTCTTTCAAAGGCGAAGACGATGAAATACAAATACCAGGGCGTCTTTCCACTCACAGCAATCACTTCGAATGTCGATGACATTCGAGACACTGAGATCAGCCACGTAGATATGGCCGAATTCCTGGGACGAACCAAAGCAACAAATCCCAGCACTGAAATAAAGAGAATCATCGAGAGCAACATCCACCTGGTGGCCGCCTTCCCAGTAGCGGCCCATCATGCAGAGTTCGTCCTTCAATGCGTGCACTTCTACGACAAAGAGACCAGATCAGTCTCAGACGCCAGTGGCAGCATGATCATTCGATTGGACCTCGAATTTATCGACAAAGTTTTTCTATGTCCACCAGCCACCGAAGTAACCCAAATTGACTTCGAGAATGCGCAGAGGGAGTATGACAAAGACCCCGAGAGGGCAAAGAGGGTCATAAACCATAAGTGGTTAAAAACCCCAAGGGCCAGCCTATCCAAATGGCTAAAAAGCTTCCTTAGAAGCGACTTCATTGAAGAAGTTGGTGACTTAATCACCCTCCTTAGCAGAGTACGGGGCCTCCCGTCCTCTTCACAATTCCATGAATGGATGTATCCGTTCATTAAGATCATCCTGCAAGGCAAATAGGCCATCTTCTGGGGAGAACAGATCAACAACGCTATTCATGAGCAGCTGACCAGGGTACAAACCTCCTTCAAATTCTACATAAACTCGTACTTGGTCTACATAGCTGCTGCCATGCGATCTTTCCCAGGTCTAACAACAGAGGGGGATAGGAAGACCACCCCGGTCTATTCATACTATCCGCAGCTAACACTTCAGGGGTCGACACGTCATTTCAGGCGAGTGAATGACGCATTCTTTACCGTATTTCTATGTCTCTTCGATCCTCAACTGAAACAAAAGAAAATATCAGACGAGGCTTGGACAGTAGTGAATAGTTTTGGCTGCATGTTCCTCCAGTTCTCTACATTTTCTTATCTTTAGGTGAATTTTTATCAAGGATACCCTTATATGCTCCCTAGATTCCCTTCGGACAGATTGGTCCTAATGGAGCTTTGCCGACAATTGGCCGTCGTGCACTCAAAACAGATGGAGCTTAAGAGACCTGATTTCAAGTTTTCTATCCAAATTGGCAGATTTTTTGTTGCTACATCGACTAAAGCCAAGGTTATGGAAATAGAGATGCAGATGGTTACTATCAAATCATTCAAAAGGTGGGAAAAATTTGATTACAAGGGAGTCAGAGAGACAATCCGAAGGAAGACTCAGTTCCACGAGCCCATGATTGAGGACATCTGGGTGGATTTGAGGATGGCTGAAGAGGTAAGGAAAATGGACTATTGCCGTCTCACGCTAGAGCAAATAGAGTACCTCGAGCTTGCTGAGATCCCTTCAGGGTTGATTGACGATGGGAATATCGTGAACAACAGATATCTGACAGACAAGGTCACCGGTTCCCCTATTCCTCTGATTAACTGGTCTCAAAAAGAGTTGACTTCTCTAAGGAAAAGATTCGAACTAGTATTAGCTAACACCAATAGTTAGTTGGCAGCAAATGGAATCACCCTAAAAGAGTTCATCACAGGGTCAGAGGCTGAATACCAAGCAGAGATGAAGAGAAAGGCAGAAAGCCGAACCAAAAACAAAGACGACGTCCCTTCATCTTCTAGACCTCACAAGCCTAGGATCGTCTTTGTATCCAAAAAGCCTAGGTCAGCACAAGAGCCTGAGGCAGTAGCCGAGGGAACCAAAGAACAAAGTCTCGGGGTACAGGCAGCTCAACCAATGGGGTCAACGGAACAACCTTCAGAACGACCAGGTGTTGGGTCTCCAACCTCAACGAGACAAGTGCGGTCGATCCAGGGCTCCTCTCCTCCTCCTCAATCTCCTACGGTGCCCACTTCTCCTATCTCTCCCATCAGCGTTCCATCTTCCGGAGCCGCTTCTCCTTCCAAGGTTGTTTTTGGTGATCCACAAGATCCTTCAGCAGGTTCACCTCGCTCTTCTGCATCTATTTCGAGTTTATCATCTCCATCTTTCAACCTGCCACCAAGCCCTATGCCTAATCCTGAATCAACAGTTGGTACAGTCTCGCCGGTCACTCCAACTACGACTACTGTCACCACCAGTAGCGTGGAAGCCGCTACCATGACACCGGCGAAGGCAACTATTGTTACAACAGGTACTTCTCTCCCGCTGTGGATGTCTGCTTTCACACCAAAGAGAAAGAAAAGGGCCATCTCCCTAGAAGAATTCGATTTCGGCAAGATAGTGTTGACCAAAACAAAAGCTCCCAAGAAGCCAAAAATCCTCTCCAAGTTGGTCGAGGAAAAGGGGCAAATTTTTTTGAAAATTGCCAACCCCCCACAAGACGCAACCCTTGAGGGTTTTGAAATGAGCAGTTATTCCTTTTCTTGTGTTGAACTAGGCAAGGTTACACACGAAGGTGCGAAGAGTGATCTTCAGTCGGCAATGGACATTATGGTCCAAAAATTTGACAAAGAAAAAGAGATGAAAGATTTTTATAAAGCCAAGGCTGAGCAGTTAACGGCAGTAATCAGAAGATTCACCATCTCACCTGAAGCAGTGACTCCAGAGGCCGTTTCTATGGATGATTCAGTCATTCAGAAAGCTGAAAAGACTTATTTAAAAAGAAAAGTAATGGAGGAATATATTGACAGAATGCACAATCAAAGAATCTCTCTGCTATCTGAGGTTGCAGAAAGAACAGGGAAAATGAAGAGGTTGAAAGCTCAGGTAGACAGTTTTGTCTCTTTTACCTCTCAAGAGATTGACGGCTTGGAGAAAGATCTCGATAGATGGAAGGAAATGAAAGATCTAAAAAAGAGTACCCTGATATCTATCAGTGTCATCCCCAACAAGGATTCATATGTTGAGATCAAGGAGGCGATGATCTTCAGGATCCAGGTACTCAAAGATCTAATTGATGATTTCAAAGCTTTTAAAGAAGCTAGTGATAAAAGTGACCTGAGCTTGTTGAATAAATTAGAAGAGCTGCCCTGCGACTTGACCTCTAAGGATCATCAGTTCCTTCCAGCAGATGAAATAATTCAGAATTTCGAAGGGATGATCCAGAGGGATTTCAAAGGAGCGTCTTTCTCCATGACTTCAGTAGACAGCATTCTGGATGCTCAGTTGACTTTGGAGAATTTAAAATCCAGGTTAACTGGCCACTCTAAAGCCATCACAGCATTGAAAGACGCACTAATCAGATCAAGGGTCGTCTCCAAAAATGTAGTTGTACCGGACAGCGTAGGAATTCAGGCATCAATCACCATGTACGATGACCATTTGAAGAAGTCCGGCAGCAAAAATTGACACTCTCCCTCTCTTCTTCTATCCTTATGCATTTCTATTTTGTGCAGAATGCATGCAATTTTGTAACATGTAATTACGAATTAAATATTTTGAAAAATATCTAAAAGTCAAAGATGAGTCATCTTTGACCAAGATATTTTATTATTATTTTCTATTTTTGAGGATTTTCTCCCTATATATAGTGGAGACCTCATTTGTAATATCCTCTTGGAAAAATAGAGAGCAAACACTCTGCTAAAATTGAAGCAACTTTTGAGACTTTGTGCTCAGATTTGTAAATCAGATTTTGTCAAATGAATGAGAAGCAAGTGATTTCAGACTTTGTGTTGAAGTTATCTGTGTCATCTAGGAAATAGTTTCTTATGTACTCTTTCCTGATAACCTCTTGTTTATCTGACTTAATAAGCAAAGTGAATGTGTTGATATTATCTAAAGGCACTTTTTGAGGGTAGAAGATAGACTTTGTGCTACTTTTACTTTTGAGATTCTTTTATCTTTGGTAGTTTCAGGTGAAGACTTTGTGCTTCACTTTACTCTATGGTTGTATTTGTTCCGGATCCGTGAAGAAGCTACGGCAGACTTTGTGTTTGCGTGAGTGTTTTTGTGTCTTTATTACTTCAGGTAATCTCCTGCTCTTCGTTTGATACCATTCTTGAAAAAAGAGGAGTGTTGTTAGCTTTAAATCAGGGATTTTCCTCTTTTATCCTTCATACGTTACTTCTGAAAAAAGAGAAGTAGATGCTGTTCTACCCTCCATGTGTTATTTTTTGCTTAATTATATACATACTTATAGCATGCAAATACTGATAGGGAACCTCCCCTTGATGAGAGGAGAGATTTACCTCGTCTAGATCTGGTAAAGCCACCCTCTTCGTGGTGTAAATCTCCTTTACGCTGTGGCTGATATCCCCATTTTTCCATCAGTTAGTTGATGACAAAATATTCACCTAACACTATCGAGTCATGCCTTTCGGCTTGAAGAACGCAGGTGCCACTTATCAGCGTGCCATGACCTATATTTTTCACTATCTCCTCCACAAAATCATGGAGGACTATGTGGATGACCTGCTCGATAAGTCCAAGTTTCACCGTGACCATTTGACCATTTTCAAAATCATCTTCTCTCGCCTTCTTCAATAAAATGTTCGCCTTAACCCTAAGAAATGTGTCTTTGGGGTCCTCTCCGACAAGCTCTCAGGCTTTATTGTTTCTTTCTGTGGCATCGAGATAGATCCCGCCAAGATTCGCGCTATCCTCGAAATGCTGCTTCCGACCAATCTCAAGTAGCTTCACAGTTTACAAGGGAAGCTCCATTCCATTCATCGTTTCATCTCACAGCTTTCTGACTGCTGCCAATCTTTTCATCATCTCCTTAAGAAGGACGTCTCCTTTTCATGGGATAAGGACTGTTAAGAGGCTTTTGAAGCCCTCAAACGCTATCTAATCTCTCCACCAGTTCTCATTCCACCTAAAGACGATCAACCCTTCTACCTTTACATCTCTGTCACCAACCATTCGTTAGGTGCCATGATCGCGCATCGAGACGAGCATCACCGTGAGCAAGCGGTCTATTACATAAGCCGAACACTGGTCAACTATGAAACTCAGTGTACTCATACCGAAAAACTCTGTTTGGCGTTAGTCTTTGCCGCTACCAAGCTCATCCACTATCTTCTTAATCACAAAGCCTTTGTCATCACTCACACTGACCCTCTTAAGTTTATGCACTCCAAGCCATATCAACATCAACGTATGGCTCGATGGCTCATGCTGCTTGCTGAGTTTGACCTTGAATTCATCCAACAAAAATCCATCAAGGGGCAAACCATCACTGATCAACTGGTGGATGCCCCTCTTCCCAACAATCAACCTTTGCAGTGCAAATTTTCTGATGAATCTATCGCCGCACTTTCCACCGATGACACTGTCTACCAAATGACCATGTTCTTCGATGGCTCCAAATGTCAACTTGGTGGGGGTGCGGGAGTCATTCTCATCTCACTCGATGGTGAGCCCATGCCTTTGTCTTTTAAGCTCAACTTTCATTGTACCAATAATATGGCTGAATATGAGGCCTTAATTTTGGGACTTCAGACCGCCCTCTCTCTCAGCATCAAGTCCATCAACATCTTCGGTGACTCGCAGCTTGTCATCAATCAGGTCAACGGTTCATACCTCTGTAAAAATGAAATTTTGCAAAGGTACAAAAATCGTGCTAGAGTTCTTCTAGCCTCTTTCGACCATTACCTCTTGCAGACTGTTCCTTGATCCATGAATAAGTTTGCTGACACCATGGCTTCTCTCGCTTCGCACATCCCATCTTGCTCATTTGCATCCAGACTTTTTGTCACGGTGCATTGTGTGTCGTTGCCTTCTTATATCTCTCCTAACATTAATCATGTCAACACTCTAGACTCTAGCCCACGAGATGATTGGTATAAGCAACTTGTGGATTTCTTATCTTTTTTTGTAATTCCTCCCAACCTCTCTAGCAATGCATGGTGAGCTTTTATCAAGCGCACCGCTCGCTATACCATGCTAGGGGGCATTCTCTATAAAAGAGGTTTTGACGGCCTTCTTCTTCGTTGTTTAAACTCCACTGAAGCTTCTCATGCTGTTAAACAAGCCCATGACGGGATTTGTGGTGGGCACTTCAGTGGTAACTCGGTTGCCAAGCGCATCCTTCACCTGGGTTATTATTGGCCCACTCTTCATCAAGACTGTAGCGATTATGTTCGGCGTTGCATCAAGTGTCAACAGCCTGCTAACTTGCTTCATCTCCCCAGTCACGCCTTACAAGTCGCTCAGGATTTCTGGCCTTTTTCACAATGGGGCTTAGATCTCATCGATGAGATTAACCCTCATTCATCTCTTCGTCATCAGTCCATCATCACTGCCACCGAGTATTTCACTAAATGGGTGGAAGCTATCCCTCTCGTCTCCACAAAAGTCGACAAGATTGTCGACTTCATCAACACCCACATCATTTGTCGTTTCGGTGTACCTCACAAAATCATCATTGACAATGGTAAGTCCTTTAAAAATAAGACCATCCAAAAACTCTGCGACTCATTCGGCATCAAACTCAGCTTTTCTTCGCCTTACTACCCACAAGCAAATGGGCAGGCTGAGGCTTTTAACAAAATCCTAACTAAAATTCTCATGAAGGTGGTCAACGACACTGGAAGGGATTGGGACGTTCAAATACCCTTCGCTTTGTGGGCCTACCGCACTAGCATCCAAACCTCTATAGGTGCTACCCCTTTTTCTCTAGTGTACAGATCAGAGGCTGTCTTACCTCTCGAAGTACAAATCCCGTCTCTTCGCATTTCACTCCATGACATTCTTTCTAATGATGACTTTCGTCAAGATCGATTAGCTCAACTTGAGTTACTTGACGAACGTCGTTTTGCTGCCCTCAATCATCTCCATGTCTATCAAAATCGCATCAAACGCGCCTATAATAAAACTTTGAGAGAATGAGATTTCAATATCAGAGACCTTGTCCTCAAAGAGAACCAACATGTGACCAATATAGAACGGAGTAAACGAGGTAAATTCGCTCCTAATTGGCTCAGACCTTATATCATAATGCATAAGTATGGATCAGGGACTTATCGTCTGTCTTCTCTTGAAGGCCGACCAGAACCTGAGCCTCTTAATGCTTTGCATCTACGACCATTCTACTGTTAGTCGAGTATTCATCCACTTGACATTTAACTTGAGCTCGTCCCTTGAGCAATCTTTGTCCTTTTTATCCTTAATCCATTTCACCCTTT
The DNA here is from genome assembly GCA_037957365.1 of Torreya grandis. Taxonomy (NCBI): domain Eukaryota; kingdom Viridiplantae; phylum Streptophyta; class Pinopsida; order Cupressales; family Taxaceae; genus Torreya; species Torreya grandis. The sequence continues at coordinate 2,031,156 of JARHVA010000402.1, read as the reverse complement.
TTCCCTTAACAAAATCCTCTACAACCCTTTTATGATGTACGGATGCTTCGTTCTAATAAAAGGGTGTCCTTGACCTTCTATAAGTCTTGTCCATGACTCAATATTCTGTCAAAACTAAAGCAAGATGTTCACGGTCACAAAATCAAATCAAAAAAAAAAAATAGACTGCTCCCTCGAAGGACAGTTGCACTATTATTGCTATAGCTAATAGACTGCTCCCTCGAAGGACAGCTATTCAAAATCTATAAAGCAAAGTATAGACCACTCCCTCGAAGGATGTCTATGACTAAATCTTGCTACAAATAGCACTTTTTTAGAAGCTTTCCGCATCGATCAGCTTCACAAATGACCACCAAACAAATGACATCTTTATGTGGACTTCCTGTATTGATCAGTCCGCTCTCTAAAAAAAAATAAAATCGGGTCATGGACTTGACTTGTAGTTGTCTCAGGGTCTCCTCTAAAAAAGGGCAAAGTTATCCATACTCTAAAAACGGGTTACCCTTTCCTCTTATCATCTCACCTACTCAAGGGACTTCGAGCTCACTTTAATGTCAAAAGTGATTCGATTACCGCTCTAACATAATTATGGTCAATGATGCATCGCATAAATGGGGCTCTTGGTTCTAACAACCCTTGTCTATGTTGTCTTTTTGGTCCTTGTCAATAAAAGGGCACTTATGCCTTTTACTTTCTGCCTACACTTTGGTCACATTCAACCACATCATTTGTCAAATCGATTCAATCTGACTCTTTTCAAACCACACAATTTATGTCAAGCATAAACCAATACTTGCTGAAGCATAAATAGACCTCAATTCATTCTTATCAAACATTCATCACGAATATGGATAGTTGCTAGGGATGAAAAACCCCGACCAATGTTACAGCTTACACCATCTGGAAAATGCTGTAACATCATCTTCTCCTTATCATTTCAAGCACGTACCCTCAGACATATGGAAAATGCTATATCCTTATCATGACCAAAATCAACCACTTCGATCTTTTTCCTCTCTTTTTGGGAGAACTACATTGGCCTGAGGCCCTAACGACAGGGGCTATGTAGGCAGCACTCAGTTGACATGGGGTCTTCTGGGGTTAGCTCGGCCATTCTCTTCGTCACTTTCTTCTATCTCTTTCTCTCATCACCTGCCAATCACATCACAAACAAGCACATATTTTCATAATATTTAGCATAATCATTTTCATCATAATCATTAATTACAAACACATTATCATCATCACACAATTAAGCATTCACATCATATAATCTGCAAGTCATAACATAAATATCGCTATCATATACTCCTTACGCATCATCATCTAATCTAAAAGTCATGATCATTCTCATTATTTCCATTATCACAACGCATCATTATATTAATCATCATCATTATACTCAAATACCATAACATTTTCATCATCACATTTAAACATCATCATTATAATCATAAACATAATATCAAAACATGCATCATCATCATAATCAAAAATGCTGAATACATTAAACATTAAACATCCATAACACATCAATGATCCAAAACCATCATCATATATATATCAAAATCGTTTATACAATTGCATAATCTGTGCCTCTATCTCTCTCTCATACATCTTGCGTCAACGGCTCGTAGGCCGGTATATACATCAAAAATGAATCTCTAGGTTTGTGCTCAAGGCTGTGGCTAAGGTGGTGGTGGTGGTGGCGGTGGCTAGGAAGATGATGTATTCTCTCCCCCCTCTGATTTGTGCCATCTGCGAGACCCAAAAGCCGTCGCTCGAGACATAGACCTCTGTCGGCTTTGCTCTACTTGCATCTCCGAGTATCGCTGTATCTGAGGGAACCCCCTGATGGCCCTCTCATAATAAGCGATCTCGTCCAATGCATCACTGTATCTAACTAGCGATACAGTCCGTGGTGGACCCATCTGCCCTACTGCTATGCCCTGTAAAGACCCCTGGGGCTGTGGCTGACCTAGGTGCATTGATGCCGACGGATCTGCCCCCTGTGAAAATGCTGGCTATTGAGATGGCTGCTACAATGGGCCCTACTCTCCAAAGCTCTGACCTGCCACTACCTATGCCTAGGCTGCAGCCAGCTGTCCCTGTAATAGAGTGACCTGCCTTGTCAACATTGCCACCCAACTTGTCATCTCAGTCAGCTCCCCTGTAACCCTTGCCAGTTGCCCCTACAAAACTACGACCTAGACCTGAGCCACGTCTATCTCCTACCACGCAGTGTCCCTCTCCTCGCGGGCTGTATCCCGCTCCCTCGTGATAGCCTGCAAATCCAGCTGGGGACCCACCTGTATGCCTGTGTACTGCCTTACCCACCATGCTATGTAGGCCTCTGTACACCCTGGGTTGGCTATCCCAGGACCTGCCGGCAACTCCTCAAAATTGGGCTCCTCTGTCTCCTCTAGTAGTGGGAGCGGTGCCTCTATATCTGTCAGGAATCTAGAACAACAAACATGCTCTGATACCACTAGTTGGGAGGGGAGGATGGAAGATAAATCCAAGAACAAACACACCTGTTCTAATTCCACCTCTTAGGATCTTGCTCCTCAGAAAGAGCACAGTATGATTACCAAATATAAGCAATTGAATATGCAGAAATAACCAGAAACACAAGTAACTAGAATTCACCAATAGCACAGAATATGAGAGACAATACACTATCTTGTATTAACACTAACAGAAAAGAATACAACAAAGAGCCGCCACACTCTTTCACCTTACAGAGATTCACCACACCTCAAGTGTTCAGTAATTCTTCTCACACACACTCTCCTACACAAAAACGGTCCCAACAACCAACTCACACACAGAATTGGTGTTCACCTCACCAACCAGTCAGTAATAACCCTGCCGGTACATCAAGCACTCTACAGCACTTCAAGCTGATCTCTCATGAACCTGCAACCTGCAATTCAAAGACCAAACTTACATGTAGATCTCCAATGAGCTTGCAACAACCTGCAACTCACAGATCTTACAACTAGAAGGAACTCTTCCTTTCTATCTCATGCCTTATACAATACATGCCAATGGGTCTATAAATAGATCCCTAACTCAAACAATAACTTAGACTCTTAATTTAGACAATTGTCCTCGCAGCCCAAGACTCTAACTGGTCTCAACATGCAAACTCTTCGTTCACTTAACTAACTGTCCGTGAAACGAGCAGTTCTGAAACACACAGGCGACTGACGTCGGTCCCTGCTTGTCTGGTTCTGCCGACGTCGGCCGACTTCCTGCCGTCGCCGGTGGCCATCTGCGCTGGTCTCTGCCGTCGTCGGTCCTGCTGCCGACGCCGGTTCCTGTAGAACTCAGCAACCATCTGTTCCTCAGTTTGCAAAGGTTGAAGCTTTTAGCTCCACAACTTAACAATCTCCCACTTGGAGATAAATAGCTGCAACCTGTACATGTACCTGTACACCGTCTAGTTTGTTACCTTGGCTATGTATCCATCTTCAAAATCATCCTTGAAGACCAACCACCACAAAATCCGTGGTGCAAAACCTGTCATCCAAATTCTCTTCCACATCCGCATCTACAACCATGTAGAAAAAGAACTTGACCCTGCATAGCATGTGCACCTGCTGCTGGTCCCACTGAACTGCCCTTCAGTATTATTTTTTTGGATTGAATCCAACTTGTGATAACTCCCACTGCTTGGGAAAACTCAGGTTTAGTACATACCATGCACTCAACCTCATTATGTGAATCAAGACCCCTGTTCATAGAACTGTCCAACCATCGGCGTGCTAACCGGTTTCACACGATCATCCTGAAACAAAGTCAACACATGACCTTCCATGTCTCTAGAACACACTCTTGCCAAAGAATCTTGCTGCTCCCAGATTCCCCATGACAAACACCTGAACTAGCTTTACCTTTAGTTCAGCAATACCTGTATGTGTAACCCTGCAACAAGCACATCATACAGAAAATAGGATAGTGTAGCTAATACTATCCAATCTGGTAAAGAGAAACACAATGAACAAACCTCCACTGCCTTGCAGCTAATACAAGATCAAATACCCTAATCTTCCATCTCACGTATCCATTTCTGCTCTTCTTCATCCTTAACATCCATTCGTCTCTCAGTGCTTACTTCCAGCTGGCAACACTACCCAAAACCCCTGTTTGGTTCTCCTCCAAGGAATCACATCCTCATCCATGCCTAGTTCCCACTATTTCCTGGATCTACCTGTTCTTCTTCTTCAATAACTTCCTGGTCCTATGCCATAAGTGAGCAACAAGTAGTGTAAAGAAGGGAAATAACAAATTTAAGAACTTACTTACACCTTCAGTCCTCCATATGGGCGCTTGAGACTCCATGACAGCTTGCTGTCCACCCAAAATTCATCTCAGTGACCGATGCCGGTCACATCTCAGTCTACAGCCGACTGATGTCAGTTCCCTGCGACTGTCTTTCTGCCGACGTCGGTTTTTCTTGGCCGACGCCTGTCTCTGTCTGCCCCGAGTCACCGACGTCGGGCTGCACATAGCCGACGTCGGTCCCTGTCTGGACACCGACGCCGATTTTCCTGCCGACGTCGGTCTCTGTGTTTTTCTTGTGAGACCTAACTTTTTTCCGCGAGCTCTTTTTGGATCAAACCCTTGTCCAAAACACCCTTGCTCTGCTTAGAATTCCCTTGCACCTTGTGCTGAACTCTGTCCATCACCTTCTCCTTGAAAACCAAGGCTTTCCTATTCTTGTCACTAACATCGGATTCCTCAAGAAATCTCACCTTCTTCTTCTGCATACAGAAATCACGATCCATGCCTTCCAAATTCGAAAGCATATCATTTGACTCAAGAACCAACATCTCCTTCTTATCTATGTGACCAAGCCTATTAAGCCACATCTTCGAATCTATAACTGAAGTAGATAACCCAAAAAGAGAATCAGTAAAACAAGTAGATAGATAAAGCGTACCTACTTTCTTACCTCTAGCTACAACAAGTGTACCCTTGATAACCTTCCAAGAGTCCGCTGTGAGAGTTACTGTGCAACCCTCTTCACCCAAACTTCTAACAGAAATCAGATTCCGCTTCAGAACTGGGACGTGCATGACCTCCTTTAACACCCATGTGTTACCTGTCTGCAGTTTCAGCTTCACTTTGCCTTTACCAACAATCTGACAAGGCTTACCATCCCCTACACAAATTTCTCCAAAATCTCCCTGGACATACTCATGAAAAAATTCTCTATGTGGGGATGCATGAAAAGAGGCACCAGAATCTAATACCCAAAATTCTACTTTATCCAAAGAACATATCAGAGCATCCTATGCAACGTAACCTGCAACATCTGCTTTTTCTTCATATTCTTCATGCTGATCTGTACTCGATCTGCAATCTCTCTTTAAGTGCCCTTGCTTTCCACATTTCCAGCAAGTTATTCTGCCATACCTGGACTTGGATCTCTTGCCCGTCTTCGACCTTGATCTCCCATGCTCTATCTTCTCTCTTGGCCTTCCTCTTCCTTCAACACTCAAAGCATCTCCAGATGATTCACCTGTGGTTTTCTTGCGTATCTCTTTGTTCAAGATCACACTCACAATATCATCCACTTTTAGGACTTTTGAAGGAGACACAGTATTAGAAACTGCCATTACCAAACCTTCTCAACTTTCAGGTAATGAACACAAGATTAAGAGAGCTCTTATTTCATCATCAAATACAATATTGACTGAACTTAACTGGTTTACTAAACCATGGAAATCACTAAGATGGCTATGAACAGATCCACCTTCCAACATTTGAAAATTAAATAAACGCTTCATAAGAAATACCTTATTCGAAGCTGAGGGTTTTTCATATAAATTTGCCAAAGATTTCATCAACTCCACCGTTGTCTTACACTGTGATAAGCTGGAAATCACAGATGATTCAAGACTCAATCTAACAGATCCCTGAGCCTTCCGATCAAGAACCTCCCATTCTTCATCTTTCATATCCACGGGTTTGCTAGCAACCCCACCCAACGGTAAGTACAAATCTTTCTGATACAGATAGTCCTCAATCTGCATCCTCCATAATTGGTAGTTCTTGCCATTGAACTTCTCCATTTGTAGTTGACTACTTTCTGTCATTGCTCAACTCCCACTCAAACAGAAACCCTGTGAGTAACCTGTAATCAAAACACACTACCCAGATCTACACTAATCTGTTAGTATCCCAACCAAAAGCTCTGATACCAATTGTTGGTATCAAGCTTAAGAACCTACAACCAAGGCTCTGATACCACTTGTCAGGAATATAGAACAACAAACATGCTCTGATACCACTAGTTGGGAGGGGAGGATGGAAGATAAATCCAAGAACAAACACACCTGTTCTAATTCCACCTCCTAGGATCTTGCTCCTCAGAAAGAGCACAGTATGATTACCAAATATAAGCAATTAAATATGCGAAAATAACTAGAAACACAAGTAACTAGAATTCACCAATAGCACAGAATATGAGAGACAATACACTATCTTGTATTAACACTAACAGAAAAGAATACAACAAAGAGCCGCCACACTCTTTCACCTTACAGAGATTTGCCACACCTCAAGTGTTCAGTAATTCTTCTCACACACACTCTCCTACACAAAAACAGTCCCAACAACCAACTCACACACAGAATTGGTGTTCACCTCACCAACCAGTCAGTAATAACCCTGCCGGTACATCAAGCACTCTACAGCACTTCAAGCTGATCTCTCATGAACCTGCAACCTGCAATTCAAAGACCAAACTTACATGTAGATCTCCAATGAGCTTGCAACAACCTGCAACTCACAGATCTTACAACTAGAAGGAACTCTTCCTTTCTATCTCATGCCTTATACAATACATGCCAATGGGTCTATAAATAGATCCCTAACTCAAACAATAACTTAGACTCTTAATTTAGACAATTGTCCTCGCAGCCCAAGACTCTAACTGGTCTCAACATGCAAACTCTTCGTTCACTTAAGTAACTGTCCGTGAAACGAGCAGTTCTGGAACACACAGGCGACCGACGTCGGTCCCTGCTTGTCTGGTTCTGTCGACGTCGGCCGACTTCCTGCCGTCGCCGGTGGCCATCTGTGCTGGTCTCTGCCGTCGTCGGTCCTGCTGCCGACGCCAGTTCCTGTAGAACTCAGCAACCATCTGTTCCTCAGTTTGCAAAGGTTGAAGCTTTTAGCTCCACAACCTAACAATATCATCCCACATGTACTGTGGGAACGCGGAAGGTACATCTTGTAGCAGCCCGTACTGGCACTACACTCTCTCTGCTGGGATCCTCTCGAGCTCACCAGCTCGTCTATGTTTGACCCATCGCATGCTCTGAGTCCCGACCATCTGCTCACCCTGGTCTCTGAATGCTGGATACACCAAGTATGGTCTCCAAATGATATCTACTGGAATCAAGGCCTCCAGTACCCCTCGATAGTGATCAATATCCCTGACCACTCCATCCACCCATGTCTGCATCATCATCTCATGCCATCGCCTGAATCTAACCCTGTAACTGGCCTGGATCGCCACTGGGAGGCCGAGAGGTCATGTAACCACTATATGCTCATATGCCCAATAGTGCAGAAGGTGGCCAACACAAAGACTGTACCATAATCACTGATTGATGCCCCATAACTCTCTGTATACCTGGGCCAAAAAGACAGGCACCCAGGCAAACACTGTCTGCTGCTCCAGCATGTCCATCAAAACCCTGGTCATGGCCACCAGGAACCTGCCTCCCTCCGCATCCGGCAATGCATAGACTGTGATTTCGATCATCATCAAAACTGCCAGCTGATGTGTGACCTCATCTGCCGCGTACAAAGGCTCATAGGCAAAACTGGCTGAATGGTAGCTCGTCTCTGTGACGTGCTCCCCAAATAGCATGACCATGTGTATGTCATGCGCCTCTCTCGAGCACGCATAGATGTCAGCTCCGTGTACCGACAGCTACAAAATCTAGTACATGTCCTCGACTGTGACTGTCATCTCGCCCGTGGGCAGGTGGAAGGTGTTGGTGGCATGGTCCCATCGCTCGATTAACGCCACCATGAGACTCACATCCCTCACCACTCTGTAGTAGCGTCTCAACCCGCCTAGCCCTACTGCGCTCATCTGCGCCCACTCAACCATCATGCCTCTATGCATCCGCAACAGCAAGGTCGGGAGGTGATCCTGCAGTATCAGAGTCTGCCTTGCTTGCATCCATCCACAGTCAATCTCGTGTTAAAACTATTTTTATTCTTCCTATTTTACCAACCATTATGACCATCTATGCCTAACCTGACACCTGAGAAGCCCTTGGTGTCACTTTGACCTTTCGACTTGACCATTTTTCACCATTCTTTCTGACCAGACAACCACCGACATCGGTTAGCATGCCAGCGATGGCACTCACCTAACCGACGTCGACAAGTTACTGACTGACGCCGGTCGCTGGTCGATCGACGCCAGCGGAGTCGCCGACATCGGCGATTGGTTCGGCCCTAGGGCCAAACGGGGTGAGCCCTAACAATTAGGGCTTCCCCATTTTAAACCCCTACACCCCCCAAAACCCTCTAAAATCACTCCTAACCTATCCTAGACCCTTTACCCACCTTCCTAGCTACCCTCCCCCTTGATTTCTATGTAAAAACAACAAAAATTTTAAAAACTAAATTCAAAACCAAAAACATCCAAATAAGGTTCAGAGACCCTTCTACCTCGTGTCGGCATCGCCGACGTGGTGGCACGATGGGTGCCACTGGTGGTGGACCTCCTGCGAGTCCTCTACTCCCCTCTGCCATCTCCGTTCTGTCTCTCTGCTCTCACACGTCACTGAACCCACAAATGCCTCTACAGCCTCTAATCAATCTCCAACTTGCTTCTTCTCTCCACCAATGTTCCTCTGCCACCTTGTACCACTCCTCGGTCAGCTCTAAGTCACTTTCACTCAATTAACTTCAGACCCCTTTTTTCTCTCTCAATCAAATTAGCAAATGTCTTTTGGTGGGCCGCCAATCTAGTTTTGTCGAATTTGGCAGGCCGCTGACGTTGGCATCAGTGTGCCTTATTCCACCGACGTCGGCTGATCTCTGTCGACGTCGGCTGTTTTTGTGTATCGACGTCAGTTTCCCTTACCGACATCGGCGTCCTTCTAACCCCTTTTATTCTTGGCCATGACCAAAATCATACCCCCAATCAGTTAGTCCTTCAGACCACGTCATTTTGGCCCCCTGGGGCACAGTTGAATCACTTTTACCTCCATCCATCGACCACCAGACCTCAGAGATCGTGACCATCTCCTCTAATCGCGACTACTTCTAACGTGATTTTTCCTTGGTTGTTTTTGCATATATGCTACCTCATGATTGGTTAGCAAAATTGTGCGCACACTTTTTTGACCTTCACAAGTCTAGGATCGCAAGCCAGTTGATCCGCACTACTTGTGACTTTTTCATGTTTTTGAGAGCACTTCCTAAGCTTGGGATACCTGAAACACGATGACCATTGGAGCTTTAGCTTAGATTGAATAACCTAATCAGTAGATGACTAAATGCTGGGGCCCAGTTATTTTAGTTTTGGCACTCCTTGACCCTCGACCTGCGACAATTTGACCTGACCATCCTCGTGAAGTGGTGTACGTGCAATCACAACTTTTGCAGCGTTCTCACTCTATCTTCACCCTTTTCATACACTCTCTGTCAAATCAACACCCGATTTCAGGTTTCCTTCTCTCGACTCCTGCTTTGAGGGGGGATACCTCATCCATAATCAGGGCAACCAACCCTCGCCTATTTTTGTCTTATAGTTCACTTGAACAACCAACAAGATGTAATCAACCTTATCCCATACCTGAGGCAACCGACTCCTATTTTTGTCTTGCAGTTCATTTAGAGCAACCAATAAGACAAAAAGGGGCAAATGTAGACACCTAAATAGTGTCTAACCCTTGGTCACCCTCCCCCTTGGTCCATTCCTAACCCATTCTTAAAAATTACTAATTTAAAATAATAAACTTATTTTGAATTAACCCCCCTCCTTGGACACATCACCCATGACACCTCACTTAGGACACCTCGCCTTGGACTAATTCCCATCCTATGACTCACCCAAGACCTATTCCTACTTATCTCTAACCGCCTAACAAACTCTCGTGCGTATTTAGCCCAACCCTCGACATTCTCCAATAGATAGTGCACTTGGCGGATGAAAAATGGGCTTAGTGGCTCTTTTTGCCCATTCTAACCCCACCGACGTCGGTCAAATGTCGGCCGACGTCGGCGGAATCACCGACGTCGGTTATACTTAACCAACTTTTCTAACTCTTTGAGGATCCCAATTAGAAATCAGCTAATCTCTGGAAGCAAATCATGAATCCTTCAATCTTCAGTCTTCAACCATCCGTCAATCTACCAAATCTCTCAGTCAAGCCTCTCACTCTCTCCCTCAGGTGCAGCAACAGCTTCAGGGTCTCCATCAACAATATGTTCTCCACACAGGCTACATCAACAACAGGTACGATAATCATTAGTAGCACACCTTCCACAAGGCACATGTAAGTATACTGTCTGTATTTTTATTCTCTTTTCAGTTATTAATTTTAAATAATATCTCCCTAGACCAGACTGTTAACCAAGCCGGACCCGAATCTTGACTTATCCACCTCCCTATTTCCTCCATCCTCTATCAGACCATACACTCTACCCATTCAACCAGACTCTCAGACCCAGACCCCAGACCATTCAACCAAGCCCAAAACTTTGTCTCAAGACTGTTAACAAACCCAGACCCTTCCTTGGCCTTGTCCACAGACCAAAACCTAGACTAGACTCTGTCCACAGACCACAGACCTGCCCAGATCGTGTCCAAGCTAACTGCCCCGACCGACGCTGGTCACTACCCCAACCGACGTCGGCATATTAATCGACGTCGGCACCTTAACCGACATCGGCACCTTGACCAACCGACGCCGGTAGGACCACTGACGCCGGCGACTGTGATCAGTTTGATAGCTTCTTTCAAGTAAGCATTTGCTTCCTTTTTTCATTCCATTTCTTTATCATTTCAATTCTTTATCATTCTGTTGTTTATCAGACACTTTTTTTTATTTACTAGTGGGTTTATATCCCTTAAGGAAGTTTTCATACTTCTGGGATCAAGCTTTCGCTTGACAACCCACCATCTGTCCATTTAACACCTTCTTTTGTCAAAGTTTCATTTCTTTGCAGGTGTCATTCCTCCACAGCCAAAGAGGAGTACTCACAGCATCTGGATTACGGTGCGCAGACTATATCTAGGTACACATCAAGCCTTGACCATTCCTTCTTAAGGTTCTCATTTTCTCTTCTTTGAAATTAAAAGCAAAATTTGAATAGAAACACTTGAATTCAATAATTATATATATACACCAACACCTAATACATTCAAAAAGAGGGGAGCTCATTGCACAATGCATCATAATTACAAGGAAGATAACTAGATATCACATCTATAGCTTTCATTTTATTGCATTGAAAAACTAGAAAGGACTAGTGAAAAAGCATATAAAATCACTATAGTTGTGTTTTTAATCTCATATCATAGGGGTAAGAGACATAACTATCACATACACAAACCTGATTGTTGACATCCCTAAATGTTGATATCACAATTACAAGGAAGACACTTAGATATCACACCTATATCTTTCATTTTGTTACATTAAATAATTATTATTACATACTTGTACCATAAAAAACTAGTAAAAGAGCATATAAAGTCATTATAGTTGCATTTTGCATCTTAGATCATAGGGATAAGAGATGGAACTATCATATATAGGGATCTAATTGTTGACATGCATGAATGATGATTTCCAACCTATCAAAAAGAAGGGGGATACCTATGGCAAACCCCCAAAAAAACTAATTTTTAAATATCTTTGAAAGGTCTCATGACATAATTTAGGGTTTAAGCAAAGAAGAAAACATTTCAATGATTTCACACACTAATTCACTGATTCGAGAAATGTTTCTATTGAGTATGTGTAGACAAGGGGATTCACACAGTTGTAGAGCAATAATATCAACACAACCATTATTAGAGGAATATTACCCTTTTTTGGGATATACTGTCACCATTGGAACAATCTGATACTAGTTAGTCCCTATCGAGGCAATATGATTCTAATTGCTCTATCATATCGCAGTCATTTTTTTGGATTCTCTTATGCATTATTTTTTAACCTTCTCAGTAGTTTTATCCTCTTTAAAATTTAAGTAAATCAAAAATTATGTACACATATCTTAATCCCCTTTATCAATTATCAATTATTCAAGGTAATTTTATTTTATACTCTTTCATACATAAGTAGGTATATATTTACTAGATTTAGATAAAATTTTCTTATGTTGCATATTTTGATAGATTAGTGTACTTTTAGTTAGTGTAATAGCTATTGTGTGATTTTTCATCAATTTTTTTTGGTGAATCTATATTATCTTGCACCCAACCTTGGACTTTCTTTCTCTTATTCCCTCTAGGGCTTTATTTTGATGTTCTTAATTCAAATTTGATTTGTTTAGCATTATGTTTTTTGATTTTTATATTATTATCCTAATCTTCTTGCATGTTCTCTATGTTTCTCTCTTTTTCCAATCAAGAAGGTTGGACCTAAGACACATACTAGGCATATTGATAGATTGAGTGGAAGACATATTGGTTTTGTTAAAATTCCTTTACTTGGTAATCATGTTAATTTTAAGAAAAAATGATACTTGTTAATGAGTTTCATGCTCCTCACATTGATACGCATGTGGATGATAATGCATAAGGTTCAAACATGAGTGATATGAATGATGTAAATGTAGATGCTTTTGATGACAATGTTATAAGCGATAATGGTCCTAGTGGATCTCAAAACATGTAAAATTTTGATGTGGATAAATAAAGGGTAAAAAGACTTGTTGAATTTTGACATCGTTAGAGAACACCCTAATGTATTGAATGAAATATTATTTATATTAATAGATACTCAAAATAAAAATCTAGCCAAGGAATCTATATTTGAGGAAATACATGTTACAAATAATAATGAATCTTTGAATTATTTTATTCCACCTATTAGAGATTATAATTTTGTATTAGGTAACAATACTATTACTAATATTGATTCTAGTATTGCACCTCTATCTATTGTTTCTACTTAGATTATTATGCGTGTTCATTGTTAACTTGGCTTTGATGCTTCTTTTATGCCTCCTAATTCTAGAATGAATTTTTAATCTACATATTTTATCCGTAGTCTTTCTCAAAAACATAAGGTTTCTATTCTTATACATGTTAACTCTACTTTGGTTCCCAATCCTTAAGATATAGTTCTCCAATAAACTATTCAAACCATGTAAGCGATGCAACAACAAATTCAAATATTTTCCCAAGGATCTCCAAATTCAAGTCATACATTTAGTTATCATGATATATTACTCAACCCATTAGCTTATGAGGTCATTTTATACACTTGCCTATGGTTTTATAGCTCCTAAATTTTAATTATTCAAAGGCCAGGGTGATCCTTCTTATCATATCAAAGCTTTCTATGCTTTATGTCTCAACCAATATGCGTAATTATTGGACAAGTGCCCCTACCACTAGTGAAGTGACATTCCAAGGTAAATAAAAATTTAAAGTTATGGCTAATGATATTAATTTTAAAGTTTGTAACGAGTTCAAAATATAATTAATGTAGTAACTCATCCACTAGACAGGTTTATCATTTTACCACAAGAGTGAATACACTTTACACGGTTAGCTAAGAGTTCTCACCAAGAGATTCAATGATTGATTAAATGCAATATGGTATTATTACCTTCAAAATGTGAGTTTGACTCATCTCATTAATATAATAATTATTATGTTAATACATATTGTGACTATCATAGAGCTTGGGGTCATACTATAAATCATTTTTTTCATTAAGGCATAATATTCAAGATTTGGTTTATAACAACTAAATACAAGTGGAAGGACACAATATTACTTTGAATGAATCAGTTGCTCAACCATATCAACATTTTAAATTATATACCAACCCCCTTCCAAATGATGTTACTCAAAATAAATAACAAGACAATGTTCATATGGTAGCTCCAAAACAATCTTCACCAGTTTCAGGTGCTCATATCTTAGATGGTTTCATAGGCATGGTCACAAATACACGTAAGGAGATTCATTCCATTACTTTATATGAATATAATATTTTAATATAGGATGCTAAAAACAAACCATTATTCATACAGGCTTCTATAAATACAAATTCAAAGTTAATAAAAGGCATTACAATTGATAATGGTTCAAATCTAAATATGTGTATAATGCAATTCCTTCTAAACATGGATATACTCATAAGTATTTAGATGGTAAAACCATTGCTATTAAATGATATGATAGTCTCACTCAAATAAACATAAGGGGTAACACATTACCTGTCACCATAGGTACTAAGACTATTTTAATGTGATTTCATGTATTTTCTAATAATGAGACATATGATTTATTACTTGGAAGACCATGGTTTAATAAAATGAAATAAATACCAACTACATTACACCAATGTTTAAAGTTTTTACATCATAAAAAAGTGATTAATATTCAATGTACTCCTTATGAGTCCTTAATACAACATCAACATGAGGTATCACCTAAAGGGATATCAAAACAACAAATCATACAACTTCAAATAGTTACACCTATATTTCAATAATTACTCATCCACATGCTAAATTAATATTATCACATCCTCATATTTAAGATAAAATACAAATTGACAGTTCAACCATAATAAATATCATTTGAACTAACAAAATTGCTTCTTTACAAGATGATGAAACAACTATCATAACTAATTGAAACACTAATAATTACACTACTAGTGACAATGATTCTAGTTATTATACAACCCCTAATTATATTGACGATAAAACCAATGAGGGTGATATAACTAACTACTTAGATTTATGGTCATTGAGATTTGTTGATTTTGATCATAAAGATAAGGTGGTGGATTATGATGTACACTATGGTCATTTAAATTGGATTATTGATTATTATTATTTGCTACCTTCATACACTTAAATGAAACAATATAGTGTACATAACTTATTTTATTTGATTTCATCTATTTTTTAATGTATCCCATGTGTTTATTTTATCTTGAGCATCGTGTATGGATTTTGGTTTATCATTTTTCCTTCTAGACTTCTATTACAATGATATTCTCTCTTAAGTTGTTTGTTGTTTTTTATTCTTTTGATTGTGACATCTATCTTGTTTTAATTTTAATGATACCTTATTCTTTCATATCTTTAGTTTCTTGTGTCATTCTTATAGCCTTTTGGTTTATGATTATTTTATTGTGTATTTGGCCCTTACCTTTGATTGTTGTTCTGATCCCAAAATCCTATGCAAACTTCTCAATAATGACAACACATACGTATCAAGAGCTTTGATCACAATGCACACATGGTTTTGAGGTAACTTGTAGATTAGTATAGATCCTCCTCATATTTATTCTTCTTGTTTTCAGCTCTTGGTTTTATTCTTTATCAATTGATCATTTCTCTTCTTTTTTATTCTCACTTTTTCCTCTTGGCTTATTTTCTTGCTTAGTTGCTTTGTTGTAAAACTAATAAAAATTTAATATAAATTGTTTTGCCTTTATTTTTGTGTATTATATGTTGTATATAATGTTTATATACTTTTTGCTAGAGGTTTCACATATATATTTTTTACACACATGATGTTGATAGTATCATTGAGTTAGATTCATGATATCCAAGTTACATATGAGTATTGAATTAAATTTGCTTAATAGTTTCATCATGCCTACACCCATGGACATTCTTATAATGAGTTCATGCCTAAACTGAGGGTAATTTTTAGGGTCATTAAGGTTATATATTTCTTATTTTCCATTATTATATTGAACTTTATATTTGATTATATATTTTTTATTCTAGCATATATCTTATGTTCTTTGTTACACGGGTACTTTGTGTTGCTTCACATGATTGTTATATTATAGTTCTCTTATTTTCTATATGATTACACATATTTATTGTGTTTGTGTATGATTGTGCATGTTTGTATTGCTTGATTATACAATGTGATATTGTATGTTTGACACCATGATCTATATCATGCAAACTATTACTTATGATATTATTTGCTTGTTGTTAATGTCGTCATGGATTCTACTATGCATATATAAAGGCACACTATTGTTATTCTTCAATTCTAAATCTTTTCTTTATTGGGGCATATTTTTACATTAATAAATATTATTTCAAAATTATCACAATATTCACTTTTATATATGTTACATATGGTGTGTGTAATCCTTTTATTTTAAGATAAATGATATGCAGGGACATTCCTTGCCTCAAAAAGGGGTCATATAGCCAGTTTTTTCTATTTTTAGTTATAATATTTCAAGAGGTCATGAAGATTTTCAAGAGGGTACAGAGAGGTACTAGATGTTTGTTTCTTTAGTTGGAAAGAAGATTTTTTCACTTTATAGGGTCATTAGTTTTTAGGTTTTAGATATTTCTCCACATGGAAGGGGTAGTTGGACCCATGATAATTTTAGATTATTCAAAAAATAACACCATGATTCACATATACTTAGGGGTATTTGTTTATACCATTTATTCTTATTTTTTATTATTTTATTAATTATATTATTATTGATTTATTAAGATATTGATCTACTTGTAAACATTCACATTTTTTTTCATGTACATTTGAAATGTTGACATATATTTTTTTAATCATTCATGGACCCTTCGTGGAAATCAACAAATTCATGCAAATAGCGAGGAGACATGTTTTTTTTTTTTGGTAGGTTTTTGGAGTTGGACTCTAATATAAGGTAATTTTTATTTTAATTTTTACTTTTAGATCAATTTCATATCTGGTACAAACTTTGAACATAATATATAGTTAGCAAGATGAACACCAAAAAAATAATATCCACCCTTGTTTAATATAATTTAACGTATATGCACACATACATTAAAGTGGGGCATTATGTAGATAATTTTGGTATGAGAATTATATTTTCAATGTTATTATCATGCTTTTATATGTATAGATTATTGGTTCAAATTGGACTCTTACTAGTACATCTTCCTTTGTGTTAGACCTCACATAGTTGTTATTTATTAAAATAAAGATACGTATATATAGGATCTAGATATATAGAATGGTGATAAAGAAAAAATATAAAACACAAAATATGAGTGAGAAAATCTCACATGGAGGTAAAAAACTAATAATGATTATTCATTAATTAAGAAACAAATTTGACCTAATACATTCAATCTTCCTCTCACATGTTTTCTCAGACAATCTCCTTCACATAATAAATGCTAAAACTAATTGAATTCTTGTAAGCTTGAATATATGTTTAAAAATTGACTGAATTCATATGATTTTACCATGTAAAATAATTTATAATTAATGTGAACCATTGTAACTAATGGGTTTAACCTCCCACCAGATTCACAATGATAAGTTTAATAACTATGTATTCTATAATTTATTAATGAAAGTATTAACTTAATTAATTTAAATAATAAAGTATATTATTATTATTAACATATGTAATTTTTATTATTAGTGTTTTAATGACATGTTATATACCACTAAAATCAATTGTTTCAACACTCCCCCTTAATGTTAAGTGGGGATACTTAACATAGCCACGTTTATAAAAGAGGAATTATACTCCATAAACCATTTAAGAACTATTTAAGATGAATTTAGGGTGCATGCAATATTTGAAGCATTTGAAATCCTTTATCATGTTAATATCACCTTTTGAAACAAATGGAATTATAATCTATAAGTTACTTAAAGTAAATTTAGGCTAGTATGTTCGTGAGACTACATCTCATAGATTCTCATAAATAATCAACCAAACATTTTTAGAATTTTATAATATAAAGACCTTCATTAGAAAATATATTTTAAAGTATTGGGTACATCGTAAAATTATATATGGTAAAGTATATCAAAATCACATAAAGTGACTTATTAAAATAATTTTATAATTTGAGAAATATAGAGAAAAAGAAAAAAACACATGGCCCTTAAGAAGTGACATTGCCATACACACTCTCCCTCAATGACAACTCCAAGAAGCCCAACATTGCATGAAACTTAAAAAACTTGGCAGCACCAAATAGTTTTATGAAGATATTTTCCACTTGTTCATTTGTAGGATAAATATGGAGATCAATATCACCATTGAGAACTTTCTCTCAGATAAAATACAAATGAATTTTAATATGCTTAGTTTTTTGGTGCTGCATTAGATTTATTGTCAGAGCTATACAACTTTGATTATCATAGAGAATGGTGGTACTATGAGAAAAATCCAAATAAAGTTCTAACAACCTTTTCAACCACATGGATTCATTAACAACTTAAATAACACTTCTATACTTTATTGCTATAGAATAAATATAGATATTAGGTTGATTTTTGTTGCTTTAAGTGATAACACTTTCACCAAACTTAAATATATATCCAAAAATAGATTTATGATCTATAATATCACTAACATGGTCAAAATTACAATAATCATATAAATTAGTATTATCAATGAAAGAATAATATAAACCAAAATTTACAGTTCATTTGATAAACGAAAGCATCTATTTTGATAATTTTCAATGATCTAAATATAGAACCTGCATAAATATGGAAGCAACACCTACAATAAATGAAATATCTAGCCTATTAATAGTTACATAAATCAAACTACCAACTAAATCTCTATATAGAATGGAGTTAGCTTTGTCATAGGTTTTAGATCATGCTTAACACCAAATTCAATAGGGGTAGATGTAGGCTTACAGTCAAACATATTAAATTTAAAAAGAATGTTATGTGCATACTAAAATTTTAAAATACAATGTTTTTTTGAAATATAACCATTCCCAAAAAATGATAAAATATGTCTAAATCAATCATTTCAAAAGATTAAATTACTTTATCTTTATATTTAATAATTAAATTAATTTGATCACCAATAATAAAAGATTGTCAACATATAGTACAATTAAAATAGTATAAATATTTTCAATTTTTAAAAAGATATCATTATCAAAATAACAATTAGAGAAACCTAATTTTTAAAAATAACTAGTGATTTTAGAATACCAAGCTCAAGAAACTTATTTTAAACCATAAAGAGATTTATTTATCTTATATAAAAATATTTTTTGTTAGGTTTAGTGAAATTTTTAGGATGAGTCATGAAGATTTATTCTTCAAGATCATCATTTACAAATATATTTTTGAAATCCATTTGATGTATAATCCAACCATTATGTGCTGCAAGGGAAATAAGTAATCTAAAATTACTCATGATTTTTAGAAGAGTAAAGATTTCAACATAGTCAATCCTAGGTTTCTAAATAAAGTCATGATCAAATAATCTAGCTTTAAATTTTTCAATTTTACCAATTGGATTATATTTGATTTTATAAAGCCACTTAAAACCAACAATATGCCTTTTAGATGGAGGTGAAGCAAGATCCTAAGTTTAGTTTTTAATTAGGGCTTTATATTCAGCTTGCACAATATTTTTTCATTTATCAGCTTGAATAACTTCTTCAAAATATTGAGGTTCATATTTATAAAGAGTCATCAAAGCATGATAAGTATGTTGATTCTTAGTCAATTTCTTAAGATCAAAAATATTAGATGACTGAATTATGGATTCAACCCATTTAAGTCTTTTAGTTTGAACATGAAGTGGATAAAGTTCTACTTCAAACTCTAAGTTATCCAAAATTGTATCAACTTTCTCTAAGGCATCTGTTTCTTCATACGAAGTAAGATAAGAGTAAGGATCATCAAAAGAAATAATTTGAGGGGGTTGCACAGAAGGCTCATAAAAATATTTTTCAACGATTTGAACATTCCTATTATCAATGATTTGTCATTTAGATGGATCATAAGATCTTAATCATTTAATTTTTTCTCCATAACCTATAAAAATGCAAAAATAAAAAGTATGAACAAGTTTATTTCTTTTTATTTTAAGAATAAAGATGGAAGCAGACCATCAAATATTCTAAGGTGAACAACACTCAATTTCTTATTAGACCACATTTTTGAAGGTGTAAAAAAATGAAAATATTTATTAGGGACTCTATTTGTAGTGTAAAAAATAGTATTCATGGCTTAGGCCCATAAGAATTTAGAAATATTTATAAATTGCAACATAGTTCTAGCCATTTTAAAGATGGTTCGATTTTTCCTTTCAATAATTCTATTTTGCTGTGGGGAATAGGGAGTTGTTAAATATATTTATATACCATAATTAATTTAAAATGAATCAAATTATTTACTGAGTATTTACCACCATTATCAATTCTTAGTCTTTTAATATAAAAGTTAGAAGAATTTTCAATTAAAGTTATAAATTCTTTAAACTTAGATAACACATATATTGGGTCTTTTTCCTTAGCTTCACATAACTAAGTATTAATTATGTGCATAATATAAGGAAGATACCAACAATATTGTGAACTAACATATCACGTGAGGTGTAACCTCACATGCTTACCTGAGGTGTGTATGAGGGACCAATTCTCATCAATTCTATTGCATAATGGTGTTTAGTTAAGCTATATCTTACTTAGGTACTTCCATTACTATATTTAGCCATTATCACTATAATAATTATTATAGATTTATCCATTTGACAAATCCATTCAATGCATATAATTATTAATATAAATCAAATTTAACACTATAGGTATCGATACATCACGATTTACAAACAAGAACTGGTTCTATTACTTTCATTTAATAAGGCTACCAAGTTACATTGTCATTAAAAATATCTTTGGATATATATATATATATATATATATATATATATATATATATATATATATATATATATTGATCCCTATTCCAAACATTTAACACTATCAACACTAATTATATCATCTCTAACCTTTCCAAATTATAGTAGTCCTTTCTAAACAAACTAAGGGGTATTTATACACATGCATACTCCTTGCTTTCAGTTCTATCATTAATACAAAAATGCTGACTAACCAATGATCATTAACAATAATGAATCATGGAAAGCCATTATAATGAATTCCTATTGACTCAGGCCTAATTACCCCTATATACCCTCTCTATGCTATATCTTTGTGTTCATACTCCTCTTATTTCATAGGCCAATGCTAGATTCATGCTCTCATTAATCTCTACTACTTTTGTGAACTACTTTGTAACTATCTCTACTTCCTGTGCCCTTATCCTAGTCTTGTGCTTCTATGAGTCTTACATCTTATGCTCCTCATTCTCCATTTCCTTGAATTCTATAACTTGTCCTTCCACACTAATGCCTTTCCTTCTATTCTTCAACATTTTGATTTTTTGTACCATTTTCTTTCATGCCAAGAAATTTCTATACCAGGGTCCTCTATGTTATTCTCACACCCTTATGTTAGCGCACTGGGTTGTTAAAACACTTAGAATTTTTTATTACAAAATTTGGGTCCAAATTTACCCCATACTAATATGATAGTCCATCTTGGACTATGCATTAGTTTCCTTAGTTGTCAAAAAATTAGGATCTACCTATTATACTTGGTGCTTGAGTTCCTCCCATTGGTTGAGGGTTGTCTTGTTGATGTGCATTTTGACATGCAACCAAAAATTAGGCAAAAGGGTTGTTAATCCTTGAATTATGTTGAAAGTAAGGATATTTCATGAAGAAAATACCTCCCTAAGGTCTAAATATACCAAATCTTGGTATGTTGGACTTCACTTAGTTGGCTGATGTGAACTATCCCATGTTAGGGGCACGTTTTAATGATTTTAAATAGAATAATTAACTCTAACTAAGGTATTCAATAGAGGTCTTGATTTTAAAATTTATCCCCTTTCACAAGCTAAATTCTTTCATCAGTTTATCATGTCTAATAATGCAATAATGCAAAGACAGTGATAAAATTTTGATACGATTATAAAGCAATCAAGACAAACCATTCAATTGATATTGCTACATTCTTATATTAACCTAGTTATAAAGAAAGAGCAAAAAATTAAAAGTAAATAGATAAAGTGCTTACTATAAACATAAGTGAACCCATAATTATCTGACTAAATGAATCCCATAAAACCAATATTTAGTTGAGCCAAACTTAACACTAATCCAGCTAAATATGGTACAAGAGTCTGGTAAGGAGAGCAACTATAAGAAGGAAGGGCATCACTACCATAAAAATGCATAGAAAATGACCGTACAAACTTAATAATATTCTAGTTATTAGAATATTCCTTTTTTTATTAATAATATCTTGAAACTCATAAATCATCAAAGACTAATAAATTTGTTATGTAATAACAAGCTAAAGTAAGAAAAAGGGAGAGATTATCCTAAGAAAGCAAGAAAATGTCTAGTTCTATATGTCTCCTTATCACAATCCACAAAGATCTAGCCTTTATTATGGCATAAGATCTTATCTTAATAGGCCTGTAGGTTTGAGGAGTTCACAATGAATTTCAAGTTAAAATTCACCCACTCATAGGGGTAGTTGCAACAATCATCAATGTGGCATGTCTACTCGTGGTCCACTTGAGGTTTTTTGGGAATGAATACCACTCAATTTAAACATGAAAATATTAGGGAACATGCTAGAATAAATCAAGAATGAATGCTGATGTGGAATTTAGTTGAGATTGCATTGGGATAACTTGCTACCCACATCATGTGTGGTAAGAGCCACACCTTTTTAAGGCATATATTTTATCCTTTATACTTCATGCTTAATATCAATATGCATGACATGATTTAGTTTATGATGCTAATCACATCCCCAATAAATTCCACCATTTTACCTAATTAGTTTGCTAATTGGGACCAATCAATAATTGATTCTATAGTTTGAATCGAGTTCTAAGTTGAATCTTGTCTTTCGACAATTTTGATGGCTAGATAGACCATCTAATTTAAACTTATTATTTGTTAGCTATGAAGCCAACATGTATTTACCTTTGATGGTTTACTAAAATGTGGCCTTTTCTTGGCTTACCATTTGCTTGGCCCTTGTTACATGGCTAGTTTTGCTTTTGTAGGCCCTATTTTGACACTTCATCAGTGCCCAAAGTGTGGGTGTAGGGCCACATAATCCCAAAAGTTTTTCAAGTAGATTTTATTGCATGCCACATGGCATATTTTATTTTGATCAAGTTCTCCCATGATATGATATCTCTGATAGGTCTAGGAGACTAACATTTTTGATAGCTAGGCCTGGAAAATCCACATGGCATCCACTGATTACTTCTTGACCTATGACAAGTTCTGATGATTATACCACCTAGGGAGACTTACATGTCTTAATAAATTTTTATATTATGGTGAAGTGATATTTAAACACATAGATTATCTTGCTCACTCAGAGTTTTGATAAGGTTTCACCATTTCATGATACACCTTGACATAACAGAGTAGTGGGATCTCACCATGTGGTACCATCTTGCTAACTTGCTTGCCTAGAGGCTCTACACTTTGTATAAACATCCCTTAGATAAAAAATTAATAGGATTATGCCACATGGAATCATCCTATTATATTTATATCTTGAAGCATTACTAATATCATATCCCCACCAAATAAATGTGAATAAAATCAATTAAGTCTTTGAAAATCCTTTTGAATGGGTTTGGGACCACTAGGAGATTGACACATGACACTAGATAACCTTCAAAGAGAAATAACTAAGTCCCACTAAAAAAAAAAGTGACACATGGATCTGGAAAATTTTAAAGAACTAATAAAGTGTCAAAATGATTTTTTCAAAATGGGTTGGAGCTGCTAGGAGTCATGAAGTTTAATAAATCTAACTGTGTAATAGCCCAAACTTTAGGGGTTTAATGGTTTTGCACCTTTGTGCTTCCATACTTTTAATGGTCTTGGGCCTCCAAAGTCTTTTCTCTAAAGACATG
The DNA here is from genome assembly GCA_037957365.1 of Torreya grandis. Classification (NCBI taxonomy): domain Eukaryota; kingdom Viridiplantae; phylum Streptophyta; class Pinopsida; order Cupressales; family Taxaceae; genus Torreya; species Torreya grandis. The sequence continues at coordinate 2,007,149 of JARHVA010000402.1, read as the reverse complement.
TGAGCACAATATAAATAGGTGTAGTTAGTGACTTTGATTAAAACTCAATGAATATAAATTTGAAAAAAAATGGATAACTATTTGAAAACAAACAACTAACTATTTGAAAACAAACGTCTAAGATAAAAGCTGAAAATGACTAAGTATAAACTAGAAACTATGTAATGACTTAGTTATTTACTTTATTTCAAAGCCAATTTCATCTATTATTATGAGAAGTGACTAAGTTAAAAAATAAAATATTATAATAATTTATTCACTTAAATTGAAATTAAAGCATAAATGAATAAAAATTATTTGGAAAAAGATGTATAAAACTATGAAAAGTTAGATAATTTGTATAATACTAAGGTGAAATATTTTGAAAAGAAGTTGCAAAATGTGTTTTGAAACACAAGCAAACAAATAGATTAAAACTTAGTATATTGATGTAAGTTCAAGCATTAAAACTAACTCACTACTAGATAAAATCTTATACTAAACTAAAGAAATAAAAAGACATTAAAGTCAACTCATTCAATCTCTTGTAACTAATAATTTAGTAGATTGAAAAGAAGGTTGATTTGAACCAATAACCACAATGAACTCCTAAAAGGAGTAAGACCGAACACCAAATAAAAAATAGGGTCCCCATTTTTAGATTGAAAATGAGGTGTGTTGTGTAAACAATAACAAATGGTGACGCCTAGGAAATACTCCTAAGTATTTTAAGAATCTAGAATTTTTGATTTCACAAGAAAAAGTGTCAACTATAAGACATTACTTAAAACAACCCATAATTCAAAGGCACTAAAGCCTATAAGAAAAAGTGACATACCAAGCCAAAATCCTACCAAAGCCATTTATGTGTGTGATTGAGTGATTTATTAATTTTCTTTGCATTAACATGTAGTGATTTAGATTTGTATAAGGCCAAAATTGTTGAAGGAAAAGATTTTACAATTTAGCTTTTGGGGAAGCAATTTGGGAATTGATCTACCACCAACCAAGCATTTATATATTTGACATATATACCTTTGGTCCCTTTTAAAGGACTTACTCCACTGCCAACCAGGGCAGAAAACCTATGTTGTAGGTTACTGAGATCACTATGTTAAGAATAATTTTTATATTCTACATTTTAACTCAATTATTTTGAAAGGAGATTTTGCATTTACATCCATAGAGGTTTGGGGACCAAGCCATGGGTGAAAGTAAATTAGCAAGCCCATGAAAATTCAATATAAATCAGAATTGAAGCAATGTTACATTTTTATTTAGATATTTCTTCAAGTGAATTAGATGGCTTCAAACAAGAAAATAATTTTTCTAAAATTCACAAGTTCCATTATGAATCATTGACCTTTAGAATTCAGGAAATGAACAAAGCAATAATAATAGTTTACACAAGATTTATAAGTAAAATTATAATTAGGTTCTTTGAGTTCTACCTCTATTATATTTATGAAATCCATAAATTTTATTTCTTTTATTAAAAATGGAACCACATGCAAAAAAATTTGGGACAAACCCATTAGGGAGGAAAGATAGAAAACAAACAAAAGCAAATCTAAGATAACAAACAAGGGATAGGAAATTAAAATAGAAAGCAAAAGAGAAGTTATTTACATAGGTTTCCAAGCTATTGGAAGTAGATAATAAAATTTTGGGGGTGAATCAATAGACAATAATGTATATTTAATTCCATTTACCATTCCATGAAGCATACATTCACATAAGATCAACTAGTGCATAGATAAACAACCATATGAGCACATCACAAGGTAACACAAGAGATTATGCGAGAAACTTTATTGGGGAATAAAACACAATAAAAAATGTACACTGAATACTATCATATAATGAAAATATTAAATTTATACCATCACCAACTAATCAAGGAGCACCCACCCTTCAATTTAGTCAAGCAGCCACTTGACCTTTAGATAGCTCCAACTAGCAAGGAGGATACAACCCCCTAGATGATCAAGCACCAACTCAATCACCTCCAAAATAATCTCCACATATGATATAATATCTAACACACTTGATGATGGACTTATCTTTTTGTAACACCTGCAAATCTGTCTCTCTACCTTATACAAGCCACTTAATCTCTTTCACTCAATATACTTCTTTTAGGATTATTAGGTCCGATGACCTATGTATCCACCTAAATAAACTTGATAAAATAAACATGAATGATACTCTTAACATTTTTATGGTCCTTAATGACCTACTCCTTTCATTTCAAAGGCTCTATCGTTTGCTTAAGTCCACATTCTCTCAACTAGACCAAATAGGCCTATTAGGCCTTGCCTTTATACCACACTCTTCATCTAACCCATCTTGGTAGGAAAAGATAATTTACCCAATTTTATCACACTTAAAATATGTCCATACATATTTTACATATGATAACTAAACACTCCATATGTCAATTAAAACCCATAGAGGCTAAAACTTAAATAGGCCTAATAGAGACCTAATGGATTTAGCCCTTCACACCCACACGCTACATTTGTGACTTATTGGTACACCTTTTATCTTAAAAAAATATTTAAATATACATAACCTAAATTAAATATACCCTTTATCAGTCCCACATAGGTACATATCACCTGAAACTCCAACTCACCACTTGAACCAAGTCATTTAGCCTACTCACCATGAAGCCTTGTAATTGCCTGAATGTCTGTCATATAGAACTGAAGAACACAATCAATTTTATAAAATGAATCACTAAAAAAATTTCATTAATATATAATTAATTAGATAAAAAACATCACCATATTCATTTTACAACATCACACAAGCTCTAATATCCCAAAACCACCTCTACAACATGCTCACTTAGTTCTGGTCAAACATAGTCAAAGTACAATTAAGCATCATGACTCTCCAATATTAAAAAAGGATAATATATGACTTAAAATGAATTATTATGATCCTTTGAGACTTATAAAACATCTCCACACTCATTTTATTCTTTAAATCTTATAAGAACACTTCTAACTCACTTCTGTAAAGTGGTCACTCAAACTACATGTAGCCTTCAAGAACATAGTCATGAACAAGTTCTTGTTTAAAACATGTAAGAGTTATTTAAAGACATATGATGCACACCCATATATTATATGTGATATATAAATAAATCTGAAGTGGATATATCACATGTTTAAATGTTACTCATTGGTCTTACAGACTAATCTCTTAGACCTTTCTCACATAGTGCCAACACAACTACATAAGCCTTTTTGAATTCCTCTTCTCAACATCTTAAAATATATCCCAAGATTTAAAAAAGAATGAATAGAAAAATTAAATTTCAAAAAACATTTAAAAATTCATTATATCCATTGAATATTTTCATAGAGTCTCAAGCTCTTCATCTCACTTAGCGTACCCGGAGTAATCATCTTGTCTTCAAAAAATAGTCATGGTGAACATGAATCCTAACACCTATGAAGACACTTTATTGAACTAAATATTAATTAATGATATAATTATACACCTTTAGATAAAATATAATCACAAATATGTGGAGGTTTAATATCACATAAGGAATATATAGATCATTCTATGAGACACACACCTTCATTGTCTTGACTTACATAGATAAGTCACTTTGTGAGCATCTTATAGCCTATGTATGAGCATAAAAAAGAATTAAAAACCAAGATAAAATAAGGATTAGGTATTGAAAAAATACCCCAAACCATTTGATCCATCCTTAGTCACTTGCACATCATCCCTGAATAGGTTCTCACTCAACCTAGTTATTACTCATTATTTTCACTATCTATAAATTGGCGATAGGACATTTTGATTAAAAAAAATTATGGACACATAGAAAATATATTATCAAAATATATCCATGGGTATCAATAAAAATTTTTGGAATTTAATCTCCAATTATTTGTATGCATTGACTTAGTCAACCTTACCTGTAACAACAAAATATTTAGAAATAGTCACTTTTTTGTACCTTCTAATCATTGCCCTGACACACCAATACCACTTCAAGAATCCTATATGATTCCTATAAAACATCCAATCATCAAAATTGATCATCCAATCCATTCTAGGCCAAAACCATTCACATATTTCCAATCACTCCACTATGAGGGTTTGCAAGCACAAAAAACTCCTTACCTTCTTAAATTTTGTTCATAAAGTTAAGGGATTGGTTTATATAAAAAATGATTCTAAAATATTATTAGGAACCTTCCCCAAATAATCCAAAAATATAAAGTCACCATACAAACTCTACACATGCCAATAAGCATCTCAACTTCCTTCTCGGGCTTGGAAACCTTCACTGTTCATGCATAAGACACCTTCCAACATGACATCTTGATTTTTATCTCCTCAAAATATAAAAATTGGTCAAAAGCTTTGACCCACCCTGTTACACATCAATACATGTGTGCATGAGATTCAACACCTTGGAAAATTAATATGGCCCTTCATTTAGACCTCACTAGGTCTCTATGCACATTAGTTCTAGAACCATCAATCAAAATTGGATAATGAAAGCACTTGAAACCTTTTTGTACTAATATCAAATCATAATCAACATGTCATATGCACTCATGCCATGCTCTCAAGCTTTCCTCCGTGTTCACATAGAACACATGCTTCTATAGACCCATCTCCTAGATCAATCATGCTCCTTCTTGCACTAGAATAGACATTTTATGCTCAAAGAATTCTAGTCACTTCATGATATCATCATTCATCAATGACATCACCAATTTTTAATTACCTTTGACATTAATGACAACATTTTTTCTAACAATCTCCCCCTTTATCATTGATGGAAACCTTTTTTTCTCCTTCTCCTCCTTTGCTATTAATGACAAAGTGGACTACACAACAACTAAGCTCCCCCCTAAAATTATGCATCAATTAAAATATAGTTTAGGTGATAAATATACTCACCTACCTTTCATGTACATGGATGAACAATTGCTCCCCATTTGACATACACATCTTGATCATTTTTTCATGTATTAAACCTGTACCTTCTTGTTCTTTTACTAGGCAACTTGTTTTTGGATTCTCACTCACTCTTGTGCTTACCTAATCCTTGGACTTATTTAATTATAGAGATCACAAGATCCCCTGGTGCCCATACATGAAGATTTTATACATTTTCAAAATTAAGACTAGGTTTGATCAAGTCATCATATCAAATTTTGTAACTTGTCTCTTGAGATTATATTTGTAGAGACTTCTCCATCATGACTTAAGCTTGAAACTAGAACATCTTACATATGATCCCCCTAACATCATACATATCTCTTCAAGCCTCTCAAACTATCTGAGTTAACTCCCCCTAACTCCATGCTCCACCTAGAAAAAGTCATCTTCAACAAGTCTCCTCAATTGATCAGTAATGAGACTTAATGGCCCATACTACCCTCACCAAGTTACCAAAACATGTAAAATAATTCATTTCAAACCTCCATAAGCCTTATCCATTCTTTATACAACTTTCAATCATTATCTATTATTATGAAGGAACCATTATCCCTCATATTACCGATAGGTCTCATGGAGACCTAATCATCATGGATCCACTCCTTCTTACTTACTTCTATCCTCTTAAATCAATTAGACCACCTCAAGAAGGTTTTATAAACTTCACAAAATGTAAAAGTAAATCCTCATAGCATCAACAAGCATTCAATTATTCTTAGATCATTCTCCCTTTATGAAACATCTCATCTACAAGGCATAGACTCAAACTTAACTTTTGAAACAACATTCTCTGTAATAGGCATTCTTACAATCCTATCAAGAAACATAGAAAAAAAAACCTCAGATTATTCCATCACATTCATTTATAACCTTATGAAGTCATCTTGATGCATCTAGAACATTGCAACCTTCAAGATACTCTATAATATAACCAAAGAAATAATCTTCTACATACTCATAGTCAAACTTTGCTTATGATGTGAAAATAAGAACCAAACAACATATAAATTGATAATTTATGACCTGAAGGTTATATTTATGCATAAAGGACACTAAATATTCTCATATAACTCTTTAAGGAAATTTTTTTCAAACACTGTCTATACACAGTCAATACCCTCTGCAGACTTCTCTTCAAGATCAAAAAAAACTTATGATGCTACATGATAAATTATTACTTTCAGAATATCTAAGATCACTTACAGACCAATATTATCTTCATGGCATAAATAAATTGACATATTTTACTATTGTAACCTTATGAGGTCATCATGACATCTATAAAACATTTCAACTCATGATACAATTTTGAAAAACACCATAACAACTTTCTTCATTAAAATCACTCGCATATTGAAATGCTATAGGAAAACATCACCTAAATAAATTTGAATCTCACTTTAAAGGAACATATAACATGACAACATTATACTTGGAACATATCTAGTCCTTACAACTCAAGGATAACAACTTTAACAAGATTGTTAATGGGTCTCATAGACCATTCTTCAACTCACCCATTCCACTTTTTTGAACTTAGTTTCTTGCACATAATCTTGAGCTCACATATGAATTATAAGCATGGATAATACTAAAATATACCTTTATATAAATCCATCCAACACTCATAGACCTCCAAAGAACATGAATGAACTCATTTTCCTTATTAGAGCACACCTTAGGGTTTGTAGTCAGAACTCATCTTGAAAAACTCAAATCACTGCCTTTCTTCTTTTGAGCTAGCTCTTCAAATATGAGATTAATATGATTACTATCATAGCATCTAAAAGTGCCATATTATCTTGAAAACATTATCACACACTTTTATAAGTCATATTGAGAGTTTAAGGTCACCATTCAACTCAACAAGTCACACTAGTCTGTCAGTTAGAAGATGTTGAGACACGATCAAATTCCATGGAGATTTTCTTGCATAAATTCACACTTATAGACCTCTCTTAATGAACTAGACCTTGTTATATACTTTGTTTCCATTTTATATGAGTCTTATTCATGCATAGGTATCTACAAACTATTCGCTCTTACTTAGAAATATCTATTAGCTCTCATAGCCTTAATTGGTCTCATAGAGACCTAATACAAATAGGACTATCTTTCAATAAGTCTTCAGGGTCCTTTTGTCTATCAACATAGGTTTGATCTTGGATATAACTTCAAAATAATCTTTCATCTTCAACCTTGATAATACCATAAAGTAGACCTCTATGCAAAACTCAACCATGATCTTCAAAAACTTATCCATCACTGCAAATAAGATGAACATTATCCTCATCATACTTCAAGCTACTTAGGATCACCTTCAAGATGTTAAGCTTCCTCCAAAGGAAATAATTTGATACCAATTTTTGGAAGTAGCTAATGATAGGGGTGAATCAGTAGACAACATTGTATATCCATTTCTATTTACCATTTCATGAAGCATACATTCACATAATATCAAACAATGCATAGAGAAATAACCATGTGAGCACATCACAAGATAACACAAGAGATTATGTGGGAAACCATCTTGGGAAATAAAACCCACTAAAACATGTACATGAAATACTATCCTATAATGAAAATATTCAATTTAGACTAGTATTAATTGATTAAGGAACACCCACCCCTTAATTTAGTCAAGCACCCACTTGACCTTTAACCAGCTCCAACTAGCAAGGAGGCTACAACCCCCTAAATGATCAAACACCAACTCAATCACCTCCAAATTGATCTCCAAATCTGATATAATGTTTGAAACACTTGATGATGGACTTATTTTTCTATAACACCTATAAACCTATTTCTCTACCTCATACAAGCCACTTAGGCTCTTTCACTAAATATGCCTCTTCTAAGATTATTAGGTCCAATGACTTGTGTATCCACCTACATCAAATTGATTGGATAAACATGATTGAGTCTATTCACATTTTGATCATCCTCAATGACCTACTCCTTTCCTTTCAAAGGCTCTTATTTTAGATAATTTTAGCTTATATTCCAAGAGAGGAAAGAAAAGAAACTAGATATGGGTATGGTTAAAAAACTTGTTTGGTTATGCATGTGTTGAATTAGATGACTATGAAAAACTCCTCTTTGGCTTGGGAATAATGACATAAAAATAAGATAACACTAAATCAAATGGTTGGTTAGATAGATAGCTATGTGGATTGCCTAGAGCTAGATCTTGAAAGCAAGAGCTTCCTTAGGGGTTGTCAATCTACACATTTTAAACAATTAAGTTTAGAAAATAGAAGATAAAGTACTTGCATCAATAATCAAAGATACTAAAATCAAATACAAGAAATGTTTGATAAATAAATAACTAATATAGAAATAAATGGGTCAATACTAATGCTAAATAGGTTAGATGTGCTTCAAAAAATAGGTTGGGGGTTTGTGAATAGGTAGACAAAAGAAAGTTGGATTTAGTTGAGGGTAGGTGGGTGAAAATAACTTGCTATTATTCCCTACCACAGTGACCATCGGCAATTAGTGTGACCACCAATGGTTTAGGTGACTATTAATAGTTGAGATGACCTTCAATGGTTGGATAGACCATCAACAATCAGGATGACCATGGGTGGTTACTATGTGTTGGGCTTGGCTGGTAAGAGGTTAGATTGATGGGGTCACAAAAGGCAATTCTAAGAGATTAATTTATGCTAGGCTGATTATGAAATGGAAACAAAGTAATTGATAGATTGAAAATAAATAGTTAGCTTACCAGAGGTTGGTCAGATGAATGTTTGAGGTGGTTAGCTTATTAGTGGAGTCTGGCATGATTTTGGTAGAGTGACGATACTTTTTTGTCAATTGAGAAGTAGTGGCAAGTTGGCTTTCTGATGTGATGGATGGATCACTATATTGCTAGAAGAAGTGACCTAAAAAAAATCTAGATGCAAAAGCTCTTAAAGTCATGAATGGATCCCATTTCACCTCTTACTCCTCTCTTCTTATAGGCAAGAAAGGAGAGGTGTAAGAAGATGTTAAATAGGATTTTTAATTATAACTTATGAATGTAATGGATCATACGTGGATTTAGATAAGCTAATTATAAAAATTCAAGGTGGAGTTAAGGGTGAGTTAAGTTGGTTTAGATGGTAAAACCTGAATGCCAATGTTTAGGGTGACCGTAGATGGTTAAGGTGACCATAAATGATTGAGGGTCAAGGTGGATTTGGGTTAAAATGTGGGTTAAATCATTAGGTCAAACTGGTTAGAGTTAGGTTTTATTTAAGGTCAAATGGTCAAGGTTAGGCACAAGGAGGTCCTAAGGTGGTCTAGGGGAATTGTAACATTCAAAATAATCATGTGTGGATTTATGGTGTCTACATTTTGCCCATTTTTATTATGTAGTTTGTATCAACAAGCTTCCAAACAAAAATGGATTATAGGTCAAAGGTTCAGTTGCCTCGAGCATGGGAGGAGGTGTTCCCCCTCAAACTGGGAATCAATGAGGTGAAACAAAATCAAGTGCAGTTTTGATAAATGATGAAGGTGATGAAATGTGGGTGATAGGTTGGGCACTAAAACACAAATATGCACACAAATTTTGACAAAGTGTGATAGCCAAGATCATGCATTGGCTAGGTTTTCATAATTGGTAAAAATTAAGTTTAGTGCTATAAGGACTAGTGACAAGTGGATCACGTGATCATATTTAGGTGTGGATATTGGGAACACTCATAAATATAAGTCACCTAGGAAAGGTATGTGTCTTCATGGGTATCTAAGGTAGGAATTGCTTCTGGGAAAATTAAAAATTGGTCTGGTGTAGTCATGGGTATCCAAGGCAGGAAGTGCTCTTGAAAAGACACAAGTTAGTTAGGTGTGCACAAGGTAACACAAGTTTAAAAAAGTTCAACATGGAAATTATTGTTGGTGTGGTCAAAAAGACCAAAGCAAGGTCATCACAAAGCATATGATAGTTTTTATTGAAATGACCATTGGCAAGGTGACATGGTCAAGTTGTGGTTGGTGGAAAAGGGTAACTTCCAAGGGTTGAAGAGTTGGGGCAAGGTGGTAAAAAAAGATTAGTACTATGAGGATAAGTGATAGGGTAATCAAGCCATAACATTAGGCATAATTGATATAGGTTACCCCTATAAACTCAAGTCTCCTAGGTAAGGTCAATGTATTTGCAAGTATCTAAGGTAGGATGTGATCTTAAGAAGATAAAAATGGTTGTAGGTGTTGAGAGTACAAAAGGTCATGCTTTGAAGCACCTAAATGGTTGGTACACAAAATTAATGTAAGTTCATCAAAAATGGCAAGGTAAATGATGGGATCAAAATGAATAAGGAAAAGTTGGGTCACAAAAAGTGCAAAAGGTGGGTCAAGATGACCAAGTTGAGGTTAAATGGTTTAGTTGGGTGGTGGAGAAGGTGTTTTCCAAAGGGTGCATAGTTGATAGGTTGGTTGGTTGGATAAGGTTATCTCCAGTGGTTTGGTAGTGGATAAAAAGGTGATTTCAAATAGGTGGTGTGGTTATGGTAATGCTTTTGTTTGTTTGAAAAGGTTTGGTTGGGTTTTAATGACTCCACAAGGGGAAGACATATGCCTTCTCAAGTGGTCATGAAAGTAGGAGGTTGAAACACTCCAGTTAGCAAAAACCATAATGGTAAGATGTGTGGGCTTAAGAACATAAAGCCATTTCATGCATTACATTAGCATTAGTTTATTGGTTGAAAGAAGTGGATTGATCAGATAGTGTTAAGTAAGCTCAAATTCCCTTGATTTTTAGATTATAAAAGGAGAGATAGATGAAGTAGGTGAATGGATGGTAGTGTAACCTTATTATGGGGATGACTTTACCCTCTTTTAGGTGACATAAGAACCATTATAGACAAGTACATGTTCTATAAGTTTGGTGTAGACTGATTGATTCGAGAAGTCTACAAATGTTGTGTGAAAGTTGATGGAGTTTTCTTGGGATTGCTTTATTATTGAATTTTGACTTTAGGTTTTTTTTTGACTTTTATTTAATGGGTTTGGGGAAGTTGATCGATGTAGGAAGCTTTCGAGTGATTTCTTGACAAAATTTGACTTAGCCATCCTTCAAGGGAGTTGTCTAAACTTTAGGTTTGTTTATGTTGATATTTATCCTTCAAGGGATCAGTCTACCTTTTTAAGTAATTTTTTGATAGTTTTGGGCAGTTGTCCTTTGAGGGAGTAGTTTCTAATGCTAGATATTCTTAACCCAAATGATATTTGGTATCTCAAATTGAATGTTATAATAGTTTAGACATGGACTAGTCTATATAAGCTGAAAGGCTTTCCTTTATAGAGGCAAAACCATAACATAAGAAGGTGAATGATGGGTGAAAGAGGTTTAAGTGACAATGACCATAGGGATTCATCTTATAAGGAGAAAAAAGTGTCTATGAGAATCATGCCATAGTTAGAGCTATGGTAACAATGCTTAGGATTAGGCTAAAGTTGTGATGGATAATCACATGATCTTGTTTTAATTAGTTATCCTTAAACTAAGGAAATGAAGGTGGATGAAAATAAAGGATGCACTTAAGTGAGACATAAGATAACAAAAGCTTGGTTTAACAAAAGAACAAGATGCAAATGCAAAGCATTGAGGGGTTTAGGTTTTTATATGCCCTAGATCCACACTTACATGTAAATGGTTTGAGCCAATCAGGAGAGAAGAGGTCCCCCAACTACTTTTTGACACTTGATTAGATGTGGAAAAGACTCTAGGTTGGATAGAGTAAAAAAAGGCAAGGTTGGTTAGGTGATGGTGGCTAAACTTTGGTTAGAGATAATGTTGGTTGTTTTTTGGTTTGGTTAGGTAGATTTAGGTGTTAGTTTGGGTTATTGATAAAATGTTGGTCAAGGTCAAGGTTTATTTAAGTTTAAAGTTGGTTTGGTGGTAGTTAATATTTAATTGATTATAGGTGAGGTTGGTTTGGTTATAGAAAAGGTTGGGTTGATGATAGGTGCCAAGAGTTAATTTGGTCATTGGTTAATGCTGGGGTTATTGATTGGTCAAAGCTTTTGGAGGAGGAATTCCCCCAAATGCTCTTTTCATGAATGTTGAGGTAGGAAAAAGATTCCCAAGTAAAGACGTGGTTTAGTAAATAAGGTTTATGAAGTATGCAAATGAATTCATTTTCCTCCCAAGGGTTATTAGTTGTTAGTTTGGAGTTCAAGTTGTAGGTGTTGGTTTAAGTGGGATCTCCATTATGGTGCTATGGTGAAGAAAACATTACTGGTTTAGATTTGGGTAGGTTTGAGGTCTAGAAATGATATTAGGAACATCATCTTAAAATAGAGTTGGGTTGGATAAGAGTGTTGGATTGTCCCAATGAGGGATCTTATGTGAGGTGTGGGTAGCTTGGATAAAAGGGTAGCCAAGATTTAAAAAATATCAATTGAAGGGTTGATGTTGGTTTGTGTTGATAGATAAGTTGCTTATGGTTGGTTTAAAAGTTGGGTTGACCATGGTTAATTGATTTAGTTTAGAGGTTAGTTTTATTGGTTGGGGGAGGTAGGATGGGTGGTTGATTTAGATTTTTGGTTAGGTTTGCTTGTTTATTTGGTAAGGTAAGGTGACAAAGATTTGAACATGTTCAAAAGGGAATCAAACCAAAGACAATGTCATTAGGTAGATGAAAACTAGAAGATTATAGAGGAATTGAATGGGTTTGATTTTAATTGAGGTTGGGTTGGATTTAGTTATAGGTGATGTGTTTTGAGTTTGAGTTAGATCCATTAAAAGGGGAAGTGGAAGAGGTGGGTTGGTTTCCTTAATGATGGTTTTAAAAGAAAGTTGATGAGGCTCCTCTTGGTCAACAAGTGGTTGGTTTAAGGTTGATTCTTCCTTAGTGATGATTTCAAAAGGAATTTGAAAAGGGTGCACTTGGTTAACAAGTGGATTAGTTGGGGTTTTGATTATGGTTTCCCTAGTTATAGATGCACTAAGGACCAAATACAATGAAGGGACCTAATTATGTTGAGGGATTTGATTATGGGCTTACAAAATAATGAGTGTAGAAAGAGGTTTAATGATTGATTCATTGAAGACATTCAAATTTAGGTTGGGGGGAACATGAAGAATATCCTTTAGAACCTCCTTTTGATTGATAAGTTTTTGGATGATCATTTTAAAAGACCCACATTTGTGTACCACATGTCCATTTGTGTGATGATATGTACAAAACTCATTCTCTATAAACCAAATGGGTTTTGGAAGAGAAGAATTTATGGGTTCAATTGGAGGGAGCCTAATCCCTTAAAAGTTTGTGAAAGATTGAGGCATATGATTCCCCCAATGGGGTATATTGCCTAAGAAGAGGGTGCACCAATGGCTCTTGAGGTTATGAGCTAATTGGTTGGTTTGGTAAAGTTGGTTCATCGAATAAGTTAGATTGACTCAATAAGTTTGAGTGATTTGATGGGTTGTGTATGCTTGATAAGGTTAGTGGGTTAGAAAATTTAGTTGATAGTTATTGGTTTGATTTGATGAGGTTGGTTGGTTTAATAAGATGGGTGGGTTTGAAAAGTTTGGTTAGTTTGATAAGGTAGGTTTGTTTGAGAGGTTGGATAAGGTTGAGGTATTTGATAGATTTGACATGGTTGATATGGTGGGTAGGTTTGATATGGTTGGGTGGCTTAAAAAGTTTGGTTCGTTCAATATGGTAGGTTGATAGTTATTGGTTGGATTTGATAGGGTTGATAAGGTTGAAAAGGTGGGTAAGGTAAGTTGGATTGATAGGCTTGATAACATTGGTAAGGGTGATAATATTGATTGGTTATAAAATTTTATTTGATAGTTATTGGTTGGATGATTGTTGGTTTGATTTGATGAGGTTGATAAAGTAGGTTGATAGTGGTTGGTTTAATAGTTGTTGGGTTGATAGTTGTGGGTGGTATGACTAGGGGGATAGACCAAGTTTTGGTTTTGAGATAAATAAGGTTTACACTAAGGGGATATAGGTGATTGATATGATGGTTGAGGTAGGTAATCCAAATTTTGATATGGTTGAGGTAATTGATATGATGGTTGGGATAGGTAACCCAAAGGTTAGTGAGGTTGAGATAGTTGAGGTGGGTTATGACAAGGCTCAAATAAGGGTTGAAAGGTTATTTATTGGTTGAGGTGATGATCAAGTGGTTGTTAAATAGTTTTTTATTGGTTGTAATTTAGGTTTAATTGATTATAGACAAGGTTGGGTTGGTTATAGGTGAGATTGGGTTGATGGTAAGTAAGGTTAGGTTGGTTGTGGGTAAGGTTTGGTTGAAGGTAGGTAAGGTTGGGTTGATTAATGGTAAGTTTTGTAGTATAAGTGGATCATGATTTAAGACAACATTCCAAGGCAAGAGGATTGTCTTCTAGGAGTCTAACAAAGTTAGGATCTCTAGTTGAAAATATAGATGGGCTATCCATTGAACAAGGAAATGGAGATGAGTTGGATGAAGGCAAGGTGGTGGAAGATATCAAAAAGGGGTTAGATTCCTCAAAAATCAAAAAAATAGAAGACAAGAAAAATGTCAAGAAGATAAAGCACACATTGAAAAGTACATTAAGTCCTAAATTTCTTTTTAATCTCTTTTTTGTCTTATGCCTTAAGCTTTTAAGAAGTTGTGTGACTCAACTTGGTTTGTAGAGCAGGTACTATAAAAGAAGTCTATGGTTGGTTTCAGGTAGTTTAGGCTCTTAAAGGGATCTATATTGGAAAATAGTATGTGGCTTGATATTGGGACCTACCCCCTCACTTCACACACTTTAGTGATAAGGGTGTTGGGTGCTTAGCCAATATATAATAATTTATAGAGTTTATATTCAACCAAAGAGTTGAGTTGGTTCTCCCCTTGGTGGTGAAATCCAAGTAGGATACTTGAGAAAAGTGACCACTAGGTGATGAAATCCCAGTTGAGCTTTATGTCGACGTGTTTATGCTTGATTAAGTGTAAGTGGTTTGTCTTGTGTGTGTGATAAGAGTGAAGCTATGATTAATTCACTTGATTAATTAAGCTATGTGAGCTAAAATAAGTAAGCAAACAATGGATGTAGTCAATTTTAAGCTCAAAATGAAAATTTGATTTTCATTGTATGATTAGAAAGACAAGAAGAAGAAGCACTTAGCTACAATTATGAACCCAAGAAAAAAACTCAAGGGTCCCACTGAGCATGCTAGAATGTTTTAAATATTTTTAGCTTATATTCCAAGAGAGGAAAGAAAATAAAATAGATAAGGGTATGGTTGAAAAAACAATTTGGTTGTGCGCACATTGAATTAGATGATTTTGAAGAAATCCTCTTTGGCTTAGGAAGAATGACCTACAAATAAGACTACATTAAAGAAAATGGTTGGTTAGATAGATAGCTGGGTGGATTTCCTATTGCTAGCTAGATCCCAAAAGCAAGAGCTTCCTTGAGGGATGTCAATCCACACATTTTAAATAATTAAATTTAGAAAATATAAGATAAAGTACTTGCATCAATAATCAAAGATACTAAAATAGAATACAAGAAATGATTGATAAAAAAATGACTAATATAGAAATAATCAGGTCAATACTAATGTTAAATAGGTCAGATGTGCTTCAAAAAATTGGTTGGGGGTCTGTGAATAGGAAGATGAAAATAAAGTTGGATTTGGTTGAGGGTAGGTGGGTGAAAATATCTTGATGTTATTTCCTACCACAATAACCATCAACAGTTGGTGTGACCATCAGTGGTTTAGGTGACTATCGGTAGTTGAGATGACCTTCGATGGTTGGATAGACCATCAACAATCAGGATGACCATCAATGGTTACTATGTGTTGGGCTTGGTTGATAAGAGGTCAGATTGATGGGGTCACAAAAGGTAATTTTGAGAGCTTGGTTTATGCTAGGCTAATTATAAAATGGAAACAAAGTAATTGATAGATTGAAAACAAATACTTATCTTGCCAAAGGTTGGTTAGATGAATAGTTGAGGTGTTTGGCTCATTGGTAGAGTCTGGTGTGATTTTGGTAGAGTGATGATACTTGGCAATTCAATGAGGGGTGACAACAAGTCTGCTCTCTAAAATGATGGCTAGATCACTAGATTATTAGAAGAAGTAACCTGTAAAGAAACCTTAGATGTAAAAGCTCTTGAAGTCATGGATGGATCCAATTTCACCTCTTGCTCCTCTCTTCTTATAGGCAAGGAAGAAGAAGTGTAATAAGATGTTAACTAGGATTTCTAATTATAACTCATGTATGCAATGGATTGCACATGGATTTAGATGAGTTTATTATAAAAAAGAAAGGTAGTTTTAAGGGTGAATTAAGTTGGTTTAGATGGTGGAACCTAACCATCAATGATCAAGGTGATCATCGATGGTTAAGGTGACCATCGACGGTTGAGGGTCAAGGTGGATTTATTTAAAACCGTAGGTTGTCATTAGGTCAAATTAACTAGATTTAGGTCTGGTTTGAGGTCAAACAGTTAAGGATGGGTCTAAGGGGGTCTTGAGGTGGTCCATGGGAATTGTGACATTTGGTACCATTGTCTGTATATTTTTATGTCTATATCTCTCTCCTTTTCTTAAGTCCACATTCCCTTAACTAAACTAAATAAGACTATTAGGCTTTGCCTTTATACCACACTCTTCATCTAACCCATCTTGGTTGGAAAAGATCCTTAAACCAATTGGATAATAGTTAAAATAGGTGAATACATATGTTACATATGAGAACCAAATAATCCATAGGTTGGTTAAAACCCATGGAGGCTAAAACTCAAATAGGCCTAATAGAGACCTAATGGATGTAGCCCTTCACACCCACATGTTATATTTGTGACTTCTTAGTCCACCTTTTATCTTCACCAACAATTGAAACATATAAAACCTAACTTTAATATACACTTTATCACTCCCACAAAGGTCCATATCACTTGAAACTCCAACTCACCACTTGAAGCAAGTCATTTAACCTACTCACCATTAGGCCTTATAATTGCCTAAAAGTCTATCATATAGAAATGAAACACATAATCAATTTTATCACATGAATAAATAAATAAATTGAATTAATAGATCCTTTATTACCTAAAAAACATCACCATATTCATTTGACATCATCACACAGGCTCTAAGATCCTAAAACCACCTCTGTAATAGGCTCACTCAGTTCTAGTCAAACATAGTCAAAGTATAGTTAAGCATCTTGACTCTCCTAACTTGAAAAAGGACAATATATGAATTTTAATGCATTATTATTATACTTTTAGACTTATAAAACATATACATACTCATTTAATTCTTTAAATCTTCCAAGAACACTTCTAACTCACTTATGTAAAGTGATCACTAAAACTGCCTATAGCCTTCAATAACACAATCATGAAAAAGTTATTTTTAAACACCTATAAGAGTGATTTAAAGACATATAATTCACACCCATATATTATATGTGATCTCTATATCACTCTCAATTGGATAAATCACATGTTTCGATTTTACTCATTGGTCTTACAGACCAATCTCTTAGACCATTATCACATAATGACAACATAGTTGGATAAGCCTTTTTGGATTCATCATCTCAAAATATCAAACTATATCCTTAGATTTAAAAAAGAATAAATAGATAAATTAAATTAAAAAACCATATAAAAATTCATTATATATATTGAATCTTGTCATAGAGTCTCAAACTCTTCATATCACTTAGCATACTTGGAGCAATCATCTTGGTTTCAAAACACATTCATGGCGAACATGAATCCTAACACCTTTGTAAACACTTTATTGAAATATAAATGCATTAATGATATACTTAGACACTTTTAGATCAACTCTAATCAATAATATGTGGATGTCTAATAGCACATAAGGAATATATAGATCATTCCATGAGACCTACACCTTCACTGTTTTGACTTACACAAATAAGTTACTTTGTGAGCATATTATAGCCTATGTATGATCATCACCAATACTTACCAACTGAGGGAAAATGAGGCATATCTATTAAAAAAATACCTCAAACCATTTGATCCATCCATTGTTACTTTCACATCATCCCTAATTAGGTTCTTACTCTACCTAGTTATTACTCACTATTTTCACTATCTATAGATTAGCGATAGGTCATTTTGATTGACCAAAATGATTGAAAAAGAGAACATATATTTTAAAAATAACTCCATGGGCCTCAATAAAAATTATTGGACTTCAACCTCCAATTATTTTCATGCATTGACTCAGTCAACCTTGCCTAAAATAATAAAATATTTAGAAACAATCACTTTTCTAAACCTTGTGCTCATTTCCTTGACACACCACTACCACTTGGAGAATCTTGGAGGAGTCATAACCAAAATAAAATGATAAAAATTGATCAAAAAATCCATTATGGTCCAAAACCATTCACATCTTTCCAATAACTCCACTATGAGGGTTTACAAGCATAAAAACCTCCTTACCTTCTTAACATTTATTCATAAAGTTGATGGATTGGTTTCTATGAAAAGTTATTTTGGAAGATTATTATGACCCTTCCCCAACTACTCCAAAAGGTTTAAGTTACCATGAAATCTCTACACATGCCAATGAGGATCTCAACTTCCTTCTCTGACTTTAAAACCTTTATTATGCATGTATATGAGACCTTATAACATGATATCTTCCTCTTTATTCCTCCTCAAGACCTAAAACTTAGTCAACACATTTAAAACACATTTTTACACCTCAATAAATTATCAAATGAGCTTCAAAACCTTGGAAACTTAATATGACCCTTCATTTGGACCTCACTAGGTCTCTACGCATACTAGGTCTACAACCATCAATCAAACTTGGATAATGAAAGCACTTGGAACATTTTTGTACTAATATCAAATAATCATCAACATGTCATATTAACTCATTCCTTTCTCTCAAAATTTCCTCCATGTTCACATAGATCTCATGCTTATATAAACTCATCTCCTAGATCCATCATGCTCCTTTCACCAAAATAGACATTCCATGCTCAAAGCATTCTATTCACTTCATGATATCATCTTTCATCAATGACATCACCACTTTATCATTACATTTGACATCAATGACAAAACTTTTTCCAACACAAGCCACTCATGCCTAAAAGTAATGCATGAGGAATTGTCCATTAACATGTAATGGAACATCCTCACCTATAAGACACCTTAGTCATAATGCATTTTTGCCCAAGATTTTAGAGAGATGGTAGGGATCAATCCATAATGCATCAAATTTTACATGTTTTCCCTTTTTTTTATGATCCCTATTGCATAAGAGGACTAGATTAAATATCTAAAAGGACTTCACTTTGGCCCTTTTTTCAAACCAACATTTGACTACCTCTTGATGTATACTAAAGTGAAATGAGGCTACATCTAATTTTATTCTAACTACATGAGGTTCAAGAGGTAGGTTTATATTGGATCATAGTTTCAAGGTAATATTTGGTGAATAATAAGGTAGAATTCTTCAAATTTGGTTGGGAAAATAGGATCTTGGACATACACTAGATGATAGGGAGGTCCCTAAATAAGACTTGATCTTAGTTCTATTTGACCATAAAGTGAATTTAAGCATATTATGCCAATCCTTTGGATTTATTCCTAAAATTTTCTTAATTACATTCAAAAAATTCTTATTCATTGATTCAACCAACCCATTACCTTATAGATAATGATTTGAAAAAATAAGAGGTACCTTATGATCATTTGCCCATTCAAGGAAATATAGGGAGGAGAAAGCAGGGCCATTATCACATATGAATGTGGTGGACATACTAAACTTGTAGAAATGTGTCTCTATAATAATTTAATGACTATGTTTAAGGTGTAATTAATAAATGGTTGGGATTTAGTACATCAAGTACAGTAATCCATCATTATAAACTTATGGCCAACAAAAGAATTGGTTTTGATAAATCCCATAAAGTCTAATCCACACTTAGTAAAGGGCTGAACCTCAACAAATAGTAATAGTGGCATAACTAGGGTTAATTCATAAGATGTAATGACTTGGAAAGTGTGGCTAATCCTTACATGTAGATAAACATCCTTAAAAAATGTGGCTAATAGTAGCCTACCTACAATATTTGATGAGTAGTAGCACTTCATGAACCATGTCTGATTCTATATTTCCTTTGGAAATATCTAAGTAATACAACTACTTCCTCTTTATAAAATAATTTCAAATATATGCCTTCATGGTTTATCCTATTTCTATAGAGAGCACCAGCTTTGATCATGAAATGACTATTATTGACATGTTTGACCTCATAGGTCAAATTATCAACCCTATAATTTAAATTTTTTTATCATCATGATTATTTCACTTGTGGATCATGATATTTGTCTTGTTATGACCTTTTAGTGTTCATTTGAAACCTTAGTTATTATATTTTAAGGTAATTTTGATGAGTTTAAGGTTTTGTTTATCATATCTATGTGATAGTCTAGTCACTTCTTGAGGTATTTCAGTGGGTTTTAAGTGTTGAAAGGTGTCTAGGGTGTCTTAATAGGTCTCATAATAGGTGTAAAGGTCATGAAATGCTCTACTAAAGATCAAATAGGTTGGTGATATTTTTGGCTAACTTCATAACCTAGTTGGTTGCATTTTGGATCACTTTATGGCTTTCAAAGTAGGTTTCGAATGATAATGGTAGTATAATATTGGAATAAGATTATTATGTACCTATTATAACTTTAAAAGGTCTAATTAATACCTTTTTCATTAGTTTCATCAGGTTTCTCAAGTGGTTATGGTAGTTTTAGTGCCAAAAATGGCTCTTTTGAGGCTATCCATATAATTTTTCAAGGTAAAATTAACTTTTATTCATATTAAAGACATAATTTATTCATTTAAAGATTAAATTCATGGTTTTGGAGGAGTTTTAAGTGTCAAAATGTATAAATATAATTTATCTCTCCTATCAACCTCTTTGGCAACTCAAGGAAGGCCATCAATTTTTGCTTAGTACGGCTAGGAGAGAGAGAGTCAGGTCCAAAGCTATTGTAAAATGATAGGGACACTAATGAAATTCAAGCTAGTGGTATTGGTTTTTAGATTCATCTCCCCATATTTATGAACAATCGCTAAGAGTATAAGTGGGTCACTATGTCATAGTCATCCAAACAGGGTCCAACTTTACCTCTATTTCTTCACTTTGAAACTCAATGGAGAAAAATGGTTATGGTGGGGTGATTTTAGGGTCAAATAGGACATTTTTTATGTTATAATAATTAAGTAATTTATCTTTATAAGGGGTATTTTAAAAATAAATCAATTTCCTATCTTGATTATCAATGTCAGTAGTTTTCAAGCATGCTTGCTCTACCAATTCATGTGTCTTCTTCTTCAAGGGTTGTCAAGTTCATGTTAAAGTAATAATACACCTCTTATTTAAAAAAAAAATAGTATACCTCCATATTGAATAATGGTTTCCTTGAGATAACTGTAGTGAGAGGTTCTTTAGCAAGGTTTAGTTATAAAGTCATGAGTTCCTATTGTTGAAAATCATACAGATGGAATCATAAAGGTAAAGTGTTTTTTGGAGGAGCCTAAAGTATTTTCATAGTAATTTTAAGAGTCTTCATGGTGACAATTACTACTTAAGGGAGTAGTGTTAACTCACCAAATTTCACCCTTAGGAGAGGATTTTTTAGATCTCTCCAAGTTTGGGGTCACATGGGATTAGTCTAAGGCTATAGGTGATATGTGGATGAAATAAACCTCTAGTTTTTGGGGATAGCTCCCCTAGTACATAAATTGAGCTCAATAACTAATAATAACATCTTGTTTGGGTGAAAAGGGAGAGAGAAACATGAACTAAAATCTATGCTAAGGGAAGATGATGCACCAATATTGACTTATCCACTCTAACTAATCCTTAATCAACACTTTATGAACCAAGTAAGGACTAGTGATTGAAAAAAGCTTTAAAAGGGGCTCCTAGGCATTAGTAATTCATATGAACACTATGTATATTATTGAAACTTGAAGGTGATGGATGAAAGGTCTTTTTTAAGGCACTATCAACCAAGTTACACTTCAAAACATAGTCACCAACACTTGACACATCACATGACCTGCATAGAATAGAAACCTAGTAATTAGGTGAGGGAAAGGACCTATAAATGAGAAATAAAATTCACCACTTATAAAAATTAACAAGCACATAACACACTAATCTAGTTAGAGAAGATGAAATAGTCCTTCCATTAGTTCAAGAGGTTTACAAGGTACAAACTTAGGTAGAGTTTAATCATACCCAATCAAGGGATGATTACAATGGCCTTAGAGCCTCATGTATAGAAGAAGATAAGTGAGAAAGTGTAATATTTTTGTTTAAGTGTGGAGAAGAGGTCATAATGGTCATCATTCACTTTATATAATAGTTACAAGTAGCCTCAATAACCCCATGATTTATGCATGCATCACCTTGAGTAGTTGATGTCCTTTAATGAGAGTATGCCATAGAGATGGAGTGGTGGAAGATAATTCAATCTTGGTTGACTTAATACAAGGCATGGCTAGACCAATTTGGTTAACTATCTCATATCGTGATAGTTATAAAGGCAAAAAATTAGTCTAATTAGGCCTCTATAAAGCATTAAGTAGCCTACCCTTCCCCTTGTACATGATGACTAGGCCAATACTACCTAATAATCCATAATGGACATGAAGTGTACATGTTTTATTTAATTTATCAGTTACAAGGGTGTTCATGTACTTCCATTCATTCACCTAGCATCCCTCCATGCCAATAAAAATCTCTCTTAGCTAACCAAGTAGTTCTACTAGGCAACTAAGCCTAGTCACTTCATGTTTATTTCTTGAATGGAAATGGAACCAGAATAATACCTTGGGGATGGGTATATAAGTGGATCTCAGGTCTGAATAAACATGTTACATAATGACATGTGCCTTCTCAATAATACACACTTGCAACATTTGCTTACTTAGGTGACTAGGTCACCTTTCACTAGCCTTTCTAGATTGTTATTTTAACTCAGACTTATAAAAACATTTATAGGAGGATATGAGAGAATTTTGTGATTTTAAAAGATTAAATACACTTCAAACTACCCTCATCAATGTGTTGAAACTATTCAACATGCTTAGAACCCTATTTTATACATAAAACCTTACAAAAGTACAATTTATGATGAATCCATACAGGTTTCCATAAAACTAATGTCATGAACGGGACCTCATTAGATTTCATTATGAGTTTTAGGTGTATTCAAGACCAATTCAAGGCATTTGGATGCAAATTTTTCAAAATTTCCTCCATCAAGTAATTAAGACTAATTTAGGTAGGTTCTAAGTGTCATAAACTCTTAATGATATTTCATAACCCTAAGGGAGTGATCTATAAAAAAATGCCAAGAATTGAGTACATAACCCCATTAAAACTTACCTAGCCACTAAGGACCCCATGTGTCTACTTTGTATAGTTCCAATGTGGAGAAAGTGCCTCTCAAGTTTAAAACCTTGCATTTTGTGAGGTTGATGGAGAGAAAAAGGTTATAGAAGAGAAAAATGTGTTTTTTTGGACTTATAAAAATTCTTATGGGTATATGAAAGTCCAAAAAACATGTATCCATTACTTTTTTTTCCATCTCTCCTCTTGGGTCCTTTGTAACCCCATTAAATCTTGCCTAGGGTTTGTAGACTTCTAGGTTAGTTTGACCCTAGAGGCCTACAACTTGATTTTTATCCTACTATCTCAAGTCCCAAAACCTCATGAACTTATTTGTTATGTGGTAATTCACCTTAATAATAAATAATTATAGTATTCAAAACATTCTCCAAGTGTGTCATTATCTCTCATTTTCATGTATAGGCCTATGACTGCCTGTTTAGGCCCAGTAGGCCTAATTAGGCCATTAGGCTCTTTTTGCCTCTAAGGACTAAACAAATTCAATTATATCATTGAGAAAATTTATAAAACAAGTGAGATACCTTGTATTTAATCTTATATTTCACTTTTATGTGCGGTTTAAAAAACTTTAACTCATCTTTGCATGACCCTACCTGTGACTACCTGTTTAGGCCTAGTAGGTCTAAATAGGATGTCAAGGCTCTATGATGTCTCAAAGGGACAAAAAATAAAAATAAGGCATTGAAAAACCTTATAATATAAGTCAAGGACTCTATTTTCACCCTCATACCTCATTTCAATGTATGGTTGCTCATATCTCCTTTACTCTGCTTGCCTATCTGTAGGTGTTCTATGTCCCCTAACTATGTGAGAATGACCCTTTCATTTGGATGAATTTGTAACCATAACATCTATGTCCTTACCTTCCCAATATAACTTTAATATACTTATGATCTTACTTGAATCCTTTTAGGCTTCAACTTCAATATCACAGTGCATATTATGATTGCATTTCTGTATGTAAAGCTAAAGATTCTTCATTAGACATATAAAAAATGCTTATGGAGGTATTTTGAGTGATGGAAACATATTTATTAGGGTCCCTTCACTTGGGATAACTTCTTATTATCTATATAGTATACTACACACTCAGTAAACTTTGTTTTCTCATGATTGCCTGTAGGTAATAATTAACACCCTTGATAGTGTATGAAAGGTGAGAGACGAGGTTCTTCTTCAATTAGGGCCTTTGATAGTTTGATGAGGTTGATTACCATTTGATAAATTCATCCAATCTCTCTATATAGTCTTCTCTATGTCTTCTAGTTCATCAAGAATAGCCCGATCAACCACTTGTCCTCACCTTGTTCATAGTCCATTGAGTGGTTATAAGCTCATTGTTATGATGATCAAAAATTGAATAATGAACTGTAATTTTTCATATTTATTTTTCTAAGTGGGATGAGGATTTAAATAGGTTTTATTGTATCTAAACTCATCTTGTCTTTTCAAACCCCAAATTTGCCTACTGGACTACCTTGAGCCTCACTAAGTTGCTTGTGTATGGCTAAGTGGATGTTTGCCTTCTTTGATTGCCCATGATGTCTTCAGCTAAGTATGTTATGGAAATTTATTCAATTTATAATGGATAACAATTTTTATGAGGGATAAATCTCCATTAATCTCTTGGAAATCATAGCTCCCAGATCACTGAAAATCTCTCTTAGACTCCACAAGGTAGTTAGGTCTCTTAAACAGGTTTGTTCCACTTATCTTGATGCCTATTTTTCCTTCCGTATAACCTCAATGATCTCAAAATTATCATAGGGTCTACATACCCTATTTATCCCTCACATAGATAATCTCATGGAATGAGTGTAGCATAACACTCTTGGGGATTTTATGCACTTTATAAGGAACTTTTTGAACCTTTAAAAAACCTTCATCTTTGCAATTAGATGATGCTAGAACTAAATAGTAACATGGTTCCTCTTAAAAAAGTGTGAGGAATAATTCTTAACTCTAGTGCACATGGATCTTTAGTCAGGCTTGACACTCAATTTGATCTTTGAAAACATGTTTGTAAGTCTTGAAGGACTAAAGACTCACTAATTGAAATTGGGTCACCATGATAACCCAACAACCATACAAATCCCCACCAAAACATATTCTATTATGTCCTACATCATGAATTATATTTAATTATACCTTCAACCTCATGAAGTATCTCACTAGACTTTGTAGAACCCTGGAACATTATGTTGGAAACCTTCAGATAGGTCTACAAACTTGTTGATTTGATCTAGACCACTTAACTGCATGTGGAATTGTAGGTAATGACCATTCTATGGGTTTTATGTCCATGCCATCACTTAATATCCATTGTTTTATATATTTAAGGATGTTTGGAAGAGTTTTGAGACCTCATGATGCAATAACATCAAGCATACAAACACCATATTTTAGTTGTTGAAAGTTATGTGCTAGTTAGGAGTAATAGTTGGTCTATTTTTGGGTATAGGTGTGTGTGAGGGTAAGTCATCAAGAGTGTATTTGGAGTGTATGGGAGTTTTCCATCCAAAAATGCAAGTTTGAAAATTCAAATATTAGACTAAGCCTAGGAGGACCATAAGCATGGTATGAGGTGGTTAGGTGAGAGAAAGTTGGTACAAAGGCAAAGGGTCATGTCAAGAATGTTTTGAAGTAATTTATGTCTAATTCATAAATTATTGAAATTTAAAGGTCATGTCAAACATGTAACTACCATCCTTAAGTTGAAGTTGGTCATGTAAGAGAGCCCTGTTTAGTAACTACCCAAACCAACGTAGAAATTGAATGAGAATGGAAGTTGTAAGTAGTTGTAGGATGAGATGAGAGTATTATAAAGGGATAAATGAGAGATATATAAGAAGGAGAGAGAGGAGAAAAGAATATACAATTGTATACCTTTCAAGAAGGTGGTAGAATCCACCCTTGGACTGCATATGCAATATTTGATGATTCCTATGACTAAAGGAAAGTTGTTTTTATTATGTTTTCTCTCTCTTGATAAGCATATGGATTTTTATAGATCATATATTATCTTTGAAATGCCCTTGAGGCCATGATCATGTCAATGTTTATGTAGTTATAGGTTTGAAGTAATGGACTATAGGTTACAGTCATGAAGGAAAATGATTCAAGAAGTTGATAATGGATAGAGAAAGAAAAAAATTACATAGTACATTAACCTAAAGGTGTTTGGAATCATATATACCTCATGGAGATTTAAGATGGTGCGTAAGAGTGTTATAAACTTAGTAAAAATATATTTCTACCCTCAAAGCCTATAGAAACCTATAATAGTCAAGGAATGAAGGTGAGTGGATGATGTTTATTGAAGTAAAGAGTGTAGTTTTTGTTTGATATGAGTCTATAGATAATAATATGAATGATGGGATGGTAGAGTAATTGATTGAATGCAAGTCTGATGGTAAACATATAATATAGAGTCCACATGAATCAAGAAACCCTATTTGCACAGTTATACCCTATTTTGCTATGTTAGTATGCAAGGAAAGAATGTAATATTTGATAAGGTGAATGTTTATTGAGTTGGTGGAGTCTTAACAGAGGTAGAGGGAGAATATGTTTTTTAGATATACCTTTAAAGTCTAGGCATAATTTGGAGATACACACATGTTGGTAAAACACTTTATATAGTCTTATACTAGGACACAAAATTTTGAGCTTCATTTATTGTAAGCTTCTATAGGATTGATAAAGGATCATAAGGTATTTAGGAAGGTGGAACTAGTCAAGATAGAACTTGATAAGGTCATGAAATAGTTTTAAGTGATCTCAGAACAAAGGTATAGTAATTTTACCTCCCTTAGTCCTTACACAATCATCTAAAAGTATGCAAAATTTTATATTTTGATCATGATAAGCCATAATAGGATATAATGAGTTTTCTTGAATATTTGGAGGGATGGATATTATAATTACATAACTGTTCAAGTTTGTTTGAGATCTTGAAGTGGAGTATAGTGTTGGGAAAATAAAATAGATAGTAAAGCTCTGTAGGATATTCTTATGATATTCATGCATTATGTATTCAGTTTGTTAGAGAGATGTATGTTTTGTCTTATCTCCATGACTTGTATAGGTTAGAATATGAACACACTCCTCTTTTGGAACCAAGTATCAGAGGAATGTGAATATTCATATACTACAAATGACTATATATATGTATGCTTGTAAGAAGAAGAGAGTTTCACCTTTGAAGAGATCAATAGAGACCATTTTAGCTATGGTTACTTCTTGTGTTTCTTACTTTGTTCCTTGCATGCATTATCATGTTTAATATCCCAATTAATTTATGTCTACTTTAATCTTAATGCTCTATAAATTTTAATGAAATACTAGTTGTTCCTAATTCCTACCTAAGCATACAATAATTCACCTTCACTATTCTTCTATTTTCCAACCTTTTGTATAAATTCTCTACACTATCCTGAACACTAAAGTAAAACTTAGATTTCCTCATCCTTATCATGTTCTGATGCTTTAGGAACCTCTAATAATAATGGTGTGGTGAGTATGGAAACATTCCTTACAGAGGAAAATATTCTAATATGGTTACTGGGGTAGAGAGACATTACAAAATGGTTAGACCAAAAAGTATGTAATTTCATAGAAGAAGAATCCAAATAGACTAGTATTACCACACAAGAAATCATTTGAGAACATATCTGTGGAGATATTTATGAAATATTTTGGTATGATTTATTTGAATTTATATCTAATTAGTTAGCACAATTAGAATATTATTGACTTAACCCAAGAGAAAAATAAACAATCATCTATATTGAAAAGAAGATAATCTAGTTGCAAAAATTAGAAACTAACTAGATGAGGGTAATAGATTATTTGGATACTACCACCATAGGTGGATACATCATCAAGTTTTTAGTACAAGGATACATAGTTTTCAAAGCTACACATGACTTGTTTTTTAGGGGAATTAGATGGGAATTTTTACAATGACTACCTCTCTTTGTGAAGATGTTGGTTGTAAACAAGGCCATGGTGTCTACTCTAGCCAATGTGGAGTAGTCACTTTAGGTATATGGGGTTGTGTGTGACATGATGGTGAATGATGATTAGATGAGTAGGTAAGGCTTGCACCTGAATCCATAATGGAGATATAAGGAAAGAAGAGTTATAAGTAAAGTTTAGATTCAGAACATGAACTGTGATAACAAAATAGATGGAATAAACAAAAGAATACCCAGGTAGTTGTGAGTAGAGGTAAGAGTAGTAGTAAACTATGTGATAAATGAGTAAGAAGATGTGATGAACATGATGAAAGGGAATAATGATGAAGTATGAAGAAAGAATATGATGAATTTTGGTAAACAAAAAGAAATGATGAAAAATGAGACAAAGAAGAGATGTTCAAAGAAGAAGGCAAGAATAATATAGTAGAGCAGTTAGATGATAGATGTAGTGCATAGCTACAAGAATGGGTATTATCATAAGGACATGAATAATTTATTAAAGAAGTAGAACATAGTTACAGATAAATTATAGGTTCAAGCATAGAGGAAGAAGAAGCTATAGGAAAAAATCATTCACTGTAAGAGCACACATCCCCACAACCCAATATTTTATATTTTAGAAGTTTTCAGTTAGGTAGATAGGAAGATAATAGTTGGAAAGGTCCAGTTTTAGAGTAAGTGCATCATTGGGGTACCAAAATTTAAACAACATCAATTTAAAAGGATTTGAAGGATATAGGGCTTGTTGACACCAAAAAAATAAAATAAAGAAATGCAAAGAAACAAATTGTGCATGTTGACTCTCCTAGTGCATAGAGTAATACACAGGTAGGATCCCCTAGAATGTAGCCTCATCTTATAAAAGCTACATAGTAGATTCCATCAACACCAATTTATACAATGGATCATTTAGGAGGATTCATAAACCTAGTAATGTATGATGGGTCTACAAACCCTAAACATTACTTGATAACTTGTTAAATGGGATAAAAAGCTAAGGGCATTACTAATGAAGCTATAAAAAGTGTGAGTTAGTGGGGGCATTAAACATAAGAGTGCTTAAGTTCATATACCAAAGAGAAGTTTAGTGGGAAAGTCTACAAGATGTTAAGGACTAGTTTGTCACAAAATTAAAGATAAAGAAATACACTAGTCAAACTATTCAAGAATTGAAGGAAATAAGGTAGAAAATCAATCTATGACTATAATAGTAGATTATCTAATGTTATGAATAAAGTATAATTTGCCTTAATAGATAAAGACAAATTAGCATGGTTCATTGAAGGACTACACTCTAAAATCAAGTTTACCCTACACAAACTCAATATGCTACTAAGGTAGATGCTAGAGCTACTATGCTAAGATTAGAGCAGATTGAAGACTATGGATAAGCTCCTGTTACCAATTCTAAAATTGAAAACACATTACAAGATTTTATGAAGAGAATAGAGTAAGACCATGAGGTAGATAAACCTAAGTTAAATCTATGGTGTATGGAGTGTGATAAATAAGGACATCATAGGAATGATTATCCTAAGATGAAGACAAAGTTTTGTGAAATCTATCTTGTAGTGGGGATGCAACAACATAGTACCATCTTCTACAACAATATGTTAAGAATCCATAGAATATATATTGAAATTTATGTAAATCAAATAATCATGATGAAAATAACTACAGGGATTTGTAGGAGCTCAAGGAAGGCATCACCAAAAAAATATTCACCATTGTTGCATAAAAAATGTCCTCAGTGAAGCAGGTGATTCTCAACCTAGAGGTAGATAAAGGTTGTGCAACCCAAGCAAGTTCACAATGGATTTCTAGTTTGCCACAATACTAGCCTCAAAGTTTGGTTGATTATACCCATATTTTATTGATTTGGACACCACCATATCCACAATACTAGTATGTAACACCCTATAGCTCAACCATGATGCAATAATAACAAATAATTTAGACCCTACCAAATACACAACAACAATTTAGAATTAGAGATAATACCTAGCAACATCAACATTTTAATACTGCATAATAATAAGGAGGGTATAAAAGAGGATATCAACCCAATAGAGGAGGAACTAGGGGTGGATATAGAGGAGGTTACCAAGGTGATAGAGGAAATAACTATCAAAGACCTCCTTTATAATGCTACCTGTGTGGAGAGTATACTCATGTACAACAAAATTTCCTATTGAATCTTCAAAGATAGTCTTACTATGCATATTATAGAATATATGACCAACATGACACATAATATTATGTTATCTTAGAGAAGCAAAGAAAGGATAAGGCTATCTAGAATGTGAATATTGTGAGCACACAACCTAAGGAGGATGCATTTTTAAATGCTATTACATGATAATAACACGTAGAAAAAGGTTTGCCTCCATTTGAAATACCCCAGGATCAAAGAATCCAAAAATAAAAATAGGGTAAATACCCAGACCTAGCTATAGAAAAGTGGCTCAGATATGACGCTGTGTAGATGTTGAAAAATATACAACATCAAGACACTAATGAAGGAGATGTAATAATAAATTATCAAATGTATGGCTAGATCATGCATATTATGTGTCAAAATGAAGTTATCACTACCGTGACAAATCCTCTAAAACTTCTAAGCACTCTATGCAATGAAAACATCTCTCAGAATATCACAAACCTGCTACATAATCTACTGGAGTGTGCATAATGAGGATAACATAAGATATAAAAGATGGTTTAGTACACAAAAATAAATAAGCCCTATGATGTAGATGCATGAATCAAAATTGAGGTTATAGGTTATGAGATTCCAAATTCTATCTTTGATTTTGACATCATAGTAAACATCATTCCTAAGTCTACATGGGAGGCCATTGGATGACTGGTTCTAAGTTACAACCTAGTTTCTCTGAATTTAGCTGACTATGGATGAATTGAGCCTATTGGAAGATTAGAAGATGTTGAGATCAAAGTCATAGAATTAACCTTGTGTGGTGACTTTGAATTCATTGACATGAAGACAACAATAACACATTACCCTTCACTAATTGGTAAGAAATGGGCATCTAATGGTCAAAGGACTATCAACATGGTGCATAATTAATTAAAAGTGCACTAGGGAGATAAGGTTATCATCATTCCTTTAAATAGAGTGTATAAACCTTACATTATTTTGGCTAAACTAGATTCTCCATATGTTGCATAAGAAACCATCTAGATGAAGGTAAATTTTGAGGAAAACCCAAAATTTCTATGTGCAACTGAGTGTAACTTCTTTTATGATCATATTAAACCTTAGGTATAATCATTACTCACTCAAAATTTGAAGACATTAAAACAATGGAGGCTCAAACTAGTAGTTATGAAGCCATTAACAACCTAGTTTATCATAGAAGACTATGCATCTATGTCTACTAAATCCCTTACTTAGTTTGAAGTTGAATTCCTTTATCAAGTAGATGTTCACATGCAAGAATATATAGAGCCAACTAGAGAAGTCACTTTTCTATGGGAAAAATATTTGTTTGTTAATGGATACTCAGACACACACCTATTCAACTAGGCTCAAGGTGATCATGAGCTTTGACCTATGAGAATGGTCTTTGTGCACAAGATACTTCCTGTGTTCTATGCAACTGAGGATATCAATGAGTTCATTCTATGTTTACAAGTTCATATACCTAATATCAACCAAAAATTTAGTGCTCTAAACTATTCTTTGAAGGGAGTTACCATGACATGGTAGGCAATTCATCAAAATGATCAACTTGAGTGGGATGATGCATATGAGTTTATGATAAATAGGTTCAACTACCATAGATCATCCAAAGCAATTGGCCTTTATTCCATGAAAGTGAGTAATGTGTGGCACTAAAGTACTAGGTTCACATTTTCCATTATACACTTGCTCCATTATCATTAGCATGGTATATACATCAAAAGCACAGGAGGGAGACAAATCACTAGGTATAAGTATAGAGAAAATTTATACATATGTTTATTTTTGAAGATAAGAACCCTCTGGTTCATAATACACTCTTGCAAATAAAAAATTTCTTATGCCATGGGTGCACAAAAGATATAAGCACCATGAAGGAATCTACTATATAGAAGAATGCAACTTTTGATCTCGATTTGACATTACAATAATACAAAGCTGAAAAGAAAGAAGAAAACTATTTTGTGCATCCCTATCACTGAATCCAAGATGAAGAAAAAGAAATTGAAGATTTTGATTCTGATGGTGATCTCAATTTGACTAATTTATTTGAACCTGGATGGCTAGTAAAACTAGTAAAGGACACTGCCATAGAACCTACTGAAGAAGATAAACTGTAAAACATACAAATTCCAAAATAGGAAGGATATCAAATGATATAAGAATATGTTGATGAAGAAAATTTCAATATTTAGTATAAACCCATTAAAAATTGTGTAATAAAAATTATAACTGAGGAGGTTCCCAAATTGGTGCATATAGGTGATTATTGGGTAGATGTTGAAGTTTTTGAAGTTATAAAACTCCTGTGAAATTATTAGGGTGTTTTTCACACTAAGTTTTTAGAGATCTAACGAGTTGATCCATCTCTAGGTGAAATTCATATCAAACTCAAGGAGTGTGCATGACCTACAAATAAATGACTATGCAAGCTATATTTGAACATGAAGTTAAAAGCAAAGGTTAAACTTGATAGAATGCAGGATACATGTATAATATATCCCATATAAAAATTAGATTGGGTAAGTCTCATGGTAGTGTAACCTAATAAAATAAGCAATATAAAATTATGTGTGGATTATCACATTATGAATGATGCATGCATAAACGATCCATTCTTAATTCCCTTCATAGATAAAGTTTTGGAATCTATCGTAAGACATGAAGTCTACTCTTTTACAGATGGTTTTAGTGGATATCATCAAATACCCATCACCAAATAAGACATAACAAAAATAAATTTTGACACAAAATGGGGATCCTTTACATACAAGGTAATTCCTTTTGTCCTTAAAAATGCACTTGTAGTTTTATCTCATGTAGTGGTGACTACATTCACAACTTACTAGAAGTCTATCTTGATGATTGGGGGATATTTTCCTTATTTAAAGAACATTTATCTAAGTTGTGCTTAATGTTAGAATGATGTCAAGCTTTGTGTATTGCTTTGTATTTTAAAAAAATGTCTATTATTTACACTCTTTGGTGTTTTACTAGGGCATGTAGTATGCAATGCAGGTATTTAAGTAGATTAGGTAAAAATTATAGTAATTTTGAGTATGCCTCCACCCATCAGCTCCATAGAAGTATGATCTTTTCTAGGTCATACAAGGTACTATCACAAGTTTATCAAAATATATGTAGCCATTTCATATCCATTGGAATATTTATTTCACAAAATTGCAAAGTTTATCTAGACTTTAGAGTGCCAAACAACCTTTATCGAGCTAAAACAAAGATTGGTTACTATGCCCATCCTCATCTTTCAAGACTAGAGAAAGCCCTTTCATGTACATTTAGATGTTTTAGGTATTAAATTCAGTGCTGTGCTCGTACATCTAGGAAATGGTGAAATCAACCATCTTATTCATTTTACAAGTGACAAACTATCTGACATAAAAAAGAACTTCACAACCATTAAAAGAGAAGCATTGGCTATCATGTTTGCACTAATTTTTTTTGACACTATCTACTTATAACACTATTTGAAGTCTTCACTGATCATCAAGCCTTATGATACCTTGCTAATAAGCTAATGCTAGGAGTATGCATCTCTTAGTGTTGAAACTATTTTATGAGTTTTAATTCCATATTAATGTAATACCAGGAAGAGAGAACATGGGATTAGTTAATGTCAACTACATTTCTAATGGTGAAGAACTAGAATAATTATAGGAAGACTCTCCTAATTCTCATATATTTTGAATTTCTATGATTCTTAATTTTTTTGAAGTAATTTCTAACTTCCTTGAACAAAGTGTATTCCCTATACACTATCAAGAACATGATAAGAAGTAATTTGTTACTAGAGCCTTACTATACACCATCATTAATGGGCTTCTGTATCACTTGGAGAATGATAAAGTACTACACAAAATTGTTCTAAAACATGAATGACCTCAACTCTTCTAGGAGACACACCAAGGAGTTGTTAGAGGACATTTTGCTAGAGAAGCTACTACCAAGAAGTTGTTATAGAGCAAATTATCATGGCCAAATCTCTTTCAGGATGTACATAAAGTAATGTAGCACTGTGATGTATGCCAACACATGGGTAAACCATTACAAAAAAATGAAATTACTTTAAAAACTCCATTATCTGAGAAACCTTTTAAAAAATGGGGTATTGACTTTGTCAGACCTATCAATCCATCAAACAAATGTAGTAAATCAAGGCATATTATTACTATGACTGACTATCTTACCAAGTGGGTTGAAGCTGCTATGACACCTAGCTATAGTGAAAAAGATACAACAAGGTTTCTCTATGAAAATATTATTATAAGTTTTGGATGCCATATCAATCTCATCAGAGATCAAGGCACACAATTATTGAACTTCCCCATCAAGGCTCTTATTGAAGAATTTATGATTTCTCATCATAAAAGCATTACATACCATCCCTAAGCAAATTGCCAAGTTGAAGATTCTAATAAACTATTGGGTAAAATGTTGAACAACATCTGTGACTTCAAAAGGGATGATTAAGAAGATCACATTCCTTTGATTATATAGGCATATCACATGCACTATAAAATAACCATAGGTTTTACTCCTTTCTAGTTGGTGTATGGACTTGAAGCAATTATGATAATGGAATACTTAGTACCTAGTCTATGCATTACTATGATCATGAGGCTAGGGGATCATGAGTCTCTAACTAATATACTTCTCAAAATAAATAGGATGGATGAGTATATATGCAGATTAACATGGACGTAGAAAGTTTAAAAGCAAAGTCAAAAAACATGTCATGATAAGAATTTATGCCATAAGGAATTTCATAAAGATCAACCAATCTTATTATATAACAATCATTTCAGAGCATTTCTAGATAAGTTACAGATTTGATGAAAAGGGCCTTATGTTATTCATGAACTATCATAACAAAAAACCATGGTTTTAAGATATCTTTATGGAACCATTTTGCTAGGGCAAGTGAATTGTTATATGATTAAGCCTTATCACCAATAGTCAAATTGATCTCATTTTGCTAAGTGAGTGGGTGCTAAACAACACTAAGTGAATTAGGATTTATCACTTTTGTATGTTTTTTTATGTGTTTCTTTTCCTATTTGTGTGTTTTTATAGATATCTCTTCACTACCATTCAAAACCCAAGATATCAAGCATAACATGCACTAGTCGTCCACAGGAGAATCCACATGCACCATAATGGATGTTAACAAGAGTGAACAAAAATAATTAAGTTTGGGAAAGGTACTAAAAAGTCACATCAATAAGATTTCCACCATATAATGGTCATCCACCAGAAGTAAATTCTAGATCCATAGGTTGATTGACTTGATCTTCAATAAATCAACAACCTATCAACATCACTTGCTCATACCTTAATATGGACAACAAAGGAAATAATGACACATATCAACACAAGTGCTAATGACTAGCTGCCTTAATTACTAGATTGGATAAGATTTTCCACATCAACCTTTGCATTCATGATGAGTGGATATCTAAGCATGACATTTACATGGAATCGAATAGGCACAAAATCTATAAAGGTCAATTTTGAGAACCAAGTTGGCATTTCATCCCTGTGCATATTTTTCATGACCTATAATTATAAAGAGTCAAGATAAGAGTAGATAACATTGTAATTTCATGACTTCAGTAGACCTAGATACTTTGAGGCTCATCAAGGGTATGATAAGTATAAAAATAAGTGATGGGCATCAACATGGGTCTCAAGTAGAAATTTTTTAGTGATCTAGACCAATTTGACTTCCTTTAATAAGTAGAACAAAAGTTATTTCATCCAAACCTTGTTGATGCTATGAAACTACTCACTCTTGTAACCCCCCACTGATTCCATAATATAGATGTTGAGCACCTACTATAAATTCCCACCTTTAGTGACCTGAGGGAGATTATACAAGATTTACTCAGTTGATATAATGATGACAATATATACCTTGGCCTGAACATCACCATTGTAATCAACATAGAGGCTATGGCTTGAAATTTTGTGGCATGCTTGTGTGAGGAGACTCTCTATCTCCATATAATATGAGAACACCCCCCATTCTGTAAGAAGTCTAAGATTTGTATATTTAGATCAATAAAGGGATTCCAATTAATAAAATCCTAGATGAGCTAGTGTACATCCTCATCAAGTGCATCACAAGAAGGTTTTAATAGATGACCAAGTCTATGAAATAAATACTAAAAAAGTCATGGACATTACCCATTGCATGATATATAAGAATGAGAAATTATACTAGTTAGAGCACTTCATTCAAGATCTACTCACCAATATTGACAAGTGTTTCACGTATCTAAATTAGATATTTCAATACTAATTCCTCATCTTCCTAATTTGCTTTACATAATGGAAGTACTCAAAGGGAGAAGTGCACCCCAACATGGATTATAGGCTAGAATAATAATTTTATAATCTCATTTAGATATAGGATCATGTATCCCTAGTACATGAGGGAAAATTCAAATAATGGTTGAAGGAGTGTCTATAACTGATCACAACACATCCTTGAGTGCCACTAGACATCATGTAGTTTTTAGGCCAACACGTAGATGTTACCTTGCTCCCAAAAGTTGTTTTCATTCACATTCATGAGATACCATGGTATCCCTTCAAAGCTCTTCCATTATTTATCACCACGGATATGATGAAGGTAGAAGTCACCAAATAGAAAGCTTTTTTAGCAACATGAAGAAGCCACTAGCTCATAACAACTAGAGGAAACCACCAACTCATAGCAATAGAAGGGAACTCATAATATTTATGTAAAACATCAATCAAAATCCCCTCCTTTGAAGTGCAAGACATGAATAATGGTAACTTGGCTAGATGATTTGAAGGTGCCACAATATCCAGCTCAAATGACCTTCCACATATAGGCACAAATGAATAGGAAGTCTACCAAGTCATGCTTGTAGACATGGTTAGAGATTTATACAATAGAGAGAAAGAGAAGGAATTCTTATTTTAGAAGGCTATGTGCACAATTTAAGTGTGAAATCAGGTCCCTCTAGAACTATGGGTGGACCTTTCATCTTGCTTACCATATATTGTTATTGATATTATACGGGAAGAAGCAGAGTAACTATTGTGGAGGATTGACTTTTCTTAGTCACAACCTATTACTACATTCATAGCTAAGGATGTATTTTCTCCTCTTAAAAAAATCCCACTAGAATAACTTGTGTATAGACCCTGAACAAGAAGGGAGGCTAGGGTCTCCCTTATAATTGAAGAGCACACATTCAGATGACCAGCCACCATGCAAGAAGCACAACCTACCCCTTCTTCTACTTCACCACCACCTAAATGTAGGTTGGTCATGCTTGGATGTAATAAGGTACAAGTTTATAGCTCCAAAGTCTAACTAAGTGATTTACCATCATCACCACATGTATAAGAGGTTGAAGAGCTCACACTTGAGTAACCCATAAAAGTAGAATAATAGGCCTCCAGGGAAGAAGCAACTCATGCAGTTGAATGGTAAGTAAGGGAGGAGGAGAAGAAGAGAAAAAAGGAACAATATCAATAATAATAAGCCAATCAACAATCCAAAGAAGATAAGGGCATATAAAAGGCTAAGGATGTAGAGGTTGATAGACATAAAACCATGGATGTGCCCAATAAAGCTTAAGAAACTACTAACGTAGCCAAAAAATGATAGGAAGTACAGGAATAAAAAGAAAAAGAAGCTAAGATCATTTCCAAGTCTAAGAGAAAGGAAGAAGAGAAACAAAAATAGGACATAATGGGCCAAGTACAATAGGCCATTGATGATGCAAAGTGCACATATCAACAAGTAGAGTAATCTATGAAGAAAAATAAGGAAGAAGAAGATGAATCCCTAAACCAACAATAGGCACATGCATAGACATAACAAAAAACAAAAGTATAAGTACAAGTCTAGGATACACAACAATAAGCTAAGGCTATGGCCCTGGTAGAATAAAAGAAGAAAGAAGAAGAAGAACATACACAAAAGTTGAAGGCCAAGGAGGAACAAGTAAAGCTGCAAGATATGAAGGAAGAGATGAATAAGAAAAAGGAAGAGGAAGAAGATAAATAAATTAGGTTGAAGATGTTGTACAAAAACTCAAGCTAATAATAGAGGCTAAAACATAACATCAACATGCACCAGAGTAGACTCAGACAAAAGTAGAGTAACCAATGCAATACGAAGCATCCATTGCCAATCAGACATGTCCTTAGCTCCTAAAGTTGTCATTGAGAGTATTTTGTCGTAGGGATGTCCCCATAGTTGGTGTTCATCACACTGATTTTTCACTCTCACTCACCATAATGCCATGACTAGACCCTTCACTATGAGTACATTGGACACACTTCTGCTCAAGTAGGAGGATTTCTTAGATGTCTCCAAGCTCCCACTAAAGAAATAATTAGAGGGTACAACAACATTCAAGGAGTTAATTGTGTAGAAGGCCACCACTTTAGAGCTATAGATGGATCAATCCAAGGCAGAGAATATAGAGTTGAAGGCTTAACTTCATGAAGCTATGAAGATGATCCATGACACCTATCCAAAATTAGTCACTTAAGCAATCAAGGACAAAGTCATGTTTGACCAACACTGACTTAAGATGTTAGTCTCTAAGATGACTAAGGAATGGTACACATCTCATAAACTCTACATAGTTACCTCAATGGGCTAGAAAATGAAGACCTAGGTAGCCACACTAATCACCTTCCTAGAGGAATACTAGGGCATGTTAGACATTATCACACTACAATCATAATAGGTTGTGCATACTTTGCTAGACTGGAAGTAACACTTGGATATTTTTTTAGCCAATTCTAGTGCAAAATTCACTATAGTCAGAACCAATAAGATAATTATGGTTAGCCACACCACTTATAAGGATGAGAATTATAAATCCCTCTAGAACTTGTTAAATTCTTGAGACAACATGCATGATAAACTTCTCAACTGGAAAAGTGAGCTTCTACATAGTTCATTCTAGGTCTCCAAGCCTAATGCCATGGAGATAAATTGGAGAAGTTGAATGGTGAGATATAGATGAGGGTGAACAACACAAAGGAAACTATGAGCATCACTGGTGACTTAGATATGAAGTAACTCATTAGATATCATGCACTATTATGTACCCTATTGTGTATGGTCTAAGAATTTATACTTGATTAGCATGTGTATAAGACTGAACTATCTCTATTTTATAGTGAGGTTGATTAGATCCTCAACACTCTAGTGTACAAGCCACCATTTAAACTCAAAAAATTCATAATTTTTCATAAGGCTATGCATAAAAAGGCCATAAATTTTTTTTCTCATTCATCATCTATGGTCATGTCTCCTTAATCAATCTAAGTACTATGCAAGGTACTAATTTTGAAATTTTTTTAATGAATTTTATATTAGGGATGACTAGTACGACAAGTTGGGATAGGATGGTTAAAAAACCATAAAGGGTGACCACCTAGTTATGCCATTCTATTGAAAGCCCAAAAGTGTGGCAGGTTGATATGCTACTTAGTTGAAAACTAGTGCACAAGAGGTGAAAATCAAAAATGGCACCTTGAAAAATTACTACAACTCTTACTGGTCTAACCACTTCTTTAGCTTCTACCTTGTGCACATTCAAAATATCCAACAATGTTATCTCAGGAGGAGACAACATTTTAAGTTTGGAAAAGTGTTTGGAGAAGAAAATGGATAGTAAAGCTATGTAGGATATTCTTTTGATATTCATGCATTATGTATTTAGTTTGTTGAATATATGTATATTTTATCCTATCTACGCAAATTTTATAAGTTAAAATATGAATAGACTCATCTTTTGGCACCAAATACAAGAAGAATGTGAACAATCATACACTACAAATGACTATATATATGTATGTTTGTAAGAAGAAGAGAGTTCCACCTTTGAAGAGATCAATAGAGACTATTTTGGTTACGATTACCTGTTGTGTTTCTTAATTTGTTCCTTATGTGCATTATCATGTTTATCATCCCACTTAATTTTTTTCTACTTTAATCCTAATGATCTATAAATGTTAAAGAAATAATGGTTGTTCCTAATTCCTTCCGAAATGTAGAATAATTCACCTACACTATGCTTCTATTTTCCAACCTTTTGTATGAATTATCTGCACTATCCTATGCACTAAATTAAAAATTATTTTTCCTCATCCTCAACATTTTTTTATGATTTAGGAACCTCTACTAACATATAGCTCTTTTTATCCCATCACAACCCCTCTCGACCAGTACATGCCTACACTTTGGACTAAATAGGGTTTCATATTTCAAAGGCTTATAACTTTTGATTAAAATGGTGAAAATGTTTGAAATTTCATATTATATTATTATTATTAAATTCATTATATAATATTATTAAATTTTTAAGTTAGTCCCACATCCATACAATACAAAACTAGAACTATGGGTGTGTTGTAGGGATAGAAATGCCTAATTGTGAAGAAGCTTACAAAGGAAGTGGTAATTTGATAGAGAGTAAGAATTTTCAACTTCATGGGAGGTTGTAAGAATATAGAGGGTGTTAAAATATGGGTTTAGATGTTGATTATGACTTACACATTATTTAAACAAAGGGAAAAGGTGTAAAAAATGGCTACAGGGAGATAGGGTCGCTATTGAAGTTGAGGGATGTAAGTGAAAAATGAAGAGTGAATGAATGGTTTAAAGATGTTAATACAAGTATAATATGATCATGAAATAACATCCATGATAGTATATATCTTCATGAGACCTAAGACAAGATTGGTGTTTTAAACCTTAAGTTGTGAATGAGTGAAAAGATAGTGAATGAGTGAGTGAAGGGAAATGAATCAATGAATAGAATGAGTGGAGATTATGAATGAAAGACTTTTGAATATTCTAGTGACATATGAGAATAATTACAAAGGTTCCTATTGAATAGATTTATGTTAGTGAAGGTTATCAAGCTATAGAGAAGATCAAAGACTATAAAATGAAGATTGAAGCTAAGGAACAAAGCAAATAATTTGAATGAGATAATCTCCAAGTTAAAATATAGGAATGGTGAGGTTAAATATTTTACCATATACCTTTTCATCACCTCACCTAGACTTTAGAGCTATTGGAGACCTTAAAGTCTCAAGAACCCATTATTACCAACCTGTAGATAGTTACATAAGAAGGTTTCTTATCTCCTAATGGCTCATATATGTGAAGTGAGTCTTAATAATGGTGTATAAGGGTTTTTAAAACCCCTAATAATTCACCCAAACTTTCATTCCTATTTCATCATCCTAAAAAATGGATAAAATGAAGCAAACCAAAACCCTGCTTGGATGGATAAGACACTGTGAGCCCTTCACCTTATTAGTTATTGTTCATAAAGGAGGGAAAGGTAATATAAGAAAAAATTACACAATATGAAAGATAATGAAATTAAATTCATCTTCCCAAAATATTAGGTCCTTATTTTCTCTCTCCTATTTGTACCATTCACAAACTTGACTGACTTTTTTGATGTGTCAAGGAGCTCGATAGAGGAAGGGAGTCAATTTTTTACTTGTTTTAACTTGAAACTCCATAAAAATCATGGATATGATCCTTGGAGGCATAAAATAATCCATGTGTATGTCCAAACATGATCTTTATCTAATAGACCTATACAGACCAACTAAAAACCTCCACTTTCTACCATGAAAATTGACTAGTCTACCTAAACATTGATGGAGATGATATGTTAGGAACTTATGAAGCTTGTAAATGCCTATATGGATGTTTAATTATGTTTACATCTATTATTTATGTTTTAAACTTGTAATTTTCTCACAAAACCTTCTTTAGATATTATAAAATGTGTGATAAAGCATTGCAAAGAGGGATGTAATGTTAGAAATGAATATTACCACCTCTTTTGAAACTTGTATGGATTAAGGAATGATTAATATGAAATTTAAAACAATTTACATGTTTAAAAAATACCCCTTATATCACTTAAATCCCTTTGACCAACTTGATTATACCATGTGGTGACTATATAACGTAAGTTCAAAATGACATTTACCTTAATATTGTCAAAACAACCTTAAACCATGATAAAAGAGGATTGAAAAGACAATTTTTAGGATTTTACAAGGAATTTATGACCATACACAAGCTCAAAGGACATTCTAAGTAAATTTTTAAACTTAAAGGGTTGAAATTTGGCTTGGGAGGCCAAATTATCAACATTCTTGGTGACTCACAAGGGTTGACCAACGTGTTGGTCAAGATAACCAGATATCTCTCTTATGAATATCATGACTCAAAATAAGATGATCTATTTTTATTGATAATAAGACCAACACCTTCATAAACCTTCAAGGACTATAACAATCTCCCTCACACACACAAAGACCCAGAAGAAAATAACACCTAAGCACC
Organism: Torreya grandis; assembly: GCA_037957365.1. Taxonomy (NCBI): domain Eukaryota; kingdom Viridiplantae; phylum Streptophyta; class Pinopsida; order Cupressales; family Taxaceae; genus Torreya; species Torreya grandis. The sequence goes on along the minus strand of JARHVA010000402.1, from coordinate 1,964,182 downwards.
TAAGAAAGAAACAAGATAGGACAAAAAATCAAACAAGGCATATAACACACCACACTTATGTTGACAACACTTATTGGAAACTAGATAAACAAGAAAATAATTGACTATGTAAAACTGACCTAAACTTGCCTTCCTCCTCTTGGGTCAAAGGGGAAGTTTCTTGGATCCTTCACTCCATGGGATGAAAAATGGCAGGTGGTAAATATTTCCTTAGACTTTGGCCTCATTTTATTCCTTCTCTCCTTGAATGTCACTCTTCTCATCATGATCTCAAGTGAGGTGAAAACTATAAAACACTCTCTAATGAAGATATACTCTTCATGTACTTCAATTTTCACCTCAAATTGTTGTCTATCTTTGGCAATATGAGAGTTCCCCAAAGTTGGCTACATCTTGGTTGGTGGGGGTAGAAACCTCAATCTTTACTTTAATTAGATTTTCAAAAATAATCTTTTGCTCATCTTGGAAGGTACAATCTTCATCATGCCTTTGTGAACCTTGAAATTTAACCTTCTAGAGATGATCCTCAAGACCTATCTACCCACTAGGAACATTGCATTCTTTTTGAATTACTTTCATATTAAACTCTTCAATCTCCTTGAATGTTTCCAATTAGGAATACCTCATGTTATTAGGAATTTGGATCTACTCTTGAGACTCAATAAGGGCAACTACCATAGTGTTATCCTTAGGACCCTCCTTGAGCTCTTCACCATGCTCATTGGTGAATTTGGCAATGCTAGCATTCTCTTATGGAGGTGGAGATGTATCATCTAAAATTGAGAAAAAGGTCTCTAGGTCTTCCCAAAAGTTAATTTATTCATGATCAATCAAAGATGCATAAACCTTACTATCACTTTTACCATATCCTTATGGAGCAACATGCTAATCAAGTGACTCTAGCTCTCTAATAGGGTCATGGCAAGGTTCATATTTTGATTCAACTTGATCCTCATCCTCTGAAATGATCTTAGATTCAACCATGAGTTCATGAGGGATGTCTTCATGGTTGTCTCCTAGAAGAGAAGTTGCTTGTGTGTCATCCACCTTAAGGTCATGCCATTATGACTACTCCACATAATCAAAATTCTCTTTATACTCAAAGTATGATCTACTATGGTGAATAGGAGTACCAATAGTGATATACTTATCATAGGTGATTGAAGTATCATTTTCAAGGTTTTCTTAGAATCTACTTTCAGCTACAACATATTTAAGCTCTTGAAAGACTAACACCTTATCAATGTTCTCTACCAAGTTTCCTCTCACATCTGACTGCTCTAATTTAGCCTTCAATACAACTGGATTCTCTTTAAACTTAGGTTTATCTTGATTCTCATGAATGAATATAGTATGAAGGGCGAGTGGAAAACTTGACAAAATTGAGACATTTTTTTAACTAGCCTCCATACACTCCTCTTCATTTAGATGCTCCTCATCTACTCCCTAAACCATATGTCCTCTCTCAAATAGGGAGATTATGGGAGGGAAGAAATGGCTAGCTAGTGGAGGAGAAACATAAGGCTATATGGGATGTTCTTGAGTGATATTGGGGGGTGAAGGGGCACTCTTCCAATTTGGGAACTCTCTAGGCTTTATACTCACAACTTCTTTCTCTCCTTACTTACCTTGAAATCTATGGACAATTTGAGATTGAGGAAGGAGTGAAAAGATTTGAAAGGTATGGAATTTTATTGGCCTATCACTCACAAATTCCTTCTCTCTTTTCATTCTTGAGCATTCATGCATAATTTAAGGTTGAGGAAAAGGTGAGGGTTCTTGAAAGCTTGGTAACCTCCTTGTCATGACTTATAGAACCTTCCACTCTTCTTGTTTTATGTTTGGCATATGAGTAGTAGTCTAAGGATATTTACATGGTGAAAAAAGAGGTGGAAGCTCATAGGATTGGATGTATTGATATTGCTCCTCCTTCAATGCCAATAACTCACAAGCAATGATTTGGATCATGTTTTTTAACTCTTCCAACTCACTTGAGAAACTAGGTGTAGCTTGAAAGGGTGGTTAGGGAGGGAAGTAATCCTAATATGAAGGCTACCAAGGATGTTGATATGGGGTACCATAGGTTTGAAATTACCCATAATAATGTTGATAGGGTTTATTGGGCTCATAGTGAGGCTGGTATGGGTGGACATAGCGCTGATAGTAAAATGTAGGACAAATATCTCCTCCATATCTAACCATTAAGCATCATAAAAAAATTAAGAAAAAAGTGAACCATCAACAATAGTTGTTCTTACCCTCTAGTGAAGACCTTTTGATGACCCTTGGGATGAAATTATTACTACTGGTCTACTTCTTAAATGCTTATAGCAACTTGAGATCATTGAATGGTGATGGAATTATTGTCAATATGATTGTAATTGATGTCAAAATAGATATATTTGTCACTATGGATGTCATTGATGTCAAAGGACTAGTCATAGGCAAGAGTGATGGAGAGAAGATAATGTTTTATAATTACACAAGTTGTAATATTATCTTATAAAGTTATCATGCTTTTATAGAGACTATTTCTAGTTGTTTGTAGAAAAATTGATAGAAGATCCATTATGGGTTTTTCAAGAGCATCTCATATATATGGTCCATAGGTTCAAATGAAGATAAATGAGCTCAATAATGATTTATTTTATCTCACAACCATTACTAGGGTTTCTCGATTAAACCTTATGGTTTTTGGTTATGGTATTCATAAGCTTTTCTATTTTTATGTTGACCTTATATAGGTAGGAATTGATCACTTAAGTTATAAATTAAGCCTTTCTCATAATTTTGTAATTGACTCTTTTGACCTAACAATTACCAACTTGGAGCAGTGATCAAAGACCTTAATATTTCCTAAGTCCTTGACTTAAGACTTGTTTGAGCTTGATCAATGGCTAGTGCTTAATCATATAATGAATATCTAATGATGCACAACAAAGTCAATATGTCAAAGGTACCTGAGAGTGAATATGATAGTGCTAAGTGTCACAAGTGTAGGGACTAATAATGTGTAAAAGGAATGCATGCATGCCAAGTTTCAAAGGCATAGGGACTGATAGTAAAGTTCTTAGAAGGCATGCACTAGTGCCAAGTGTCACAAGCATATGGACTAAAAATGTGTAGAAGCCATGTGAGAGTGCCAAGTATCACAAGCATGGGCACTAACAATAATATGCAAAAGGCACATAAGGGTGCTAAGTACCACATTCATGGGAGCTTGTCAAAAAGAGAACCAATGAGTGTATTAGTCTATCAAAAGATCTAATGGTAAGCATATGATCATGTAATAAAGATCAATAGAGTGTGAGGATTTAAAGAGTTCAAAGTGTTTGATGTTTAATGATAGACAAAGGTAAAGTTTGTGCTACTTTTAAAGATCTAACGACACATAGGAGCTCAGATCTAAATATCAATGGTTGTGATTTAAAGATTGAAACATTTAAGTTTGGAAGCTCACAAAGATCTAACAAAGTGCATGATCCCGCCAGAGTTTGATCAATGGATGCACTTTAAAGTTGAAGCATTAAAGTTTGAAATCTCATGAAGATCTAACATAGTGTGTGAGCCTATTAGAGCTTGGTATAATGGTTGAGTTTTAAAGTTGAGACATTTAAATGAGGATCATTGGATCATGGTACATAAATTAAGATCAATGGTTATTATTTAAAGATACGTTCATCTCAATGGTCAAGTGATGGAACCTATAGAAAAGATGCACTATATGACATAGATAATGATATAGATTGCTGTGATCGATATAAATTATGTAATATGGTATGTGTATCAAATATCAAGCCAAATATATACTAGATATAGAAAATGATAAAGAATTATGGTTGTGGAACATGAATTAAAGAAATGAGAAACTTACAGGAGTGTGATGTGTTAATGACCAAGTGTGAATATAGAGTAAAGTTATACCTAGATCTAATGCATATATACATCATCTAGAAAATCCACGAAGTGTTGAAAAAGTCAAATTGAGAGGGAGAGAGAAAGAGAGGAAGACAAATGTAGAGTAGAGTATGAGCAGTTGAATAACAGGTCTATAATAGAGAATTGGATTCATTTATGAATCAAATTTTTAATCTAGAGTTGTAGCTCCATAATAGATCTGATAGGTAGGTGCCATCAGAAAAGCTAAGTTGGTGCTCAATTAGGGAGTAGGTGCTTCCTTAGAGTAGGTACTCTTAAATCAAGGGATTGGTGTCTCCTTAGGGTTGGTGCCCTTAAAAATTTTAACTAGTGAAGTTTTTGATTATGAGGATGGATTATAACAGTAGATTTTAATATCTATTCTCATGGTGGTTTTTACCATATTGGGTTTTACATGTACATCTAGTGTTATGCATATGTGCGTGCACGCGCGCGTGCATGCACTGTGTGTGTGATCTCTACATATCCTTTCTAAATTGCATTAAAAAGGATTAATTTTAATCAATCTAATGATTCAACCCCCTCTCAATAGATAGTTGTGTTCCAAAAATTAGTATCAGAGCCTTGGTTCCTTAGATTAAGCTTAATTAGCTTAGGTAGAATTTAGATAGTGAACATAAATGACTAGTCAAGAAGGCTCTCTCAAATAAAGCACCTCTCTTTGATGGATCAAACTATGCATTTTAGAGCTTTAGAATGGAAGAAAATTTATCTTCATTAGGTCTTGATGTATGGATGTCTATTTTAAATGGATATACAACCCCTATTATAACTCCTACTGACTAGGTTGCAAAGAAGGCATATGAGAACAATGCCAAGAGAAAGAATGCCATCCTTTGTGGATTGTCTAACTTAGAGTTTGTCAAAATAATGCATTTTTAAAATGAATAGGATATCTAGAACAAGTTGAGGATCATCTATGAAGGTGATGATAAGGTAAAGCAGGCCAAGTTACAAACATACAAAGGTAAGTTTGAAAGTCTTAAAATGAATGAAGAAGATAAAATTGCAAACTACTTCCTATAATTAGATGAAATAGTCAATGCAATCATAGGCCTTAGAGAAGAAATGAAAGATTTGATCATTGTCAAAAAGGTCTTAAAATCTCTACCATCAAGTTATGACTCTAAAATCTCTATAATAGAGGAAGCAAGAGATCTAGATAAGCTCACTGTAGATGAGTTTCATGGAACCTTCACAACCTATGAGATGAGAATGGGAGAAGTAGATACTTTCAAGAGAGAAGATACATTCAAAGCATCCAAACAAGTAAAAGCAAAAGTATCTACATCTAGATCTGAGGAGACTGATAAAGAAGAAGCCAACTTTTTCAAAAAATTAAGAATAGGATTTGGAAAGTACAAAGTTAAGTTACCCTTTAAATGTTTTAACTATGGTAAGGTAGGATATTTTGTTGCTAAATGCCCTTATAACAAAAAGGATAATTTTGAACAAGAAGAGGATAGTAAAAAGATGAAACCCTAATACTCTTAAAAGAATAACTTGTTTGAAAATAAGAAGGGATTGTATATAAAAAAAGATAATGATTCATTAGATGAGTGTGATAGCTCAAATGATGACCATGATTGTCCCTTGTGGCTAAGGGAAATGAATCCCTATTCATGACATTGTAATCAACCTCTGTGGATCAAGAAATAGAAGAAGTAGAAGACTTAGATGAATAAGAGGATGGAGAAGTGGATCTAAAGGGTGAACTCATTCGTGCTCTAAATGAAACTAAAAAGCTAAGAAAGGATAACTTAAAGGAGAAGAATTTGGCACAAAAAGAGATTGAAAAAGTATCCATAGTCTTGAAAAATTTGATCAAATGGTAGTTATCATAAAGACACAAGTTGAAGAGGCTAAAATAATAGAAGATGTAGTCAAATTTGAACTACAATATAAATCTAATGAATACATGAAGTTAGAAGTATAAATAGTGGCTTTGAGAAAATAACTTGAAAAATCTAAAGAACAAATAAACAAAGGTCTAAAGCTGAAAGGAGGGTAACAAATTCTTGATGAATTGATCAATTATCAAAATCCATAAAAATAAAGAATTGGTCTTGGTTTTGAAAAATGGAAAAGTCCCATAACTAATACATCTACAAATTTATATGAAAACTTCAAAGATGAAGAAGAAAAGAAGCCTGAAGAAAAGAAAAAGAACACTGAGTCAATCTCTACAAACTCAAGGAAGATACAAAACACAAAGGTAGCTGATGTAGATGGTTACATAGGGGTGAGAGACTTGAAGAAGCTAGTGTTAAAAAGACCTCATCCTAAAAATAAACTCTATGACTAGGTATTCCTCATTTTTCTATGGTTATTTTTATACCTATAATCAATTTGGTCATAGGGCTAGTGAATGTAGAGTTATGCATAAAAAGAGAAGAAATTTTTTAAGAAGAAATTCATTTACTCCCTTCTTAGATAAAAATGTAATATTTTATAATTGTAATAATTTTGGTTACATAGCTAAACAATGTAGAACAATCTTTATAAGACCAAAAATAAAAAATGAAAAGAAAAACATGCCTCCCAATGTGAACAAAGGTTCACAAGTCTCTAAAAAGGAGAAAAATAAGCCAAACAAGAAACCTAAGGATGTGTGGAAATTAAAAGATCAAAAATTTACACAATCTATGATTGCTCAAACTGCACTCCATGTGAAGTAACAAATCTTATGAGTAATAGATAGTGGTTGCTCAAAACACATGACTAGTGACAAGAGCAAGTTTATCAAATTGAGTAAATGTAAGGAAGGATTTGTCAGCTTGGGAGACAATATTGTAGCAAAGATCTATGGTAAAGGAATCTTGAACATAGATGGAAAAATACCTACACATGATGTCCTTTATGTTGAAGTATTGAAACACAATTTACTAAGTATCAACCAAATGTGTGATAATGCATATAAGGTCACATCTAATGCATAAGGTTGTAAGATAAGGAGATTTGGAAGACTAGTTGTAGAAGGGAAGATAACTGAAAGCAATATCTATAATCTTAGTCAAGTATATGGTAATAGCTGCCTGATAAGAAAGGTTTATGGGAGTTGGTTATGGCATAAAAGAATGGGTCATGTCAATTTTGATAACCTAGTTAAGGTGAAATCAAATAAGTGTGTTAGACATATGCCTAAGATAACCAAACCTGCAGACACTAATTGTAAGGAATGTCATCAAGTCAAGAAAACAAGGGTTAAATTTTAAGAAAAGGAATATGCAACTAAAAATCCTTTAGAGTTAGTTCATATTGATATTTTTGGTCCTACTAAGACAAGATGATCCAAAGGAAAAAGATACTTCATGCTGCTAGTAGATGATTACTCACGAATGACACGGGTAACCTTTTTAAAGGACAAGTCTTAGGCATTTGAAAGATTCAATATCTTTAGGGCCATGATAGAGAATGAGATTAGAAACAAATCAAATGATTAAGATCTGATAGAGGTGGATAATTCACCTCAAATGAGTTCATAGAGTAATGAAAGAAGCATATAATCAAAAGGCATTACTCTGCAATAAGGAATCCACAACAAAATGGAGTTGTTGAAAAAAGAACAAAATAATCAAGGAGATGGTCAAAACAATGCTAAAAGAGGACAATTTACCTAAAGGGTACTGGAGATAAGTAGTACAAATAGTAGTATATATCTTGGATAGAGTTCATCTAAGAGTAAACAATGATAAAACCCACTATGAACTATGCTATGGAAAACCTATCTCTGTTAAGTATTTCATAGTTTTTGGAAGCAAATGCTACATCAGGAGAAAATAAGACAAATTGGGAAGCTTTGAATCAAGATGTGATGAAGGAATATTTATTGGTTATTCCACCCAAATCAAAGCCTACATATGTTTCAACAAAAGGCCACAAAAGATTGTAGAGAGTATCAATGTCAAGGTTGATGAAGGCTTGAAAAAAGTTAAAACTGATAAAGACATCTATGAAGAAGAATCAGAATCTGAAGTAGCTAATGAAGAACCTGAAGAAGTAAATGAATATCCACCTATAAGATTTGTTTAAAAGCATCATCCTATAGAGTAGATAATTGGAAATAAAATGAAGGAGTTTAGACAAGGAGAAGAGTTTCAATGAACAAGGAACAAGTAAGTTTTGCTCTAATATTTGAAATTGAGCCTAAGAACTATGTTGAAGCTAACAAGGATGAGAATTGGCTAAAAGCCATGGAAGAAGAACCAAGCCAAATAAAAAATAATAGAACTTGGGAATTAGTTCCAAGAGCTTCAAATAATAATGTTATAGGTACAAGTGGGTCTTTAGAAATAAACTGAATGAGGATGGAACTGTTATAAGGAATAAGGCTAGATTGGTGTGCAAAGGATATGCATAAGTTGAAGGTATATATTTTAAGGAAACATTTAATCTAGTTTCTAGATTGGAAGCCATAAGAATTTTTCTAGCATTGTTTATTTAAAATAAATTCAAATTCTATCAAATGGATGTTAAGTCTGCTTTCTTAAATGAGAACCTAGAAGAGGAAGTCTACATAAAACAACCTAAAAGTTTTACGCTATCAGAAGAAGAAGATTATGTTTGAAAAGTAAAGAAAGCTTTGTATGGTCTAAAATAGGCACCTAGAGCATGGTATTAAAGATTAGACTAGTACTTGAAATAACAAAGATTTAATAAAAGATGTGCAGACAATAATCTGTACTTCAAATCAAAATATGAGCATATGTTAATTATTTTTGTATATGTAGATGATATCATTTTTGGTGGTAGAAAAAATAGAATGTGCAAATAATTTTCTACTTAAATGCAAAATGAGTTTGAAATGTCTATGCTTGGATAAATTTCTTCCTTCCTTGGTATACAAATAGAACAAACTGATGAAGGGATATTTATATCCCAAGCCAAGTATGCTAAGGAAATACTCAATATGTTTGGAATGGAAGACAAAAAATTAGTAGGTACTCCCATGATAACTAGTTTTAAGTTGAGAAAAAAGGATGAGTCCCTTGATGCAAATCAAACTTTGTATAGATCAATGATAGGTAGCTTGTTATACCTAATTACATCAACACCATATATCATGTAAGCAGTGTGCATGGTTGTAAGATTTCAATCTACTCCCAAAGAATTACATGTCAATGTAGTGAAGAGGATCTATAGATAAATCAAGAGTACAAATGATTATGGCCTATGGTATCCCCAAGGTGAATATTTCACTTTAACAACATATACATATGCTGATTGGGTAGGAAGTGTGGATGATAAAAGAAGCACTAGTGGTGGTACATTTTTTCTTAAAAATAAACTTATTTCATGGCTAGGCAAAAAGCAAGAGTCAGTCACTCTTTCTATAGCAGAAGCAGAGTATGTTGTAGTGGTGGCATGTTGTACTCAATTCTTGTGGATGAAGCAAAAACTTAAAGACATCAAGGTAGCATACAAATCACCTATCTCTATTCTTTATTACAATCCAAGTGCTATTAATGTATCAAAGAATCTAGTGATGCATTCTAGAATTAAGCACATATCAATCAAGTATTACTTCTTAAGATAAAAGGTTGCAGATCAATAGGTCATAATGGAATATGTGCCAAAATAGGATCAAATTATAGACATATTTACCAAACCTCTTTCCAAGGAATAATTTGAGTATCTGAGATAGAAATTTGGAGTGGTGTCTCCTACATCACATCATTAAATCTTAGTAATAGGGAATGAGTCTAGGGGGAGGATCACAAAAACTTTGTTGATCCCTAAAATAAAATATAAAATGCAACTTAGGTATGCATATTTTTTCAAATTTATAATGAGTTGATGGTTGTAGATTCTTGGAAAAACTCCTTTATCTAATAAAGGGTGAGAAAAAATTGGATAAATAATGAGAAAGTTGGAGTCCTTTTGCCATTGATGTCAAAGGGGGAGAAAAAGTGTAAATGTTGTCTATAAAAGCTTTATGTTTATTAAAGAAAGAGCAAAGCATGTGTCCAAGATGTCTTTAGGAAAATGTTTCATTGCCTAAGGGGGAGAAATTTTGGTATGAACAACATCAGCTCACATTCATTAGAAACCAATTCAAGTACAATCAATTCTATAGAAGGAACAGATCATGCATTACAAAATCAGAGCATTTAGTTTGCCATCAATGAGAAAGGGAGAGATTTTTAGCAATATGATTATCACTAGTGTCAAAAAAGAGATATTTGTCACTATGGATGTCATTGATGTCAAAAGAGATATATTTGGCACTATGGATGTCATTGATGTCAAAAGATCAGTCATAGGCAAGAGCGATGGAGAGAAGAGCATATTTTATAATTGCACAAGTTGCAATATTATCTTATAAAGTTGTCATGTTTTTATAGATACTATTTATAGATGTTTATAGAGAAATTAATAGAAGATTTGTATGGGTTGTTCAAAATCATCTCATATATATGGTCTGTAGGTTTAGATGAAGAGAAATGAGCTCAATAATGATTTATTTTAGCTCTCAGCCATTACTAAGGTTTCTCAATAAAACCTTATGGTTTTTGGTCATGGCATTCACAAGCTCTTCTATTTTTATGTTAAATTGATATAGGTGGGAACTAGTCACTTAAGTTATAACTTAATCCTTTCTCATCATTGTGTAACCAACCTCTTCGACCTAAAAATTACTAGCTTGGAGTAGTGATCAAATACTTTAGTATTTCCTAAGCCCTCAACTTAAGACTTGTCTGATCTTGATTAAATACTAACACTTAATCATACAATTAAGATCCAATGATGCACAATAAATTCAATATTTCAAATGTACATGAGAGTGAATGTGCTAGTGCCAAGTGTCACAAGCATAGGGATTAATAATGTGAAAAAGGAATGCATGAGTACCAAGTGTTAGAAGCATGGGGATTGATAGTAAAGTGCCCAAAAGGCATGTGCTAGTTCCAAGTGTCACAAGCATGGGGATTGATAATATGCAAAAAGCACATAACAGTGTTGAGTGTCATAATCATAAGCACTAATAGTAATGTGCAAAAGGAATGTGAGGGTGCTAAGTATCACATTTATAAGATATTTTTAGATAGATAACCAATGAGCATATTAATTTGTCATAGGATCTAATGGTAAGTATGTGATCATACAATGAATGTCAATGGAATGTGAGGAGTCAAAGAGGTTAAAGTGTCTGATGTTAATGATAGATAGAGGTAAAGACCATACTAATTTTAAATATCTAACGACACTCAGGATTTTGGATCTAAAGATCAATGTATGCACTTTAAATATTGAAACTTTAAAGTTATAAAGATCACAAATATTAAATGGAGTGCATGATCCTATCAGAGTTTGATCAATAGATACACTTTAAAGTTGAAGTATTAAAGTTTGAAAGCTCACAAAGATCTAACAGATCATATGAGCCTATCAGATCTTGATTTAATTGTTTTATTTAAAATTGAGACATTTGAATGAGGATCATTGGATCATGGCAAAAAACTTAAGATCAATGGTCAATATTTAAAGATATGTTCATCTCAATGGTCAAGTGATAGAACCTATAGGAAAGATGCACTATATGACACTGAGAATGATATAGATCTCTATGATCAATCTAAATTATGTAATATCACATGTGTATCAAATATTGAGACAAATATATGCTAAATATAGAAAAATATTGAGAATTATGGTGATGGAGCATGAATTCAATAAGTGGGAAAGTTGTAAGAGCATGATGTGTTAATGACCAAGTGTGAACACAAAGTGATGTGAGACCTAGATCCAATGCATATACAAATTATCTATAAACTGCACTAAGTGTTGAAAAAATTTGAATTGAGAGGGAGAGAAAAAGATAGGAAGAGAGATGCAGAGAAGAGTATGAGTAGTTGTATAATAGGTCTGTAACAAAGAACTAGATTCATTTATGAATCAAATTTATAATCTGGAGTTGTAGTTCCATAATAGATCTGATAGGTAGGTTCCATCAGAAAAGCTGAGTTGGTGCTAAGTTAGGGAGTGGGTGATTCCTTAGAGTAGGCGATCTTAAATTAAGGGATTGGTGTCTCCTTAGGGTCGGTGCCCTTAAACATTTTAACTAGTGAGGTTATTGATTATGAGGCTAGATTAGATTAGTAGATTCTATTAGCTATTCTCATGGTGGTTTTTCCCATATTGGGTTTTCAATTTACATCTAGTGTTATGCATATGTGTGTGTTTGTGATCTTTGCATATCCTTTCTAAATTGCATTAAAAAGGATTAAATGACTCATTTTAATCAATGTACTAATTAACCCCCTCTCAGTAGATAGTTGTGTTCTAATAGGTATGTGCTCCAATATTATTATATTCAATCCCATTGAGCATGTCAAAACCATTAACTCACCAAGATACACCCTTAGGAGAGAATTATTTAAACTTCTCCAAGTTTGGGGTAACATGGGATTTGTCTAAGGCTATGGGTGACTTGTAAATGGACTAAACTTCTAGTTTGTGGGGTTAACTCCCCTAGTGCATCAATTGAGTTCAATTACTAATAATACTAACTTGTTGGGGTGAAATGGGAGAAATAAACATGAACTTAAATATATGCTAAGGGGAGGTGATGCACCAATATTGATTTATCCACTCTAACCAATCCTTAATCAACACTTTGTGAATTAAACAAGGACTAATGATTGAAACAAGGTTTCTAAGTTGATCCTAGGCATTATTGCTTCATATGAAAGCTATGTAGATTATTGAAACTTGAAGGTGATGGATAAGAGGCATATTTTAAAGTAATATCAACCAATTTACACTTCAAAACATGGTCACCAACACTTGACACATCACATGACCTACATATAGCAGAATCATAACAACTAGGTGAGGGAAATGACTTAAAAATGAGAAAGAAACTTCACGACTTCTACAAATAAAAAATAACATAACATACTAAGCTAGTAAGAGAAGATAAAATAGTCCTTCCATTAGTTTAAGAGGTTTACAAGGTACAAAATTAGGCAAAGTTTCTTCATACCCAACTGAGGGATGATTATAATGGCCTTACATCCTCAATTTATAGGATAATAGAAAGTGAGAGAAGGGAATATTTGTGTGAAAGTGTGGATAAGAGGTCATAATGGTCATTATTCACTTTAGATATTAGTTACAAGTAACCTCATCAACCCATGATATCTCCATGCATTGTCTTGACTAGTTGGTGTCCTTTAATGAGACTACGGCATATAGATGGAGTGGTGGAGGATAATTAATTATTGGTTGACCTAATATAAGGGATGAACATGATAAATTAGTCAACTATCTCAACTCATGATAGTTTTAAAGGTAGAAAAGTGGTCTAATTAGGCCTCCACGAAGCATTAAGTAGCCTAATCTTCCCCTTATGCATGTTGAGTTGGCCAAATCTACCCAATCCTCCATAATGGCCATGAAGTGTGTATGTTTTATTTAATGTATTAGTTAAAAGGGTGTTCATGTCCTTCCATTAATTCACCTATCAACCCTCCATGCCAAGAAACATCTCTATTAGTTGACCAAGTAGGCATACTAGGTAAGTAGGCCTAGTCATTTGATGTTTGTTGCTTGGATGACCATGAAACCTGAATAAGACCTTGGGGATGGGTAAATGAGTGTTTATTAGGTCTAAATAAATATGTTACATCATATCTACCCTTCCAATAGTTCACTCATATAACCTTTTATTACATGGATGACTAGGTCACCTTTCACTAGCCTTTCTAGATTGGTCTTTTAGCTCAGACTTGTAGAAGCATTTCCAAGAGGATCTGAGAACATTTTGTGATCTAAAAATATGAAATACACTTCAAACTACTATCATCAATGACTTGAAATTGTTTAACATGCTTAAAACCCTATTTTATATCTAAAACCTTGTAAAAGTAGAGTTTTTGATGAAGATGTATAGGTGCCCATACAACTATTATCATGAATGGGACTTCCTAAAAGTAAATTATGAGTTTTAGTGTCTTCAGGACCAATATAGGGCATTTGGATGCAAATTTCTCAAGATTTCCTCCATTGGGTCATTGATACTAGTTTAGGCAATTTCAAAGTGTCATAAACTCATACTAATTATTCATAGCCCTAAGGGATTGAACTAAAAAACAAATTTTACTAATTTTGAATACACAACAACTTTAAACCCTTCCTAGATATTGAGGACCCCATACATATGTTATGTATAGTTCCAACATGGAGAAAGTGCATCTCAGGTTCAAAACCTTGCATTTTTTGAGGTTGATGGAGAGAAAAAGGTTATAGAAGATAAAAATGTGTTTGGTTGGACTTGTAACACTGAATAGGGGTCTATGAAAACCCACCAAACATGTATCCATTGCTTATTTTTTCCATCTCTCCTCCTGGGTCCTTTGCAACCCCATTAGCTTTTACTTAGGTTTGTAGGCTTCTAGGCTAGTTTGAACCTAGAGGCTTGCAACTTGAGTTTTCTCCTATTGTCCTAAGTCCCAAAACCTCATGAAATTATATGGGTGTGGTCACTCACCTTCCTAATCATTTTAGTCTTTATAACATTCTCTAACTATGCCATTGTCTCTTATATTCATATACAAACATATGGCTATCTATTTAGGCCTAGTAGGCCTAATTAGGCCACTAGGCTCTTGTTGCCTCCAAGGACTAAACCAATTCAATGGGAACACTATGAAAATTTATAAAACAAGTGAGATACCTTGTCTTCTTTCTTATATTTCAATTTTATGTGGGGTTAAAAAAACTTTAACTCATCTTCTCATGACCTTGCCTATGACTACCTATTTAGGCCTAGTAGGTCTAACCAGTATGTCAAGGCTCTCTGATGTCTCAAAGGGACAAAACATAAAAATAAAGCATTTATAACCCTTAGAAGACAAGTCAGGGACTATATTTTCACCCTTGTACCTCATTTCTATTTATGTTTCCTCATATCTCCTTTACTCTACCTTCTTGCCTGCAGGTATTTTGTGTACCTTAACTATGTGAGAGCGACCCTTTTATTTGGATGCCTTCGTAACCCTGACATCTATGTCCTTACCTTCCAAATATCCCCTTAATATATTCATGATCTTATTTTTATCCCTTTAGGCTTCAAATTTAATGTCACAATATAAATTGTGATTGCATTTTTGGAGGTAGAGCTGAATATTCTTCATTAGTCATATCGATCTCTATCAGGCCTATGGATGCTTGTTGAGGTATATTGAGTGATTGGAACATATTTATTAGGGTCCTTTCATTTGGGTTGACTTCTTAGTCTCTAGATAGTATACTTCATAATGAATTACCTTTATTTCCTCATGATTTATTGTAGGTAACAGTTGACACCCTTGACCATGTATGAAAGGTGAGAGATGAGGTTCTTATTCAATTGGGGCCTCTAACAGTTTGATGAGGTTGATCACCATTTGAGAAGTTAATCCAATATCTTTATACAATTTTATCTATGTCTTCTAACTCATTAATAATGGATTAATCAACCACTTAGTCATCACCTTTTTCATGGTCCACTGAGTGGTTATAAGCCATTACTATGATGATCAAAACTTAACAATGACCTATACTTTTTCATCTTTATTTATCTGAGTGGGATGAGGCTTTGAAGATGTTTTATTATATCTAAAATCATTTTGTTTCTTCAAACCCCAAATTTGCCTACTGGATTACCTTGAGCCTCACTAAGTTGCCTGTGTATGGTTGAATATAAGTTTGCCTTCTTAGAGTGCCCCTGATGTCTTCAGTTAATTCTGTTATGGAACTTTCTTAGAGTTATAATGGATAACCATTGTTAGGAGGGATAAATATCCATTTATCTCTTGGAAATCATAGCTATTAGGGCATTTAAAATCTCTCTTAGACTCCACAAGCTATTAGGTCTCTTAAACAAGTTTGTTTAACTTGTCTTCATTCCTCTTTTGCCTTCCATAGCACGTCAACTCTCTAAAAATTATCATAGGGTCTACATACTCTATTTATCCCTCACACATGCAATCTCATGAAATGATTATGGCATATCACTCTTGGGGATTTTATGCACTTTACAAGGAACATTATGAGCTTCCAAACAACCTTCATCTCTATAATTAGATGATGTTGGAGCTGACCAGTAACATGGTTCCTCTTAAAAAAGAGTGAGGACTCATTCCTAAAGCTAGTCCACATGGATCTTTAGTCAGACTAGACACTTAGTTTGATATTTGAAAATATGCTTGTAAGTCTTCAAGGAGGATTGAAGGCTCACTGATTGAGATCAGGTCATCATGATAACCTAACAAGTATACAAATCCCCACTAAAACCTATCCTATTATGGCCTAAATATTTGATTCTCTTGACTTCTACCTATAACCTCATGAATAATATCACTAGAATTTGTATAACCCTAGAAACATTGTGTTGGAAACCTTCACATAAGTTTGCAAACTTATTGATTTAATTTAGACCACTTGAATACATGTGGAATTATGGGTAATAACCATTATATGGGTTTAGGTCCATGCCATCAATAAAGATCCATTGTTTTAGAGCCTTAAGAATGTTTGGAATATTTTTGAGACCTCACCAAGACTTTGTAATTATTAGAGACCTTGAAGTCTCAAGAACCAATTATTCCCAACCTGTAGATAGTTCCACAAGAAGGTTTATTAGATCTTGATGGCTCACACATGTGAAGTGAGTCTTAATAATGGTGTATAAGGGTTGAACAAAACCATGAGAAGTCACCCAACATTTCATTCATCTTCATCATGCTCAAAAATGGATAAAATAAGCAAATTAGAACCCTACCTGGATGGATAAGACACTGTGAGCCCCTCATCTTCCTAGTGATTATTCATAAAGGAGGGGAAGATAATATGAGAAAAAATTCCAAAATAATAAATCCAACTAAAGACTCCTCCTCTGACCAAAATCTTATGTCCTCATTTTCTCTCTTTTGTCTCTACTGCTCACAAACTTGATTGGCTTTTTTGAGTTGTCAAGGAGCTCAATGGAGGAAGGGGGTTGGTTTTTGACTTGTTATGAATTGAAACTACCTCAAAATCATGTATATTGGCATGTAAGGCATAAAGGATTCCATGTGTGTTTCTGAACATGATCTTGCTCTGATAAACCTATAGGGACTAGCTGAAAACCTCCACTTTTTGCCATGAAAACTAACTAATCTACCTAAAAATTGATAGAGATGATATGCCAGGTGCCTATGAAGCTTTAAAATTCCTATATAGATGTTTAATTATGTGTTAATCTCTTATTTATACCTTAAACTTGTCATTTTATCACAAAACCTTCTTTAGGCATTATAAAATGGGTGATAAAGCATTGTAAAGAGGGGTCTAATATTGAAATGAATATTGCCACATCTTTTGATAGTTATAAAAACTAAGGATTAATATTACCTTTAAAATAATTGACATGTTTCAAAAAGACCCCTTAGACCATTTAAACCCCTTTTACCAACTTGACTATGCCATGAGGTGACTATACAACATAAGGTCAAAATGACATTTACCTTAATATTGTCAAAACACCCTTAAACCATGCTAAAAGAAGATTAAAAAGACCATTTGAGGATTTTAAAAATAATTTTATGACCATACACAATTTTAGAGGACACGACAAGTAAAGTTTTGAGCTGCAGGGGTTGAAATTTGGCCTGGGAGGCGAAATTATCAATAAGTAAAACATCTAATTAAGGGTTTATGTGCTTAGAAAATCTTCAAAAATCCTATGTTTAATGATTTGAAAAGGTTTATGATGGATTGTGTGCACTTGGAGGTGAATTATGAAGGTTTTAAGTGGAGTTTAAAGGTGATCTAATCCCTTTGAGGGATGAGGATGTTCGGGATGCCACCAAGGAACAAAGCAAGATCATTAAAGAAGACTTTGAGACACATCTTAATAGATTTTAAGGTTTGTTAGTAGAGTTTAAGGTAACAAGATATTTTCATTGTTTTAAAGGCTTTGAAGTTGGTTAAGGTATACTTCAAGCACATGTAAAGTTATGTCAAAACTAGTGAAATGTCCTCATACTACTTATCACTCTTGAAACACCAATAAATACTCTATTCATCTATTTGGATTGTTTAAGGTCATTCAGTAGTTTTTAAGGTAAAGAGAATTTTTGGTTCCCATACTAGTCAATGCCATTGAGTGTCAAGCTGCTACTTATCCAATAATTCAAGGTGTATTTTAATAAGTGAGAGTCTTAATATACATTTGTCATGTGATTCAACTTTAATATTCCTCCCTCTATCTGTACAGAGGCTAAAGAGCCCAATGACCACTTATAACCATATTATGAACCATAATGATACAATTAGGCCTATTAAGAACATGAGGTTGAATGGGGTGCATTAAGGGGTGAGCTTGAGTGATAAAAAGTGTATGAGGTCATGAATACAATCTTATCAAGGCCTGAAGAACATCAAGATTAATGATTCATAGTATGTTCATTTTAAACACTAGCACCCACAGTCACTCAACCATGAAACTCTATCTGGTCATGTTCACATGAGGTACCTACTTTATTGTAGGTCCAATAGAAGATTACTAAGTTTTGTGATTAATAAAATTTATTTTCAATAAGTGATTTTGTAATTTATGTCTTAAACCCCAAATGGTAGTTAGGTCCAAGTCACCACCTACAGGGTAATTTGAATACATCACGATTGGTTTTCAAACTTGGAAGAAGGTGTAATGTTCAATAGTGAGGTTGAGGTGTAGCAAAAAGACAAAATGTAATGTCATAAAGAATGATCCAAGCATGACTCATTTGAACACCACATAGACAGTCATATAACCTATAGGTTTGCCTGCTTTGCTTAGTGAAAATGAGTGTTTAGTGTGAAGAAAAGGAGTCTTAGGGAAGACAAGTAAATCAGTGATGATCATCTTGTGACATTATATCTCTCTTATTATCCTCATAGTCAATGTCCAAGGACAAGATTTGAATATACATCTAGGCCTCTAGGATAAATGTGTATACACAATATTATGTGTAGGGTTGTAGTATTAGGAAGGTGAATGATAGTAAGGTCTCTAAATAAGTTTATAGGACCTAAATCAAACATATATCTTAACAAAATTCAAACTCAATGGGATTTTATAGATGTAGATATAGGTTTTAAATCAATAATATTTTTGACAAGTTCAGTCATGGTATTCAATAAAGACTATACATGTCTATGTGTAAGCATTACAAGATCATGCAATTTTGGGTTTATACTAGGGTCCAAAATATCTCAATTTAATGAAGTGTTTAAAGATGAACATATATGTTTATAAGATTAGATAAGGAACCAACCTAAACATATACCTCTTTAACCCCGGTCAAGAGATCTAATAACAGTTGCAGATAAGGTATAAATGGGAATTAGACATGAATGATAAAGTTCATATAAAGGTTTATATAGCATATAAAAATACTAACACAAACTTCAAACCTAGAGTAGTTGGGAGAAAATGGATAGAATAGGGCTTTTAGGGTCAATCTAGATAGTTCGATATTAAATCCTAATGACAAGTAATTTAAGTTGCATATCATTTTTGAATACCACTCATCATTGAAGATAATTGGAAAACATATTATAGGTTGTATTAGACATATTTAAGGTCACTCTATCTAATGGTGAAAGTTTGGAAAGGTTTATTAAGACTAAGACCCTTTTTTGGCCTTCTCACATAGTCCATGCCACTTGAAAAAATACCAAATTTAACTTAGAACTTTCATGGAGTTGTGCATTGGTCAAAACAGTGTTTAGAGGTGGTGGATAGGTCCTCCACTTCCACCTTGTGTTATTAAGAATAACAAATATGATATGTTCTTTATGAATAATCCTTAAGAGCTAGAGATACCTGAAACCCTCCCTAAACCCTTCATAATAACTTGATGGAAGAAAAATATTTCCAAATGCATTAAAAATAATGTTTTTGATCTCAAAATGAATTTAATGACCTTCTCAAGTCTCATGAGCACCATGAAATGGTAGTGGTTTGCATATACAAGTATAGTAGCATAGGGAATGGGTAGAATTCACAGCTAAAGGCTTGTTGATGAAGGTGTAGAGTAGGGAATGGATCATAAATAAATTTTAGAGGTCAATTGAGACTTTAAAAAGGTTATAAAATCATCAAAACACTTCTAAAAGTCTCTCAAAATGTTATACTAGCTTTACAAGTTGGCCACTTGGTTAAAAAGTGAAGAAGACCCACTTTTACAAACCAAGAAGCCTAAATGAAGGCCTATGCATGAAATAAAATATCTATATCTCAATTAATTAGTTGTATAATGGTGTTATAGGTCTTAAAAGGTCATTTAAAATTATCATAACCTATGAGTTTCATGAAAAAACACTCAAGTTACCTCTCAAGCATGCACAAACACCTAAACTTGTCAATAATCATTTCTTGGTTTTCCCACTTACACAAGGCCTAAAAAATTGAAATTTGACATGGAATGTGTTATTAGGCCAATTTAATTTAATCAAACACATTTTTTAGGTTCCACATGTGTGGGAGGTTTTTGGAGTAAGATTTCTATTTCTAGGTGTAGGAGGCCTAATGATGCCTAATTAGAGAGAGAAATGGTAGAAAAAGGGACACTTCCACTCAGATATAGGTCTTGAAACTTGGCATGGAGATGTTAGGGGATAGTGGGTCCTAAAAAATGTACTCTTTTCTCCATTACACTTTACACATTATTTTGTACAAAGAGGTTTACCTATTTTAAGGACTATAAGGAATATATTGAAAAGTAAGGTTTTGGTGTAAAATCACATATTTTGAAATATTTTATGGATCTAATTATCTTTTTGAAAGTATGAAATTAATTTTAGAATCCATCCATGGAGGAATATTTCCTTATTCAAATAAAAACCAAGTTTTCTCGCTCCCACACCATATTGCTAAAGGAGGAGTTCAAGTGAACAATCAACCAAGTCAAGGCATAAAAGTTATTCAAGGGTTTTTTCAATGTTGATTATCTATTATATTCTATTTTGAGGACAATAATATGTCAAATTTAGTTGAAAATAACATTCAAAATGTTTAAAGAGTCTCTAGCAATCCTAACAAGACCTTTCCCTCCCATGCCTAGCAAGGAGAAAATGTCAAAGATGCTTGAAGAGTATTTTGACAACCCTTCCAAAGAGGAAATACCTCATAAATTTATTATGAGAAGGTTTAAATGGAGGGAATAATGAATACTTTAAGACCTATTTTCAAGGATGTGACTTATTCTTCAAGAAGGACATGTAATTAAGTATATAGGGCATGCAAACAAGGATTTAGGCATTTCAAGTGGTCAATATTGACCAATCAATGATGAATACTTATTAATTTTTTTAAAACAATCCATTTTTACCCCTACACCACTTTTTTTAAAGGAAGAAGAGAGAAAATATAGGAAACACTATGTAGTGATTTGAAGGGTTTGAAGACAAAGTTAGTCATCCATATTTTAGGGCTGCTTTATCTCCCATCTCCTACTATTTTCTATTTATATCTTCTTTTATAGAATTATAACATCAATTTTTGCTTTAGATATGTTGAAAGGCTATCACAATTTTTTACTACACCTCTTGAAGAAATAAGAAGTTATTTTTCTCCATTTTTAGGTTATTATGTGAAGTGTATGTGTGATTTCCATTGATATAACATTGTGAATCAGTAGCTTTCTTATGTTAATTTCTAGTTTTTGTACCTTATAACATATTTGATTTTCTATAGATCGTACTATGTTTTGAGGTTTAATCTCAGTCTAATTTTTGATGTGAATTCAATAATATTTCATTCCTCCTTGCAAATATTGAGTTTTGTCAAGTATTTTATATGAAACACTATTGTAGAATCCATAGACTTGAAGTGAAGAGAATGTGTGAAGGCTCATTTACTTCCTAAGAGTGTCAATTGTAAGAAAAAGTGGTCATAAAAAATGGTGCATCACCATTATTTCAATTTTTCTCTATCAATTCTAGTGTAACCATTATTACTTTACCCTTTCCCTTAGTCAAGAAATTAGTAGTTAGTAGGATTAGATACAAATTTAGTGAGTGTATCAAGGGAACCAACCCTCTATCTAGAGATTCTCTCCATCTCAAAGTCAATCACACTTAGGAGAGATTCCATTAGTTTATCAAGAGTGAGAAGTAGCACACATTCTCATAAGGGTAACACTCCTGATTGATAATAGTTTTTAGCACTCCTGATGGAACACATACTCCTTGTCATAGCTGAAGTTTGGAGCTGGAGAAAATCATTTGAAACAATAGACAACATTCATCATTTTTTGAATAGAATATTCCTTAAATTTACAAGATTCTTAGCAGTAGGATAGCATAAGTTTCATACCAAAGGTTACCACAAGATCTTTAAGCAAAGGTATTCCTTTTGAATTTGTCGAGGTTCCTTCTCATTAATATAAAAAGAAAATATTCATAAGGAAAAACCCCTATCCTATAAAATTGTTTCAATCTTTTAATAAGCCCATTGTACAAGATAATTTATTTCCCACTATCTAGATGGCTCTTCCTAGGAACAAGGTATTTATTTCATTCAATACAAGAAGCCCACTAAATCCACTAAATCTTACTCACTATGATGATATACAATATTAAAGCCTTAAGAGCATTAATTTTTTCTTAGGGGAAGACCAAACCACACCTAAGGAGTACATAAAAGATGTGGCACACCTTTATTTTGTCGATAATGTTGTTCAAGAGAATGTAGCTATCTGACTACTTGCTATATTATTTAAAGGAAAAACATTGTAGTCATATAGAAACCTTCTTTTTAAATATATTGCTTCTTAGGATGAATTAGGTGCAACCTTTTATAGGAAGTTTGAGGACAAATTTGATCACTTATCCCTATTTGAATAACTCACAAACATAAATAGGGATCCCCATGAGTTCATGACAAATTTTAAACTCAAGTTTCAAAAGACATGGAATAAGATTCCTCTTATGATTAGGTCATCTCTAGAGTATGTATTTTTGTATTATCTAAGATCTAGACATCAGTGTCATGATTTACTCTGTGGGTAGAACTACACTTCTAGATGCATATGAAGTGGCTAGTAGAGTAGAACATAGTTTGACTTAGGTTAAAAAGTTGGCACATATACCTCATATGCCCTTTTTCCTAGAAACACAACCAATTCTAGCCCCTCAATCTCCTTCAATGGCTCCCATTCCATCCCCCCAAACATAGGTTACATCCCTTCCTAGTCAATCAACTGAGATTGGATAACTCAAGGGAATGTTGAAATCTTATGGAAAAGAAATTTTTTAGCTGAAAAGGCAATAGTACCAAGCTAATATTCCTTATCAAGGACCTAATCAGCCTAACTATCAACCTTTCAGAGATAATAGACTTTTTTTATCAAGGATTTAAAGAGAAAAAACCTTCATATAAATATCAAAGAGCTATCATAGAGGCTAAGCCTTATGCTAAAATTGATCTAAATGATCTTTCTTCATTTAAAGATATTGTACCTATGCGAACACAAAATAATATGATGCCATATTTAGGTTGGCATCCATTTAATACAAATGATATACATAATTGGACCTTAGTGAATCAATCTATGGTGATGCCTTAGATAACCCAAGAAGAGGCTTATCTTTAATAAAGTCAACTTAGTGAGGGTATGACACAACAATATAAAGTTCATCATGGACAAGGGCATATGGATTCAACCTTTGTGAATTGGCAAATTGATGACCATGTAGTTTTAAATTAGGTAGGTGATTCTAGTACTTCAAATAATATGGTTGTAGCTATCACTAGAGCAAAGAAAAGGGCCATTGATGAGACTAAAGAGGTAGGTCATGTTCCAAGCATTCTTATCATTGTTCTTAAAGGTGTTCATAATTAGTTTGGTGTTCCAACACCTTATAAAAATTTAAATATGGAAGTTGGCAAAACTCATCAAGTACCTCAAGTGCAAGATCATCTAGTTGTGGCAAGAGTGTAACTAAAGGTGAGTGGAACTCCTTTTAGTATTATTGATCATATGAAGAAGTCTAATAACAAAATGAGTATGTGGGATTATTTAATAATCTTAGGATAAAAGGACATGCTTATTTAGGAGCTTTTAGCCCTCAAGTTATCTCTAAAACTAGCTGATAAGGAGAGTGTAGTTTTGGAAAATTTAGATCAACTAATGAAAATACAAGTACAAAAGGTACATAAAGAGGTAAAAGTGGGTAAATATGAGATTATTGGAAATACCTTAGTCCATAATTGTATGGTTGACAGTATAGCTAGTAGTATGGCTATGCCTAAGCAAATTGTAGACAAGTTGGGTTTGGTGTATGAACCAAACACCAAAGTTGTATTGCAACTTGATGGATCCCCAACAAATAATTTTGGAATTATCAAGGAATTGAAATTAACTTTACATGTTTTCCTAAATGTAACCATTTAATAAGATGTAGTGGTGGTGGACTTGCTTCCATATTTTTCCATGTGTTTGTCTAGAGCTTTCACATCAAAGATTAGAAGTGACTTATCAGTTGATTGGAATTATTTAATGTTTAGAATAAGGTATAGGAATAAGGTAAATACTAACTCTAAACCTATTTCATGCTTTCATTTATAACCTTACATGCAAAGTGTTGTGAATACAAACTATGCTGTTTTAGATGAGGTGGAACAAGATAGTGAAGTAGAAGCTAACTCACCTCTTGAAATATTTATTGATGAATGATATTATAACTTAAATTAATATGATACTTATAAAATGATTTAATATGAAGTACTTGGTGTCTATTTTATTAATGAAAATGATACAAAAATTTGAGCTATAGTGAAGGAAGATGAGTCAAAAGATGGACTTTGGTAGCTCTACTTTTATGGGTTAAAGAACAAGCATGGTACAAGGGATAGAATGATGCTTATATCACCTAATAAACAAATGTATTTTTCTAATATTAAGTTTTATTTTGGATGTTCTAATAATGTAGTGTAGTATGAAGCTCTAGTCCATGGTTTACAATGGGCTAGGAAGATGGGAATAAGTGGTTTACAAGCTTTTGGTGATAGTGAACTTATGGTTCACCAAGTGAGAGGATTGAATGTATGCAAGAATACATTGATACAATATTATAAACATAGAGTTTGAGACCTCCTTGAGGATTTTAATACTTTTAATATTTAATTAGTACCAAGAGAAAACAATAAACATGTAGATAGATTGGCTACCATAGGAGCTTAATTTAGCATTCCAGTTGATGTGAAGAATGAGAAAATTTAGTCATGTATCAAGATTGTGGTGAATCCTTCCATTCCTTAAAATCATGAGAATTGAAAAGTTTTTAAATATGATAGTTACATTGTTCACTTCTTACAAGAGGAGGTTGAATTATCTTTCAGAAATCAATTGAAGCTCTTGAAATAGTATGGAGATCAGATTATCCAACTAAAGTCCAATAAGTTAACCAAAGGTTTGGTAAATCTTGAAAACATCTTTAGAAGAGATGATGAGGTGAGGAGAGAAAAGTCTTCATTGTATAGCAAGGAGGAACACTATGCTAATATTGAGATATCAGATGGAAAAACTCTCAATCTAGGGAAAGTATGTAATCCCTCTTAAAAGGAATCATTTTTTAATTTATGTAGGGAGTTTTTTGATGTCTTTGCATGGTAATATATTGACTTGAATGGTTTTGATCTGAGTTTATCTCAACACACCATTGCGTTAGATGTTGATATAAAATTGGTTAGTTAAAGGCAAAGACAAATCAATCTAAAACTTGAGCCTTTGATGAGAACTAAACTTCATAAGCTAATTGAATAAGCCATCACTTTTCCCATCAAGCATTATACTTGGGTGATAAAACTTGTTCCAATAAGGAATAAAAATGGAGAAATCAGAATTTGTGTTGATTTTCATGATTTGAACAAGGCCTCTCTAAAATATCATTATCCATTGCCATCCATGGAGAAAATATTGTAGATGGTAGTTGATTTCAAAAAGGTTCTCATTGTTGGATGGTTATAGTAGATATAACCAGATTCTTGTTAAGGAGAAAGATAAGTTTAAGACAACTTTCACTACCAAGTGGGGGACTTTTGCCTACAAGAAAATCCCATTTGGTTTGTTTAATGCTATAAAAACCTTTCAAAGAGCCATATATATGGAATTTCAAGGTCTAATAAATATATTTGTTCTTGTATACTTAGATGTCATTACTGTATTTTCAAAGAATGTAAGTGAACGTATGGTTCATCTCAAAGAAGTGTTTGAGAGATGCATACAATTTGGGGTATCTCTTAACCCTAAGAAATGTGTCTTTTTAATACATGAAGGTAATATTCTTAGACATGTGGTTTCTAAGCATGGTTTAAGAATTGATACTAAGAGGATATACTCCATAATTACTTTATATTTGAATAAACATAAGAAGGCAATGCAAAGTTTTCTAGGAAAAATAAATTTTGTAAAGAGATACATATATGATTTTGTAACTTTGATAAACCCATTTAAATCCATGCTTAAGAAGAATCAGAGCTTTAATTAGACTAAGGAGGGTATGAAGAGTTTTGAAGAGATCAAATAATAAATATCTAGTGCTCCTACCCTCATTAATCTTGATTTTACAAGGGAATTCATCTTGTATGACTATGCTAATGTGGACACAATTTTAGGTATACTCATGAAACAAAATAAAAAAGCTTTGGAGTAACCCATAACTTTATTCAATCAAGCCTTGGAGGATTATGTGATAAGGTACACCTTTGTAAAGAAACATGTCCTTTTATTAATCAGATGTCTTAAGAAGTTTAGACACTTATTATCTAACAATAGGATATATCTAATGGTTTCTCATCCTAGTATCGAGAGTTCTAGTTGAACAAGGAAATAAGTGAGGAGAGGGTAGGTTGGATAAAAATAGTGATGGAGTATGATGTTAAAACAAAATTCACTAAGCTGATTAGAGGCAAAGAATTATGTGAAAACCTAGCCCAACACATGCAAGAGAATAAAGAGATAGTTTTAGTGCTAAATGATTAAGAAATTATAGGTGATTATACATCATCTTAAAAATAGTTTCAAAACTTGTTAAGTTACCTCTAAGATGGTTTTTATCCTCCCAAATTAATTACATGAAGGAGAAGGTATTTTAGATTGCAATCCATTCCTTTTTTCCTTTTTGATGGAGTGCGTTTCAAGAAGGATAGCAATGGTATATTGTTAAGGTGCATAAAGCCAAGACAAATAGAAATATTACTTGAGGAATTCCATGATGGACAAGGTGAAGGCCAATTATAAACAAGGATAATAGACCTTAATATCATAAGTGATGGGTATTATTGTCCAAGTATATTTGAAGATTACTTTACCTAGGTGAGGAAGTGCAAGAAATGTGCCATGTTTATAAGAAAAGAAAGACTTGTTACCTTACCTCTCAAAAAAATTCTAGTGGATCAACACTTTGTCTAATGGGGTTTATAATTAACTAGCCTTATTAATCTACCTTTAAGCTTGGGTCATAAATGGATCCTTACTACCATGGATTGCTTCACTAGATGGACAAAAGTAGTAGCTTTTAAGGAAACAAATGAATCAAATGTGTTAGATTTTTATGAAGGTTTGCTGACAAGATTTGGAATTCCATCCACCATTATTTTAGACAATGTCATGGATTTTGTGGGAGTTAAGATCAGTCAATGGGTTGTTCAATATGCTGTATACCTCAACACTTCATCAAATTATTACCCACAAGGAAATGACCATGTTGAGTCCAATAAAAAGAATCTATGGAAGATCATAAAAATTACCATTAAAGATAATTAGAGAACATAAAATTTAAAGCTTAAGTTAGTTATATGGGTTGATAGAATCACCTACAAAATGTCTATATCCAATTCAACATACAAGCTAGTCTATGGAAAGGAAACAAGGTTGATAATTTTACTTGAGTTTATTGCTTTGGAACTAATGTATCAACTATAGTTGTTGGAGAATGGACCAATGGAGGTGAGGTATGTGTTTCAATAAAATTGTGTCTATTTTAAGTCTAAAGCAAAATAGAGAAGAAGGATAGGGATAAGTGATTAGAATGAACCTAGACTGGGTTGCACACTATATCCAGATGTTGTGAGCACTCCTCTTTGGCTGGAGAAGACTACCTATATGTAAGAAAACGCTACCACACTATATATGTTTGTAGATATATGAGTGGGATGCCAAGCTATGTGCTTATTCTAGGAAGTGCTAAACTTATTTAGTGATGATAGTCCACTTTTGAGAAACAAAAGAGTAATAAATAGCAAAGAGAGAGTAAAAGAGAGATATGTTACAACTGTTCACAACTTAAGTAGAACAGAGAGTAAGAAAGTGTAGGTGGTATATTTAGTTTATATTTTGGAAGTTATCTAGGTAGTTTTTAGAGAGGTTACTAAAAATCCATAGTTGCTGACGTCAGTTAGGCTACCAAGGTCGATGAGCAAGTGTGATCGATATCAGTTGGGCGATCGATGTTGATAAGGGCAATAATTTCCTAGGAACTTGTATAAGGATTTTTTGGGTCTAAGAAATGGTTTTGGTTAGGTCTAAAAGGTTAGGGAGAGTTTCAAGAGAGAGAGTATTATTTGGATGGGTTTGGTTAGAGGTTTGGTGTGTTAGAACAAGGGGAAATAAGTGGAGAAGCTTTATAACTCCTTCATAAGGGTTTGATTAGGAATGCATAAAAAAATAAATAGTAGATATAAATTTATTATAAAGCAACTACTTAAAGACTTATAGAATAAGTGATGTAATTAGCTGAAGAGGTGATTGAATGATAAGTGCTGAATGGATGGATCTTATAAGGCTTGTCAAACTAATGCCTTAAATAGAGAAAAAATGCATGTGCTACTGGTTCTTAAGAACTTGGTTCTTGGTCTGGATTGACTTCTGCAAGGTAAGAATAAGCCAAGATATGGAAAGTTAGATGCCCAAAATATTGTATGTGAATAAAAATGAGTTTTCTTAATTTTTAATGGTTGAAATATTAGTTTGGAGTTTGTTTTAAGTAATCAATGTCAATGATCTCACTAATGTTAGTTGTGGGTTGACCGATGTCAATGGCATGAGAATAGGTAAAAGAGCTATTTCAAGCCTATTTTCTATTTTTTCTCATACCAAGTGTGTTATCCATTAGGAAATGGTAGAGATGAGAGGTTAAGAAGGACATAGTTGGTTAGGAATTTATTTTTGGGGTAAGAATAAGTCATGGGTAGTTAGGATAAGGGGACTAAGTCTTGAGGTGACTCAAAAGGTAAGAATTAGTCTTAGGATGAGGTGGCCAGGTAAAGTGGCATAAGTGGTTTTTTAATTAACTTTATTAAATATTTTAAATTAATTAAATGTGCGAGGGGTAAAAAAATGGGTTAGGAAGGCTAATTATTATTATTGAAAAGGGTTGAAGGGGGTTTTGACATAGGGAGTTATGAATGTGTGTGATGTAATTTTGGTGTCTATATTTACCCATTTTTGTCTTGTAATTTTCATTGACAAGTTGTAAGACAAAAATAAGAGTTAGATGTTCTAGGTATTGGATGAGGTATCCCCCCTCAAAATGGGAACTGATAGAGGAACAACTAGAATTGGGTATCAGTTTGATAAGAAGTAATTGGGTGAGTGGATGAGAACATGGTATCACTACTTGCACATATAGTATTATGAGCTATAGTCAATAAAATCAAGAATAGGTAAGGTAGAGGAGGACTCAAATAGAAATAAATAAATCATAACTTGTAAGTGATAGTTGATAAGGTCAAAACAATCAAAGTTGTAGCTCTAATGGTCCATGTGTGCCAGGTATCTAAGGTAGGATGTGCCCCAAGGAAACACAAAAGGTTATAGGTGATAGGACTAGCTTGGTCACCATCCAAAACACCTAATATACATGCATGTGTATAATATCCAACTATAGTGGGATAACATAAGCAATCAAGACAAGCAATGCAAGGTTGGTTTAAAAGGGTCAATGATCGAGGATATATTCATAATCTACAGTCAAAGTCATTATGGGTGGAGATTTAAGTGATCTCCAAGGATGGTTGTCATGGTTAGGGAAATATATGTGATATCCAGGTTGGTTGCCATGGTCAGGGAGATATACATGATCTCCAAGTTGCCCCATATTAGGGGTAGAGTCTAAAGGGTTATGGTTATTGTTAAAAAATCTAATTCAAGGGTGTCGATATTGGTTATGTCACCGATGTTAATAAGAAATAGTGTTAACATTGATGGCTTAGGTCAAGAATGCCAATGTCGGTGGGTGACCAAACCTAGTAAAAAAGGGGTTTGGTGGCCCACTAGAAATCATTTGTAACATTTGATTAGAGAGAAAAAGAGCTCTAAGTGTTGGTGAGATGGAAGAGCTAAGAGGGGACCCAACTAGAGGCACACCACCAAAAGTGTTAGCTATTCTAGCTTGGAGGAGATGGAGAGATGAGGTAAGATCCCATTTGAGTTAATTTTGAATTTAAGTTTGTTAATTTGCTATTTTAGGATAAATTTGAAGTTTGGGGGGAAAGAATGTTATTATAGGGGTAGGAAATGAGGTGAGGTTAGGTTTAGATGAATTTGGAAAGGGTTTAGGGGTAATTTTTAGGTTAAAATTTAAAGTTAGAAGATGAGTTGTTCAGCCCTAGGGCTGAACTAGTCATTGATATCGATGGGGTCCACTGATGTCAACTGACATGGTGCTAATGTCGATGGGTTCTACCAATGTTGGTTGACACAAAGAACTGATGTTGACATATAAAATTGATGTTGGTGACCTTGAAGAACCCAAAATAGGAGAAAAGGTCAATTTTGGATCCCTAATTGAAGTAATAAATAAATCTAATGTTTAAGGTAGCCTCATAAGACTCTATGTCAACTGAGTGCTACCTACATAACTTGATTGAGGGCCTCATGCTAATGTAGTTCTTCCAGTGTGTAGGGAAAAAAATCTAAGGTATGGTTAAAAGTGTGTTAGGGGAAATGGTTAAGAAAGGATAGGTTAAAATAGGTCAGGGGACCTAAGGCTTAAAAGATAGGTCATAGGGTCAAAGGTTAGGGATATAAGCCGTGAGGCCTAGAGTTGTGATAGGTAGTTGGTCCTAGGGTGGAGAGAGAAGCAAGTTAGATAGTTAGGTGGGTATATGGCTGAGCTAACATTAGAAGACACCATGTCAACTGAGTGCTACCTACATAGCCTAGTTGAGGGCCTCAGGCCAATGTAGTTTTCTTAGAGAGAAGGGAAAAAAGGGTGGAGGTTGGTATTAGAAAGTATGTCACTTGAGGTTTGTGTGTGTTGATGTAGGCTAGGTAGGAATTGACATTATGAGATTGACTACCTATGTTGCTGATGAGGATGAGGAGGGATGTCACCATGGAGGAGTGGGAGCACATGGAAATTATAGGGTTACAAGGAGTATGATGATAATTGTATATTTTCACGTGATGTTAGTTTGATGATAGCATTGATCAAGAGGTGGGATCACACCACCAACACCTTCCATTTACCAATTGGAGAGTTGACAATGACATAGGAGGATGTGTACAAGATTTTATGGTTGCTGCTCTAGGGTGAGGAGCTCTTCTCATATTTGAGAGAGGTGCATGATATTCACATGGTGACATTATTTGGAGAGCATGTTAGTGAGGCAACCTATCACTCAGTGAGCTTTGCTTATAAGCCATTGTACACTAATAATGAGGAGCAACATTAGTTGAGCATCCTAATGATGATAGGGATTATAGTGTATGCACTACTAGATGTAGATGGTGGGAGATTTCTTATTGTGTTGATAAGTGTTTTGGCATAGATGGTTGAGTAGTGAACTATATTCAATGGGGACCAAATTTTTTGGCACAGTTATACAAAGAGTTGTGGGGTTTGAGACTATGATGATGATATAGTTTGTGTGTTGAGCATTTACTCCATTATTGGGCATATGAGCATATCATGGTGACATGACGATTGGGTTTACCTACCACATTGATATCTAGTTTTAGGGTTGGTTTTAGATGATGGAGAGATGGTATGGTCCAGACCTAAGTAGATGACATTGTGTGAGATATTGATCATTATAGGTGCATGATAGAGGGATTAATACCTATAGATATTATGTGGAAACCCTACATAACATACCCTACATTTAGAGGATAGATAGAGTAGCTTATTGGTTTACAGAGCACATTATGGGTCAGAGGGAGATGAGCCAGTGAGCTAGAGATGATACCTATGGCATGGGTCAGAAGATAGTTTAGCTTGCTATAAGATGTACCTTCTGCCTTCCCTTGATATAAAAGGGATGATATAGAGGCACCCCTACCCTTGACCCAGGAGATAGATGGGCTAGATTTTGAGAAGCTACCAGCAAGGTTGAGTGTAGTAGATCCTAGATGCATAGTGACATATCTTATATGGTGGATAGGTTTACATCCTATTGTTTAGGTTAGGAGGTCAACACCAAATTTATAGGGAGTGATGAGAGAGAGATGCAATATTACAGGCCTAGATATAGTGATATAGGCACATGATGTAGTAGTACAGGCTTGAGATGTGGTAGTGCAAGCTTGAGATGTAGCTCAAGCACAAGTATTGGTTTTATAGGGATAAGTGGTGACATTACAGGTCAGGTTAGGGTATTATAGGGCTAGGTTGGGGTATTATAGGGTTAGGTTACTGCACTGATAGTAGAGAGGGATAGTTTGAGAGTAGTAGGTTAGGCTACTCCTCCTCCTCCACCATAAAGACTAGTATAGGGGCCTTTAGTAGGTGCGATGGGACCACCATAGACTATATCTCTAGAGAGGTATAACACTACCCTTGACGAGATTGCTTATTATGAGAGGCCCATCAGGGACTTCCCATAGGTTTAGAGGTATTCTAAGTTTAGAGAGAAAGAGAGATTAGTGACATGTACCACAACTTCTAGCTCATGTAGATGTAGATAGGTAAAGAGTGGTGATGACACTGCTTCTTCACAACCACACATATAGCCTCAAAGATTTTGAGTGCCAAATTTTGTTATTGTTATATATGTTGTATACACATCAGCCTGTGAGCTGAAGATGAGAGATGTATATTTAACAAGAGAGGTGATATTTATGATCTATTGTTATACATTTATGTTGAGTGTATATATATATGAGATATGTTATTGTGATTTTGACATGCATTACATGAACAATATTAACATAATATAACCATCCACATCACATCAACATCAACATCATCATCACTATCACAATAAATGCATCTCAAAATCACAATAACATATCTCATATATATATATATATATGAGATATGTTATTGTGATTTTGAGATGCATTTATTGTGATAGTGATGATGATGTTGATGTTGATGTGGATGGTTATATTATGTTAATGTTATGTTAATATTGTGCATGTTAGTTGAGTTAGACTAGCATTTCCCATATGTGTGATGGTATATGCATAGTTGATTTGTTAGCTTCATCTTAGCATTTTTCCATATTTGTGATGGTGTATGCTTAAAATGGATAGATTGTTTATGTTATTGTGGATATGAAGTTTTCATCTCAATAGAGAGATCGATATGTGATTGGGATGGGAAATAAAAAGGTTTAATGCTCATGTATTGTCAAAGACCATAATCATAACATAAATAGGCTAAAAAATATGAGCCTCTTTCATGCTTCACATAATTTGACCCCATTTGTTTGTTATAGAAGCATCGTGTTTACCTTGTGTTAAGTGAGTTCAAAGTCCCTTGAAAGAGTATGAGGGGAAAAGGGTAAAATGAGTGAAAGTGTTTGGGTAGCATAACCTTTGAAGTGGGGATGATATGCCCCTGTTGTGGGTAACTTAAGAGCTACTATAGAAAAGTCCACAACTTAAAGATTTTTTTTTTGTGTAAGCTAATCAATGCGAGAAGCCTACAATGGGATTTTTTTATGTTTAGGCCATATTAAGATGATCAATATGAGAATATTTTTGTTTTTAATTTTTAATTTATTTCCCTTGATAACAAATCTTGGCCTAGCCATCCTTCAATAGAGTGGTCTAAGCATTTGTTTTTGAGTTTAAATAGCTATCCTTCAAGGGAGTGGTCTAAGCATTTGTTTTTGAGTTTAAATAGCTATCCTTCAAGGGAGTAGTTTATTGATAGTATTAAAGAGAAGGTATGTAGATGTCCTTTAAGGGAGTAGTCTACATTGAGAATCATGCCCTGATAGAGTATAAATTTTCTACATATCCCATTTTTTCTTGCTTTTAGTCATAGATAAGACTATAGAGGCTTAGGGGTTTTCTAATTTGAGGGCAAAACCATAACAGTTCATAGGTTAACTAAGTGTGTAGGAGTAAGGTTTAAGAAAGGGAGATGAATGTAATAAGGGTGCTCAAGGGATGAGCTCAAGTTAAACATGAGGTAAAATGTGACTTGATTAAAAAAATAATGGTCATAGGTGTAAGGCATTTAAAGGCTTGGGTTTTATATTTCCTTTGAGAAAAGACAAGCAATAAGTTCTTGACTCATACTTGTGAGTTATGGTGTAGGGTCTAAGCCAATTAGAAGAAAACTTACCCTATTTGCTTTTCTCCATATTTGTCACATGTTGATTTCATTTTAAGATGAGATCACCAATATTGAAATCTCACTCCTTGAGGTTTTGGTTGTAAGCACGTTTGATATTCTCTTGAGAGATTTGGAGGTGGTTGAGGGCTATGAGATAGTGCTCATTAATCAACTCGAGTTGAGCCAAATGTTCTTGGTGAAAGTCATCTTTAGTGTGTATTTTAGATAAATGTGAAGACAAGGAATCTAAACCTCAAGAGGCAAAATAGCTTCCATCCCATAGACCAAGGAAAAAGGTGTAGCACCTGTAGGGGTTCGAATGCTAGTGTAGTAAGCCCATAAAGCAAAGGGAATGTGTGTGTCCCAATCTTTGCTATTATCATTGACTAACTTCATGAGAATTTTGGTTAATGTTTTATTAGAAGCTTCTACCTATCTATTTGATTGTGGATTGTATGATGATGAGAAGCTTAATTTCATTCTAAAGGTATCACAAAGACTTTGGGCAATTTTATTTTTGAAAGATTTTCCATTATCTGTTATACTTTTATGTGGGACACCAAAATGATAGATGATGTGATAGTTGATAAATTCAAAATTTTTGTTAGTCTTAGTGGAGATGAGAGGAATGGCCTCGACCCACTTGGTGAAGTATTTAGTGGTAGTAATGATAGAATAGTGATGTAGGGATGAATGAGGGTTAATCTCATTGATTAGATCTAAGCCCCATTGGGAGAAGGGATAAAAGTCTTTGATGACTTGTAATGAATGACTTGGAATGTGAAGGAGGTTACTGTGTTGTTGACATTTGATGTAATGCTGAACATAATCACCATAGTCTTGATGGAGTGTTGGCCAATAATAGCCGAGTCAAAGGATACACTTGGAAACTATGTGACCATTGAAATGTCCACCACAAATCCTATCATGGACTTCCTTAATAGAGAAGGGAGTCTTAGTACAGGTGAGGCATTTAAGGAGGAGACCATCAAAACTTCTCTTGTAGAGAAGTCCCCCTATCATAGTGTAATGAGTGGTACATTTTATGAAGGCACGTCTCCCATTCTTGGAGAGATCAGAAGGGGTAATAGAAAAGGAAAGGTTATCTATGATTCACTTGTACCATAAGTCATGTGGGTTGTATGTTACATTTTTGATAAAAAGGATGTTAGTTGATATATAAGGGGGTAATGTTAAGTGATGCATGGTGACATAGATTTTTTAGAAAGAGGGTGAAGTGGGTATGTGTGAAGCAAGTGAAGCCATTATGTTAGCAATCTTGTTTGTAGATTGAGGAATAGTTTGTAAGAGATATGAGTTAAATGATCCCAATAGCGTATCTACATGATGTTTATACCACTATAGAATTTCATTTTTGCTTAGGTAGGATCCATTAACCTGCTTAAACACTAGTTGAGAATCACCAAAAATGGTTATTGATTTGATACTCAAGAAGATAGACATTTGAAGCCCTAAGATCAAAGCCTCATATTTGGCCATATTATTAGTACATTTAAAATCTAGTTTAAATGACAAAGGCATAGGCTCGCCACCTAGAGGAATAAGAATGACCTCTATACCCCTATCATATTGACATTTATACCTATCAAAGAACATCATCATTTGATAGGAGATGTCATCGGTGGAGAGAATTGTGATGGATTCATTAGGGAATTTGAGGTTTAAAGGTTGGTTGTCAGGTAAAGGGGCAGAATCTAACTGGTCAGTGATTGTTTACCCCTTAATACACTTTTATTTAATAAACTCTAAGTAAAATTTAGCAAGGAGCATGAGCCACCCAGATACATGTTGGTTTTGATATGGCTTAGAATGCATGTATTTAGGGGATAAATATGGGTGACCACATAAGTTTTGTGATTTAAGAGGTAATGGAAGAGTTTGGAGGCTAAAAAGACCAATGCGAGTCAAAGCTTTTTGATATGGGTATATCAAGTCTCATAATCAATAAGTGTGTGGATTATGTAGTAAACCACCTATTCTTGATGGTGATCATCTCGATGTGCAATCATACCACCAAAAAATGGTCTATTATAGATATGTAAAGGTAGAAAGGCTAATTTTCCTTAGGTGGAATAAGAACTAGTGGGGAAAGGAGATACTATTTGATTTTATCAAAAGCTTCATGGTAATCAGTATTCCAATAGAAGGAGACATATTTTTTGAGGAGATGGTGAAAGGGTTGGCAATGATCCAAAAATTATAAGATGAAGTAATGGATTGAATGAAGTTTGCCTTGTAGGCTACAAAGTTGTTTGATATTAGTAGGTGGAGGGATCTCTAGTATTGCTTGAACCTTAGCAAGGTCAACTTCAATACTAAAAAGAGAAATGATAAAGCTTAAGATCTTATCAAAAAGGACACCAAAGACACATTTATTTGGGTTTAGTCAAATGTTATATGGAGGAGATGAGTAAATATGATTTTGAGAATCATCAAGTGATCTTGGTGAAGTTTAGACATTTTGAGTAAGTCATCCATGTAGTCTTCCGTAATTTTGTGTAAGAGATCATAGAAGATGTAAGTCATAGTGCATTGGTAGGTGGCACTAGCATTCTTCAAACTAAAAGGCATGACCTGATAATGTAAAGGCCCCCATGGGGTAATGAAAGTTGTCTTGTGTTGATCCTCAAGAGCAACCAAGATTTGATTATATCCTAAGAACCCATCCATAAGTGATAGCATCTCATGGTTGGATGTTAGATCAACAATTTGGTTAATACTTGGTAATGGGAAGTCATATTTTTGACAAGCGAGGTTTAGGTCATGGTAGTCAGTGCAAAAGTAGATTCCTTTGATCATTTTTATAATAGGAACAATATTAGAAACCCATTATGGGTAGTTGATGGGTTGGATAAAGTTAATAGAAAGGAGGTGTTGGAGCTCTTCTTTGACAAAGAGAGCAATATGAGGATGTATTTTGTGAATATTTTTCTTAACAGGTTTAACATCTCGATTAGTGACAATGTTATGGGTGATGATATAGGGGTCAATACCAGGTATGTCATTATAAGACTAAACAAAGGCTTTGCTATGGTTATTAATAAATGTGGCATAATTAGCTTGCTTAGAGGAATCTAAATATTGGCCAATCTTAAGGACATGGGGATTATTGTGAGAGGGCAAATTGATGTCAATGGTTGACTCATTTAACATAGCTTGTGTTTCAAATGGGAGTGATCATTAGATATAGGAATCATTTGCACCCATGTATGTGAGAATAGAATCATCATCTTGACATTGGATAGTGTTAATAGTGGGAGAGTCTTCATCAATCATTTCAAGATGAATGAGAGGAAGGGACCTTGTTTCCTTACCCTGGTAATATGTGAGAGGCCCCAAATGGATGGCATTTATTGAAAAAAAATAGGAGGTATAGATACCTCTGATTTGGTAGGTGATGGTGGAGAAGAAGGTGGAAAAGCAGAGATTGGCTCTTCAATAATTGGTACATGGGTAGTTTTGGTGAGTTTAGTTGGTTCGTCATAACCCATTCCATGCCTCTTTTTGGTATTTTCAATGGTTTTGCTAGTGGGATATTCAATGGGCATATGAACACCCTGCTCATAATGACCCAAACTAAATCCTTTCTAGGCACACCTATAAAGATAAGTGTGAGAAAAACTAGGCTTTCTTAGAAAAGAGAAGTCATAGATATATGGTTGTGGTGAAAAGGATGGATTGCCAACAACAGGAGCCTAATCAACTCCCCCATATGTGAAATGAGTTTGAAGGTTAGGGGGCTCATAAAAGATGACCATCCTAATATGGGGATCATAATTTGGGTACATATGAAGCTTTCCATACTCTTGTGGAGTATGGAACATGTCAAGCATCAATAAATGATATTACTTGAGTGATAAACATTTAAAAGTTTCCTTCATGGGATCTTTGTCAAGAATTTGTGTTGCCAGTATCTATGTAACTAGGGTAATGGAGCTTATGGAAGTTTTAGAAGTATCATGTGGAGAAGATGATGTCTTTAATGGAATGAGAACATCATTGGGACTATAATTCATGTTGTATGTTTTAAATGGAGGTGCGTCAGTGGGTATAACATGCACTTGCCCATTATGCTCAAACTTGACACAATTATGTAAAGTTAATGGCACACATGTCATAACACATATCCAAGGTCATCCAAGTAGTATGTTATATTGGAACTTTCCTTATACAACATATAAGAGCTTAA
Source organism: Torreya grandis (assembly GCA_037957365.1). Taxonomy (NCBI): domain Eukaryota; kingdom Viridiplantae; phylum Streptophyta; class Pinopsida; order Cupressales; family Taxaceae; genus Torreya; species Torreya grandis. The sequence continues at coordinate 1,925,508 of JARHVA010000402.1, read as the reverse complement.
GAATTATGTAGGGACCTACATGGATATGTAAGATAATAGTGCCCATCATAGTAGCTGTGGTATCATTAAAGAAGTAGAGCACCATGTCAGTTTGAGACATGCAATTTGTTGTCCCCCAAAAAATATCAGCTATTTTTGGGACAACATTTGAATTATTTTGGTCCTACAGACCAAAATTATCTCTTCCCTTTCCAAATTTTGTCTTGGGCATTCAAATTCCTCATTTTTCAAGCTTTTTAGAAATCTATGGACTGCAAACAGGCTCATTTCTTCAAGATCAACGGGCTTCACCACTTCTGCAGGTGGGTTCAATCAAAAGAATTGGTTTCTAACAATTAGTCATTTTTAGAATTGGTTCATCAACTTAGTTCAAAGACTTATTTCCATTGGAAAGCATCAGTAGTAGGTTCAATGTTTGGTTCATCTTGTGGTTCAATGGAATGATTCAATAGTTGGTTCATCGCTAAAGTTCAAAGAGTTTCCTAAAGAAGCCTGAAGGCCATTCAAAGACTACCCAAAGGGTAGATACCCTTGTAGGAGGCTTTTCTTGACTCAACACAGGTCATTTCTTAAAGGCCCAAAAGGACAAGTTCAATTTAGAAAAGTGCCAAACAGAAAAGCTGAAAGAAGACAAAGGAACGATGTGCCCAAAAATGTCAAATTCAACATAGTGAATTAGCCGTTGATTCTTTAAACATACAGACATATAGACCAGAATAAATTCATAGATTTCAAAGCCAAGAACAGTAGAAAGTGGAAAAGGAACAGAATAGTAAATTAAATCTAGGACCTGAGTCAATTAGCCAGATAAGGAGGAATGATGAAGATAAGATAAGATCGTCAGGTGGAACATCAAAAGTTACAAACTTTCAATAAGCATGACTTATTTCCTTGCATTGATAAAATCAAATGGGTAAAGTGCCCCTAAGTTCTAGTGTGTCTTCTTAAAAGATTCCAATGCAAAATGATGTATTGATTGTTCCTAAGTCCTTCTTGAAGAGGCTATATAAGGGACTTTCTTCTATTGTAATAGGGATCTCTTTTTTGACAATTAGAATGAAACTCTGCCCAAATTGTAAGGCATTACTGAGACTTTGAGCTCAGATTGCTGACCATATTTTGTTATTGGAATAAGAAAGCAAGTGGTTTTTTAGACTTTGTGATGTAATATCTTTGTTATTGAGGAAATTTTTCTTGTCTTTTTATTTAATATATCTTCTATTCCTTTAATTCAAAAAGCAAAATTAGTTACAGTAGTCAAGAAGGTGTCCTAAAGGGTTGACTGTGGAGAGAATTTGTGCCCCCATAATTGCCTTTAGTTTGTTTTCTTTTCATTTCTATGTGAAGGACCTTGAGGTGACTTTGTGCCCTCATTATCCTTCATATCTTACTCTTGAGTAATCCAGGTGAAGACTTTGAGCTGCATCTTGATTTGCCAGTTATTACATCCTTTGCTACATTTTTGTTGTTACTGCCAGGAGTATTCTTGTGGTTTGTTGAATAGTACTTCTGAAAGAAGAGGAGTATTGTCTGTGATTTCCCCTAAGTTTTTTCTTTTGAGCCATGCACATCATCTTTGAAAGAAGAGAGATGGATGGTTTGTCCCACCCATGAGTATTATTTTCTATATATGTATATATATATAACATACCTACAGGGAACCTCCCCTTGATGAGAGGAGAGATCAGTGTCTTTCTAATGTGGTAAAACTACACATTTGGATGACTAATCTTCCTATTTTGGCTGATTAGACCTATTTTGTTTATTATTACGCTGATCGACAAAATATTTAACCAACACAATTGTCAAGAAGAGCTAGTTGTTTGTAGGCATGGGTGGAAATAATATTAATACTAGCTCCCCCATTGATCATGACTCTTTTGATGAGTTTGACTAATATATGTGGTAATAAAATGGTTATAATCCTAATCTTTAGGGTGTTGAATTGGAATTTCCAAATTACTAAAGGAAATTAGGTAGAGGGAATTAAGGGAGCTGACTAAAGTTGTAAGAGGTTAGGGATCATTAGGTTATACCTCAACCACTTACAAGGCAATAATCAAAGATTGATGATGTTGAGGTGAGTTTTGGATTAACTCATACAAGGACATTTTCACAAGAGTTTGGTGAAGCCATTTCACCATTGAGCTTTGAATAACATCTGAAGATGTTGGTTTTGGGACACCGAAGATGAAAATTTTGGGTTTTAGAGGAGTGTCTTTAGAAAAGGGATGAGCTAAATGAGTAGCGACCTTTTTCTTACCTTTATCCTTTTGATTTTGTGACCATGTGGCCACATTAACTATGTTGATCCAAAACATATGTGAAGGAGGTGGCAAAGAGGGTAAGACAATATCTTTGGGTTTGAATTTAGGTGGAATAGTATGATGCATTATGGATGCTAGAGGTGGAATAATAGGAAGGTTAATAAGAATATCAACAAAGAGAGTGTCAAAATTAAAGTGTTGTCAAATGACTACTATGAGAGCTTTATAACTCTCAGTATCATGTCTAGGTGAATGATGATATAGACACACTTGTGTATCATTAAACCAAGATGGATTCAGTCTAAAAGGGATATAAGGCTTAATGGGAGGAAGAGTTATTACATAATATTGTAACAACTGACATAGGAAAAATCTCTAAGAGCCTGTGAGTGTGCTAATACTTGTGGTAATAGGAGTGGACACCTTATTTTGTTTAGGAGTGATAAGGGAGATTTTACATGGTGTCTTATTTGGTGGAAATGGAGTTACTTGTTTTGCTGACACTTTTCTGGTGTTAAATATCATGGTTTTAGATGTGAAAGGCCTACCAGGTGGTATAGGTAGTAGTGGATGTAATTTAGCCTTTTGTTTCACTTGGATTGATGACACTCCAACTAAAGTAGAGGGGTGTGGTCCCAAAATTGATGGTAAAGTTGAGGGTTGAAGAGGGAAGTATCAGTGAGATCTAGGAAGCTTAAATTTTTTTTATAGTTCAGGCCACAAAACTCCAACTTATGATTGGAGAGTTAGATCTAATTTCACCTATGGATGAATTAGATTAGAGATGAGATGTATGCCTAAAGCCCTGATCTACTTTAATGTGGTAGATGCCTATGAGGGTGAGGATTTTGACATAGATGAATGAACTTTTGGTGATTTTGGTGAAGAAGCTCTAGATTTATCAAAGACCTTGGTGTAAAGGGTAGTGAGAGAGTTAGTGGTAAAGGTTGACACTCATTATGTAGGATAAAGAGTTTTAAGTTGGTCTCAAAATATCATGTGATCTAGCTTCATGGAGTCAAGCAATTATAGAATTTTCTCTAACTATGAGAAGGGTTTAGATTAAGTTAATGTAGGCCTTATGGTTGCTTATTTATATGGTTGAGGTGATTGAGAAAGAGGGAAATTATTTGTCTTTGTTACCTCAGGCCAAAGGTGAGAAAGAGCCACAACAAGGTCTTCTTTGATAGACATAGGAGAAGAGGCATGGTCATCCATGGGTGGAGGAGAGGTAGGTGAAGAGGGTTCCTTGAGGGGGTAGAGCATAGGTATAATTGCTCCCTCAACATGTGGGTGAGGAATAGGTAAAGTATGATCCTCCATAGGTAAAAGGAGTTGTAAAAGTGGTAGAATTGGAACAGGCACAATAGGTCTCTCATCTAATGTAGGAGTAGATAAAACTTACTCTTCTAGGTGTAAAGGTGGAGTGGATGGCATATTACTCTCTATCAGTGGAGGAGAGGCAAGCAAAGGGGGTTCTTTAAGAGGGTATAACATAGGAATGATGTTCCCCTCAACATGTGGTAGAATGGGTAAGGTGTGGTCTTTAAGTGGTAAGAGGATAGATAACATTGGTGTAAAAAAAAACTAACAATACAGGCTCCTCTAATGGTAAAATGAGTGTTAAAGGAGGCTCTTCCTCATCTAGGAGTGGAATGGGTGAAATAGGCTCTTCTACCTAAGGAAGAAGAATGGGAAAAATAAATGCCACTGATTGTGGGGGAGAGTCGATAAAATGGGTACCTCTTGTTGTGAGAGAGGTTGAATTAGAGGTAAAGGAAAGACCATATTAACCATATGGATATTATGATCACATGAGTTATTTGTGGTTTGAAAAAAATTGATTTGGTGAATGGTTAGGAAAAGGTTGTTTGAACACATCCATATTTTGATTAGCGGGTGCATTAGGATTATCCAAGACAAGATCACCCCTATCAAGCATGTCTTGAACAATGTTCTTAAATGTTTTACAGTTATTAGAATTGTGGCTTTTAACTCAATGGTAGCTGCAAAACTCATCCTCCTTGTACCAAGTTGGAATAGGATGGGAGGGGTCAAACTATATAGGAGGTTTGATTTGAGGAAGGGTTATGATACTTTGTTTCAATAGTTTTTCCAAAATGGAAGTATATGACTCCCCAATGGAAGTGTATTGTCTTTGTTCATACCATTGTTTGAATTGCTTGGTCAAATTTTGGGAAGTTGAGGAATTAGGTTGGTTTGTGGTTATGGAAGAAGCTAATTTAATGACCACCGCATTGGTGGAGCCTTTAGATTTTTGGCTAGAAGGAGAAGTTTTAGATGAAGAGGAGTCATTCAATTTGAAATTGGTGTTCTTATTGCGTAACTTAACTCTTCCTTTGTTTATAGCTTGAATCTTGAGTTTTCATGCCATTATAAAGGCCTTATAAAATGTGTGGAAAGTTTGTACTCAAAGTGTGGATTAAATGTGCTTATTTCATGACCTCAAAAAGAGCTCAATAAGCTTAGGTTGGGGTAAGGAGAAGGAGAGTTGATTGATCAAGCCTCTCTAGCGAGTGACAAAATCTGTGATAGACTCGTCATCAAATTGTCTAATAAAATAAAGGTCTATAATAGAAACCTTTTCAGAAATGTTAATAGAGAAATGGTCTAGGAATATTTGAGTGAGTTGGGTAAATGAGAAAAGGGAGTGCTGAGTTATAGAGCTATACCAATCCAGGGCAACACCCAAAAAAGACATAAGGAAAGTATGAAGTAATAATGCATAATCATGCCCTATTAAATAATAAGCATGTCTAAATGCTCATAAATGTTATTGTGGGTCTTCTTTACTATAAAAATGAGTAAATTTAGAGATTTACCATTGGCTTAGATAAGGGAAAATAGGCACAGAAGGATGGATGGGTTCATTACATATCTGATCATAAGATAACACATTCTTTGAACCCAAAATGGATGTCTCTAGATTAGACATCTTGTCCATCAACATCTTAATAAGGTCTAGAGGGGGATTGGTTTGGGAGATACCCCCTAAGTTATGGGGAACTTGATAGGAAGTAGAGGGAGTGTATGACATAGCTTCTTGAGGTTATGTTGGTGTAACATAAGGATAATGAGTCATAGGTTGGGGGGCAAAAAGAAAAGGGGCTTGTCTTATTGGGTTAGGGACTATGCTTTGGTTGGATGTTGTTATTATAGGTTGGGTTATTGGCATGGTTATACAAGGTGAAAGATGAGTCATAACTTGTGTAATTATAGGTGTGAGAGTAGATGGAATAGGTACCACCAAATTTTCAAATGGAGTTAGACTTGACTAAATTAATTTTAGTTGTGAAAGTAGGGAAGTCACGTAGGGTTTAGGTGGGATTAGGGAGTTAGCGATGCTAAAATTTAGACATTATTTACAATTGGGTTACTTGTCAAAGTAATGGTTTGAGTAACCATGGGGAAAATAGTGGAGATAGTTGAAACTAAAGTTGTCTCCATTAGAGAGGTTGGCATACCATATAGTGGGTCACTTGAAGAATTGTGGGTTTGGCTCATGGCAAGGTAATGTTGAAGGGCTGCCACATTAAGATCAAGAAATTTAGAAAAATCTTGATTTCCTCCATGCACAATGAGAATTTGGCTAGGGCTATGAGTATGATCTATATCTAAAGTATGCTCCATGATATAATGAATAACAAGAGGGGAAGGTGGAAGTAGGTGTCAGCGTGTGTAATTGATAAATTTTTTGGCTTGGGCTCATGTCAATACCATGAAAGAATAAGTTTAAATAGTCTTAATACTCAGTATTAGTGGCAAAATAAGGAAAAACTAGGTTTGAGTGTAGGTAAGTAGGTTAATTTAGTTTGCTATTTTGAGCAAACTAAAATTACACAGTCATTGACATTGATCTCTTGATTGATGTCAATAATCAAAGTCTATTGACGTTGATGGAATTAATCGATGTCAGTAGGCTAAAGTATATCAACATCAATATAATTAATCGATGTTAGTCACTATGATATCTTGGGAGATGGAAAATCTAATGTTTTAGAAACCTATAGGTAGAATCTAGGTAAAATAGAGGATGCAAGAGGTCTGTATAGGAAGAAAGAACACTCAGAAAACTTGATATAATATGTTATATAACCTAAGTATTACAAATAGTGTTGATTTTGTGAATCAAAGGAAAAATATCCTTACCAAATCCAACATATAGAAGGCAATAGAAAAAATAAATAGAACATACAACCACTAATTATTAACTCCTAGAGATTAATTTTAGTCTCATGTTGGCTTATGCCTTAATCAGATAGTGAGAAGAGAATTTGGTTAACAAAGGTAATAAAAAGAAATATGGAGCTAGTTTTAGGTTAGTTTTAGTGCTCAAGAGGAAATCCATGTTAAACCAGTACATGGCTTGTTATAGGAGCTTGATCCCCACACTTAACAGACTTAAAGCCAAGCCAAGTCACTTAGCCAAAATATACCTTCTGCCTAGAGTTTATACTCCACCAAATAATGGAGTGGGTTCTCCCCTTGGTGGTGAAATCCAAGTAGGATAGCCGAGTATGGTAAGGTGATATACTAGGTGATGAAATCTTGATGGGCCTTGTATTAGGTGAGTTTAGATGTTTGTTTTTGTGAGTGTGATCTGGTTATGTAACATATGTGCACTACAATTCATTCATAATGCTTGTAATTAACTAGGTGAGCTACTATGCAATAAGTAAATAATGAAGTGCAGTAAGTTTTAAACCCAAATATAAAATGTTTAGATTCAAATGAAAACAATGATGAAATAGGAGTAGAGAATGAAATTCACTATCCTAATGTGCATGCAAGAAATAAATAAAGAAGAGATTCTTTTAACTTGTAAGAAAAATGATAAATTTTTTGTAGAGGCAAAGAGAAAAGAAGACTGGTAAGGAAGAAGAAATTTTAGTTTATTGCCCTTAAATAGAAAATAAAATTTTGAATATTTTGCTTTGAGGGAGAAAATAAGGATAAAGTGTAAGAAATGAAATTTTCACTATAATGCACCTATATGAATGCTTAAAATAAGTAGTGAACCCAAGGAAAACTTTGGGGTCCCACCAGGCATGCCAAAAATGTTTCACTAAAATTTTGTCTATTTCAAGTCTAAAGAAAAATAGAGAAGAAGGATAGGGATAAGTGATTAGAATGAATTTGTATTGGTTTACATGCCATATCTAGACATTGTGAGCACTCCTCTTTGGCTGGGGAGGACTATCGATATGTATGAAAGTACTGCCACAAAAATATTTGTTAGTAGATATGTGAGTGGGCTGCCAAGCTACGTGCTTATTTTAGGAAGTGTCAAACTTCCTTAGAGATGACAATCCACTTTAGAGAAATAAAAGATTAATAAATAGAAAATAAAAAGGAAAAAATAGAGTAAAAGAGAGATATGTTACCATTGTTCACAACCTAAGTGCAATAAAGAGTAATGGAGTGCAGGTGGTATATTTAGTTTGTATTTTAGAAGTTATTTGGGTAGATTTTAGAGAGGTTACTAAAAATCCACAGTCGTTGACATCGGTTAGGATATCGAGGTTGATGAGCAAGTGTGATCGATATCGATTAGGTGACTAATGTTGGTAGGGTCAATAATTTCCTAAGAACTTGCATAAGGCTTTTCTAGGTCTAGGAAATGGTTTTGGTTAGGTTTGGAAGGTTGGGGAGAGTTGTGAGAGAGAGAGAGTATTATTTGGATGGGTTTGGTTAGAGGTTTGGTGTGTTAGGACAAGGGGAAATAAAAGAGGAAGCTTTATAAATCATTCACAAGGGTTCAATCAAGAATGTGTAAAATAATAAATAGTAGATATAAAATGATTATAACGTAACTGCTTATAAACTTATAGAATAAGTGATGTAATTAGCTGAAGAGGTGATTGAATGATAAGTGCCAAATGGATGGCTCCTATAAGGCTTGTTGAACCAATGCCTTGAATAGAGAAAACAAGTTTGTGTTATTGGTTCTCAAGAGCTTGGTTCCTAGTCTAGATTGACTTCTGTAAGGTAAAAATAAGCCAAGATGTGGAAAGTTAGATGCCCAAAAGCTTGTATGAGAATAAAAATGAGTTTTCTCAATTTTTGCTGACCTAAACATTAGTTTGGATTTTGGCTTAAGTAGTTGATGTCGGTGATCCAACTGACATCGATCATGGGTTGACTGATGTTGGTGGCATGAGAATAAGTAAAAAGGTTATTTTTAGCCTATTTTCTATTCTTTCTCACACCAAGTGTGGTATCTATTAGGAAATAATATAAATGAGAGTTTAAGAAGGATATACTTGGTCAGGGATTTATTTTTGGGGTAAGAACAAGTCATGGGTAGTTAGGATAAGGGGACTAAGTCTTGAGTTGAATCAGAGGGTAAGAATTAGTCTTAGGATGAGGTGGCTAGGTAAGGTGGCATAATTGGCTTTTTAATTAACTTAATTAAATATTTTAAATTAATTGTGTGAGGGGTAAAAGCATGGGTTAGGAAGGCTAATTATTATTATTGAAAAGGGGCTCAAGGGGGGTTTTAAAATAGGGAGTTATGCACGTGTGTGATGTAATTTTGGTATCTACAGTATGATAATCTTATGGAGCTAAAATAAATTAGAAATTAATCCATGTTGGCCATGGAAATTCATCAAGCACAAGTGAAGAAAACATTTGATAAAGGATCATCTTTAAGAAGTTTCAAATAAGGAGACTTGGTTCTCAAGTGGGATGAGGACATATCTAAACCATGAAGGCAAACCAATTTTGACTCCCTTTGGAGTGGCCCTTACATAAAATTTAGCTACAAATCCCATACTACTTTCCAACTTGCCAAGATGGGATTATGAAGAGCTTCCAATCATAGTCAATGGGATAAATCTGAAGCATTGCTACTAAGAGGTATGTTATTTTTTACATAGTTAGCTTGTTTTGTTTTCCTCTAAGTGACATCCTAACACATTAGTTTGTTTATGTTTTATTCTAAATAAGTGCTTAGTTGGAATGTGTCTTGTTAGCTAGTTTCCCTTGTTTTGTGTATCTTCTTTTCCTTATTTTTGGAGGAGAAAATTGTTTTCTTATTTCAAGTCAAATAGTATTGTAATCATTGGTCAAGTATATTAGTGTTCATTTCATAATGTAAGAGAGATTTCATGAGCCCAAAAGAGATGTTAATTATCTGGTTCATAAGCATAGTAGGCATGCTCCCCAGTTGAGTCACCAAAATATTGACAAGTTTGACTTCACAAGTCAAACTATCACCCCTACATTTTAAAATTTTTATCATCATGATTGTTTACCCCATGGATCATGATGTTTGTATAGTTTAAGGTTTTGTTCATCATAGTTATGTGTTGGTCTAACCACTTTTTGAGCTATTTCAGTGGGTTTCAAGTGTTTAAAGGAGTATAGGGTGTCTTAATAGGTATCATAGTAGGTGTAAAGGTCATGACATGCTCTACTAAAGATCAAACAGGTTGGTGATATTCTTGCCTAACTTCATAACCTAGTTAATTACATTTTGGATCACTTTATGGCTTCTTGAGTAGGTTTTACATCATAATGACTATATAATACCATAATAAGGTCATTATTTACCTATTAAAACATGAAAATGTCTAATGAATACCTTTTATTTAAGTTTCATCAAGTTTTTCAAGAGTTTATGGTAATTTTAGTGACAAAAAGGGCTCTTTTGAGGCTATTCGTACAAGTTTTCAAGGTAAAATTGACTTTCACTCATATTAAAGACTTTATTTATTTTAAGGTCAAACCCATGGTTTGGAAGGATTTTTAGGTGCCAAAATGTATAAAACTAATTTATCTCTCATATCAGCTTTTTTGGCGACTCAAGGAAGGCCATCAATTTTTGCTCAGTATGATTAGGAGAGATATTCAGGTCCAAATATATTGGGAAATCATAGGGACCATAATTAAGTTCAATTTAGTGTCATTTGTTTTCATATTCATCTCCCCATATTTATGAATAATCATTAAGAGTACATGGGGGTCAATACATCCTAATCATCCGTACATGGTCTAGGTTTGCCTCTGTTTATTCACTTAAGAACTAGATGGATAAAAATGGTTATGGTGGGGTGATTTTAGGGTAAAATAAGACCTTTTTAATTTTATAATTATCAAGTAATTTTTCTTGATAAGGGGTTTTTTGGTAGGAAACCAATTGCCTATATTTAACATCAAAGTCAATAGTTTTACAACATGCTTGATCTACCAATTCATTTGTCTTCATCTTTAGGGGTCCTCAAGTTAATTTTTTAGTCATAATACACCTATTAATCTCAAAAAAAATCATATACCTCCATGTTGAATAATGGCTTCCTTGAGATAGCCATAGTGAGAGGTTCTTTAGAAAGGTTTAGTTATAAAGTCATGAGTTACTGTTATTGAAAATCATGCAAATGGAATCATAAAGGTAAAGTGTTTTGTAAAGGATAATGAAGTAGTTTAATAGTAATTTTAAAAGTATTCAAGGTGACAAGTAATACTCAAGGGAGCATGAGATCTCATTAAGGACTTGTGTGCTTAGAAACTCTTCAAAAAGCTTGCGTTTCATGATCTGAAAATGGTTATGATGGATTACGTGCACCTGGAGGTGAATTACAAAGTTAAGTGGATGTTTAAAGGTGATGTAATCCCTTTTATGGATGGGGATATTTAGGATTCCACCAAGGAATAAATAAATATCATTAAATAAGACTATGAGACATATCTTAGCAAATTTTAAGGTTTGTTAGTAGAGTTTAAGGTAACAAGATAGTTTCATTGTTTTAAAAGCTTTAAAGTGGGTTATTGTATTATTCAAGATAATGTCAAGTTATGTTATAAATATTTAAGTTTCCTCATACTAATTATCACTCTTGAAACACCAATAAAGACTCCATTCATCTATTTGGATTATTTAAGGTTGTTTAGCAGCTTTAAAGGTAAAGAGCATTTTTGGTTCCCATATTGATCAATGCCTTTGAGCATCAAGTTGATACTTATGTAAGAATTCAAGGTGGATTTTGATCAAATACAATGTGATTCAACTTTAATATTCCTCCTTCTATCCATACAAGGATGAAAGAGACTAATGACCACCTATAGTTGTATTGTGAACCATGATGATACAATCAAGCCTATTAAGAACATGATGTTGAATGAGGTGCATTAGGGGGTGAGATTGAGTGAGAAAAGGTGTATAAGGTAATTAATACACTCTTATCAAGGCCTAAATAAGATCAAGGTTAATGATTAATAGTATATTCATTTTAAACACCAACACCTACATTAACTCAACCATGAAACTTTGTATGTCATGTTCTTATGAGGTGCCTACTTGATTTCAGGTTCAATAGAATATTAATAAGTTTTTTGATGAATAAAATTTATTTTCATAAGTGATTTTGTAATTTAGGTCTTAAAATCCAAATGGTATTCAAGTCCAAATCACCACCTACAGGGTTATTTGAATACATCACGATTGGTCTTCAAACTTGGAAGAAGGTATAATGTTCAATAATGAGGTTGAGGTGTAGTGAAAAGACACAATGTATGAAACCAAAAATACTAAAATGAATGTAATAAATAATTATCCAATCATGATTCATTTTAACCCCACATATACAATCATATAACTTATAGGCCTGCCTACCTTGTTTAGTGAATTTGAGTCTTTAGTGTGAGGAAAAGGAGTCTAAAGGAAGGCAAGCAAATTAGTGATGATCATCTTGTGACATTATATCTCTCAAATGAAACTCATATTAAATTTTCAAGGATAATATTTAAAAATTCATCTATTCCTGTAGGCTAAATGTGTACACACATTCTTATGTCTAGGGTTGTAGTGATGGGGGAAATTAGGAAGTTGAATGATAGTAAGGTCTCTAAAGATGTTTATAGAACCTGAATCAAATAGAGACCTTAAAAAAAATTCAAACTCAAGGGGAGTTTATAGATTTAGATATAGGTTTTAAATCAAGAATATTCTTGACAAGTTTCAGTCATGGTATTAAATAAAGACTATACAGGCCTATGTGTAAGCATTGCAAGAGAATGCACTTTTAGGTACATACTGGAGTCCAAAATATCTCAATCTAATGAAGTGTTTAAAGATGAAACTATAGGTTTAGAAGATAAGATAAGGAACCAACCTAAATATATACCTCTTTGACCCCAGTTAAGATATCTAGTAGTAATTGCAGTCAAGGTACCTAACATACACTTATAGTCAAGAAGCCTTCAGTATGAACAGAGGAAGGATTTGATGCTCAAAATATTTGAGATGTGTGAGGGATGCATAATGTATATAATTTTAAGTATTAATAATTTATATACCTTGGTATTATGTACATGTTTTGAAGGTTAATAAGTTATTAAATATCCTTTTTAAGCCTTAACAGTCAACAAGACATCTATAAACTTGTGTAGTGAAGACATGAAGGTTGCATGTCCCAAGTAGGTTTGAAATGAACTAAAGTCTATAGTTAAGTATTGAGGAGTTTTAGGAGTCATGGTGAAGATAATTCAGGGTCCCTATCCTTAGAGGAACTTAAAAACTTAGCCAAAATTCCCTAATTACACATTCAAGCCTAATAGACATGTTTAGGCTTGTTTATAGAAGTTTGACATTTTACACAAATGGGACTTGGAATTTAAGGATAAATTGAATATATATGTTTATATAACTTATAAAAAGACTTAAAAACACTTAAAACCTATAGTAATCAGGATAAAATGGACTGAATAGGGCATTTAGGGTCAATTTAGCTAGTTTGATCTTAAACCCTCATGACAAATAATTCAAGTTACATATCATTTTTGAAGACCATTTATCATTGAGGATAATTGAAAAAGATATTATATGCTATATTAGACCTATTTAAGTTTCACTCTAGCTAATGGTGAAAATTTGGAAAGGTTTCATAAGCCTAAGACCCTTTCTCAACCTTCTCACATAGTCAATGCCACTCGAGAAGATACCAACTTTCACTTAGAACTTTCATGGAGTTGTGCATAGATAAAAATAGTGTTTATAGGTGGTGGAGAGGTCATACACTTCCACCTTTTGGTATTAATAAGAATAAATAGACATGTTATTTATGAATAATCCTTAAGAGCTGGAGATACCTAAAACCCTCCCTAAACCCTTCATAATAACTTGATGGAAGAAAAATATTTCCAAATTAATTAAAATGAATGGTTTTGATCTTGAAAAGAATTTATTGACCTTCTCAAGGCTCATGATCACCATGGCATGGTAGTGGTTTGTATATGCAAGTATAACACCGTACATAATGGGTAGAATTCACACTTGAAGGCTTTTTTGTGTAGGCGTAGAGTATGGAATAGATCCCAAATAAATTTTAGAGGTCTAGTGAGACTTGAAAGAGGTTATAAAATCATATAAACACTTATAAAATTATCTCAAAATGTTATACTAGCTCTGTAAGTTGGCCACTTGGTCAAAAAGTGAAGAAAACCCAGTTTTGCAAGCCAAGAAGCCTAGATAAAGGCCTATGAGTGTAATAAGAGATATGAATCTCAAGGAATGAGTTATATAATGGTGTTAAAGTTCTAAATAGGTCATTTAAAAGTTTTATAACCTATAAATTTCATGAAAAAACACTCAAGTTACCTCTCAAGCATGCTTAAACACCTATGCTTGCTAATGGCCATTTCTTGGTTTTCCCAACTACACAAGGCCTCAGAACTTGAAATTTGACATGGAATATATTATTAGTATATTTAAAGTGAATCAATCACTTTGGTAGGTTTAACATGTGTGGGAGGTTTATTAAGCAATATTTTTGTTTCTAGGCCTAGGAGGCCTAATTAGGCCTAATTAGAGAGATAAATGGCAGAAAAAGGGAAAATTTTAGTCAGAGTTAGTATTTAAACTTGGAATGGAGCATTAAGAGGATAATAGGTCCTAAAAAATATGCTCATTTCTCTAGTATACCCTATACATTCTTATGCATAAGGAGGTTTACCCATTTTGAGGGTTACAAGGAATAGGTTTACAAGCAAGGTTTTGGTGTAAAATCACATCTTTTGAACTACTTCATGGTTATAATTGTCTTGTTTCAAGTATGAAATGATTTTTAGAAGCCATCCATGGAGGAATATTTCCTTCTTCAAAGTAAAACCAAGTTTCCTCTCTCCTACACTATATCGCTAAAGGAGGAGTTCAAGTGAACAATCAACCAAGTTAAGGCATATAAGTTATTCAAGGGTTTTTTCAAGGTTTCTTATCTCTTACATGCCATTTTTAGGATAATAAAAAGTAAAATTTAGTTGGAAGGAACATTCAAAAGTTTTAAAGTGTCTCTAGAAATCCTACCAAGACCTTCTTTCCCTCCTATGCCTAGTAAGGAGAAAAGGTCAAAGATACTTGAAGAGTCTTCTAACAACCATTACAAATATGAAATACCTCATAAATGGATTAGGAGAAGGATTCAATGGAGGGAGTAATGAATACTTGAATACCTATTTTTCACGGATGTGACTTATTCTTCAAGAAGGACATGTAAACTAGTATATAGGGTATGCAAGTAAAGATTTAGGCATTTCAAGTGGTCAAGCTTGACCAATCAATGTTGAAGACATTCAAATTTTTAAAAAAAATCCATTTTGAACCCTATGCCACTTTTGTGAAATAAAGAGGAGAGAAAATCTAGGAAACACTACATAGTGATTTGAAGGGTTTGAAGACAAAGTTAGCCATCCCTATTTTGGGGCTACTTTGTCTCCCCTTTCCTACTATTTTATATTTGTATCTTCTTTTCCAACATTATCACATCACATTTCACTTTGGTTACATTGAAATGCTATCAATTTTTTTTATTACACTTCTTGAAGAAATAAGAAGCTATTTTCCTCCATTTTTAGGTTATTATGTGAAGTATATGTGTGATTTCCAATGATATAACTTTGTGAATCAATAGATTTATTATGTTAATGTCTAGTTTTTGTACCTTCTTACAACATATTTGAGTTTTTATAGGTCATACTAAGTTTATAGGTTGAATCTCAGTCTAAGTTCAGATGTGAATTCAACAATATTTCATTCCTTTCATGCAAAGAATGAGTTTTGTCAAGTCCTTTGTATGAAACACTATCTTAGAAGCCATATACATGAAGTGAAGAGAATGTGTGCAGGCTCTTTTGCTTCCTAAGAGTGTCAATTTCAAGCAAAAGTGGTCATAAACATTAGTGCATCACCTTTATTTCAATTTTTTAAAATTAATTTTAGTGTAATAATTATTCCTTCACCGTTTCCCTTAGTCAAAAAATTAGTAGTTATTAGGATTAGATACAAATTTAGTGAGTGTATGAAGGGAACCAACCCTCAATCTAGAGATTATCTCCATCTCAATGTCACCCACACTTAAGAGATATTTCATTATTTTAGAGGAGTGGGAAGTAGTAAACATTCTCACAAACATAACACTCCTAATTGAAAACAACTACTTCTTAAGAACAACACCCTATGTTGTGTGGAGTTTAGGTGCTTTGGATACTCATTATTAAATAGATATATAACTATATAATGTACCAATTATCATTGACAAATTATTTGTGGATCTACCCAATGATGGCTTTGTAGAGTCTTTAGCCTTAGATAATCTTCATTGACTATAGCTCTATGTAAAACTTTTGGAGTATGGTCATCCATTTACCATGCCTTTCTCCCAATTCATTCTACATTAGCATGGATTTCATGGCTAGATTAGGTACCGTAACAAACACTTTAATGCACAAAATGTAATGCCTAGAATTTTTAACAACTTTGATCAAAGAAAAGACTTGTTTATCAAGTGTGGAATATTTGAGTTTAACATTTCTAAGTGTGATGCTCATAAAATACATTGGCCTTTCATTTCCCAACCCCTTCTTCTATGTGAACTCAAAAACCATAGAATGTTTTGAGGTAAATGAGTAAAGGTATAAGGGCTACATGTAGTTGAGCTAATGAGTATAAATGTGTTTGTAATGGTGGAATTAAATTGGTCAAAGGACATATTTGCTTCAACATTCCAACTAACTTGGGCATCCTTCTTCAACATGTTATTAAGTAGTTTGATTATCTCATCAAAAGTTGAGATAAATTTTCTTATGAAGTTGATCTTGCTGAAGAAACTCTTAAGTTATATCTTAGTATTGGGTTATGGGATTTTCAAGATCACCTCTACTATATTAAGATATATAGATATGCCCCTCTCAGAGATAACATGGTCCAATATCTTACCTTAATTTACCCTAGATATGCACTTTTTAAAATCTAATGAAATCCCATGGTCTCTACATATCTATAGTACTTTCCTTAGGTCATTTATATGAACTAATCTCTTCTTGGAGTAGACTATAAGATCATCCATATACACAACTATGAACTTACCCATTAAGTCTTTGAATTCAATATCCATATCCCTCTAAAAGGTGGCACCTAAATTAATCAAGCCAAAAGAGATTCTTTTGTACATATAGGTGCCTCACTTGGTAGTGAAGTTGTCTTGATTCTATCTTCATAATTTATCACCACTTGATTGTATCCCAAATACCCATCAAGGAAGGACATCATTTGGGTATCATTTAAAATATAAAACACTTCATCAAATGAAGGTAAGGGGTAGTTATCTTTTTCAAAAGCTTTGTTGAGGTTACCTAAATCAACACATAGTCTAATTTCCCCATTCTTTTTTCTCACTGGTAATATGTTTTCAATCATGCAAAATGTATTATCTATAAGATAATCCTTTTTTCCAATAGTTTCCATACTTCTTTAAAAATCAAGGGCTCTAGTGGAGAATTTATAAGCCTTTATCTTGTCCTAAATAACACGACTCTAAGATTGAGGGGAATACTGTCTATCAAAATGGAAGTGTTGAAAACCTTAAGATATTCATAACTACATGTAATCATGTCCATGAATTATTGATACTTTGTAAAAAATATCATTTCTCTTCTGATATACAAGTGGTCCCTAAAATCATGTTCTTCACTTCATTTTCACCACCCAAGTTACACTACTCATGACACATACCTTTGACAGGGATGGACTCCTTCTCTTGATAGTCCATATTGAATATTTCAAGTGAGACCATTCCTTTGAGTATGATATTTGTTTTTAATTTCATCATCTTATCCCCATCCAACTCAAAGTCTTATTGACCATCCCCATTAATGATTTGATCTATGAATAATTTAGCATTGATGATGAATTCTAGTATTTACTAGTTATCATTATAGACTTGGAGATTATTAGTGTTATCCAAGTGTTATGATCTTGATATACATATTTCACTAATGCCTCAAGGTTTTGGTGTAATAGTTTATTACATTTGGTATCAGAGCCTCCACTCAGGTTCAAGTCATAGAGTGGGTGGCTACATTATCATTTTAGTGTTTATCTGGGGTTCGTGCATGTGGGGGATCCTAGTGTACTAGCATAAATATAGACCAGAGTCTAGTATTCAAAAGCATAGTGATATGTTATGATCATGATGTGTGGATTTCACTAATTCTTCAAAATTTTGGTGTAATAATTTATTACATTTGGTACCAAAGATTTGATTTGGGAAATTTGTGTGGGGTGAAATCCTAGTTATATGGAATCATTTATATCTTAAAATTGGTTGTGAATTTTTACACAATTATTTTACTAAAGATGAATAATATTTTGAGGAAGTCATAGTAAAAAAATTAAGGTTTTATGATCATCTTTGAAGGGGTTATTGATATTTTAGGTTTAGTAATAATTTCATCATATCTATCAAAATATAAATATTTTTTCTATGAACTTTATCTTGGTATTGTATCAATGTACTCTAAAGATAAAGACAAACTTTAAGAATTATTTGAAATGTTTTGAGTGATTTATTATGATTTTTCATAGATTCACTCTATAGGGTGAAATTTTTGAATTTTTTCACAATTTTTTTTTGAATTTGCATTATCATACATGGAAGATATAGTAAAAATTTTGAACTATTTGGATCAGTTTTGAATGAGTAATTAAAATTTTAGGATTTTTTCATTAACCCTAATTTTTGTGAATCATGAAGTTACAAGTATTTTTAGGGGAGGATGATATTGATGTTAGACAATGGTGGCTCATTTTTAAGGAGAATAATGTTTAAAAAATATGGTGGTAAAAGAATAAGGTCATTATGTCCATAAACCTAGTATCAAGTATAACTTCATCAACATGGATGTGGCTCAACATCTACATCTTCAGGCAAGAAATATCAAGGAGGCTCAAATATATGGTCATAATATTCAATTTTTTGAATATTTGAAGCTCACTTTGAACAAATATGTTTTACATTCAGTTTTTTATTCTTTGGATATGGATGACGTGGATATGGTTCTTGGATATCCATGGTTAGATATTTTGGAAACAATCAATATTAATGTGCACAAGAAGTTCATGAAGTTTTGGTATAGGAATAATAATGTCGATTTACATGATATCATAGTTGGAAAAGCACAAAGAACAATCAAGGTAAATCATGAATATGAGATTAAATCAATTGAATAAGAGCATGTAGAAGATTCATATGAAGACATAGATAAATAAATAGTACAAGCAAAGAAGAACACTTATCTACTCAAGAGACAAAGGAACCACCAAAGCAAAAGGTGGAAGAGGGTAGAAGAAAAGTTTGATAAGGTCAAAGGATTAGAAAAAGTTGAGGTATATAAACACCCACATTATCATGAGAGGAAAAAATCATGGATACATGTGAGGAACTATCATAAAAACCATCACTTTAGTTATACAAGAAATCAAAGTATCAATAACTGTGGTTGTATAATGAATCAGTAGAGCAATCACTATGGTTATGCATGGAATTCAAAAAAGAACTACTATAGTCAGGTGTGTAATCATAGTAGTGCAATGATATATGGAACATCAAATATGTGGGGAAATAACTATGACTTTGCATGATAGAATAAATACTATGGTCATGCATGAAATTAGAGTAGCATAATGGAATATGGTACATGGAATTAAAGGAAGAATAATTATGCATGGACACCAAGGTGATATTATTATTATCATGAATGGAATTAGAGTGGAATTATGGAATTCAAAAATAATATTAGAGAGCTATCACCTACCAAGATCACATACAAGTGGTTGGATGATCGAGCTTGAAGACAAGTGTGCAAGGATTTGAAGCACACTCATTATTTTATTTTTTCTTATGTTTCGGGGATGAAACATGTCAAAGAGGGAAGGAATTTTATGTATCTAGGGATATGATATATTAATGTATATGGGTTGATGGAGATGCCAACATGTGACACACATGCCCTTAGTTATATGGTCTAATATATTAGGATAAATGAGTAACTTGTGGAATTAGTGCATTGGGTACATTGGGATTAAGAGGTAACCCATCCAATATTAGTTATATAGAGGTCTATATAAAGGAGATGAATTTAATTTTAAATCAATCAAGTATCAAATCTTCTATTATAAGAGGATATTTGAGGTTATCCCCTCAAAGAGACATTGTGGAGTTATTCCTTCCTAAAGGAGTATTTTATGGTGTTGCCCTACCTCAAGGGTAATTATTTTATTTCTACATTTATTGAATATTTAGGAATCTTGACCCACAAATATTTATTATGTTGTGTTGATGTACTGAAGGGGTAGAGACTAGCTCTACTAAGAACCTTATCATTATTGAATAGGCAATAAGTTCTAAGGTACTCATGATAGTGGCCAATGCATCTACACTATAATTGTTCTATCTAGGAAATGTTTGAATTCCAAAGGTATCAAAGTCTTCTATTAGGTTTCAGACTCTATTGTGATACCTATACAAATGTTTTTCATTTTATAAATATTGGATTATCACCTAGCTACTAATTTAGAATCACCCAATACTTTGATATTATTTAATTTTTTACCAAGGGTGAATAGGAGACCATGGACCAATGATTCATACTCATCTGCATTATTAGTGCAAGTGAAATGTAGCCAATAGGCCTATAGATAATACTTTCCTTTTGGATTAATCATTTCCACCCTAAAACCACAACATTTTAAGACTTTTAACCATTAAATTGCAATGTCCATAAGTCTAGTACTACTATTAGCACTGGTGTCTTGGCTATGGGCAGTGTTGCTATAAAATTTACTTCTTGATGAATAGTTAAATTCAAACCATCATCCCTGGTTGTGTCATGGCTTGGGTTTAATTGCAAAGAACATAAATGTTCTTTGTTTCTAATTGATTCATCATGTCCTAGGCTATCACATATGAGAGAGATATCTAGGAAGGATATTAAATTAAACACTTCAGAGGTCTTCATCATCCAACAGATCCAACTCTTCCATTTCTGGGCTTGGTTATACAATTAGCATGTTAATAAAGAGGGCAT
The DNA here is from genome assembly GCA_037957365.1 of Torreya grandis. Classification (NCBI taxonomy): domain Eukaryota; kingdom Viridiplantae; phylum Streptophyta; class Pinopsida; order Cupressales; family Taxaceae; genus Torreya; species Torreya grandis. The sequence continues at coordinate 1,904,860 of JARHVA010000402.1, read as the reverse complement.
TATGTGTTCCTTCCTCTTTATTCAATAAATACACTCCCATTTTAGATTCTTCATAGAGGACCTCATATTTTTTTATTGTACTCAATGATCTTATGAACCACTTTGAGTTATTGTTCTATCTTGATTTGGTTGGGAAAACCATTCCAAGGTAGCCACATGTGACTAAAATCAATTGCCATATAGATGTTTAGAGTTCTCAACCAATTCAAATCAATAGCATGTTGTAAGCATCCAAGATATCCACCACTTGGATGTCAATGAACTGATGAATCCTATAATTATAAGACAATTACATGTGGACATTTTTTAACTCCCCAATTACCTTTACCTCTATTTTATCTGGTTGAACAACCTTTTAGTTTGAATTTGCATGTATGAGGCCTAATTATTGGTAGATGGTGTAAGGCATGAAATTACCTAAATCACTTGAATCAACCAAAAAATTATGTTAGTTTTTGCCAAATATCTTGACTGTTAATAAGAAAGGAAGAGTTTCAATATTCTCTTTATATAGAGCAACATGTACATGAGAAACACTAGTGGATTCCTTCCCTTTATTACTAGACAAATCTTTCAAAAGTAATTCCATTTGACTAGAAATATGAAGCAACTCAAACATAGTTATATTGGCTTTAGTTTTATTAAGATATTTGTGATATCATAACTAAGTTTGGTCTTCTTTGGTTGCTTATTGTCTAGAGTATATGTAGTAGGATTTTTGGGTGGATAAGAGGTTGGAGGTCCTTTGGGTGGAGGAGTATTATTAACTATATTCACATTAGGTGGGACTTGAGTGTTATTCATGGGAGTAAAGGTGGTAAATGGGTTGGACAACTTACTCCTTAGTTGGTAATTGTTCCCTCTCTAAAAATATCTAAAATCATGGACCTCCTCTAAGTTGTCCTTGAGTTCATTTTCATTTTCAAATGGAAATTCATAAGGTTATAATACAAAGGCCATTCTTAGGTTTCCTCCTTCTTGGTTTTGATTATTATCAAGATTAGGCACAATATCCATATTATCCACTTTTTTTTGGAAGATGTTTGAGGTGGATATAAATTATGAAAGGTTAGTTTTTATGTGGTTTGTAGTATTGTGCAATCTACACCAAGTGTTTAATGATAGGTTTGTGAAATTCACAAAATGGGGAACATTATTATTTTAGTTGCTACCATTTAAAGGAATAGGCATGTTTCCATTATTAGGATAGGAATTCCATTATCTATTAGGTTTTTATAAATTGAAATTTCTACCGTGAGATAGGTTATTGCTATTCTGATTAGAATTATGAGGTCCCTACATATACATGTTGGTCACATCATTAGATAGCTTCTAGAATAACTATTTCAGATTGCTCACTTCAACATCTATACTAGCACTGAGTTGGTTGTCAACTTGAGGTTTTAGGCTAGTATTAAGTGCTTGGTTATGAACATTACTAGCATGTGCTTGGGGATTCAATTAGGATGGAAGTGATTGATGAGATCTATCAAACACAATATAACCACTAGTGCTTGGTGTAGTAACAACACTATTATATGTCATAAGGAGTAGCTATTGGTTATTTTATTGGGTGACCACATGATTGGGAGGCATGTAAGGTATACCATTAGGATGATAGTTCATTGGTGTTAGATTATAAATCAAATTAGGGATTGCATAAAAGGCTCTTGGGATAGGATGCATCAGAGGTGTATGTTAGTGCAAGGCTTAATTAAAAATAGGTATATTGTTGTATACACATGGTTGACTTAACAATGAGAAAGGGTGAAGTATATAGCCTTATGACACTATATAATATTCTATGCTAAAAATTTCATTATAGGTCAAATAGAATGAGGCTAGAGATATTGGGGTTATCCTAAGGAACATAGAAGTCATTAAATCTAGATCCCTAAAGTAGTTTTTTATGGTAGCCCCTTTAGTATGAGAATAAGGGTATTTTATATGATGGTAGAACCCATGGAATAGAGCATTGAACATGCTCATAGGATCATTTTATTCTCTCCTAGTGACTACAAATTGATGATATAGGACCATAGGGTCAATGGGGAGTCTAAAGTGGTTTACAAACATTGTTTCTAGCTCATCCTAGCTAGCAATAAACCCATTGGGTAACCCAAGATACCAAGCCTATGCTACTTCCCCCAAGGAGTATGGAAATAGTCTATAGGAAACATTTTCATGTTGGACATGGGTTTTGATTAAGGTATATTTAAAGTCTTGGATGTGTTTTTTGATTGTTAGGACACCTCCTACGATGAACTTGGGATAAAACTTATTTGAATTTTTAGGCAAATCATGTGCCATGCCTATGACAACCACATGAAAATAGACTCCCTATCCAATCTAGGCCATGTTGGTCATTGGTAAAGGCTAGGGGATTATAAATGGATCAACAAAATGGGGAGACACAACTATTGGTAAACTTCTAGCTAATTGGATGGGTTTGACTTTTCCTTTCCCTTTGCTAGCTCTCTATTTTGGTACTCTATAGTTAGAGAGTTCTAAGAGTTCCAATTTATTCCTAGTAGACTTCAATCGAGTATTAATCCTTCTATCCTCTAGCTTAAGAGATTATTTAGATTAGTAGGATAGAATGGTTATAAAATGCCTAAGTTTAAGTTTTGAACTAAAGAATTCAAATCATGGTTCAAGCTCTCCTTTTAGTATTAGAGACACATTGATATGATTTTTAACATGCAACCAGAAATTAGTCAAAAGGTTTGATAATCCCTAGCCTCTCTTGAAAGGAGGGATATCCTACGAAGAAAATACCTCCCCAAGTTTAAATATATTAGGTCTTGGTATGCTAGTCTTCACTTAGTTGGTTGATGTGAATTATCCCATTTAGGGGCCTATTATGATGATTTGAAATAGAAGAATCAAATCTAATTAAGGTGTTCAATAGAGGTCATGCTTTCAAAATTTATCTCTTTCCATAATATGACTTCATCAATTTATCATGTCCAAGAATGTAATAATGCAATAACAATGTTAAACTTTTGATATAATTATAAATCAATCAAGATAAATTGTTCAATTTAGATTGCTATATTCCTATATTAAAACTTAGTTTTAAAGAAAGAGAAAAAGATTAAAAATAAATAGATAAAGCACCTACTGTAAACATAAGTGAACTTAGCATTATCTGACTAAATGAATCCCATAAGATCAATCTTTAGTTGAGCTAGACTTAACACAAATCTAACGAAATATGGTGAAAGACTCTGAGAGGGAGAGTAACTATAAGAAGGAAGGTCATCACTACCATAAAAATGTGTAGAAAATGACCATACAAACTTAAAAATATTCCAGTTATCAAAATTCTTATTTTTTTGATTAACAATATCTTAAAACTCATACAATCATCAAAAACTAAGAAAACAATATGTAACAACAATCTAAAGTAAGAAAAAGGGAGAGATTATTCTAATAAAGCAAGATTTTTTTTGGTCTTATATGTATCCTTTTCACAATCCATAAATAGATATCCCTTTTTATGGCCCAAGAGATAATCTTAAAAAAGAATGTAGGCCTAAGAAGTTTGAAATGAAATTCAAATTCAAATTCACCCACTCATGGGGGTAGTTGTAGAAATTATCAATGTGGCATGCCCACTTGTGGTCTATTTTAGGTTTGTTAGGAATGAATCCTACTCAATTGCATTATAAAAATATTGGGGACCATGCTGGACCAAATCAAGAATGAATGCCACTGGGGAATTTAATTGATATTACATTGGGATAGCCTATTGCCCACATCTTGTATGGTTAGAGCCATGCCTATTTGAGTCATATATTTTGTCCTTTGTGCTTCATGCTTAATCCTAATGTATAGATAATGCTTTGGTTAATGATGCTATTCACATAATGAATTCTATTATTTTCCACAACTAATTTTTTAATTGAAGCCACTCAATAATTGATTCTATAAACTGAATCAAGTGCATAGTCAAATCTCAAATGTAGACAATTTTGACTGCAAGAAAGATTATCAAATTTAAACTTATGATTTATTGGTTGCAAGTCCAATGTGTCCTTAGCTCTAATGGGTTACTACCACATGACCTTTTCTTGACTTCTTCTTTGCTTGGCCCTCATTGCATGGCTAGTTTTTATTTTATGGGCCCCATTTTCACACTTTTTCAATGCTTGGAGTGTGTGTGTAAGGCCACATCATCCCTAAAGTTTCCTAAACAACTTCTACTATATGCCACATGGTATCTTTACCTTTGATTAGGCTCTCTTAAGATCTGATATCTCTGACAAATCTGAGAGATTAACATTTATGATAGCTAAGGTTGACAACTCTACATGAAATTTGTTGATTAGTTACTAGCCTTTAACAAGTTTTGATGATTTTTCCATGATGGGAGATTGGCATGCCCTATTGACTATTTATATCATGGTGAAGTGATATTTTACCACATGGTGTCATCTCACTCATCTAGAGTTCTGACAAGGTTTCACCATTGTATGGACCACCTTGAGATATTGAAGTAATGAGATCTCACCATGTAGTGAAATCTTACCAACCTAATTTCCCATAGGATCCATGATTTGTATAAACATCTCCAAGATAGTAGAGCAGTGGGATTATTCTATGCATTATCATCCCATTATCCCACGAGTCTAAATTTTTTTTGATGTCATTGCCCCATTGAGAACTTTAAATAAAATTGACTAAGTCTTTGAGAAGCCTTTTGAATGGGTTTGGGATGACTAGACGCTTGATACATGGCATTGAGAAACCTTTAAAGAGAAATGACTAAGTCTTGCTGAGAAAAAAAGTGACACATGGCTTCAGGAAAAGTTTAAATAATCAACAAAGTGTTGAAACACTTATTCAAATGGGTTAGAGCTTTTGGGAGTCATGAAGTTTAATAAATCCAAATATGTAATGGCCTAAGATTTTAGGGTTAAATGGTTCTATCCCTCTGTGCTTCCATGATTTTAATGGTCTCAGGCCTATAAAGTCTTTTCAATACTTATAAAGTTTTTAAAAGATTTTGCCTCCATGCCTTCATGATCTTGCACTTCTAATACCTCCTCACTTTTGTGCTCCCACATGAATTTTGCTATAAGTCTTCAAAATTTCTGTCTTTAAGCCTTCATGCAAAAGTTATGATTTATTCATATGAAAGTGTGAGTCATTTTTTCCTCCTTGGATTTTGATTCTTCTTGGTGTTGATATATTTATCTCCCTAGGCTCAAAAGAATCAACCCTTACTCCAAACCCTAGATAGTGTCCTTGGTCATCTTCATGAGTCCTTATGATGCCATGGTAGTCTAAAAGAGGGTCATTTATATTTAGGACCATGGGTAAGAGGTACATGTAATGATTTTATGGCATGAGGTGATATGGTAATCACCCTTTCACCCTATGTGAACTGAGTCAAGTTGTCTATAACAAGTCTTGATATGGTCCTTATGATCTAAAACCATGCATGATAAGGTGATCTATGAGACTGTAGTCCATAGCCAATCATGTGTCCATTTTAGCATGCCAAGAACCTAAAAAATGGGGTAAAATTTAGGAGATTAGGGGCTAGTATGAGGAAGGATGATAACCCTTATTTAAAGCCTTAACATAATTTAAGGTTCTTTAGTAGATGTTAAGGTATCTTCTTCAATTAATGTTTCATTTAAAATAATTCATATTTTTCCTTTTAAGGGTGTCTAAACCATGTGAATAATATTATTATGATCCCTAATACATCATTGAGTCATTATCAAGGGTTACACATCTCCAAAAGGCCATCCTAACATCATTTTAAGGCAATAATAATGTGAAAAGAAGTCTTTTAAGGAGTCAAAAACCTTTCATTCACCAAAAAGGGGTCCACACATGTGAAAAATGACCTTTCATAGTCCCTCCATCCATACTCTCTGATTTGAAAGAATATTTTATCCCTCCCCTCCTCTAGTTCTCTAAAGGCCTTTCAAGATCTCAAACTTGAGAAAATACAAAAAAAATGATGTTTTATAGGTGTTTCCAAGACTTGTACAGATTTATATGGATAGGTCAGAGTTAGAAGAGGTCATACATTTTATGGGGATCCTTTGTAGGGACCTTAGAGAATAATCCATGTCTTAAATTTGCATAAAAAGGAAGAAAATGTAGGCGTCTCCATCAAGTTTTTGGCAAGCTCACAAGTTGATAGTTTGAGATGGATGGTATGGTCTATACAAAGGGATTCAAAGCCCAAGATATTAGCCAGAGGTAGAGTCCTTAGTGGTATTTTAATAAATGTAATTAGTTTGTAGATAAATACCTTGGGATTTATGTTAAATCACTAAGACCATCAGGTGGTCGTAAGCCCCTTATAAACCCCATGAACTCAGTTGCATCTAAATTTATGAAATTTTTTAGCTCATTATGATAGTTTGAGCATAGATAAAGGTATCTAAAAGTATGTTAAGTGTATTATACCCATTTGAACATGTTATCATGGAACTTATAGGGTCAAATTAACACACAGTATGCCTTATAGGCAAATTACAATTCATTTTCAAGGTTCTTATGTTTTCATAAAAGAGTAGAACATAAGGGTGATCAGTGTAAGTTTCTACTACTTCCTCCATGTTCCTCACATACTTAACTTGGTCACCATTTGGTCATAATATATCTCCTTCAAGATTCTCAATACTCACAATGTGAAGGAAGGAAAAAATTTCCAAACATGACCTAGTTGTCCTCATGGCAACCCTTCTCCAGGCTGAGAGTATATGAATGTTATCTTCTTGAAGTGGTAGGAGTGATGTAATAATGTGTAGGAGTTACCCTTTCAAAATAAACAAGCTTCTTTATGGTCCTCAATACCAAAACCCATAGACCAACTCCAAGTGCATTTATAGGCTCTTAACATAATTTAAGGTTTCTTAGCATTGTTTAAGGTTTTTGTGGACTCATATGTTTCACTTTCTCCCTCAAGATGTCTAATTCAATAGCTTCAAATGCATTACTTTGTTGAGTATCTAGGTGGGGAATGTTTAAGGTCTTAATAGGTGGTCTTAAGTGGGGATTAGTAGTCCACATGAGGTCTTCTAAAGACATATACTATATAATGACTTTATCAAGCCATTTTTACCTCATAATGGGTTTTGTCTTTCAAACTTAGAAATTTAAAAGGGTGTATAATGCAGATGTAGGTTTAAGTTCTCATGCATAAGCCTATGTGTGAAATTAAGACCAAAAGTTTGTACAATACTATGAAAATATAATGAAATTGTGAGAGAATAAGCTTGATTAAGTTTAGACACTGTTAAGATGTCAATAACATAGTTGAAAATTTTAGGTTTAGACCCAACTTTCAAGAGTTCTCCTGGATCACCACCTACAACTAACCCTGGGTAGATACAAGAAAGGGATATATGTTAATATTACTATCTTAAGGGAGGATATTGAGGTTCAAAGGAGTTTAACTAGGTTCCTTGTATGGATTTGAGAACCTTTCTCTTGTTCATTGACCTATAGAAAGGCTCCAATTACAGTTAAGTGCTCCTAATCACCACCTATGGGGATGTAGTCAGGTTGTCTCTAACCTTAAGAGTGAAATACCACATACACATTGAGTTTTGTATCAAAAAAAAAAAATGTTAGAAGATTATTTAAGGACAAAGGAATATGAAAGAGTGATGAAAACAAGCTAACTCAAGACCCCCTAACTCTGCATACATAGTTGACTTAATTGATATAGGTCTGCCTAATCAGTTGGAATACCTAGTTGGTTTGAATGATGAAGGTAAAAAATATGTGAATGTGACCCCATGGTGGTTTATGTTAAATATATGATATTAAATACCTTTAAAGGTAGATTCAAGTTTAATAGAGTTACCTAAGCCTAACTAATCATTCGTAACACACAGACCTGTATGTATGGATATAGAGTGTGTTTGATTAAAGAGTATGAGAGAGACCCTAGTTAAAAAAGTGTTAAAAAATATTGATAAAACATATCATGAGGGTTTCAACTCTCTTATCAATTAGGATAGGAGGAAATATAGACTAATTAGGTTTTTGATATCGACTAGTCTGAACACCTAGTATAGGTCAAGAACGGTCATAACAAACATAAAGGAGGAAATGATATTAGTAAAGGTTTAAGCCACCATGAGACTATTTAAAGGTTTTAAATTTAATATAAAATTATTCTAATAAGACCCTAAAGTAAATAAAACATCTATAGGTGGTTTGATGCCTTAAAACTCAGTTTAGGCTTATAAGGCCCAAAAACCTACATAAGCCCTCAAACTTCCAACTCCACTCTTGTGGAAAAATGGGTTTCTCAAGAAAATTTAATGATATAATAGGTTGGATGATGATTTTAAATTTTTTATAGAGTTACCACAAGTGTGAAAAGACAAGAGAATGACAATTTAGCCAAAAAACCTTCCTTGAGCTCTCTTATCGTAGTCTGTTATCTTGATGATACAAGTTTGAATGCTCAAATATTGTAGGAGTAAGTGCATGGGGACCAGTGATATTATGTGAATTTGAGGACCCCTATGCACTTACCATCCATGGTGGAGAGGTCTAGTTTTAGGTGGGAAACTCTATGAACAATCCTTAAGATTGTAAGCATGCCTAGAATGCCTAGTGAAAACCTAAAGTCTACCAACCTTTGCTCATAAATCACCGTACAAAGTGAATGGGAAAAAGATATATTAGGTATTTTTTAGGAGGTATATTTAATAAATGTTAATGGCCTTAATTTTTCAATCCAAGGCTTGTACTTTATGAACCATTGTTAATATGGTAGGCCACTCTAAACCCTAAAAAACCCTCATGGTGGACTTGATGGACAAGAAACTCTTCATGATGATTCCAATGAGCTTAAGACACCATGAAAACATCATGAAGACACATACAAGTCATTTTTAATCTTTTTTCACTATATATTTGCCATGTGTGAGGTAAATGTGTTAAAAAAGGGCTTATAAGGCCTAGATTTGAGACTATTTGCATGTTTCTAGAGCATATTTGAGCTCTTGAGTGAATTAAAAGGTTTATTTGGCCTATGTAGAGGTGGAATTGTCTTAAAATAATCACCTTTTAACCCATAAAACATTTCAAACAAGCCTAATGAACATTCTTGAACTCAACTACAGAGATAACCTTCATTTACATTAAGAAGGGAGTGTTATAGGCCTATTCCCATAGTGATGAGACTCTCAAATGCAGAAAAATTATTGTACAAAATTTTATAGGCCATTACCAAGCTCAACACATGCTTGAGGATGCCTAAGTCTCAGATCCCTCACCCAATAGGAGGACAAATGTATTGAATGGGATATGAATGGATTCAAGGGTGGTAACTAGGATAATAATGGACATGTTCAAACAAATAATTACCTCTCATAATGGGTGCATGATCTCTCACTACATGTCAAGGCATGATGGAGAAGTTTCAAGGTGAAGGCATCTTTATGGAATCAACTATGACCAAAAAATTGGCCATCCACCATACTTCTATGCCCAAGGGCTCATTGAAGACCATTTTGCAACCAAGGCAATGCATGGTAAAAGTCATAGGGCTGTTACTACCCCCACTCATGTTTATAATTGATTATTGAATGAATTATGGTCATCATGGCCTTTAATCCACACTTTTAAACCACATTATCCTTCTCCCTCCTCATATCCTATAAATTTGGCTTCAAATTCCATTGTATGTATCCCTTTACTAGGTATGTGAAAGTGTTGACCATTTGTATATGAAACCTTGAAACAATAAAAGACTGATTTAGCCTCCTTTATGCTAGGATTCTAGTGTGTTGATGTTGGTTAGACTTTTACGAGTGGTTGATTCTTCTCCCTTTGTAGGTCCTTGGCTTCACCTAGGTACTAATGGATTTTATTATATAGGTTACATGGTGTGTGAAGGTGTTAGTGACTATAATTTTAGTGAAAATTGATTGATAGTGCCTTAAATTAGGTCCTTCATTCATCATCCTTAGGTCATGGTTATCTAGCATAACCTCCATGTAAAACACTAAAGTGTAGGAGTCTTTCAAGAGAGAGTGTGTTAAAAATCAATCTTATTCTATCTATAAGTGTTGTTAAAGATTAAGTATAGGAGACAAAACATATTGGTGCATCACCTCTCATAGCTTAGGTTTGTTTCATGCATCCTTATATCCATTTTCATTAACAAACAAATAGGTTCAGGAGTTGATTTTAGATGATGCATAAGGGGAGCTAGCCCTAAAACTAGAGATTCACCTCATCTAATAAAACACCCAAACCTAGAGGTGATTCTATTTCATCAGCTGGATAAGGCAAGTCTGAAACATCTTTGTTTTAAAGGTGCAATCCAAACTGATAACACCTGGTTTTCATAACTTTTATCTTGGATTATTTTTGTGAATTTTTTTATAAACATCAATCTTCAAAAATTTTGTTCCCAAAAAATGTTATGACTAATTGCAAATAATTTTACCAAAGACCTAGATACTTGAACTCTGATTGAACTTTCAAGAAACCTTTGAAAAATTTGTTTGAAACTTTTGTTCTGTCAACATCATAACATTTTTATCCAAAGACCTTTAGGCATAATACGAATAGGTGTAGTTAGTGACTTTGATTTAAAAAAACAACTACTATAAATTTGAAAATAAATGGCTAACTATTTGAAAATAAATGACTAACTATTTGAAAATAAACGTCTAAGGTAAAAGCCAAAAAATGACTAAGTACAAACTAGAAATTACATAATGACTTAGTCATTTACTTGAATCCAAAGTTAATTTCACCCATTTTAATGAGAAGAGACTAAGTTAAAAAGTAAAAAGTTATAAATATTTAGTCATTTAGATTGAAATTCAAATAAAAATGGATAAAATTTGTTTAGGAAAAGAAGTAGAAAACTTTGAAAACTTATTTTTTCTCACAAACCTAAGGTGAAATAATTTGAAAGGAAAATACAAACTATGTTTTGAAATGTAAGAAAATAAATAAACTAAGACTTAATATATTGATGAAAATTTAAGTGTTGAAACTAACTCACTGCTAGATAAAAACTTGGACTAAATTGAAGAAATGCAAATATATTAAAGTAAACTCATTCAGTTAGTTGTAGCTAATAATCTAGTAGATTGTCAAGAAGGATGATTTGAACTAAAAAACACAATGAAATCATGAAAGGAGTAAGACCAAAATCCAAATAAAAAAGAGGGCCGTCATTTTTAGAATGAAAATGGGCATGTTATGCAAGTGAAAACACATCTAAATATCAAAAGTAATCCAATTTAACCTTGAATTTCCTCAACTTATCAAACTACTCCAAAAAGGTATCATCTTGAGTTGCCAAAGTCCCAAGATGAGCACTCATAGTCTTATGAGATTTTTCAAGTGCCCAAACCTCTATAAAAAATTATCTTTGTAACACTGGGAAACTAGCATTCAACTACTATCTATGGGTATTTATTTGTGCTTCTAGTTTTTCAATTTCCTAAAACACTTTGGCATGTTGGTCATGGTCCTTGATGCTCAAAGCATTCTCAACCAATTTCTAGTGTTATTGTTCCTTAGGAAATAGTTATCATTCCAAAATTTTACTTATCTGTGCCAAGCTGACAAAAATACCATTAATGATGGGAATGGTGGTTCTCAGTTTATTAAAAAATTTGTGTCATACCTCCATGGCCTTAGAAAACCACTCAATTACCCAAATTTTCTCATGTCAAGGATCCAATTAGTTTTATTATTTAGTGAACAAAATGCCCAGAAGTCTCTCCAGCTTATTGATCACCTCAATAATAATAACTCCATCTTCAAGCACTAGTTCACTTCTCAAAACTTTTTGGTAAAGGCCCAATGTCCTAAGTTGAGATACTTCTATCGCACTTAGTTGATGCTTGAGTTATTCAATTTCTTCATCTAGATCATGTCATGTTTCATGTTCTTCTTTATATAGGTGAATGTCCTCCTGATGTTTAACATGGATCTAGCTCATGTTGTGGTTTTTATGAATGTTTTGCCCATAAACCTAGAGGGAAAGCTTGATAAATGTCATACCCACTTGTATTAGAGAGATAATCATGGGACTTATCTAGAGCATGTTAGAAACACTTGCCACCTCTAGGATTATGTTAGTGCTCTCCCTTATAATCTCAAATAATTTTTAATCATGGTTAACTTCCATTTCAAAGGAAATTTTACATTGAGTTTATTCTATGGACTTATGTTTAGGGAAAAAGTTCAACAAGTATAAATGTTTATCAAGAATGTCCTATTGGAATGCAACATAAATGGGAGGTTCTTGATTTGGTTTTGGTTTTTTCTCTATCTCCTACATCAATTATTTACCCTTTTGGGGGTCACACTCTAAATCAATGATTTTAGGACTCTTTTCCCAGTGCTCACTAGAACTAGTGCTAAGGTCTTTGTTATTGGGACCTTTTTCCCTGTTGGATTCTTTTGGTTTTATATTTTCATCATCCAATTTTTTCTCAGTTGTATGATGTTCCTCACTTGGCATAGTAGTCTATTATTTTTTCTACTCATTTGGGATCTACTTGAGTAGCTGAATAGGGTGTAGTGATGTCCTCTTGCTTTGTAAGAAAATCCTAGGTCCATGGTGGTGGTGAACCCTACCACTAACATTTTGGGATGACCCTGGGTTGGTCCTGTATGCACTAAAATATGATCACCCCTCTAATTACACTAATTCTACTAATTTAACCTAAACTACGTTTCCTAACTAATTTAACTAATATCTCATTGTCCCATATCCCATTCCCTACATCACACAATACTATCCCATCCCATAACTAATTAATCCCTATATTAATCTACTAACTAAACCCATTTACCTACTAACCTACTCTTTAAGCCACTTGCCAATTTAAAAATACAATTTATTCTACCTACCCATAAACCACTTTATTCTTAGCTATTCCTAAACCCCTAAAACCTAATGGGATATTTATAGAATTGGAGGTTTCTATAAATCTCCTCCATTTTAACCCTTTATCTTATAGAATTTTCCATTCTAGAGATTTCCAAGGAATTTTAAATTCCTTGGAAATATCCTAGCCATTGATTTTAATGGCTTAAAATTGAATTTGAGCCATTGCTTTCTCCCTCCATTGCCTATATAGCTAACCCACCTTCTTCCATGGAAAATAACACAAAATATTAAATCTTAATTACTATCTTTCATCCATAATCAGCCTTCTTGCATCCATCAAGAGCCATTATCAAACACAATTGTCTATTGGAAGCCATTATCAACTATAAAGCAAACAATCTAACATCTATCAAATTAGGCATTAAGAAAACATTTGGTAATCTTGGAGAGGAGTTATAAAGAGGTAAAATTATTGTAAGATCAATCCTAACAATTTTATTATCTCTTTTATCCCCTCTTATTGATGTGTTTAGATTTTAGGTTTTTATTGCTAAGAATAGTAATAAGAGTTAAACTAAAATTTAGGTTAAATTTAGGTGACCATGATGGGATATTACTCTATAAAATAACCTTATAAGCTTGTTAAAGGTGATTTATAAGATTTTAAGGACATCTAGATGTGAATTGAAGATCAAGTTTTGAAAAACTATCATGTACATGTAATTTGTAGTTTTATACTCGTATCTGTGATATTGTAGTTGTGATATTATAGGTTAAATTGTAATATTGCATAACGGTATATTCTTAACCACTAATGGTTTAAATTTTTTTTAGGTTTTTATCTTTGTGCAAAATTTTAACTTCACAAGTCATAGTTTTCCCCTGCTAATTATGGTTTTGTAGGTCAAGTTGTGATTTTGCAGGGTCTACTAGTTGGTGTCATATATTTATATTTTGATTTTTTGCTAATCCCTTTAGAAGTTAATTAGTGTTTTTTTTGTTGCTTGAAAGTTTTCTATCCCCTATCTACAAGACAAAAGAAGAGATAATCAAACATTTAGATATTGGTGCATAAGATGTAATATCATAAATTTAGAATTTACAATTTTGCCTTGGTAATTGTGGTTTTGAAAAAGTCATCATGGTTTTGTCAAACTTACAATTTGATCTATATTATTGTTCTTTATCTGTCACTAATTTTTCTAAAATTTGTTATTATTCTATCTATGTTGCCTGGAGGGTATTTTGGTTTCTAGTGTGCAGGGCAAATAAGGATTAATCAAGACTTTAATCATTTGTGTATACTTATAATATCAAAAATTTCCCATCTATGAATTTGACCCGGTAATCATGGTATTGCCTTCAAGAAATGTGGGTTTTCCCTTCAGGACCAAACTGGTAAAAATTGTAACCTATCAGTTTCTAATTTGTAGATAAAGGATTTTCTATCTTTTATTAGACATTTATAAGGCCTTCTATGGTAAAGCAAAACTATCTTTTTCCACCTAAACTACTTTGGCATTTGATTGCTTTGGCCTAACTATGTGCTTGTAGGGGATAATATAAAGTTTTTTGTGTGTGTGTAGGACCAATAAGTATAAGATGAAGAATAAATAAATACCAAAACACCTCACCATTAATTTGTTATACCCTTTAATATAATACCACAAGTCTCAGATCTATGTTTTTATTCTGATATCTATGGTTTTGCATTATAAGTAGTAATTTTTTGTTTTGGTAGAAATAGGGTTCAACCATAGAAATTTGACTTATCTTTTGGCTAATCATTAGAACCACATACTTTATTATTATGGATATTAGAACATATATCATCTGAGGGAAATCTGTAACTATCATAAACTTAACCTCAAAATTTGTAAATTGTCCTAAGTTAGTGGCTGAAAGACTTTTTTAAGTTGACCTATTTATTTATAATGATCTAAAAGTTAAGTCATCTCATTAGTATCTATATGCATCAGGAATATTTTATAATTTTTTAATTCATTTCAAAACCATAGATTATAAAAAAATGAGAATTGTGATATTGTATTTTTAATTGTGGTTTTGCTTAACAGTCATGATTTTGTAGGTAACTATTATAAGTTAGCTAACTATTATAAGATCAAAACTTGAAACCTATGATTTTGTTTTATAATTGTGATTTTGTTATTTTTGGTTGTAATTTTTTAGGGAGTGGCATATATCATGGACTCCCCTAGAAACCCTTATGCAAACCTACCATAGGACCTTTCATCCATAACAAGCATTTTACTATAGAAGGTAGGATAAACTCCTAAGAAGCCATTAAGTTCAGATGGGCTCAAGAGGGTTTGGTTGATTTTTTAATGGGTCATCGACCTATAAACTCACTTATAAAGCCATAAAATGGTGTGAGCATCAGGTTACACACTCCTTTTAGTTTAATAGCATAGGGATTATCATTATCTGTGTTGTTTGAGTTTTGTGTTAGACTAATATTATTTGTAAACTAAGTCAACCATACCCTATTTTATTTGTGACACCATATCCATTCTTATACTCCATCATCATATCAATCTTATCATCACATCCATCCCAAACCACACCCATCATGCATTTTATCATATCTTTCACATCCTACTCTTTCATCTTCCATCTAATTTACTATCCATCTTATAGCTTGTATCTATCCCACTAATCTTAAACCAAATCTACCCTATATCATCTACTCATCTTGTATTGTCTACTCATCCCACATTTTATACTTCCTATCCTAGACATAATATAATCTTCCATATCCCTCATATCCCTCATATCCATTATCCTTATCCTAAGTAACTTATATCTTCCATCTTATCCATCCTATATCTTCCATTACTTATCCCAAACAACATCCCATATCTACCATATATTTTCCATCCACTTAATACCCATCTTATAACTTCCATTCCTCTCACATTCATCCTATATCTTTTATCTCCATACCCCATCCAACTCATATTATTTTATCATCCTTGAATACTATATTTAGTATTGGAATCAAGTTCTAGTGGTCACCCATCCCTTTGGTCTTCATTGTCATCCTTAGACTAGGTATTATAAATATACATAGTCTTATCAATATTTTAATCTAGCACCCATCACTTATCCCTATTAGTGCCTTTTTCACCTAACACCCATCTAATTATCACTTTGCTAGTGTAAAAGGTATTTGATCCCATCACCCTCTTTCATTCTTTCTATATTGGGGTCTTACAAGGCTTTGCATTTTGGTAATTCTTAGTCATTCCAAAAAGTCACCATATCACATTCTTTAACCATTAGAAGATTTGATTTCTAGACCGAGTTATTATTTAAACACTTCCACATCACCTATCACACCTCATCACATCTCTATTTCCCTCATCCAAAATGGTGATCCAAACCCATGCCCAACTCAGGATAGGATAAGCTTCCAACCAAGACAATGATCCATTAGGGAATTTAGGTGATCCAACTCAAGATCATGATGATACACATAGTGATATGCATACCCCTAGAGGAGAATATGATTTATTTAATCCCCTCCATAATTATAAGGTTAGGAATTTAACTAATGAATACCTTTATGAAAATCATGATCAAGTTTTTCCTAAGCCATTGAAATGGGGGGCACACTACCCTCAAACTTTGACTATAGCCTTCTATAACATATAGTCTATCCCTCCACCCATCCTAATACACTACATTAGAATGAACATACTAATCAAATACCTAAATAAGAAGAAGGTGTGAACCAAGAATTTGAATAAGAAGAACACCCCACACCCCTCTAAAATAATTGTATTAAGGCTAATAGAAGGTAAACTACCTTCGAGGATCGACTAGACCAACTTATCTAACAAATCAATATTTTACTCCTTGCAAAAAATCAATGGCCATCATCCCCTCAGTAAAATACCCATAACACCCATAGACCCAATAATAGTCATGATCAAACTTCTAATCATCTTTGGGACCCTACATTTGCACAAGAATGAAAAGTAATGAAGGAGACTCTCCAAAAAATAGACCCATACTCATAAGCATTAAAATAAAAATATGAAGATTTTTGCTCTTCTCCCTTGGACATGAGCATCTTTTAAATACCTTTCCCACCCCACTTCAAAGTTCCTAAATTTTAAAAATATATATGGAAAGGTGATCCCCAAGACCATGTATAAGAGTTTTATGTGGCTTGTCATGAAGTAACATATGAAGATGCCTATCTATTAAGACTTTTGCCAAAAAGCCTTATTAGACCAGCCCTAAAATGGTCCATATACCTACCAAAGGGGTCTATATCTATCCTTGGGGAAATAATTAAACAATTTTTTAGACATTTTTCATTCAATATTGAATGTGATGTCTCTATTATAGACCTTTATAACACCAAATATAGAACTGGGGAATGTTTGGCATCCTTCTTACAATGATGGAGAAACTTAGCAAGCCACCTACAATGTATAACACCTAAAAAGGAGTTAGCCAAAATATTTGTTGATAACCTTAATGCTGAGCTCAAATATCAATTAAAAATCCAATGTGCTAAATTTCTTAATGAAATAATTAAGGGGATTCAAATTGATAAGGAACTTATTGAGAAAATAACAATCAAACTATACTCCTAAAATAAACACAATCAAAACTAGGATAACTCATGTATAAGAAAGTCAAAAATCTTGAAAAAAAATAAAAATGTTGTGGGAGATGGGGTTACTAATTCCAAATAACAGCATGTGCAAAAAATACAAAAGAAGAACCC
Organism: Torreya grandis; assembly: GCA_037957365.1. Classification (NCBI taxonomy): domain Eukaryota; kingdom Viridiplantae; phylum Streptophyta; class Pinopsida; order Cupressales; family Taxaceae; genus Torreya; species Torreya grandis. Next base: position 1,887,242 of record JARHVA010000402.1, on the reverse strand, counting down.
CATAGAACAATAAAATGTCTCCTCTATTTGAGTTTCATGAGCCAAACCAAAGCCTTAAACTAGAAAAGACCTCTCACTAGCTTGGGAGTACCTATTAAAATAGTCCTTTTTTAATTAATTATTGCTAATATGATCACTCTTCCTAAAATCATACCTTTGGATGATCATTAACCTCATCTTGATTGGTATCATGAAGATGAATTCTAAAATATCATACAGTCAAAGGTCATGATATGTGTATTCAATTAAAGCACTATATTTAGGTCCTAATTAAAAGAGGTGATATTGAAATAGAAAGGGAGAGTACTTCAAATCAATCTAATAATGAGTAGTTAGGAATTTATCAGGACCCCTTACCCAAGCATGATAAAAAAACATAAAACCACCAAGAGACTAGGGTCAGGCCTCCTCTTCTAATTATACTAACTATCACTCCATGCCACATCATTATGTCAACACCATTAAAATCCAAAGCCCCTAATATCCCATTCCATCATCACCCGCCATATTGAAAATCAACTGGGCCACTACTGATTGTGTGGTTACTACCATACATAATAAAATTATAGTTCCTGGGGTACCACCTAAGGACCCATCCTCTTTTATTACTCAAAAAGGGAACATCTCTAAGAAAGTTTTAGTATCTTTTGATAAATCTTATGATATAATTCAGCAACTTGAGAAGACACCCACTCAAATCTCATTAATGGAGCTTCTCAAAACATCCCTTCTACATCAAGAGATACTTAATTAGGTTTTGAATGACCTCAAGGTCCCTAGTGATCTTGACACCAATCAATTCTAGGCATTAGTGGGACATTTATCCCCTTCTCAGCAAATTGCCTTTGGTGCCTAGGACATGCCTCCTAGTAGCCCCCATCATAATTATCCATTATTCATTGAATTCTATATATCCCACCATTACATTCCATGGGTGCTCATAGATGAAGGGTCAGACTCAAATTTATGTAGTATGGATTTTTAAAATAAATTGAGTTATTTGGAAGCTTCTTTAGGGCCTACTCTAATTATGATCAAAGCATATAATGATAATGAATGAACATCCACATGAAATATCTACCTTCCTATTTCCATGAGACATGTGGTACATTAAAACCTACTCCATGTTATGGATGTTGATTTACCCTATAATATGCTATTAGGATGTCTCTAGATCCATGAGATGCAAGCTGTCCCATCTACCCTACATCAATGTTTAAAATTCCCCCACTAAGGCATGAAAGTCACTATTCCTGAGGAAATTGATTATTTTTGTAGTTACCAAATGGATCAATCTTCATCATCATATCATTATCCTAACATAGATAACTCCATATTAAGCCCAATAGTCACTAAGTATATATGATTGAATAAGCTTGAATATACTTCAGATACATTACTTGGAGTCACTTGCTTAAAAATCACATCCACAAGTTGCAAGGAGTATGAATATAAAACCTTTTGTGTAGGTGACTTACCTCTTTCCCCATATAATTATGGGTTTCTATCTATGTAGAAGACCAATCCTATCAAATATCAATTTAGACCAATGACCTTCTCTAGTGTAGGACTATCATCTTAAGATTATACTGATGAATTAGATGAATCATGGCTTATTTCAGAAGAAGAGTCCCTCACATCTCCTAGAAAGAGATACCCCTACATCCATAAAATGTTAAAAAACATGCATTATCAAGTAAAAAGATGAGGGAGACACGAACAAGGTAGGATTAAACCCATATCAGTTCAATAATGTCCATAATATCTTGGTTTAGGGTACAAACTCTTTGATGATGACTTAAAAAATATTATGTGGATACTGCTTCGATCCTTGAGGAGTCTCTCTCTGATGAAGACATCAAGATGGGCTCCATTTATAGTCACTTTGAGGAGCCTAATGATAAGAACCTTTTCCTTGATACCGCCATTTCCACCATTAATATATCCCTTTGTTAGCCCCATTTAATTGATTGGGATCAATGCTAGGATCCATCCTTTGATATGTTTTAAAATGATGAAGCAATTCTAGAATTTTTGGAAGTTCAAGGTTTTATGCCTTCCAACAACCATAATAAATGATTTTCCATTAATATTTGTAAATAAGCTTATTTTAAGGAACAACAACATCCCCTTGACCAAAGTGAAGAAAGGTAGTTTGAATAAAAGCCACTTCAAAGTCCAGAAGAATTTCTACATTATTTAGCTAAAATAGAAGAGTATGCTAAAATAGATACATAAATCCTAAATGGTTTTGCTTCAGATGTCCCAGATCAATCCTCACCTCCATATCTCCAAGATAAATCACCCTCTCTCATTTAAAAGGTGATTGAATTAAACATTAGGGCTAAATAAAATCTTAAAATTATCAAATTGGGGGCAACTCTAATACCTGAGGAGTGCCAAATTATTATTGAGCTACTTAAGGAGTTCATAGATGTTTTTGTATGGTGTTATTTTGACATGCCTGGGCTTGATCCCTCTTTAGGAGTACATCATTTGGTCATACATCCTAATTATAAACCAATCAAGCAAAAACCATGGAAGATTCACCCCAAGGTGGCCTTATTGGTTAAGGAGGAGTTACATAAATTCTTGGAAGCCAGGTTCATCTGACCCATTGACTATTCTAATTAGATATCTAATATTATTCTTGTGGCTAAACCATAAGGAGGAATTTAGATTTGTACATTCTTCCAAGATACTAATAAGGCATATCCTAAAGATGACTTCTTTCAAATATTGATATGATCATAGATTCAATAGCAGACTATGAAATGTTATCTCTCATGGATGGTTTTTAAGGCTAAAATCAAATTAAAATAATGCGTTAGGATCGACACAAAATAGCCTTCACTACTCCATGGGGGACCTTTTACTATTAGGCTATGCCCTTCAGCCTTAAAAATGTAGTTACTACTTATCAATAAGCCATTACAGCAATTTTCCATTACATGATGCATGATATAGCTGAAGATTACATAGATGATATCCTAAGAAAGTCTTAACTCATATCAGAACATCATGTGGTCTTAAGAAGAATCTTTGAGTGGATGTGATAGTATAAAGTTAGATTAAATCCCAAGATATGTGTATTTGGAGTTACCTCATGAAAGTTATTGAGATTCATAGTTTTTAGGAGAGGCATAGTAGTGGGCATGGATAAAGTTAAATAAATTATTGAAATGCCTCCTCCTTACAATCTAAAACAACTTAGGAGTATTGAAGGAAAATTACAAGATATTTGGTGGTTTAGCTCTTAGCTTGCAAACAAATGCCACCCCTTCACTCATCTCTTAAAGAAGGGGATCAATTTTTATTGTAACTTTAAATGATAACAAGCCTTCAATAATCTCAAGAAGTATTTGGCTAATCCACCTGTGTTATCACCCTTGTCATGGGAAGACCCTTGCTCTTATATATCTCTACAAATCTTTGTGTAATAGGTGCTCTCCTAGCACAACATAATGATCAGGGAAAGTAACAAGAAATTTATTATCACAATCACACACTAATATCTTATGAGATGAATTATAATCTAATTGAAGAAGATTATTTATCCATTGTCTTTACCTCACAGAAAATTTGGCATTATATGCTTAACAATCAAGTCTAGTTCATTGTTAAGGTTGATCCTCTCAAATATTTACTATCAAAATCAGCCCTCACAAGACGAATGGAAAAATGGATTATGTTAATCAATGAATTTGATATTTAATATGTCAATAAAAAGGCCATTAAGGGATAATTAATAGTGGATCAACTAGTGGAAGCACCTCTTGAAGTGACTGAGCTTCTTACCATAACTTTCCTTGATGAGTCTATAATGAATAATTCATAATCTAGTAGCTGGAAGCTTTATTTTAATGGATATTTTACTACACATGGATCAGGGGTAGGCATCCTTTCATCACCACACAAGGTGACCTTATTCCCAAATCTTTTCACCTTGCCTTCCCATGCACCAATAACATTTTAAAATATGAGGCCTTAATAACTGGCCTCCAACTAGCCATCTAATGGAACATCCAACATTAAAAATTCTTTGGGGTTTCATAGCTTATTATCAAGTAGGTTAATGATGAGTTACAGACCAAAGATGAAAAATTACTCCCTTACAATTAATTTATAGATCAATTGAAACAAAATTTTTAGATTATTACATTTGAATAAGTACCAAGAAGGAGTAATAAATCAATTGACTCCATGGCCACTATTGGCTCTCTTATTGATCTCCCTGAAGACATCTTAGAAGGGAATTTTTTAATAGAACATCTGATTCTCGTAGCACATCAATCCATGTCTCCTTTACAAGTTTACATAATCCTTGATCCTAGTCTTCCGAAGTACCATGATATTTATAACTAACTCCATAATAACATCTTGCCACCTAACCTTAATCACCATCAGTACAAAGCTTTCATTCACCGTACCTCCCATTACATAATATTTGGTATTCTGCTCTAATGCAAAGGCTATGATGGGACCTTGTTAAGATGCCTTAACTTAAAATAGGCCTCTCTCAAGATTAAGGAGGTTCATGATGGTATTTATGGTGATTACATCAGTGGAAAGGCCTTGGCCAAGAAATTACTCTGGATTGGATATTATTGGCCTACCATGGAATAAGACTCCTACCAATACGTGTATAAATGTGTAGCTTGTCAAAATCATGGTAATCTTATCCATGCACCCACATAATAATTATAACCTATAATGAGTCCATGACCCTTCTCTATATGGGGACTTGATTTGATTGACAAGATAAATCTAACATCATCTGATGGTCACAATTTTATCATTATGGGTAGAAGCAATATCACTTACCTATACTACAGGTCTTCAAATTTATAAATTCATCCTCAATTAGATCATTTGACATTTTAGCATTCCTACTAACATCATATTTGACAATGACAAGTCCTTCAAAAACCAAGAAGTTGAGGCCTTATGCTAGTGATATCACATCAATCAACAGTTTTCTTCTCCTTACTGCCCCAAGGGAATATACAAGCTAAAATAAAAAATAAGAACCTTATCAATATTCTTAAGAAAATAATCAATCAGGTAGGTAGGAATTGGCACCTACAATTATATCCAACACTTTGGTCTTATCAAACAAGTGTCTGAACACCTACTTGGGCCACTCTGTATGCTTTGGTATATAGGACAAAAACTATCTTGCCTATGGAAATATAGCTCCCCTCCTTGAGAATCTCATTAAGGGGCATTAACATTGATCACAATTATCGACAAGAAAGACTACAAGAATCGGATCTTCTAGATGAAAAATGTCAAAAGGCCCTCAATCATTTAAGGTCACATCAAAAAAGATTGAAAGGCCAATATCACAAAATATCTAGTCCAAAGAATTTGAGGTTGGTGATATAGTCCTAAAAGAAAATAAAAAAATACTGTTGACAGAGATAAGAATGGAAAATTTGAAGCTAATTAGCTCATGCCTTATATAATAGTTTCCAAGTTTGGATCTAGAGCCTACAAATTAACTACCTTGGATGGTGAAGATCTTGATGATCCAATGAATATAATGCATTTAAAGCATTTTTACATTTGATAGGTGTAGACACCGCAAACGTGTCTGCACCTTGGTTCTCCCCCTTTGGCCCTTTCTCCCTCCTAGTCCTCCTTGGTCCCTAACCCACCTAAGTCTTATTAATTAGAAATTAACATCTATTTTTAATTAAATAAGGCCCCCTTTCCACCCTACCCTTGCCACCTTGGATCCTCCCTTGAATCCCTCCACCTTCCCCTTAGCATTTATTAGGCCAAATCTCACCATTATATCCCCCCTCGTCCATTTTGGCATCCTTGTGACCATTCTGCCCATGACCCCTCGCCCGGCGGCGTGCAAGAGTGGGCAGAGGCTATTTTTAGCCTCTGTGCCCATCCTGCGACCGCCGACGTCGGTGACCCTTCGGCCGACGTCGGTGAAACTGCCGGCGTCGACAGCCTTCATTATCCCCTTCTGCATCCGTTGCACCCCCTGGACTCTTGAGCTCGAAAATAGATTCTCTTGACGCTTTGGCTCTGATCTCTCCTCTATCTTGACCTCGTGCAATAGCAGCAACAGGTGAAAAGGCCCTGGATCAGTATCTTCTCCTTGCAGCAACTCTTCTGTGGCTCCAGCAACATCTTCTTCTCTCTTCATTCAGCAAGCTAAAGGTAAGCTAGTCTGGTTTTTTTTATTTCATTGTAGTATTCAGTCATCTATATTCTATTGTCTTCTGCTCCCTCTGTCCTTCCCCCTTGAGAGGCTGCAAAGCCTTCTCAGGCCCCATCCTCTGTGAATCCTCCTCTTCCCTATCCTCTGTGTCTCTTCCAACTTCCTCACCCCTCTGCCAAAAAGACCTTGCACCAGGCATCCAACCCAAACCAGACCACTCCCCAATCCATCCAAACTTGTCCCCGTTCAGTCTCAGACCCATCCACAGTCCAGCAAGCAACCCAGACCCGACTACAGGCCACGACCCTGACTGACGCCGGTCACTTCCCCAACCGACGTCGGCAGGATAGCCGACGCCGGCAGATCAGATAACCGACGCCGGCGACATTTCTGACCTCGGCGACCATCTTCAGCCCAACAGCTCTTTCAGGTAATCATTTTGTTTTCTTCTTTCCTTTCTACTTTCTTTGTCACTTCTGTATTCTGGCATTCTATCTTTTATCAGTCACTTATTTCATCAAAACAGTGGGTTGACCTCCCTTAAGGAAGTTTTTACACTTCTGGGAACAAGCCTTTTGCTTGGCAACCCACTGCCTATCTGTCTAACGTTTTTCTTGTCCTAGTTTCCTTTTTTCCTTGTAGGTGTCATTCCTCCATAGCCAAAGAGGAGTGCTCACAAACGTCTGGATTTACGGTGCGCAATCTTTAGTCCAGGTACTTCCAAGCCTTGTCCATTACTTTCTTTTAGTTTCTTTCTTTTTAGTCTAAAAAGCGAATTTTGAGTGGAAACATTCTGGCACGCCCGGTGGGACCCTAGGTTCCTCCTGGGTTCCTTTTCCTTTTCATTCATTTAGGTGCATTTAGGCTCCTTCTCTCTTGTCTCTTTCTTCTATTCCGAATGACACTATAAGCAAGAACTAAAACGAATCCTTCTTTTCTTTCTTGCACATTCTAGACTAGTCTAAACATCATACTCTTGAACCTTTCTCAAAACTTGTCTGCATCACAACATCACATTTCGACTTGGGCATTAAAACGTATTGCACTTTCATTTCTGCTTGTGCTTGCATTAGTCCACATCTAGTAACTTAAACGCATATTGAATAAACCGTAGACACTTGATGTTACACTGCCGAATCACATGCACTAAAACACACATAAAACTTACCTGAGACAAGGCCCGACTGGGATTTCATCCCCCAGCGGATACCTTACCCGTCCCGGTGACCCTACTTGGATTTCATCACCAAGGGGGAAGCCCACTCCGTTCTCTGGTGGAGTCTAAACTCTAGGCGAGGTATATCTTGGCTAAGCGAGACCAGCTAACCACTGGAATCGTGAAGTGAGGGGAGCTTGCTCCTTAGCACCAGGCCACGTACCAGACCCTAACACAGATTTTTGAGCACCTAAAACAACACCTGAAACCATCTTTAGACTGCCTTCTTCTAGGACCCATTTTTCAGCCAAACTCCCCAAACATACATCTAAGGCATAAGCCACAAGTTTCTAAGGTTAATTCCTAGGATTTATCGCTTAGGCTTGTCTGTCTTTCTCTATTTTCCTCTTCTCATCTGTTTGTTTGAGTGTGTGAGGACGCTTTCTTCTTTGTTTTTCCAAGAACCTTTTGGCTCTCTTGAAAACACAGTCACCGACATCAGTTCTGCCACCGACGTCGGCTTCCCCTGTCACCGGCATCAGTTTTGATACCGATGTCGGCTTCATCTGTTACCGGCATCGGTTATCTGACCGACGCCGGCCTCATTTACTACTGACATCGGTTTTCCAACCGACGTCAGTCTCTGTCACTGTCCTTTTTTTTAAAAAACCAACAACCTGAAACCTGTCTTTTCTCTGCCAAAGACTCCATCCTGGTCTTCTGAAACTGAGCAACACAGTTCCTGAGACCTGAACCTCCTTTGCCTTGCATGGTTTTGACTCGTATCCAAGCCAAAGCTCTTGTCAACCACGCTAGCCATCAACCACTTCCGTCCACCCCATCCGTGACCAAGCCTACAATGGAGTTCAACTCGGAAACCGAAAGAACTCCTGTCCATCCAACCCCGCCGCAGACTCCCATTGTCCAAGAAGGGGACCAAGACTTCGAACGATTCTTGGACCTCAACGTCAAGGCCTTGCAACATTATCTCGCGCATAGCCGAACGCGAGACTCCTTGGGCAATCCAATCTATGGAATGCCAACCTCCCTTATCGCGACTACGGCTGTATCGACAGCATCCGTAGTTCAACCTTCGGACACTCAAGCCATCGCTTTGACCACTGACCAGACTTTGACCAATCCCCCAGGTGTGGCCTCTCCCTCTATCATTGGGCCCACTTCCACCGGGGTTCCGGCCTCTTGTCAACCTCAACCCGCTCAACCGCTATCCACTCCATTTCAAAACCTTGTCGTCTCTATCCCGCCTACCCTGGCCCCTATCAACACCAGGGTGGCTTCTTACCCCTTGGCCCCCGTTACCACAGTCCAGCCTCTTGTGACAACAACGGGCCCAGCTATGTCTTCCACCCAACCACCTTTAGCCTCCACCTCTGCCCCTGCGATTAGTCATCCGTACATCCTACAACCGACTATGTCGCACGCCTCCTCTAACCTCTTCCAAGTGCCCTACAACTTAGGGGGCACGCAACCCGTCAATCCGTCGGCAGACATCATCAAGATGCTGATGGACAAGATGACCAGTCTTGAGACTTCTGTTTCTGGCTCGCGCAACACTCTTTCATACGAGCAGATCTGTAACGAGCCCATTCATCCTTCCGTCCCAATCAGACCATATCCTAGCCAGTGGGAGCTTCCGAAGTTTTCTCGCTTTCAAAACAAGGAAGACCCCCAACAACACTTGCAGGCATTCAGACACGCCTGCTACCTCATTGGCCATGACGATGCGTTACTCTTACGCACCTTTCCTATGTCTCTCTCAGGTGCTGCACTTGACTGGTACAGCTCCCTTCCTAGCCATTCTCTCTTCTCATTCACATAATTGGCTCAGCTCTTCCTCGATCACTTTTCTATCAACATAACCAAGAAAGTCTCAATCACGGACCTCTATTCTATTCGGCAATTCGAGGACGAGTCCATAGCCGACTTCGTTGCTCGATGGAGAGGTCTTATCAACCAACTCTCCTTTTCTTTGCCCCAGGCTGAGCTTATTGAACTCTTTTCTCAAGCCTGTGCCCGACATATCTCTTCCACCTTGAGGGTTCAAACCTTCTGCACTTTTGACGAGGCCTTCACGATGGCCCACAAACTAGAGTTGCGTGCCATCGAGGAGAACAAAGTCAAGTTGCAGAGTAAGAATCCCAGATCTAAGACCAATGACTCTTCTTCTGCCAAGCCATCATCATCCAATTCTAAATCCAAGGCTTCAGCTAATGCCGTGGTTGTCAGACCTTCATCTTCTTCGACCAATCAGCCTGAGCCCTCTACATCTCAGAGCGCTACTCGGCAATTCCAGCAAAGATACATGCAGCGACGATATACTCCCCTTAGAGAATCATATGCATCTGTGCTAGAAAAACTTCTTAAATAGGGGGACCTCAATCTCCCTCAAGCCCGACCTCCTCCGCAATTCGATCCCTCACACGCCATCCCTGCATGGTATAGGGAGCAAGACTTCTGCAGCTTCCACCGTGTTAAGGGCCATGACACGGAAAACTGCAAAACCTTTAAGAACATAATACAAGACATGCTTGAAAAGGGGGATCTCATCTTAGACAATCCAAATGCACCCCCTAATCAGGCCATTGACATCTTCAAACAACCTTTCCCCAATCATCTGCCAACTCAAAACAACGTCCAGACCTTAATTGATGACAATCATGAGCACAACATTCGAACAGTCAATACGGTCTCTCCCTTCATCCCCAATCAACCTCAGGAGGTTAGTCCATCAATTAGTCCGTCACATGTGGATGAACCTCTCTCCCCGGCTAGTTCTCCACCGACCTCTCTCATCTTGGAGGACGCCTCGGCCTTGCCTGCACCACCGGTCTCGCCATCCTCCGTTCTACTGCCTATGGAGGACCCGACCCTTCCTACTCCTCAGCTACAAGTGGAGGGCACCATCATCCCTGCCCTTTACCCGCTGGAGGAGCCTCGCTCCCCGGTTTCTTCTCCACCCAGGGAAGAACCTGTCCCTCCTTCGTCCTCACCTAAATCTGTCATGACTTCACCATACCATGTGTCTGAGACCACTACACCGATCTCGTCTTCAACCTTGCAACCATCAACATCTTCCTCTCAACCATTTTCCCAGTTAGTGGAGAAGATTGAACTTCTCCCTCCGTGGAAAGTGACGCCTCAGGTGTTGTGGGAGCGTCTTAAAGCCCTTCAACATACCCGCGCCCTCTCATCACATGCCGCTAATCCTCCTAAGGCAGAATCTCGTCAGACTCTTGACAAAGACCAGACTCTCAAACCTCAACCAAACCCGTCCAAACCAAAGCCTGCATTTATCTCGTCCAAACCCATCAAGTCATTTGGCGTTCGTCCTGTCTCCACCCTCACTCACCCGCAAGTGAAGGTGGACCTAGGCCAGACCTCGACCAGCAGTAGTCTTCCGACCAAGGCGAAGAAGACTGCCAGACCGTAGAAACAAATGCCTCCTTCTCCGTCACCATTGCCATCCATTTTGGGCCCCCATCCTTCGACCTTGGCTAGCATCCTTCCCACTCTGACCTTCAACCAAAACTCGTTGCCTCCTTTGCTTCCTCTGCCTACCTCCAGTCGTCCCTCTCCTAAAAAGGCATTCTCAATCACCAGGCCAGAGCCATCTCCATCTGTCACTGCGCCATCAACCCATAAGGTGGTACGGAAACCTCTTCTAACCTCGCCTAAGCAAAAGTCACCAACCTCGCACATATCAAATAGCACGGACCCTCTATTGGGCTCATACTCATCAATATTGCGCCGACTTCTCCAGACTTCTGACATAACCCTTCCGCCCATCAAGCCTTTCCAACCTCTCGGGTCCAAGCCCTCCTGGTTCGACAATACGAAAATTTGCTTATATCATCGTACACCAGGACACGACACCGAGACTTACTGTGCCCTCAAGGCCGTCATCCGCCGCCATATGGAGAAGGACACTCTTCTCCTTGAGGACACTCTTGACCAGACCCCGACTCCTTCCTGTCCAACTTCTTCAAACACGTCAACATCTCACCAGCAAAACATGACCCCTTCTTCGCCTCCCATTTTCGAAATCAATGCCATCCATATAACCACTAGGTCACAACAGGACAAGGCCAAAGCAAAAGCTGCCATTCCTTGGACCTATCCCTTCGTCAAGCCACCTCTTGCGCCCAAGCCTAAAATTTCTATCCTTGGCGCGTCCCAACCTTCTTCATCTTCCTCTTCTGGACCAATTCACGACTCCATGCTGAAACAACTTCACCAGACACCTGTGAAGATGTCTCTTTACGACCTTATCCAAACTTCACCTCAGCACCGTCAAGCCCTTATCCAAGCCTTGCAGGTAGCGGAGGTCCAACCCGAGGACCCCCAACCACTCGCTGCCCTCGTCCATTCTTTATCTCCTGTCAACTCCATCACATTCAGCAATTCTGAGATTCCCACATCTAACATGGAAGATCAGGATGCCGCCCTCTTCATCACTACCTATGTCGATCAGACGCGCATCAAACGCGTTATGATCGACGGCGGCGCTAGCATCAACATAATCTCTACCCATGCCTTTGATCAGCTGGCTCTTCCCAAGAACTGTGTCTCCAAAACTGACGCGATTTTACGCTCTTTCAACGACACCACCGCCACGACCATTGGCACAGTCATCCTCCACATTCGCGTAGGCCCATGCACAGTCCCGGAGCTCTTCTATATCATCGAAGGAGAGTTTCAATACAACCTTCTACTGGGCCGACCTTGGATCCGTGCCATGGCCTGTATACCCTCCACCCTGCATCGTTGTGTGAAGTTTGAGCATGACGGGCAAGTCCACACCATTCTCGCTGACCCTTCACCCTTCAAGACTTGCAACACCACCTATCATCCTAATGACGTCCTCATTCCCATCAAGCTGTCCACTTCGGCACCGCCTCCATCTGCAGAAGCTTTGACCAGTTCGCAATCGGCGGTTGCCCTCACCCCTCCTCTTCAAGCACCGACCAAAGACCCCATGGAAGACATCTTCCAACGACTATCACTTGGGGAATACCGCTTGTTGACCCTCGACATGTTCCAAACTCCACAAGAGTATGGACGCCTTCACCTCAGTCCTAATTACGACCCTTGAATCAGGACGGTCTTACCTTATGGTCCTCCTCACTTCCAAACCAACTTTGTCTATGGGGGGCTTAACCAAGCTCCTACCAATGGCAATTCTCTTTCTTCACCCCAACCTTTCACATCTGATTTCTCGTTTCTTGGCAACCCCGCCTTTGCACACACTTACCTTCACAGGTGTGCATGGAAGGGTTTTGGTTTTGGACGTTATGAGCAGGGCTCCCATCAGCCCATCGAGCCGCTCAATGATCACGATGCCAAGAAACGGTATGGCCTGGGATATCATGACCTCACTCAGGCTCCTTCTGACCTTTGTCCCAAACCAACCATTGACCAATCTCTTTCAGACTCGCCCATTTCTCCTTCGTCACCTACGGAGTCGGTGGTTTCCATCCCTCCTAGTTTTTTTTTCCATAAACACCATCCGCCTGGAACCCCTGACCTATCAGCTCAATGGGGTGCCCAGGTCTCTCCCTCTCATCTTTCCTAGCATGGTAGAGGATGAGTCGGCAACCATTCACACTGTCCACTGCGTTGATGATGACGCCATCCTTTCCTACATGGGTGCCGATAACTCTTTCATCCAGCGTTTCCTCCCTTCCGAGACCCAGGTTATGTTAAATGAATCCACCATTGACATCAACCTCCCTTCTTCTTCCGATGTTCCTCACGTCTTAAAGATTGGCCAATCTTTAGACACTCAAGAGCAGCTTGACTATGCCCAGTTCCTTTCCGACCATAGCAAGGCCTTTGCCTAGACTTACAGCGACATGCCTAGCATTGACCCCACCATTGCTACCCATAACATTGTCACCAAACCAGAGGCTAAGCCTGTTAGGCAGAAGCTTCGAAAGATGCATCCTCACGTTGCGCTCCTTGTCAAAGAGGAACTTCAATGCCTTCTTTCTGTCTCCTTCATCCAACCCATCGATTATCCACAGTGGGTCTCTAACATCGTCCCAGTTACTAAAGCAACTGGGGGGATTCGGATCTGCACGGACTATCACGACCTTAACCTAGCCTGTCCCAAAGATGACTTTCCCCTTCCCAACATCGACCAGCTTGTTGATCTCATGGCCGGCCATGAGATGCTATCTCTCATGGACAAGTTTTCAGGATACAATCAAATCCTGATCGCACCGGAAGACCAGCACAAGACTACCTTTATCACCCCATGGGGGACTTTCTGCTATCGAGTCATGCCTTTCGGCCTGAAAAATGCTGGTGCCACTTATCAGCGTGCCATGACTTACATTTTCCACGATCTCCTCCACAAAATCATGGAGGACTATGTGGATGACCTTCTCGGCAAGTCCAAGCTCCGCCGCGACCACTTGACCATTCTCACAATCATCTTCTCTCGTCTCCTTCAATACAATGTCTGCCTCAACCCCAAGAAGTGTGTCTTTAGGGTCCTCTCAGGCAAACTTCTCGGCTTCATTGTTTCCTTCTGTGGTATCGAGATAGATCCCGCCAAGATCTGCGCTATTCTCGAAATGCCGCCCCCGACCAATCTCAAGCAGCTTCGCAGTCTACAGGGGAAGCTCCAATCCATTCGCCGTTTCATCTCGCAGCTTTCAGACCGCTGCCAACCTTTTCATCACCTCCTTAAGAAGGACGTCTCCTTTAAGTGGGATGAGAACTGTCAAGAGGCTTTTGAGGCCCTCAAAGGCTATCTGGTCTCTCCACCAGTCCTCATTCCACCTAAGGATGACCAACCCTTCTACCTTTATATCTCTGCTACCAACCATTCGTTAGGTGCCATGATCGCGCACCGAGACGAGCATCATCGCGAGCAAGCGGTTTACTACATCAGCCGAACACTGGTCGACTATGAAACTCGGTATACTCATACCGAGAAACTCTGTTTGGCATTAGTCTTTTCCGCTACCAAGCTCCGCCACTATCTTCTCAACCACAAAACCTTTGTCGTCACTCACACTGACCCTCTCAAGTACATGCACTCCAAGCCATATCAGAATCAACGTATGGCTCGGTGGCTCATGCTGCTTGCTGAGTTTGACCTTGAATTCATCCAACAGAAATCTATCAAGGGGCAAACCATTGCTGACCAACTGGCAGATGCCCCTCTTCCCGACAACCAACCTTCACACTGTGAGTTCCCTGACGAGTCTATCACCACACTTTCCACCGATGACACCGTCTACTAGATGACTATGTTCTTTGACGGCTCCAAATGTCAACTCGGTGGGGGTGCGGGGGTCATCCTCATCCCACTTGATGGGGAGCCCTTGCCTCTATCTTTCAAGCTTGACTTCGATTGTACCAATAATATGGCCAAATACGAGGCCTTAATTTTGGGACTTCAGACTGCTCTTTCTCTCCACATCAAGTCTATCAACATCTTCGGCGACTCGCAGCTCATCGTTAATCAAGTTAACGGTTCGTATCTCTATAAAAATGAAGTTTTACAGAGGTATAAGAATCGTGCTGACACTCTTTTGGCATCTTTCGACCATTACCTCTTGCAGACTGTTCCACGCTCTACGAACAAGTTTGCCGACAATATGGCTTCTCTTGCTTCGCATATCCCGTCTTCATCATCATCATCTCGCCTTTTTGTCATAGTGCATCATGTACCTTTGCCTTCATACATCTCTCCTCACATCGACCATATCAACACTGTCAATTCTAGCCCACAAGATGACTGGTATAAGCAACTCGTGGATTACTTGTCTCTTTCTGTCACTCCTCCCAACCTCTCTAGCAATGCGCGACGAGCTTTCATCAAGCGCACAACTCGCTATACCATGTTAGGGGGTCTTCTCTATAAACAAGGCTTCGACGGCCTCCTTCACTGTCTAACCTCCGCTGAAGCTCCTCAAGCCATAAAGCAAGTCCACGACGGGATTTGTGGTGGACACTTCAGTGGAAACTCGGTTGCCAAGCGCCTCCTTCACCTGGGTTATTATTGGCCCACCCTTCATCAAGATTGCAGCGATTATGTTCAGCGTTGCATCAAGTGTCAGCAGCACTCTAACCTGCTTCATCTCCCCAGTCACGCCTTGCAAGTTGCTCAGGATTTTTGGCCTTTCTCTCAGTGGGGCTTGGATCTCATCGGTGAGATCAACCCTCACTCGTCTCTTCGTCATCAGTCCATCATCACTGCCACTGAGTATTTCACCAAGTGGGTGGAAGCCATTCCTCTTGTCTCCACAAAAGCTGACAAAATTGTTGACTTCATCAGCAGCCACATCATCTGTCATTTCGGTGTCCCTCACAAAATCATCACCGACAATGGCAAGTCCTTCAAAAACAAGACTGTCCAAAAACTATGCGACTCATTTGGCATCAAACTCAGCTTTTCTTCGCCTTACTACCCACAAGCAAATGGGCAGGCCGAGGCTTCCAACAAAATTCTCACCAAAATTCTCATGAAGGTGGTCGACGATACAAGAAGGGATTGGCACGTTCATATCCCCTTCGCTTTGTGGGCCTACCGCACTAGCATCCGAACCTCTACGGGTGCTACCCCCTTTTCTCTCGTGTATGGAACAGAGGCTGTCTTACCTCTCAAAGTACAGATCCCGTCTCTCCGCATCTCCCTGCATGACATTCTCTCCAACGATGACTTTCATCAAGATCGCTTAGCTCAACTTGAGTTACTCGACGAGCGCCGTCTGGCTGCCCTTAATCATCTCCATGTCTACCAAAGTCGCATAAAGCGGACCTACGACAAAAATCTGCGAGAATGAGATTTCAACATCAGAGACCTCATCCTCAAAGAGAATCAGCACGTGACCAATATGGAGCGAAGTAAACGAGGTAAATTCGCCCCCAATTGGCTTGGACCTTTTATCATCATGCACAAGTATGGGTCAGGGACTTATCGTCTGTCTTCCCTCGATGGACAGCCAGAACCTGAGCCTCTTAATGCGTCGCATCTTCAACCTTTCTTCTGTTAGTCGAGTACTCATCTACTTGACACGTAACTTGAGCTTGTCCCTTGAGCAATTATTGTCCTCTTAATCCTCATCCCTTTCAACCCTATTCCCCTTTAACAAGTCCTCTACAACCCTTTCAGGATGCAGTGATGCTTTGTCCTAATAAAAAGGGGCATCCTTGAGCTTCTACAGTCTTGTCCGTGACTCTCATTCCTATCAATAAATCCAAATCAAGATGTCAAAACATATCCATGGTCACTAAATCAAGTCAAATCAAAAAGACAGACTGATCCCTCGAAGGACAGCTGTACTATCATTGTTGTATTACTAGACTGATCCCTCGAAGGACAGCTAGGCCAACTTTTCAAACATTATTAAGCAAAAATATAGACCACTCCCTCAAAGGATGGCTATGACTACTCTGGCAATAAACAGCACTTTTCTTAGAAGCTTCCCGCATCGATCAGCTTCGCAACATGACCATTACATCAAAAGACATCTCTATGCAGGCTTCCCGCATCGATCAATCTGCGCAAAAAAAAAAAAAAAAAAAAAAAAAAAATGAGTCACGGACATTGGCTTGTAGTTGTCTCAGGGTCTCCTATAAAAGGGGCAAGGTTATTCCTGCTCTTAAATTGGGTTACCCTATCCTCCTCCTATCACCGGCTCAAGGGACTTCGAGCTCACTTTAATGTCAAAGTGATTCGATTACCGTTCTAACTCAACACTGGTCAACGACGCAATGCATGAACGGGGCTTTTGTTCTAATAACCCCTATCTATGCTTCCTTTCTGGTCCTTGTCAATGAAAGAGCAATTTGCCTTTCACCTTTTCTCTACACTTTGGTCACGCTATGGCCACGTCAATTGTCGACTCATCCTTAAACCCAACCAACTTCAACATTCTTCAAACCAGCCTCGACATTTTCAACATGACATCAGGCATCATCCTTGTCCTTTTCGCATAGTTTTTATGGACACCAATACACATGGAAACTACCGACCAGACCCAATTTATGTTAAGCATAAACCGATACTTGCTGAAGCATAAATAGACCTTCTATTCATTTCTAGCATACATCCATCATGACTATGGAAACTTGCTAGGGATGAAAGACTCTCGACCACTTCTACAGAAGACACCATCTGTAGCATCCTTTTATCCTCATCTTTTTATCCTCATCATTTCGACGCTTGACCACATCCAATCATCAACCATTTTGACCCTTGCAGTCCGAACTACATTGGTCTGAGGCCCTACGACCAGGGCTATGTAGGCAGCACTCAGATAACACATCTTCTGAGGTTAGCTCGACCACCCCCATTTGTTCATCTCTATGATGGACAAACCTTCTCTTCTTTGACTCTTATCACACCCAACTTCGTCAACTTTGACCAAGACCAATCATTTCCTTTGACCAGGACCAATCATCGACTTTGACCAAGACCAATCAATCCCTCCGACCCTCCCTCCCTTTTAGGGAGAACTACATCGGCCTGAGGCCCTGTCACCAGGGCTATGTAGGCAGCACTCAGTTGACATGGGGTCTTCTGGGGTTAGCTCGGCCGCATCCTTTCGTCTATCCATCCTCTTGAC
Source organism: Torreya grandis (assembly GCA_037957365.1). Classification (NCBI taxonomy): domain Eukaryota; kingdom Viridiplantae; phylum Streptophyta; class Pinopsida; order Cupressales; family Taxaceae; genus Torreya; species Torreya grandis. Next base: position 1,869,301 of record JARHVA010000402.1, on the reverse strand, counting down.
CAATGACCATTGGCGATCATGCCTATCTCCTTCGACCTCGACCACTTCCAAGCCAATGTTGCCTTGGTTGTTTTTGCGTGTATGCTATTCCACGGCTGGTTAGCAGAATTGTCCGCAGACCTTTTTTTTTACCCTTCACAAGTATAGGATCGTGAGCCAGTTGATCCCTACTACTTGTGGCTTTTTCGTGTTTTTGGGAGCACTTCTCGAGCCCTGGATACCTAGGACACGATGACCATTTGGAGTTTCAGCTTAGATTGAGTGACCCGATCAACAGACGACTAAATGTTGGGGCCCGGTTACTTCAATTTTGGCACTCCTTGACCCTTGACCATGCGACAATTTGACCTGACCCTCTCGTGAAGTGGACTACGCGCAATCTCAACTATGGCAGCGTTTTCACTCACTCTCTTCTATCTATTTCTCTGTCAAATCGACACTCGATCTTCGGTTCCCTTCTCTCGACTATCGCTTTGAGGGGGGAACACCTCATCCTTTTTTCTAGGGCAACCAACTCCTGTTTTTGTCTTGCAGTTCGTCTAAAACAACCAACAAGACAAAAAGGGGCAAATGTAGACACCGCAAACGTGTCTGCACCTTGGTTCTCCCCCTTTGGCCCTTTCTCCCTCCTAGTCCTCCTTGGTCCCTAACCCACCTAAGTCTTATTAATTAGAAATTAACATCTATTTTTAATTAAATAAGGCCCCCTTTCCACCCTACCCTTGCCACCTTGGATCCTCCCTTGAATCCCTCCACCTTCCCCTTAGCATTTATTAGGCCAAATCTCACCATTATATCCCCCCTCGTCCATTTTGGCATCCTTGTGACCGTTCTGCCCATGACCCCTCGCCCGGCGGCGTGCAAGAGTGGGCAGAGGCTATTTTTAGCCTCTGTGCCCATCCTGCGACTGCCAACGTCGGTGACCCTTCGGCCGACGTCGGCGAAACTGCCGGCGTCGGTAGCCTTCATTATCCCCTTCTGCATCCGTTGCACCCCCTGGACTCTTGAGCTCGAAAATAGATTCTCTTGACGCTTTGGCTCTGATCTCTCCTCTGTCTTGACCTCGTGCAATAGCAGCAACAGGTGAAAAGGCCCTGGATCAGTATCTTCTCCTTGCAGCAACTCTTCTGTGGCTCCAGCAACATCTTCTTCTCTCTTCATTCAGCAAGCTAAAGGTAAGCTAGTCTGGTTTTTTTTATTTCATTGTAGTATTCAGTCATCTATATTCTATTGTCTTCTGCTCCCTCTGTCCTTCCCCCTTGAGAGGCTGCAAAGCCTTCTCAGGCCCCATCCTCTGTGAATCCTCCTCTTCCCTGTCCTCTGTGTCTCTTCCAACTTCCTCACCCCTCTGCCAAAAAGACCTTGCACCAGGCATCCAACCCAAACCAGACCACTCCCCAATCCATCCAAACTTGTCCCCGTTCAGTCTCAGACCCGTCCACAGTCCAGCAAGCAACCCAGACCCGACTACAGGCCACGACCCCGACCGACGCCGGTCACTTCCCCAACCGACGTCGGCAGGATAGCCGACGCCGGCAGATCAGATAACCGATGCTGGCGACATTTCCGACCTCGGCGACCGTCTTCAGCCCAACAGCTCTTTCAGGTAATCATTTTGTTTTCTTCTTTCCTTTCTACTTTCTTTGTCACTTCTGTATTCTGGCATTCTGTCTTTTATCAGTCACTTATTTCATCAAAATAGTGGGTTGACCTCCCTTAAGGAAGTTTTTACACTTCTGGGAACAAGCCTTTTGCTTGGCAACCCACTGCCTATCTGTCTAACGTTTTTCTTGTCCTAGTTTCCTTTTTTCCTTGCAGGTGTCATTCCTCCATAGCCAAAGAGGAGTGCTCACAAACGTCTAGATTTACGGTGCACAATCTTTAGTCCAGGTACTTCCAACCCTTGTCCATTACTTTCTTTTAGTTTCTTTCTTTTTAGTCTGAAAAGCGAATTTTGAGTGGAAACAATAGGCTCCACCTTACCTTTATTTATGGGTCCCCACTCTTAGGGCACATCCTCTTTCATCACATCACCCTCCTTCCATTTTGATCCACTATGCACATTCCTGACCCTAGTCTTAACAATGGGTATCTATTACAGGTTCTTATGTAACAACAAGAGACAAATGTTTTCAAACAAGGAAGAATCCATTACTTATTGAATAATGTGGATGTTTGTTTGGTAAATCCTCTAGAATATCTTATCCATATCTACCATGAATATGTTTGTATCCTATCACATATTTATATCCATCACTGGTCCTATCACCCCATCATATCATCTTTGGTAATTGTGTCTCCTTTTAGCCTAAAGACAAATTCTATCCCTATTTTTTATTTTCTACCCCAAAAACCATGGTCCACATATTCACACTAACTTTATTATTATGGGAGGGTCAAAAATAGATTTTGTATTTCAATGTTTTACATACATTATTACACCAAATTTTGATTAATCATCTTCCACCTCGTATATAGTTACTTTTTGAACTTGGTTGGAATCTTGTTCTAAAAATAATAGTTTTTGGCACTACATACCCCATATACATATTCCCTTACCATTATTCAACCCATTATCTATAATCATATTATCATCATCTCATTGTCCTTTTATATATCCTTGTTATTATCCCTAGCTTTAGTCTATGTTATGTTATTATTGTCTTGTATGAATGTGTGTATATTTTGAGTGTGTGTGGATGTTTAATTAATCATGTCACTATTAATTATCTTATTTAGTCTAGTTATCATTTTGCATATATTTTATTTTATTTTGTTAACTTTTTGGGAATAAGGATGGTCTAAGTGGCCCCCAAACTTATTTTGGGCAAGGTCACTTTAAAATAGAGTTCCCTTACACACTGGATGCTTAAGGTGTCTTTGAATTTTCTTTTGTCATATGACAAAATTTACTTACTAGTGCAATATTAAAATGGATTGCAAACATTATCATTGGCTTCCAAAATCACCACTTATCCCATTCCCCCTAATCCTATCACTTATCATATCAAAACTATTCCCATCCTATCTAACCTATCACTATCCTATCTAAAACTAATTATCCCCCCATCCTACCACTATCCTACCTCCTTGTTGTAGGAGGATTCCTACCCAAACCTATGTTGTAATACATGACAATGAAAACTGGATCAATCTTTCACTAACACATTGGTATACATCTTTTTTAATTTTTATCATCTCATTAAAATTACATCCATACACTATTAATACCATGACATTCATCTCATAATATATCATGTCCAAAATTAACCATTCATGCATCATATTATAATCACATCATCAAAATATAAGAATCACATCACATCTTTAAAATCACATATAAACATCACATCACATCTTAAATATGACACTATGTAAATAAAATGATATATTTACATCTCATTTAACATTTATCTAAACCACCCACATCACAAATAAACTCAACATATCATCATATAAATATTGCATTCACATCATAATCATCACATCATTATAAACATAAAATAATGAATGTCTCTAAACATCATAATTAATATCTCATCTAACACATACACAACTCCAACACATACATGTATCCATCATAAAATCATGATCATACACATGTATCTAGTCAAAATCCATCTAAACATGTCATAATTAAATATATCTACACTAATGTATCTATCTAAATACATCATATAATAATCATGTAACATCGTATTTCAGATCATCTAAAGCATATCTATCACATTGGCATACATTCATCATCCATATCATAAAAAATATAACCATATAAGTCCATCACATCACATCTCATATCAAGTATCTAATCTAATTATAATAAAAAATAACATGTCCATCACATCTATCACAATCCATTAGATCAATATAATCACACCATCAATGCACAAATATAATACATCACATCATCTAAAATCTCATCTTATATATTAATATATAAATAGTCCACATGGAGTCCATGTTAAAAAATAGATATAATACATGGGCCCATGGGGATAGAATTTGTTACAATACAAAAATTCTCTATATATGGCATATCTTGATCATGTCTATAGTTTTGGTGGCCCTGGCAAGCTGATGCACTAAATGCAAATAATTGGCCTAAAATGAAGGTGCATGACACTCAACTGGCACTATGGCTTCATATAATACCCTGTAATATTAGGCCTCATAGGTTAATTTCATAATGTTCTTCATCATACTAGCCATCCTTCACTAACTCATTGCCAAATCATCCTTCTCCTTGGCCCTCTCAGCCAACTCTACCTCTCCTATCAAAGTCTAAATCTATGCCTACATTTGAGCAATCTATGCCGATATCTTGTAATCTATGCATCTTGGCTCTAGATCTGACCCTATAATTTGGTTATCTATGTCTACAATGTTTTCATTGACCCTATAATCTAGTCACCTATGCCTAGGCCTAGGATAATTATCCATCTCTCTATGCCATTTGAGCCTACAACTATGCCTACAACTAATCCCTCTCTCAGGTGATCCCTGCTATCTCTAAAAGCTATGCCTATATGTTTATCTATAATCATTATAGTAAATATATCTCATCCTTTTATAAGGGATACTTTTATGGTCTTGCACCATGCCTACCACCACTACCCCCAACGTATGTGCCAACCTATACCTACCCTACAACTACTTCCTAGCCCCTATCACTTCCATCTATGTCCATAACATCTCTATCCCCTATCCATCCTGACCATCTTATATAGGTTCTTGCCTCATTTTCCTCTTTAATTTGGCCTACACCTAGAGCACTCACATCATAACCCCTCTCCTAACCACAATCCTAGTTCAAAGTAATCTCAATGGGATCCTCGACATCCACCATGCTATATACACTGATATAACTCTAGGATCAAGAATAAGGGTGTGAAAATACTAGGGTACTAGGGCAATACTTTCATAATCTATACATGCTTGGGATTTATCCAATAGTATCCTAAATGAATTTGAATTACCTCTGTATCAAATCAGGCTTGTACTACTCTATGAGAGTATCCCTATGACCAATCAAGTAACACTTAATCATTAGGTACTAGGTAATCACCACCTCATCATCCCATCCAAACTATAAGCCCCTATAGGGCATCCATGTGATGTGATTAGGATGTAAACTATCGAATGTATCTTGATAGAATTACATCTCCCCAGTATGGCACCTCTGCACTCCAAGTAAAATATACCACCCAAACACCATGGGATGATGTGCCTCTCTAGCTGCCTAAGTCCCAAGTGGTCACTAGATTACAATATGTTCCTAAATATAAATCTAAAATAATAAGGATGGTCCTAGGATAACTACCCCCTATAGGCTCCCAAATGTAGCTCTTAATATAGATGAGCCAATAGTACTAACACCTAGGCAAAAACTCTAAATTATTGAGCCATGTCTGCTACAACATCTCCCAAGACCAGATATAACCACTACCTATTCTTGTCTAGAAAGAGTATGTTGGTGACAAAAGACATAATCATGAGAGTTAGGTAGTAAATAGTCCCCTCTTAGATATACCTATCAATATCTACACATTTGTCCCAATCACCCATGCATAATCCTCCTACCAATCACTGTAATGTCATAGCCAGTATGTGGGATCACCAGTAAATCCTATCTCCCAACATCGGTAGATTAATAATATGGTAGACATCCTATAATTTCATTATCATCTCCTTAGTCACAAAATATAATGTATTAGTCTCAGAATGCTAGTGCTCAAATAATGTTAGGATGAGAGCTCAATCAATGCACACTGCCAACATCATCACAATATAGTGTAGTCCTACTAGCTCCAATACCATGTACTTAGCATCTATCAATAAGTGCATCTCATACAACACCTCAGGTCACCAAATCCATGAAGCCAACACACCTAGGTCCTCCTATACTAGTCACCATAAACCTATCACTACATTTATCACAAATAACTTTTCCTATCTATAACCTAAGTTAAACCCACACCCCCTCATACCCTTGGGTTTCACCTTAATTACACTCATCTCTCTCAAACCTAATCCATCATAATCACACTATAAAAACCTTACCTTAACCTATTTTAGCACATCCTTAATCCTAATTTCATACCATACACTCAACCTCATTACCCCTTAGCTTATCTATCTAAACCATTACCTTAAACCCCCCATCCTACTTTACCTAACTAACTCACCCTAATCCTTAGCCTATTTAACTAACCTCATCATTAAAACCCTAAATAATTACCTTGATTATCTACCCCCATATAACTAACTAATCCCTTATCCCATAATGTACCCACTTTTCCTAACTATTACAAAACTACAATTTACAAATCTACCTTAAGTTGTGATCTTGACAAAATCACCATTTGCATCTTGTGGTTTTGCCTAACCATACAGTTATGCAAAATCATGAATTTTTGATTTGTTATATTGAAATACCATGGGTCTAACCTTGTGATATTGCAACATCATAGCTCTATACATGCGGTATTGTAATATCACTTCTTCCCCTATAAAGCCATAAGTCATGATGATAATGTCATGACTAGGGGCACTAACTGTAGTTATGGTATTACCTTGGTGACCTCGATGACATCTTTTCTACCAAAAATAAAAAAAATTCACAAAATAATTTAAAAAAAACATAAATAATAGTGTTTATTACTCATCGATGGTCTAACCTCTACCACTCTTTGTAACTCTCACACTCGTTCACTACAATGAGAAGCTTGGGGAAGCCAATCCATGATTTTAGCCCAGAGTCAAATTCACAAAGAAAAAAAGGTTCAAATGATGTTATTCTTACTCTTTTGTCCTATTTGATCTTGCCCATATTTTACCCCACTCACATCTTAACAACCATTTGATAATAAATCCCACATACATATCCCATCAAATTATTCCAACATCTCAATTAGTCATCCCTCATCATCCCTCAAAGTCATCTAAGGTATGGATTTTCCATTTCCCTAATATCCACTCTAATCTTGAGTCAAAAATACATAGGCATGAGGTCCCTTAGGACTATTTAGGAAACACTTGATCTCTCTTTTATTCCCAAGGATAGCTTGATCATCATTCATCCCTTATCTTCATCCCATCACTAGACTAGTCACTCGATAATTATGCGTCACTTTAAGCTATGATTCTTATGTAAAGTGGATCCCTATCATTAATCAATAACTTTTATCTCTATTATCAATTTTTAATCCTTACTTATCATGCATCATTGTTATAGGACTTGTCCTAATATTGTATGCATCTCCTCTCAATCAATTTCATCTTATCAATTAAATCATTTTCTAGACATTAGTCATTTGTCTAGAACCCATCACAACTGAGCCACTTTATCCCCTTAACACTTAGGGCATCTAAATTATAGGTATTACCTAGGGCATCCCAACCCCATTTTATCATCCTAAACTGATCCCACATCTAGGACTTCTATTCGAGTGACTATCCAAGTTGGTTCTCCCCACATGTTCCCTTGAGGGCGCATCATATCCTACTAACAAATCATATCCTATTAAGAAATAACACCATCTAAAATTTCTTCCACATGATTAGGGTTCTTATTTTAAAGACCATTACTCCTCCCATCCTATCCACTCATAATGACCTTTCAAAGAGGGGTAAAATTGATGCACTAAAATCTACTCACCCTGCTAATTACACTAATTCTACTACTTAACCCTAAACTACATTTCCTAGCTAATTTAACTAATATCCCATTGTCCCACACCCCATTTCCTATATCACACAAACCTTTTTTGATCCCATAACCAATTAATCCCTCCATTAACCTACTAACTAAACCTATTTACCTACTAGCCTACTCCTTAAGCCACTTGCCAATTTAAAAGTATAATTTATTCTACCACCCTATTCTTAGCTATTCTTAAACCCCTAAACCCTAATGAGAGATTTATATAATTGGAGGATTCTATAAATATCTTACATTTTATCCCTTTCTCCTCTATAATTTTCCATTCTAGAGATTTCCAAGGAATTTTAAATGACTCAAAATTAAATTTGAGCCATTGATTTCTCTTTCCACTCCCTATATAACTAACCCACCTTCCTCCATGGAAATTAACATGAAATATTAAACCCTAATTGTTATCTTGCATCCATAATAAACCTTATTTCATCCATCAAGATCCATTATCAAGCACACTTATCTATTAAAAGACATTATTAAGTATCAAGCAAGAAATCTAACATCTATCAAATTAGGCATCAAACACCATTTGGAAATCTTAGAAAGGATTTATAAAAAGGTAAAATGATGGTAAGATAACTCTTAAAAAATTTATTATCTCTTTTATCCCCTCTTATTTATGTGTTTAGATTTTAGGTTTTTATTGCTAAGAATATTAATAAAAGTTAAATATAAAATTTAGGCTACAGGTCCTATGACCCACTAGAGCTGACGATGTTGGGTCTTAGCATCTTTTCTTTTTCCCATGCCCTTGCCCATATTAATTTATATGGTTTGGCAAGAAGTGGTTATTTATCCACCTTCTATCCTCTTGATTTATTTGGTGGCTTGAGCATATAAAAGATCACCTAGAACTGCCCTTGTATGACTATCCTAAAAGGATTAAGGTCAGCCTATTAGATTCATGATTCTCCACATATGTGTATCTCCCTGGGTAAACATAAAGATTATGAAAAGTATGAATTTCTACATCAATCTTGTCTACACCAATATTCACAAGGCACACATACAAAATACAATTTATTAAGTCCATGAAGTATCTGGTGGTAGAAACATATGGCAATTCAAGCCACTCTAACAAGTTATCAATGGTTACAATTTAGATACACGTAAGGGAATGGTGTTATTTTATAAAAAACTACAAATAAATTACCATCTATATAGCAAACTCTTTGGGTACATTCTACTCATTCCCAAATGCCTCTTTCATGCCATTTAACCAACTCTTCATCTTAGATTTGTAAGAGGGTGTGATGGTGTTGGGGTAAGTAAATTGATTGAACCGTTCAATGGGGGATTTATATTTTGGTGGGTAAACCCACTTTAGCTCTTTGATTGATCACTCCAGGACATAAATCTCATCAAATAATAGGAGTAAAAAAATCATTCCCCAAATAAATTAGTGGTTGGGCAGATGATGTACCTTCTTTACATCTTGCTCAATTTTCTATGGAAAGTATAGGGAGTAATTCTACTTTACTCCCTTGGCTACTTGGATAGCTATATAGAGGTGTGTCATGTCCACCTCCTTCTATTGATCCATACCTCATATTTTGGTCATGGCCAAACATGTAGCTATTTAAATTATTATATTTTTGAGGCTAGTTATGTCTATAGTGTGGCCTTCTTTCTTTTACTTTAGCACCACTATTGTCCTATCAATTACTACCCAATCTTATAGATCTACACCAAGATCATTTCCAAAAAAAGTAACCCAGTTACTCTACTGATCCATTTAGGGGTGATCCTCATTATATGCCAAATAAAGTAGATGTAGTCTTCATGAATGTGCAAGATTAAGAACTGAAACACCTATTTTGATTCACCAAAATAGGGTAGGTTGAATATTTGGAGCACCTTTGCATCTTCCAATAAGTTGTAGACCATGGGATCATAGGTGATCTTATTTTGGGTGTTTTGGTACTCCACCTAGTAGTATTTTTTCAAATTGAGCTTGATCCAAAATGGAACATTAGGAGGTCATGTGCTTATACAAAGAGGAACATGAAACACAACACAAACTTGAGGAAGAATGCGAATAACTCAAGTGTCAATTGAGTGCAGTATAAATAACTCATCTTGGGACATTGGACCTTTTCCAAATAATGTTTAGAATTGAAATAACACTTGTGGATCAAGTTCCTATTATTATTGAGGTGATTGTTGACCAAATTTTGGCCTTTTAAGCCAAAATTGAGCACCCCTATTTAAAAAATTAGCGACCTAAGTCTATACCTTTGGCTTAACCAATAAGTAGATTTTCTTCAAAAAAAGTGTTCTTTGAAAAAGCCCACAACAAATGTACAAATATAATTCTTTTAAGAAGTTTGGTTTTGGTATTTTACTAAGCCTTTATATAGTAATCCTTTTGGGCCTTTTATTTTTGACTAAGTGTTATTTCTTTCAGATTTTTCATTTGGCCAAGTGCTGAATTCTTTCAGATAATTTGTCTAAGAGAGATTTTCTAAAGGGCAATTTTCAATTTTTCTGAAAGGCACTTGCAACTTTTTTGAAGGGGTCTTTTTTAAATTTTATGAAGGGCAATTAACAAATTTTCCAAAGGTCAATTTTTAGTTTTTTTGAAAGGCACTTGCAACTTTTTTGAAGGGGTCTTTTTTATATTTTTTTGAAGGGAAATTTTTAACTTTTTTGAAGGAATTGTTTCAAACATTTTGTCTAAAACAATTTTTTTAAAGGGCACTTCAATTTTTTTAAAGGCACTTACAAATTTTTTGAAGGGGTCTTTTTAAAATTACTAAAGGGTCATTTCAAAGTCCTGAAGGTCCACTTCAAATAATCCTGAAGGAACATTTCAAAGAACCAAACGGTCCATTTTCAAAAGTTGAAAGGTCATTTGATAGCCCAAAGAAATTAATGTAGAAAAAAGAGCCAAATGAATTCTCTCAGGAGAAAATGCTAAAATAAAAAGTCTAAAGGAATTTTTTTGGGAAAATTATCTACAAAAATGGTCAAAAGACAAAAATTTCAAAGGAAAAAAGTGCCAAAACAAAGCAACTGTGGGAAAAAGGAGTCCAAGGAATGATTTTTTTCAGAAAGATTGTTTGAGGAAAACAAGAAGACAAGAAGTCCGAAGAAAATACCTAAAGGAGGATGACCTATAAAACATCAATTTCAAATGGTGGAAAATAGCCATTGGTGTCAAAAGGCTTGGTGGGAACCTGAAGGTGAGTATAAAGGTAACAAATGGTAATTATAATTGAGGCATTTAGTTTAATTGTAACTTATTCAACTATAGCTGATTCAATTGTAACTGAGGCATTTAGTTTAGTTGTAACTTATTCATTTATAAATGATTTATTTGGTGCATGAAATAACTCACCCACCTCTCTCTCACATTCAAATGTAACTATTTCTCTCAATATGACACATATCCAAGTGACCCTTGGACTTCCTTTGCTTACTTCACCTCTCAAAGCTATAAATATGCATTCTCTTGGCTCATTTGAGTAGTCTCCCTAGTTATTGGAAAAAATATATCTAGATTTTTACTTGAAAAGACATTGAATAAATAATACAAGTTATTTTATCACTCAAATGTTGTACTATTGAGTGATGACTTGAATCTTGTTGGTCTAGTCTAGTGAAAGATTATCTTTTCTAGCATATACTCTTGATGGTCTACTAATGTGCAGAAAGAGGATCATTTTAGGTCCTTGTTAGTATTATTTTCTAAGTGTATTGAAATTTTAGAAGAATTATATGACTATATTCCTTCTTGGAATCATCCATTTCTCTCCTAAATGTTGAATACCTTCTTGAATATAACATGTGAAACACTGATGTGATAACACACTAGGAGTTATAACTTTTATGTGAGAAATGATGTGTTAGTCTTTAAGTAGCATATTCTTAGTCAAATAGGAGGAGATAAACATTGGTGCATCACCTTTTTAATTTTATTAGTTATTTTCTTTAACCCTTTTCATACATGAATTGATAGATTAGAGAGAGATTTAAAGGTGCATCAAGGGGAGCTAGCCCCTTATCTAGAGATTCATCTCAACAAAATTATCACCCATAGCAAGAGAGATGACTCCATTATGCCATTTGGATGAGGAGAGCTGAGGATCTCCTCAAGGGGTGTGAATCCAATTGTCAATTGTTTTTGGCATGCCTGATGGGACTTCAAGTCCTATAATATTATTCAAGGTTGGTGCTGGTCTTGGCATAGTTAAAGATGAAAGAAGAATCTACATTTAGTACCTGGTGACTCCATTAAATAATTAATGTATTTGGTTTATGATCAGTCTCATTTTCCATTGCAAAGGTGAAAACTAGATCTATTTCTAAAGAGATGCCTTTCAATTTTGTGCAACTACCTCCATATTCCACCCAAAGGTTTAGGTTTATAAACATTCATCCTTATAAAAGAAATTTTATGTTTAAAGATTCTAATTTTATGTTACATTCCAATCCTAATAGCCATAGTGATCATTCTAAGATGTCTAGAAGACAACCTATTGTGCCTTTCATTGAGGCATCTCCCTTGCATCTTGCTCGATATGATCAAATTCCTGGAGTAGCCCTCAAAAGTGTCCCATCTTTTAGTGGGGATGGTCCTATTACTAACATTGAGCACATTAGGAATGTGAAAAGATTTTTTAATATTCACAACATCACTCAAGAAAATGTAGCTATTAGGTTGTTGGTCTTGTCTTTCAAAGGAAAAGTTCTAGATTGGTATGGGACTCTACCCATAAATTCTATTGGCTCATGGGATGAGTTGGGGGATCTAATTAACTAATAGGTTTGGGGAAAAGAGTGATCACCTATCTCTAGCTGATTAATTGACCACAATCAAGAGGGTACCACATGAGTTTATGTAGGATTTTATTACTAGATTTCAAAAAACATGGGATAGGATCCCAACTCTTGTGAGACCTACTCCAAACTATGCATTTTTGTACTACCTAAAAGTGTTGAATAGTGACAATGCCATGATGATTCAATATATGAGTGGAAACACATTGCTTGTTACCTATGAAATATAAATTAATGCTAAGAATTTTCTTGTCGAAGTAGGAAATATATCTCTTAGGCCTCCAATCCCATTTATCCCTGATTTGCATTCTCTTAGTCAAGGTGTATTGCCCACTTCAGCTCCTTTTCCTAATAAAGAAAGGCATAACATTTCTCATTTAAATGAAATATATGAATTTAAATATTGATTCAAAGTGTTACAAATGAATTAGTTTCCCTCAAGAGATAACAAGCTCAAGGTTATAGGCCATATCAAACATACAATCAATTTGGGTAAACAAGTAGACCTCCTTTCCAAAATAATGCACAAGGACAAATCCAAATCACCCATGTCAAGCATTATCAAGGATATAGTCCTAATTATCCATCATTATACAAATACCTTATCCCCACTAAAAATAACTTGGTCCAATAACAACCCAACTATCCATCTTTTGAACATGGTCAACAACAAGTAACTTATGCAAATGAAATGCACAATGAAGGCATGGTAATGCAAGGCAACTAATCTTTCCAAGCTTCAAATTTTGAAGGATCCATGTAAGGTAGGGTGGAAAATGGATGAAATAAAACTAATTATACCCTCATAAATCATTTTGAGGGTGATTTTTATGCCATTAATTATGTGGGGAATACAAGCAATCAGAATACTAGTGTTGCCTCTAATGCTAGGTCCAAAAGGAAGGATATTGATGAAGCTCAAAGCACCAATCAAGCACCTATGGTGATTCCTACATCATCTCCTATAATAATTAGGTCTAATACATCTCCTAAAATATAATAAAATTAGAGGATTCTAAATTTTAGTTCAACTGCCACAACTCTACCTCCATAAGCTACATCATAAGGTGCCAATGTTCATAAAGAGAACCCCAAGGTGAGTAATCCTTCCATCAATGTGGTGGACCAGATGAAGAAAATTCATATGAAAATATAATTTTGGGATTATCTAACATTACCAGGGTAGAAATATATACTCCAAAAGGAATTATATGGATTGGGTAAATAAACTGGTCCATCTAGAAATGAGAATGTGGTTTTGATCAATGGAACTCAATCTATAGATGGTCAAGTGAAGAAAGATGAGAAGACTCATAATTTTTATCTATCTATAATCATTTGTGATTTTTTGGTTCATAATTACATCATATATAGTGGAGAAAGCACATAATTTATGCCCAATTTATATCAGACAAGCTAGGCCTCAAGTATGAGCCAATGACTAAAGGAGTTTTGAAATTGGATGGATCACCAACCAAGACTTTGGGGATAGTTAAAGGTTTGAATTTGATCCTTAATAATTATCCTAAATTTTAAATTCCTCATGATGTGGTGGTGGTATATTTACCTCCCTATTTTTATCTTTGCTTATCAAGAGACTTCACATCCAAGATAGGTGGATATTTGGCAGCCAATTGGTCCTACATGGTGTTTAAGACAAAGTATGCAACTAAAGTGAAGATTGAGTTAGAACCTATTCATAGGGATCAATTGGAATATTAATAAATTAAGGTGTGAATTTCTAATTATGATATCATTGATGAAGAGTAACTTCATATTGACCTATCTCCATCATCTTCCCTTGAGGGAGTTTCTGATTTGTTCTTAGATGAGTGGGAAGATGACAACTATGAGCATGATCCTTACAAGTTTATTGAAGAATCTAGTCTTGGATTATATTAACTACATGATAAGGACTCTTTCATGCCTAATTTGATGAATTCAAGTGAGGATGTGAATGACTTTTGGTAACTTTTCTTTGATGGGTTTAGAAGCAATATTGGGACTGGTGGTGGAACAATGTTAGTTTCACCCTCAAAGGAAAGGTATTTTTAAACTATTAGTTTTTAGTTATATTGAACTTTTAATGTATCAAAATATGAATCCCTTATTCATGGCCTTGAATGGGATATAAAAAGAGGTGTCAAAGAATTATAAGTGTTTGGTGATAGTGAACTTGTTTTCAATCAGGTTAGAGGAAACAATTTGACAAAAAACTCTTTGCTTAAGTCCTATAAGCATAGAGTGTGGGATCTTGTGGAATATTTAAAAGTATTCAAATCACTACTATCTCAAGAGAAGATAAAAATCATACTGATAGGTTGGCAATAATTAGAGCTCAGTTTGATGTTTCAAAAGGGATAATAGAGGATAAGAACCAACCTCATCTAAAAGTGATTGTAAGGCCCTCCATACTGGATAATGTCACTAATTGGTAGGTGTTTGATAGTGACCAACAAATAAAAAATTTTATATATGAAATCTAATTTTTCTTCCAATAATTAGCCTAAACTACAACATTAATATGGAGAGCAGATTGTGTAATTAAAGTTTAACAAGCTTCCTAAAGGCTTAGTCACTCTTGAGAGCATATTCAATGATGATGACCAACTAAAAAAAGAGAAGGTAAGCATATCTACCAAGAAGGAAAACTATGAAAAGGTTTAGATTTTCAAATATAAATTTCTTTCACTTTGGAAGGTATGTACTATCAAAGAGAAGCATGCTTTCATTGAGTTATGCAAATAATTTTATGATGTATTTGCTTGGGAGTATAATGATTTAAAGGGTTTTGATCTAAATCTACCTCAAAATATTATAGATTTAGATGAGAATGATAAACCTATTAAGTAGAGGCAAAGGACAATCGATCCCAAGATTGAGCTTTTCATGAGGAAAGAACTCACCAAACTGATTGAGTCCAAAATCATCTTTCCCATTAAGCATTCATCTTGGTTGGCAAACCTAGTTCTTATTAGGAAAAAAAATGGAGAGATAAGGTTGTGTGTTGATTTTAGGGACTTGAATAGAGTGTCTTTGAAGGATCATTACCCACTCACTTACATGGAACAAATATTGCAAGTTGTGGTTGGTAGTGAAAGGTTTTCTCTCCTTCATGGGTATTCTAGGTATAATTAGATTTTGGTAAAGGAAAGTGACCAATATAAGATAGCATTTTATACTAAATGGGGTACATATGCTTATAGGAAAATTACTTTTGGGTTGTCTAATGCTGGAGGTACTTTTCAATGTGCAATGGATATGACTTTTCAAGGGTTAATCAATAACATTGTATTGGTATATCTTGATGATGTGACAATTTTCTCCAAGGAAGCAAAAGATCATTTGACACACCTAAGGAAATTTTTTGAGAGGTGTAGAGAGTTTGGGATATCTCTAAACCTAAGTAAGTGTGTGTTTTTTACTCATGAAGGTAAACTCTTAGACCATGTTATTTCTAAAAAAGGTCTATCTATTGATCCTGAAAAGGTAAGTGCCATCTTGGCATTGTCTTTTCTTAAATATAAGAAAGGTATACAAAGCTTATTTGGTAAGATAAATTTCATTAGGAGGTTTATTCTTGATTTTTATAACCTGGTCAAGCCCTTGACCTCCATGCTAAGAAAGGATGAGGTGTTCATGGACAATGAGAAAAGAAAGTTTTGAGGAGATAAAGCAAGCCATTACCTTAGCTCCCACCCTTGCAAGCCCAAACTTCTCCAAAGATTTCAACTTGTATACATTTGAGAATGAAGAGGTAATATATACCATGCTTACTCAAGCTAACGATGAAAATTTGGAACAATCTATTGCCTTCTTTAGTCAAGGTTTGGAAGGCTATGAGATAAGGTACACATATGTTGAGAAATAAGTGATTTCAGTCATAAAGAGTTTTAAAAAATTTAGGCATATGTTGTCTAAAAATAAGATTCATATTTTTGGGCCTCATCCTAGTGTGAAATACTTTTTATTGAATAGAGATTTTAATGAAAAGAGGGTAGTATGGATCACAAGGGTAATGGAATATGATGTGGAGATCAAAACGACCAAGTTAGTGAAAGGAAAAGGACTATGTGAGTATATCATTCAGAATTGAAAGAGCAAAAATAAGATATTCTAGTACTTCATGATGACTCTATATCAACTGCACTTTCATCTATGAGAAGTTAGACATAGGACATGATCTATTTCTTCAAACTAGTGAGTGTCTACAAGGTCTTGATATGGCCAAGAGAAGGTACTTTAGGTTGAAATCCATTCCTTATGTACTTGTTGATGGAGTGCTATTTAGGATTTTTAGGTGTGTTATTGAGGTGTATTGATTTGGATTATATTGAAAAAGTATTATTTGAATTCTATGTGGAATAACTGGTGGTTACTTTGCTCCAAGAACCATAACTACTAAGATTATGAGGGTTGGTTACTTTTGGCCTAGATTGTTTAAAGACACTCACACTTGGGTAAGGAAATGCCAAAAGTGTCTTCTATTTTATGGAAAATAAAAGCTATCTACCTTATATCTTCATCCAATCTAGGTTGAAAAACCCTTCATATAATGGGGTTTGGATTTCATAGGCCTAATCAATCCACCTTCTAGTGCTGATCATAAGTGGGTGTTGATAGCCACTGATTATTTAATAAGATAGGTGGAGGTTGTAGCTCTTAAGGAGGCTAATGAAAGTTTAGTCCTTAATTTTTATGAAGGTATAGTAACAAGGTTTGGTTCTCCTTCAACCATAATATTAGATAATGCCTTAGCCTTCTTAGGAGTAAGAAAAAGTGAATGGGATTTGAAGCATGGTATTTATCTTAGTACCTCGTCCAACTATTACCCTCAAGGGAATGGACTAGCTGAGTCCAAAAAAAAGAACTTAATCACGATCATTAAGAAGAAAATGGAGGAAAATCAAAGGACTTGGCACACCAAGTTGAAGATAGCCCTTTGGGCTAATAGGATCACCCCAAAGAGAGCAATTGGGAATTCACCATATACACTTGTCTGTTGAAGGGAAGCTAGAATTCCTATCTCACTTGAGTTACTAGATTTAGATATTACCTATTAGTTTTAATTGATGGAGAATGATAGCATGGAGGTCAGGTTATGTGAGTTAATAGCGATTGAGGAAACAATAAATCAAGCTATGCACATCATGACAACTCACAAAGAGCAAAAACATAATTATTTTGACAAGAAATCCATACCAAGGAGTTTCAAAGAAGGAGATATTATCTTAAAATGGGATGAATAAAGGGCTAAGCTTGGAAGACACACAAAGTTTGATGCTTTGTGGAGTGGCCCATATGTGATCACACTGTGTAAACAACATAATGCTTTCCAATTTTTAGAGTTGGATGGAGAGGAGCTGCATATCCCAGTCAATGGGATATATCTAAAGAATTATTAATAAGGTTTTCCTTTTCCTTTGTACATAGTTTCTTGTTTTCATTGTGTTCCCTAAGTGCTTATGCACATGTGTGAGTTGTCTTGTATTTTACTTTATTTTGTGTCTAGTTTGTTTTGTTCTTGTTGTGTGTTATGTCTTGTAGCATGGGTTTTCCTTCTGGTTTGGTGTGTTGTTCAAGGTTTTGAGTCATAGCCAATGTTCCCTTGTTTGATTTTCTTTAAATGAATCTATGTTCAATAGATTAATTTGGCTACTGGTCTGGTCAGTATAACATGCATACTACCCGAGTGAGTCACCAATTTATTGACCAAATTTTGGCCCTTTAGGCCAAAATTGAGCACCCCTATTTGAAAACTTAACCGCCTAAGTCTATACCTTTGGCTTAACCAATATGTAGATTTTTTTTGAAATAAGTGTTCTTTAAAAAATCCCACAACAAATGTATAAGTCTAATTCTTTCGAGAATTTTGGTATTGGTCTTTTGCTAAGCCTTTGCATAGTAATCCTTTTGGGCCTTTTGTTTTTGACTAAGTGTTATTTATTTTGGACTTTTCATTCGGCCAAGTGCCGAATTATTTTAGATAATTTGTCTGAGATAAATTTTTTGAAGGGAAATTTTTAGTTTTTTTCAAAGGCACTTACAACTTTTTCGAAGGGGTCTTTTTCAGATTTTTTGAAGGGAAATTTACAACTTTTTTGAACGGAAATTTTTAGTTTTTCTAAAAGGCACTTAAAACTTTATTGAATGGGTATTTTTTAGATTTTTTGAAGGGTAATTTTCAAAGTTTTCAAAGGAATTATTTTGGACATTTTGTCTGAAATAATTTTTTTGAAGGGCACTTCAGTTTTTTTAAAAGGCACTTGCAACTTTTTTGAAGTAGTCTTTTTCAAATTGCTGAAGGGTCATTTCAAAGTCCCAAAGGTCCACTTCAAAGAAACACAAAGGAATATTTCAAAGAACCAAATAGTCTATTTATCAAAAGATGAAAGGTCATTCGATAGCCCAAAGAAATTAATGTAAAAAAAAGAGTTGAATGAATTCCCTCGAGAGAAAATGTCAAAAAAAAAAGTCTAAAGGAATTTGTTCAAGAATATTGTCTATAGAAATGGTCAAAAGATGAAAATTCTAAAGGATAAAAGTGCTGAAGTAAATCAACCATGGGAAAAAGGAGTTAGAGGAATGAATTTTTTCAAAAAGATTATTTGACGGAGACGAGAAGATAAGAAGTTTGAAGAAAATACCTAAAGGATGATGGCCCATAAAATGTCAACTTTAAACTACAAAAAATAGCCATTGGTGTCAAAAGGATCAGTGGGAACCTGAAGGTGAGTATAAAGGTAATAAATGGAAATTATAACTAAGGCATTTGGTTTAGTTGTAACTTATTCAACTATAGTTGATTCAATTATAACTGAGGCATTTGGTTCATTTGTAACTTATTCATTTGGTGACATGGCATAACTCGTCCACCTTTCTCCCACATGCAAATGTAGCTATTTATTTCAAGATGACACATGTCCAAGTGACCCTTGGAATTCCTTTGCTCAATCCACCTATCAAAGCTATAAATATGCATTATCCTGGCTCATTTGAGCAACCTCTGTTGGTTATTAGGAAAAATTTGGCCAAATTTTTACTCAAAAGACTCTTGAAGAAATAATACAAGTTATTTTTCCACTCACATGCTATAATATTGAGTGATGACTTGAATCTTGTTGGTTTAGTTTAGTGAAGGGTTGTCTTTTCTAGTGTGTACTCTTGATGGTCTACCAATGTGCATAAAGAGTGTCATTATAGGTCCTTATTAGTTTTATTTTATAAGTGTATAGACATTTTAGAAGTAATATATGACTGTATTCCTTCTTGGAATCATCCATTTCTCTCCTAAATGTTGAATTCCTTCTTGAATCTAACAAGTGAAACACTAATGTGACAACACACTAGGAGTTATGAATTTTGTGTGAGAAAAGTTGTGTTGGTCTTTAAGTAAAATATTCTTAGTCAAATAGGAGGAGATAAACATTGGTGCATCACCTTTTTTTTTCTTGGTTATTTTATTGAACCATTTTCATACATGAATTGATATATTAGAAAGAGATTTAATGGTACATTGAGGGGAGTTAGCCCCTTATCTAGAGATTCATCTCAAGAAAATTATCACCCATAGAAAGAGAGATGACTCCATTGTGCCACTTGGATGAGGATATCTGAGCATCTCCTCAAGGGATTTGAATCCAAGTTTCAATAGTGATCAATAAGCTGGAGATGCTCATGGACCTTTTTCTCACTAAATGTAAAAACCAAGTGGATCGTCAACAAGAGAAAATTTGGACAACTGTGTAATTTTCTGAGGCCATGGGGGTATGTTATGAATTTTTAAACAAATTGAATGATAAGATTCCAATCATTGGTGGGATATTTTTCAAATTTCCATGGCCAAGTAAAATTTTAAAAGCGTAACTATTACCCAAGGAATAATAGTGCCAATAATTGGGCCTAATGCACAAAAGTCTTTTAGGATCTCAAAGAACTATAAGAAAAAATAAATGCCCATTAATATTAGCTAAATGATATTTTTTCAATTTTATGAGGATAAGTTTTGATAGAGGCTAGGCCCTTTGAGGATACTCACAAGGCTGTGAGTGCTCAGTTTGGGACTTTGGAAAGTTAAGCTAATACCTTTTTGGAACAACCTAAGGAGTTGAGGAAATTGAAGGGTGAAATGGAAGTTATTACTTACAATATTTAGATGGCCCTCAACTAGTGGGAAAAACTCAATCACCAAGTACAATAAGTGGATCCCACATTTTTTATAATAGATGAAACTGCAACATAGTATGGGATGGACTATCGGATTAGTATGGGGTAATATTAAACCTACATTTTATAATAAAATATTTTAAGTGTTTTGGTAACTTGGTGGAGGAATGCAATGGCATGAGAACAATATATAGGACCTAGGAATGAAATATCATGGCATGAAAAAATATGACATGGAAGAGTGAAAGGTTGAATAACAACACAAAATACATTAGCATGAAAGGAAAAGAAATGGAGAATGATGAGCATAAGATATATGACTCACAAAAACATAAGACTATGATAAGGGTTTAGGAAGTGGAGGTAGTTACAAAGAAGTTCATATAAGCAAAAAATATTAACGAGACCACAAATATAGCATGAGACTGCAAAGAAAGAGGAACGTGAACACAAAGATCTAGTATATAGAGGGTATATAAGGGTAGTTAGGCTTGATTCATTATGAATTAATTATAATGGATTTACATGATAAATTATTGTTAATTATCATTGGTTAGTCATCATTTTTATATTAATGATAAAACCAAAGGCTAGGAGTACACCTTGTAGACATCTAATTCATAACACCATTTGTGTTGAAATTGTCAATCTTACTTGAATTGCACTCAAATGCACATTTTAGGTCAAAATCCATAAAATTCACTAAATGGTTTAAACTTGTCATTTACAAGTGCCAATTTAGGTCAAAGTATCCCTAAATGGGGCAATGCATTTTATGGGCTAGCTAACTTTGATCAGATCATTTCGAGTCAAAATGATGATTTTGCCTTTTTGTGCTTTAGATTACTATTTTATTCTAATTAATTGGTACATGTCATATACTTTTGTTATTTTATGTTGGAAACATCCTAAATGGGAATACAGTTCCAATGCATCTAACGTCACCTTCCAATTCTTCTCAGGTTAAATTATGACCCAATAATATGACTTTTTGACCATTTTGATTAATTGAGGGCCAGTTTCTAAATAATTACACAAATGTTGATTAACCTTATTTAAGGCTAATTAATCCAAATCAAGAGCTTAAGTGGATTTTACATAATATTTTTTGAATATTTCTTTATTAGAAATTGATTTATATTAACTACATCATTAGGTGACATCATTCCTTAGGAAGACATCCCTAAGCCATAAATGCCACAAATATGGGTCACCCATGCCTAGTTAATTCCTCTCATACCTCTTTAATGTCCCTTTTTCCAAGGTCATGATGAAGATAATTATGGATTTAATTCAAAATATTGAATTAATCCTCAACCACAGATCTTCATCTTGAGATGGATGGGGCAGGTTGATACTGGTCATTCTTGAAAATATATAAATAGAGAGGCCATGGACATCATTTTTAAGTTTGAATATTGAAAATTTATAATGTTAATTGGTTCCAAAATCCTTTGCATTTGATCATTAATATTGTTTGAAAGATTCATTAATTGGCTAGTTTAGTTATTCCAAATCATGAGCCCTAGGTTTTGTGGAGTATTATTGAGACATTGGAGGAGTTTTCCACCATTGTTGATGAAGACAAGGATGCTTGATCAAGGGAGAATATGCTTTTGAGCCAGTTTTGGAGAATGGATTCACTTGGGAAGGTATAGATTTCTTACTTTATTTCATTTGTCTTTTATTGTCATTAATAATTCCCACATGAATAGATAGGCTTAATTTAGTTTGTTCTTATGCATTCTTCCTTTGGTTTATTGGACTAATGTTTGAATAATCATGTTATGTAATCCTCTCTACACACCTATGTATAAATACTCTTTATCTTGTCTATAAAGGGATGATAGAAGTTGGAAGGGTTACAGATGATATAATTAATGTTGATATTGTTAGATGTGTGAAATAGGTATCAATATATAGATCCAGAGAGATTGTGTAATGATAATGTAACTTGGTATCCTTATTAGATGAAAATAATAGAACTAGTTCTTGTTTACAAATTATGAGGTATCGATCTCTATAGTGTTATTTGATTTTATAGTAATAGTTATATACACTATATGGATTTTTTAAATGGATAACTCTAGAATAATGATGATGTGATGATGGCTAAAAATAGTAACTCAAGTGCCTAATTAAGATAGATCTTAACTAAACACCATCATGTGGTAGAATCAATGGGAACCAGTCATTGTTATGTCTCTCAAGTGAGTGCATAAGTTACCCCTTGCATGATATGGTAGTGTAAAAAATCATTATAATCTTCCTTATATTAGTTACGTAACTAATACTTAGTTATGCAAATATAAATAAAAAGACCCAACATTTTCATTTCATTGTTTAGGTGAGAGCCAAGTATCCTAACCAACTAGACTACAATGGAACCAAAATGTTGGGTCTTTTTCCTTAGCTTCACATAAATAAGTATTAATTATACTGCCAATAGAAAGAATATTCTAATGATCTTAAACACTGACATATCATGAGGGGTAACCTTGCTCTTTCACCTAAGACATGTAGCAATGATTGATTCTACCACTTGATGGTGTTTAGTTAAGCTCTATCTTACTTAGGTTCTCAAGTTACTATATTTATCCATTTTCACTATCACCATTATTATAGACTTAGCCATTTAACAAATCCATATAATACATATAAATATTACTATAAAAGTAAATTTAACACTATAGAGATCAATACATTAGATTTGAAAACAAGAATTGGTTCTATTGCTTTCATTTAATAAGGTTACCAAGTTATATTATCATTACACAATCTCTTTAGATTTATATATTGATGCATGTTTCACACATCCAATAGTATCAACACTAATTATATCATCTCTAAGCCTTCCATATTATAGCATCCCTTTATAAATAAGCCAAGGGTTATTTATACACAAGCATACTCCTTGCCTTTAGTTTTATCATTAATATAAAAATGATGACTAACCAACAATCGTTAAAAATAATCAATCATGGAAATCCATTATAATGATTTCTTATTGACTTGGGCCTAAATACCCCTATATACCCTCTTTATGATAGATATTCATGTTAGTGCTCATCTTATTTTATAGGCTAGTTCTAGATTCACTCTCTCATTAATCTTTGTTGATTCCATGAACTAATTTGTAACTGCCTCCACTTCTTGCACCCTTGTCCTAGTCTTGTGCTTCTGTGAGTCCTACATCTTACACTCATTATTTTGTCCTTGCCTTTTAACACTCATCATTTCATTCTAATGTCTTCCATGTTGTTATTAAACCTTTTAATCTTCCATGCCATAGTATTTCACACCATGATTTTTTTGCACTCAATTCTTCTATGTTTTTATCCCACCCTTGATTTTTGTGTCAGGTTTACATAACACTTAGAATATTTTATTACAAAATTTGGATCCAAAAACATCCAATTTCTTCTTAACATAAAAAGACTATATCATCCTAGAGTAATCATAAATGAAATTAATATCATACAAAGAACTATTAAGAAATGAAACTTCTAGATGTCCTTTAACATCACTATGAATAAGCTCTAAGGGATGAAAGGAGTTAACATCATGAATTTTGTGAAAGGATTTAGAGTGTTTCTTACCATGTAATCATCCCTCACATATTTTATGATGAGAAGAAATAGTAGGAATACCAACCACAAGATCATTGCGAGACATATCTTATAAACTTATAAAATTAACATGACTTTAGTCTTTTATGCCATAATTGAGATTTATTCTACTTTGCAATGAAAGATAACGTGTAGAAGTAAAAAACATGTATAATCCATTATTTTAAATTCTTTAAATAATTAAAGAAACAAATTTATTTTTAATATAATATTTATCCTTAATCAAAGTTTAAAATATTCTTGACACAAACATTGAGGATTCACCACTTAAAGATGATTTTCAGGTTACAAAAGTAATAAAACATTTTTTTTCTAAGTTTTCATCCCTATCAAGTCATACAAGGCCATACTATCATGCCACAAGGATTATTTTTGCTTGTAAATTTAATTGTTTGGTGTCTTGGATTGAATAATATGCATTTCTATGTAAATATAAAGCAAAATATATTAATTGGAGGCTTTATTAGAGCTGAAAATATTTTTTCAATAGTTTTTCCACCCACTCAAGGTGTACCATAGGTTGTAAAAGGTTGTTTGGATGAAAATTTGATTACATAAAATCCAATAAGGTCTTTCCAACAATCACCACATCAATATAACTATGAAACCATGCTAAAATGAATATAAGCACATATATGTGTATCTAGATATGTAGAATGGTGGCAAAGGACAAACAAACAACATGTAATATTAGTGAGAAAATATTGTATGATGGTAAAAAACCCACAATGATTATTCATTAATTAAGAAATAAATTTGACCCCATACATTCAATCTTCCTCTCACACTTATTCTCATGCAATCTCTTCATAAAACCAACTACTTGAATATTACAAATATTTGAATGCTTATAAGCTTGAATGTATGTTGGAAAATAGATTAAATTCATATGATTTTACCATGTAAAATTATTCATAAGTGGAGTGAACCATTGTAACCAATGGGTTAAACCTCCCACCAAATTCAAAACAATAAGTTTAATAACTATGTATTTTATTTTTTATTAATGTAAGTATTAATCTACATAGTTTAAATAATAAAATATATCATTATTATTTACCTATGTAATTTGTATTATTAATTTTTAATGACATGTTATATACCACTAACATTAATTGTTCCAACATTATTATCATCATTTGATTTCCTTGGGATACTCACAAACACTTATGCAAACTCAATGATCTCTATTTATTGAGATTTTGTCACTTTAATAAATATCAGGACAGTGTGATAGTGGTCTAACCAATGTCATACCATCTTGATTTTAGTCATTATAGTTGGGGATCCTTTGTTTTATTTCACCTTGTTTTATTGTTTGATGATTTTCAGCTTTACCACTTCCACAATGTCAAATTGCATGTGAATAAGGTTCTAATTTGGATTCAAAAAGTCTATATATACACAAGCACACTAATACATTTAAAAATAGGGGATCTTATTTCATAACAAATCTAAAATACAAGGAAAATAATTAGGATTTTTATATATACTTTTTTTTAAATACATTGAATAATTATTATTGCATATTTGTCCCAAAAGGAATTGTAAAATAGCATATAAAATCTCCCTAGTTGCATTTTTCATATCATATAATATGGATAAGGGATGAGATTATCATATACATGGATCTAATTATTGAAATGCATGTGTTGATAAATTACAATAAGAGAGTCTTAAAATAAGTAGAGTGAATTATTTTCTTCTAAAAATTACATTAGTTTGAGGGAAGGTATTATCTTGCTAGTACATTGAAGTCCTTAACTCCTAAATGGCTTATTACTCAATTCCATGAAAACTTAATTTCATAGTTGATTGAAAGTTGTGACTCAGTCAAAAATAAGTGTTGTGGTTCAGATGTAGTAAATGAGGGAAGGTATTATGAGCTTCACCCCTAAAAACAAAATAATTTAATTAGGTCTTTGTAAGGTCTCATAACATGGATTAGGGATTGAGTAAAAAATAATACATTCTAATAGCTACATGCACCAATTCACTAATATGGGAGAGGTTTCTATTGAGCATGCAAAGATAAAGGGATTCATAGATTTTAAAACTAATCAGATGAAGATATCCAATGTCAGAAGAAACATGCCACTCTTAAGACATATTTTCACTATCAAATAGTCCAATACTACTCAATTTTTTAGATCATAATCATTTTATAAATTCTCTATCACACTATTTTGGATCTCCTTCTCAACTATTTCAACCTTTTTCAGAAATTAGGCAAGTCAAAAGTCAAAACCACATATTTAAACCCCATTTTCCATTTATCAGACATTAAATTTATTTTTATTCTATACTCCACCTTTGTAAATATATATGGATATATTTATTATTTTTATTGTCTTTATATCACATTTTCTTTATGTAACCTATTTTGATGGACGCATGTAATTTTACTTTGTGTAATTATATTGCATTTTTTTCATAAAAACAAGTTCTTAAGTTCCCTACTCAAATTTATTACTAAAGGATAATTGACAATAAAAACTATTAAAAAT